>CM056844.1:3510000-4710000 GCA_029853015.1 Chelidonichthys spinosus
AAACTCCTTGTGAAAAGGTTTCTGGAGTTTGTAATTCTAGAGGAACTAAATGCTTTTGACTTGCCTGCTGAGCTTTATTCATTAACTAATTGTTCTGTCTTAACTCAGGTCCTCCACCTCCATACACGTACGACTACGAGATGTACCCTCCCTCGCTGCACCCCCCGCCTTACACCCCAACTCAACCAGGACCAGCCAACTACTCCCCTCCTCCTCCATACCCCGGCTGCACCCCCAAGTGAATCCTTGTCGCCCCGATCATCCACCAGTCGGCTCAAAGGTCACTCCTTGTTCTCCAGACCTGAAGATCGCTGTACATATCTGGGTTAAAGACAATTAAAGGGCCCCAGGTGAAAAATACATATTTAAAAAAAGGGGGTGGCCCAGTGCATTGTCGCTCAGCAATCCCAGAATTCCCGGCTACGTGCCTGCAAGGTGTAAAATGTCGTTGCGCAGCGGAAATGAATAATGATTCAACACAATATTGGTCGAGTTTGGACAGCCTATCAGATCTGGAAGCCTACAGGCTGCCGCCGGTGCTAATAACCAATATTCTTATCCGTTCCCGGCTGTGCACATCAAAGCTGCGCGGTCCTTTTGATGGAGGTGAAGACCACTTTTGTCAGCATGGAGGGGAGCCGCACATCAGTGGAGGAGAAAAGCCTTTCCGGGACACGCCGTGGACTCTGCTGTTATGGAAAGTTAACTACTTTCCTTTACCAAACTTAGGAGGTGGAAAGTCTATGATTAAAGCTGTGTAGACAAAGACTTGAACCAGATGCTTAATAATGACTTGAATGGCAACTTGAAAGGAATGGGCTCTGTTCTACAGTGGTTGGTAATGAACTGGTTGTTAATTGCCTTACTTGAAACAATGTGAGGGTGAAAACTGAAGATATGAGGGGGGGTCAGATCATGTTTAAAATTATTATTATTCTTTTTTTTTTTTAACATTGCCATATTCTTAAATTGTGAAGCATTCTTTATTTAGCATTTCAGTTTTAGGCCAATAAGGTTTTAACCTGAAAATGAGTCCCCCCCCCCCCATGCTGTGACTGATGTGTGTGATGACTGTAAATGTGTATTAATGACAGGTAAAATTATTTTCTTTATTGTCACAGTGGCTGCTGTAAATTAAAGATGTGATTAAAACGTTTTTTTTTTTTAAACAACGAACAATGACGTCTCCGTTGTTTAGTATGCAAGAGCAATAGCGCGCGTGCACGTGCGTTGGCTGTGCGAGCAAGGATAATTGATAACGGGAATGTGCGCGCGTGACACCGATGGAGTTCGGAGTGTACATAAAATAACAGATAAATAATGTGTCCGCGTGCGTCAGAGAGATAACGCGTGCGAGTGTTTGTGCGCGCGCGCGCGTTAATCCCACTCCGCTGTGGTCAGGTGATCCGTTGCTGAGCAGCTGTGCAGCCTCGGTATCGCTCTCAATCAGACAACGGGAGTCACCGGCGCCGAACGCAGCAGCTTCCCCACCCCGACGCAAACGTTAGACCGCTCGGTGAAACGCTGCCTTCAGGAGCGTCGTGTCCGCGAAACAACATGGGAGATCGAGTAGCTTTACTGCTGCTGGCTGTAGCGGTTTCAGCTCTGGCTGCCGAGGTAGGAAAATCCCTCTTTTTTTGTGCGTGTTCGTGATTTCGTAGTATTTTCCACCATATTGTTGCTGTCAGCTGCGTCAAGCTAGCTAGAGTTAGCTACAACTAGACCGGAAGCTAGGCGGTCGTACGACCAGAGTTAAATCTGTGAGTGTGTTTGAGGGGGTTTCAAGGGGCAAAGATGTAGTTTTAATTCTACAAAATTAAGCAACTAAATGATTCAGTGGTCATGTATTGTTATTGTACAACGCAGGGTTACACAACGGAATGCAGCAACATCCCGTTTATGCTACATATTAAGCAAGAAATAATGTATTTTCACTTGGAGAAACGTAAACAACAGTAAAAAAAACAGTTATCATGGCAGACTGCAGGACCGACACCCTAAAACCCCAAACTTGTACTGTATTTTAAAAAACGGCAGGGCTCTTACCTATTTTATGTTGAAGGTTGTAACCGGAAGTGTAGCTAGCTTGACGCTGAATACTCGGGTTGTTTCTCAACCATAAACAGCACGCAAACATTTAGACGTTTTGTTGTTGTTTTGTGGTTTTGTTTGTTATTAATATCCCTGTGAGTGCGAGTTTAGACGGAACAGAGTGTGTTTATTTAGGAAATATCTGTTCCGATGCTCCGTAATGCATTTTTTTGGTCTCTTAAATCTCCCTTTAAGCCCGCTGTGCCTGATGTGTGACAATGGTGGGAATGTCACGACACCTTTGATTTAAAAATGGATCCATAATCTTTCCTTTTTCTTTGTGTAACACCGAGAAGTCGCTTTTTTTTATTTTCTTCTGTTTCTGTTTGTCAACAAACGATGTGCCCTCCGTTAACGCAAACGTCTCGGAAAACCGTTGTTACAAAATCTCCCTTTAGTTTAATGATCATCCGGGTAATTCAACTTAATTCTAACTAATTTCGGGCGAATACGCGAAAACCGTACTGTGTCGTTTTCCATATCCCGAGGGCTAAATTTAAAGCAGTGGGCGTGTTTTTTTCGGAGGGGGGGATTAAAATAAAGTCAATAAGAGGTCTTGTTGCTTCGTAATGAAGACCCGACGCCGGATACAGGTTTTGACGGGGTAAAGGAAGCCCTGGAGGTGACGGTGTTGTCGGGGGGAACGAACGTTAATAACGCTCTCCCTCATATTTCAGCCGGATGGTAGAGAATGGAGAAGTAAGATGGCGGCGGTGCACTGCAGCATTTCTCGAGAGAAACTGGGAAAAGACAACAGGAGCGTTTAGTCTGCCGTTGTTGGCCCTTTTTCAAGCTTCTTTTCCCTCCCACAGTAGTTATATCGGAAATATAGAGTATTATTTAATGTCTTTACAATCAACATGGCTTCAATGGAATAAATATTCCCTTTACTTGTATTGTCACCTCCCAAAAAAACATAAATTTCACATAGATTTGTTGAAATCTCAAGTATTTTGTGTCATTTTCTTGATTCAGTGATGCTCTGTCATTTTTTAAATGTAAAGTTATGTGAAAAATGCCATGTGTAACATGTTTTCTGTTTAACGCTGGAGGTTGTGATGTGAGCCGCCGCAGCGTGATGACACATTCCTCTGACCACCAGCAGCCACATTGTGTTTCGGCCGGGAGCTGGACTTGTGGTCTGGCCTGCTTGTAACATTTACCTCCTGTGCACACAACGATAAATGTGCTGCTTGTAATGGATCGATAGTGCCAAGCAATGACTGCTGCGTTTAGGCCTCTTGTTTTTTTGCAGCCTGGCCCATTTCTGGGTCAGCTTTTCTTTTTTCTTCACACGAATCGGGTGAAAAAGTAGCCGCCGACCTTCATTGTTTCCTGCACGTAGCCTGTAATCAGTGGACTTGGACGTGAATGGGTTGGGCTGCTCATCAAGCAAAAGCAGTGGCTTTGTTCCTAATCCATTGCTCAGCTTACTTAAGGAGTGCCGTATTTACATTAAAAAAAAATCAAAGGCAGGCGCGATGAAATGAAACGGAACAAGTTGTTTAGAATTTCAGGAATGATATCAGTAAGATTTAATCAGATTTTGAAGATGAGACGCCAGAAGTTTGCGATCTTGTTAGGGCTTGTTTATGGCCGTCATGGCCGCCCTGTATAAACACACACACACACACAGCTCCAGGAATCTGCTTTTTCCTGACCGTGGCGTGGAGCGTGGGAGTTGGATGCCAGCCTTTGTGTATTTGTGAATCCTTGGGAAATGGCTCTTGGATGGGTGCAGGCAGTGTGTGCATACTGCAGTCTTTGAGCCTGGGGCGGACCAGCCCTCTCCCCTTATTAGTCCGTTTAATGCCATTATGCCTGTTGGCGCTGCCAGTGTTTCTCTCTGGCACCTTCTGTGCTGCTCACGCTGCAGTTTCAATTCTTTTTGAATTCTTTATCTCCTCTTGCTTTTCCCATTTTCTTATTTTAGTTTGTATTTCACTCCCCGTCGCCTGAGTCGCCTGCTCATTTCTAGTTAGAAGACTTTCCCAGAGCTTCCAGTTCATGTGTAGATATATTTACACGTAAGAAAGCTGGGAATCAAAACGCAACTAGTCTCATGTCAGGGAATAATTCATTAATTTGGTTGATTGTTGACTCACCCAGAGTCCTAAAACCTGATGTTCACTGCTTTTTTTCCTGCTCTCAAACTAAATAGTGTTCGTTCTTCATCCCAGTAAGCAGTGGATATTGTCACATGGCAGGACTGGATGTCCTGTTCATAATGAGACATGAAAGGAGTTGTTTTTTTTTGTCTCACGCATTCATTGTCCAACCGGTGGTGAAAATAGTTGGCTATAAAAAAAAAAAAGCTTGTTCTAACAGAGCAAGTTCTCCATCTTGGTTGTGTCAACAAGGACAATGACGCCACAGCACTCCCAATTACCCCCCCTGTATTTCCCCTGTCTGTCCTGGAGAAAAGAATTCCTG
The DNA here is from genome assembly GCA_029853015.1 of Chelidonichthys spinosus. Lineage (NCBI taxonomy): Eukaryota > Metazoa > Chordata > Actinopteri > Perciformes > Triglidae > Chelidonichthys > Chelidonichthys spinosus. Next base: position 3,514,525 of record CM056844.1, read on the forward strand.
ACCTTTTGATACTGTTGTTTCTGTTGTCACGGTCCCTTGGAACGGGGTGACGCTGATGAGCTTGTTGTTGCTCGGAGCTGCAGGTAAGTTTGCCAGGTCGTGACCCAAAGCAGCTGTTTGTGAACACAGGCCCTTTTGCTGTCTTCTCTGCGTTGTACTTTTCTTTTTTTTTTGGTCTGATTTGAGTCCCCTGAACTGAGTTCATCGTGTTTTTGTCGACTGAGAGGTAGCGTCCCCGCCCCCCGTTCCAAGCATGGCAGGAATCTGGTAGTGCTGATTTCAGTGGTAACAGGCTAGCGAGTTGCTCAAAGGCCTGCTTTGTGCTGTGAAACCCGGCCCTCTGAGTCAGATCCTGTGGATGAGAGCCAGAAGGTTAGATTAGATCCAACAAGCGACTGATAGCATAAGAAGCTTGCTTATTGAATGAGAAGGGAACGTCTGGCTGGAGATGTCACTGAAGTTTCACATAATCATCTCGAATAGGTCAAACATGTAACTTCCCGCTGTAGTTTTTATTGCCGGGTAGACGTCACGCCATTCTCCCTCCCGCTTCTCGTATTAGCGTGAACCTCCCACCTGGCAGCACCATTCATCACCGCCGGAGCGTTATTTCCATCTGTAAATATCAGAAGACACACGCTTCATTTCGCCGCTGCTGAGCAAGCAGCTGTTGGTACACAATCTGAATAATAAGCCGAGAAAACAAGTCGCGCCGACCTGCGCAATTACTCATCGTTGGCGTCGCATGCATCCAGATTTCACCTCATCAGCGAGGAGGCGGCACAAACGCAGCGTTCATACAGGCATCTTCCCTTCGTCTTGTTATGGCGTGGCTTCCTTTTTGGAGTCGCACCTCCTCCATGAGCGCCATGTGTCCCAGTCAAGGCTGCGATGTTGCCGTGTGGCTGACCTTCCCCTCGGATACGACCCAGGACTGTAATCATCTCACCAAGGCCGGAACAATCACGGTTTAATCTTGGATTTGGTCACACAGGCACAACATTATCAGCGTGTGATGGATGAGTCTGCGTATACATTTATATGTGTGTGTGTGTGTGTTGATTTACGCCCGTGTGATCAACAGACGGTGCTGCAATGAGACTGTGATGATGATGTGACTCCCACCTGCCACACTGAGAGGTGTTCTGACTTAATGTGTGCAGCCGATCCAACAGACCGATCCTCTCTGTTGGATCCCAGACTGGAGGTGTGATGGAGAATCGCAGCTCACCTCCACGCTGTCTGAGGTTGAAGAAAAAGCATCTTCTTCTACTGCAAGTCCTCGCTGGCTGTTTATCTTCCCGACCAAAAGGTCAAAAATAGCCGAAATCGAAATGAAATGGAATAGCAATAAAATAGCAGAGGAGGATTATTGAAAAGTATGCCCCTTTGTGGTTCTGGATTAAGTATTTGATGGTTTTTTAAAAGCTGAATAAAACAAGCATTTGATGTAAAATTCTTCATTTCATCTCAACGGTTTAATATTACAAATCCCCATATAAGCTCCTAGCCAACACGGTCTTTCCATCAAAACCAATTCTTCCACCGTATAAATATTTCCTTGAACCACAGTGGCGTCTTGTTTTCCATCTCATATTCACTTTTGTTTTTCCATGAAATGGATGCACACTAAGAAACCACTTAGCCCCAGTTCATCTTTGGTTCCTGCAGACGTTGCTGACTCGTTATTTTTGCAAATTTTCTTTGTCAATGACGACGTTTGTTGGTTTTGCCAAAAATACCCAGGGGGCTCTTTGTTTTCGAGGGTTATATTCCTCCACTTAATCTCCTCTCACTTCCCTCTTCCCATATCTCCTCTCGCTGGGTGTTCAGGGTTGCCATAGCACTGAAGTCTTCCCCTGGTGCCTTGGACTATAATTAGGCGGCCGTGTGTTATTCCCCCCCCCTCGTTTCTCCTCAGCCTCCCCTCCCCGTCTCCCTCCTTTTACCATTTTCCACCTGAACAGTTTCTCACTTTTTCTCCGAACGCTGTGTCATCCACACGGCATGTTACTGATGTGCTGCACGCCCTCGGTTCGAGAGTCACAGTTCAGAGGGCTTCTGAAACTAGTACCTCTTTGACTCAGGCGGCACGCCATCATTTATACGATGACAAGTCCTCTCGGAGTCCAAGTGTGAAATTGGAGCTCTTGATTGAAATGCCGAGTTCGATGTGTGTGTGTGTGTGTGTGTGTGTGTGTGTGTGTGTGTGTGTGTGTGTGTGTGTGTGTGTGTGTGTGTGTGTGTGTGTGTGTGTGTGTGTGTGTGTGTGTGTGTGTGTGTGTGTGTGTGTGTGTGTGTGTGTGTGTGTTGGGTGGAAACCAAAACGAGAAGATGGGTGAGCTGACGGTGCTATTTCTGGACCCGTTTCCTGTTTGGTCTCCATGGCAGAGGTGGACTTCCTGTGTTAGTACAGTCACCAGGAGCGCCGCAGGACTCGCTGTGTGAGTGTCCGTTGTTTGGAAAATCCCCCGTGTTGGAATGGACAGCGTGCTTTACAAGAAAGGTCATTTAGATCAGGAATTTGCAAAACAGAATCTATTCTTCTTGTTAAAGTAATTAATCATATTTACAAAGGCATGCCTTCGATGTAACTCTGACGAAGGAAATACAGGAAAGTATAAATTGGTAGTTAGGCATGGGACGATATGAAAATGTCATGTCACGGTTATCTAACTGTGATTCATGATATCATCCTGATGATAAAAACTCGTAAAAGTGGCATTTAACCATACTGGTGGAACATAACATTTTGTTAAGAAGCAAATATTTTTATCTTATCGCAGATAAGACGCCTTTATTTAGTGAGCATCCGTTCTCGTAAAAAACATAATCAAACCAATCATCTTAAATCTGTTTTTTTTTTTTTTTTAATTACACGATACTTCCTCTACTTTGAAATCAGGCTCTATTTTTCCCTCGTGATGATATTCACTCTTATTCCAATCAGGAACATTTACCACGATTAACTTATTGTGTTTTTGAATCCAGATGTGTGATCAAATCTTATAAACCCATCCCTATTGGTAGTACTCTTCTGTTGGGGGTACTGACAGTTATTTCAAACTGTCACTTCCAGCATGTCTATCTGATGTTAATGACAAATTATGAGAAACTGGTCATTTCCTGTCAGCAACGTCAACCCTGTCGTTATCGGAGAATGAAGATGATGAATCATTTTGATGGGAATGAGTGGTTGATATATAGCCTATGCATCCGGCCATGGGGCCAACATGTTTGTTTATTTTGGTGTGTGATATGGCCTAAAAAGAAAATATGGATAAAGGAGATGACCCTCAGCTGCATACCAGTGAGGTCAGAGGTCGTAACTCAATGAGCCGGCCATTATGCCGCTCTCATGTTGAGATTGGGGCACACAGAAATTATGACATTCCTGCTCCCAGGTGACTTGGATACTGATGTTGCCTCAGGTTGCCACGGGTATGACAGAGGGAGGGTATAACAGGCAGTTCCCCGGGGGTTAAGGGCAGGCGCCGTCTCCATGGTGATTATAACTCAGGAAACCAAGAATCCCTCCATGTCGAGACAAATTAAGGTGGGCAGGAGTCAGAACAGTTTTCCTTAGAAACTTCTAATCAGATTTTTAAGAGATTTGTCTGAGATGCTAATTCCACACCCCCCCTCCCCTCGAGACGGAGCTTAATCGCATTGAATATGAATGAAGATAATGCTTCAGACAAACCTAGATTCTCCGCAAAAATGTGATGGAAAAGTTTTGAAGATGAGCTGCCGCTGGGATGAGTCAGAAGCAAAGAAGACATGGACAGAGCCTGCACCGGATGGGTGTGGTTGGTCTAAGTTGTGAGGGAAATAATTAGATTGATTTGTCATCTGACTTGAAAGAAACTTTCCAGGGTGCCACTTTGATTTTTTTATAAAGCCAGACTGGTGAGATCAATATTTTCTCCCAAACTGACGCAGTCTGATGTGCTCGGGTTTCACCGTAACCCCATCCACCTCAATTTATTGTGCAGAGAATGAGGGGATGAGGGGCAGGTGGAGCGAGTCGTCCTTTAACCACAAGGTTGGCAGTTCCACCCCTGTCTCCACCGGCCCACTGCCTCTGAAACGGGGTTAAACGCCAGGTCGAATTGTGATGGCGAAGATTGTAATTATTCAGGCCAGAGCTTCTGATTTGCACCGCTATATATTAACTTGATGAAGGCGTTTTGTCTGGTTCTGCTCTGTATTGAACTCTTGTCCTGTAGGGAGTGTGAGGGGAAGGAAGGAAGGAGGGCCCGCCTGACCTGTAATCAGTGCAAAACACTTCCCACTTTGGGACAGCATTGCACTGGCTCTTTAAGCTTGTGAAGGTGATTACTATGTGCGTGTGTGTGTGTGTGTGTGCACAAGCATTGCTGCCGTGCACGACAACTTCCTTGTCACCTCGCCAGTCTTATCTAATTCAGCCGTCACACATCCTCCCAAGCAAAGCAAACAAGTTCCCACGGCGATGCATCTTGTAAACAACCCGCAGACAGCCGGGCTTGTGCTCGATCCCGCCGCAGTTGAAGGATTAATGACCCAGAGGAGAGCGTCAGAAGTTGGTGGTGTCACATAACACTGGTGGTAAATGTTTAAACGCTCCGATAACACAATAATATCCATATTTGCGTTGTTGTGCTGGTGCATGCTCTTCTCCACAGCGACTGCGTGTCAGTCATAGTTAACCATCTCCGACACTCGCCCGTTGACGTTATCGTGCGGTTTAGCACGTCCAGCAGGACAATAGAGCCTCGTCTCGTTAGCTACTGGCTGGGATGTCGTCAAAGATGTCTCTAAAAGATGTGTGTGCCGGGCTCCTGCGACACATCTGGCTCTCCAGGGAGTCTCCCCGTGGGATGAGAGATGATCTAAGACCCCCCTCTCACCACCCCCACCACGTTCAACCAGCTCCCCATGGCAGGCCTGGGCCGCTCAGATAAGACTGTACAATTAATAGCACCGCAGGACCAGCACCCATGGGGACACTTCAAAGATTGTGTGCGCGTGTGTGTTAGAATGGATTTATTTGCAGTTTGTAAGCGTGTGATGCAATATTTCTTTTTTCTGACAACCCCTCCATTTACATTTAATGGGTAATAAACATTTTCCTGCCTCTTTTTTCCTCCCTCTCTCTGCTTTTTAGTGCCGCTGATCATCATCTGTGAATGTGCCAGCCATAAGCGGGTTCATTCACACATATCAGCACATTTTACAGTCCCTTTTACACAGTGACTTTGAGATGGGAAGGCTGAGGTAATTTACATAAAGGCGGAGGAAGAGTTATAATGTCTCTGACAAAGTCGTGCACATGGGGAGTGCTGTGCATTGATCGATGCGAATGTTCTCGCCTTCTGAGAGGCGAGGAGCAGAAACTCAGACTATAAAACGTTTTTCTAGCCGAGTTTGCAGCTAATTTGGGTTTTCTTCCAAAGTGGAGCTAGTCAGCGGGGAGACAAACCTATAAATGATTCATTCTTTCGTTCGGCTACAATAACGTTGTACTCTCTGGGAAGTAAATTCTGAGATTTGGGAATTCAGAGGCGGCTCGTATTATGTTTTTGAAACAGCAACAAATATGGATTGGTAGGTTTTTTGTTGGAAATAATACATCAATACATTTTTCAGGGGGGGATTACTAAGTTATTGGAAATGTTGTAAAATAAGTTTTTTGGTCGTGCATTCTCAATTTGATTGCTTCACCTCTAATTTAAACTGCTTCATGGCGAGCGCACCTGTAAAATCTACAAAACGAGCTCATAATAAACCTGGGTAATCCTTTAAGGCAGAACATATGCCGCTCAGCCTTCATGAGGATGAAGCAAAGATTACATGGCACACGTCTCAGGTTTGCCAGCATGTGAATTGGGTCGCGTTTCCAGCTGTGGAAGTAGGTCACCTGACTGAGACGGGCGCTTGGATCTGGACCGGGGTGTGAGCAAACAAATCACACATGTGGACACGTGTGGATGCTTTGTGCAAAACCGGTGCGGTGAGCTCATCGCGAACCCCCTCGGGGTAGCAAAACCACTCAATCAAATTATAGCAACAAATAATCTGACTTTAATCGCTTTGCTTCTACAAACTTGTCCGTCATATTGCATTACATTATTAGATTTGTCTGTTTTGTGTTTTTATTTCGGTGTGCGTCAAGCTTCCCTCGGGGAAGAACCAATTCAATTCCACCCCCTGATTATTATCAGGATGTTGAATGCTCTGTTTCTAAACGGACATCGCCTTCCAAGCTTTAACAACTACTTGCGACTTGCAACATTCTGTGGTCCCATATGGTTCTGCAGGCCCAGTAGCTCAAGTCTGTGTTTTATTTCCAAGGCTGTCTTGTTTTTGGCCTGTTTTCTGCAAGTAGCACACACAGACGTTGCCATGAATCTTACCCTGCTACAGTCGCCTTTATCCTGGGAGTTTGCAGGCTTCCTCAAGCTAGAGAAACTGGAACATTTTGGTGGATCAGTCTGTTATTTGCATCATGTGTTGGGGGAGAAGTGGCGAGCCCAGCAATATGTCACTGGGGCTTCTGCTGACTTTAATTGAACTATGATCTCGGGGTCAATCTGAGTCTTCCCCTGGTTTAGTCCCTGTCGTTTCCAGTGATGGCTATCATGGCAGATTGAGACCAAAGGGGGATATTTCTCCTGTCCAGGCTGCCGTCCTAATCCTCAGTGCCCAGATTACTGCTCCTTCCCCTCCCTGCAGGATGACCGGCTGGCAGAATGCAGAGGCGAGAGCGGATATATAGAGAAGGAGAAGAGGGAAGCCTGGTGTCTCCTTCTATAAAATACATTTGTCTCGGACAATGCTGCTGATGTGTCCCACCATCTGCAGCTTGCTCAGGGTAGATCCTGGCTCCCCAGCACTAAAGCCAAAAGGCAGCCAAGTCACTCTTACTGTTCTTTCTTTTGGGGGAGGTTTTCTCCAGTCGTGATTATAGTGATTATTGCCGTTGACAGTATAATTAACGGCGCTTGCTGCCACGGAGGAACCTGGAAAATGTTGAAGTGGTCGCCACTCAGCTGCTCATTTCTCTCTAAAATACTTGTTTCACCAGAAGTACCTTTTTTTTTTTTTTACACTTTCCACGATTTGCGTCCTCTCCTCCTCAATCCCCACTTCCTTTCTGTTTCACAGAGAGCTTGACCTTCTGCCGGAGCTGGAAGGCTTATTGTCCGATTCATCTGTTCTCCAATCTCTCCCCGTCTGTCGCCATTGTGGTTATTGTTCTTTCTCCTCCCCGCTCCTGCCTTCGCCATCATCCTGGGACTGTGATTTATAAGCTTGCAGCGAAGGCTTGCCTGACCCTCCTCCCCATCCCCCTCCTCCTCCTCCTCCTCCTCCTCCAGCAGGAGACAGAGGGGTGGAGAGATAGCAGTAGAGAGATAGCAGTGGAGAGGCTGGATGGAGAACAGGGAGCGATTGGTGAGGATATGATTTGCCAGCCAAAAGAGGACGACACAAAGAATTTGAATGTCAGCGAGCAGTTGGCACAGACCTAACTACCTGTGCCTCAAGCAAAGAGGAAGTTGGTTTATCTCTTTCAGTAAGCGACAGCGAGAGGCCAGAGGGGAAGCAGATAAGGTCAAAATGAAACTGGGCACCCAGAAAGTGAATTAATTAAAAGATAGCTCACACGCACACAGCTTTTTAAAGATTATTTGAGAACTTTCTGCTCTCACTCTGCCTTGGGTTTAACTATTAACGAGCAGGAGGGGATTTGATCTGTTCCCCTGTAGCTCCCCTCACAGATGGTAGTGTGAGAAATTGTGCGACAAACCCCTAAATAACCCCGTGTGCTGCAGATGGCCCAAGACTGATGGGCCACCAGTGTTACGTTGGATTGTTGGAGCTGAGAAAGGGCTGGGGGCAAGAGGGGATTGAACACACTGCCCTCTGTGTGTGTTTGTGGGAGTGTTATTCCTGCTCCACAGCATGATGACCAATGAGGGTTGGGAACTTAGCATGTATGACCCATGGAGGCTGATCCGTGTTTGTGAGCTTGTAACCCTCATGTAACCCACCAGTAAGCCTTTTTCAAAGTAGCTTCCTTTTATTCATGAGTTAATACTAGGATGTTATTACCCATAATGCAGTGGGATGTCTAGTTCATGTTTTATGTCTGAATCTTTATGTCACAAATGCACCGAATAATCCAACACAATGTCCCTGAAACAAATGTGAATATTAGTATTATTTGGATCCGTCACACCACCCACCAACCCTTATTGTTTAACCTATGGAGGCTGCATAATATATCAGGCGCACTCTAAAATCTGCACCATCCTGTCGTCGTCTTCTGCCAAGTGTGTAAATGCAGTCGATGTGTGTAAGTGGACTCTAATGAAAGCTGGTAAAGTTAATCTTCCCACCGATACACCAGATGCACGTCTGCTAAATCGATCCACGGATCTGAGTTTTCAGCTTCAAATGCATCTAAATTGATGGCCCCCATCAGCTATCCTCATATTGGAAGAGGACTTTATGCCCCCGGCTGCTTGGAGAGCGTGTGGAGGGAAAAAAATATGCCATCCATCTCACAAAACAGCATTTGTTTGCCTGCCAGGGCCTTCAAAACCATTAACAAGATTAGGGAGCACACAATGGCAACAGTCCCTCTCCTCCCTCCCTCTGTCTACTTCTCTCCCCCCCTTTCCATTTTGTTCTAGCTCATTTGCCAGTACAATGCAGACATTCAGTGGTTTGTCTGCACCTCCTCTCCTAGGGGAACTTCAGCACAAAACCTCCTTATGCAAAAAACCTCCTTATGCAGGCAAACACACACTCACATGCAGAGGCACGGACCAACACAAAAATTAATACATTCATGCCGAAGGCGGACTTTCTCTGTCCTACACACACACACACACACACACACACACACACACACACACACACACGGCCTGCTCACTATGTTGCTGCACTAAGGCAGAGAAACGAACCCAAAATGAATCAACAGACGGTTATATAAACACCATACTGTCTATGGAAAATAAGCCAGCTGGGGCACGGAGACGTACACCATTACCATAAATGCTATCAGGGCGGTTGAGTGGGTGTGTGTTCATGAGCATCTTAAAACAACACAGGGTGTATTGGATTGATGCAGGCCTGCTGTTTGAGGCAATTTATCCCTCTAAGGTTATTGATTTTTGATGTCCATCACTTTTTTTTGCTGTGTTTTCTGCAAGACCTTTTCCACAGCTGGCAAATACGAGCAGACGCATTGAGCACGACGAAGAGTTTGATTGCAGGAGCAGAGAAATCAATCCCTAAATGTTAATGGGATCGGGAGAGGAAAATGTGCCCCTGCGCTCGTTTTGCTTACGCTCATCTTTGACTTTCCTCTTTCCACCCCCTCTCTCTGCTCCTCGCTTCTAAAACCAGCTTAGCTCATCTTACTTTTCATCTAACACGCTAATCTCCGCTCCTCTCCCAGCCACCCTCTATCCGAGTAATGCAATTTAATTGCATCGGTCTCACATTTCTCAGCGCAGGCGCTGATGAAGACGTGAGCGCCACATCTTGTTAAATCTCTCTCTCTGTCTCCCTCCCCACCCCTAGGTGCCAACGGATGTTTCCATGGGTCTGCTGGCAGAGCCCCAGGTGGCAATGTTTTGCGGCAAACTCAACATGCACATCAATGTGCAGAGCGGCAAGTGGGAGCCGGACCCCTCGGGCACCAAGAGCTGCATCGCCACCAAGGAGGGCATCCTGCAGTACTGCCAGCAGGTAAAGTGTGGGGGAGTGTGTGGGTTCACAGGTCAACCCAGAGTAAAACTGTCTATTTCCCCCCGTGGAATCAATTAAGCCTGCTATTACATGATGGCTGATATGAATCTTTATTGTATCTGTTGTACTAACAGGCCTGAAGGGGTGTGGAAAAGGTGGGGGAAGGATCTGGAATATCAGGATGCAAATGGGTCTTTGCTAGGCCACGTATGCTGTGATATATATGCAATACTTAAACTGTAATAACCCCGTGTTTATTTAGTTTTGAGTGAGCAATAAGCTTGCATGATACATTTCCATAGCGGTGACATTTTAGTTGGATTTGTGGGTGCGATAATTTCCATTTTAGCCATTAAGCTGGCTCTCTTAGAGCAAATTACAATGATGGAGCAGGTGCTGATTACTGCAGCGGAGTTCACAACAAGCCAGACTGAATTGTCTCATTTTCCAGCGGATGTGCGTGTTTGTTATGGGTATGTTTTGCATGTGAGGACAATTGTCAGGGGTTTCTGTCCTCTGTACAATCTTACCCAGCCAACTCAAACACAAAGTATTAATTAGAGGACAGACGGAGGAATTTGTTCTTGCTGCTGTGAGAGAATATAATAGCACAGAAGTCTATCACGAGTGGGTTACAGGGACTGCAAGCAGATTTGTTTTTATTCACCAAAATCCCTAATTTGGCAGGATGGCAGAACTCATCTCAGTAAACAAGCTGCTTAAGGCCATGTGACTTCACTTTAAAAGCTATGGATTGCTTTTAATTAGGCGGGGTGAAGCTAACCAAACCAAGTGCACAAATAGAACTCAGTGAACCTCCGTGTTGCTGTCTGGCCCAAGGAAACGGTCGACTCCTCCAGCTACAATACCTCATTTCTCTGGGGAATATTCCAGCAGGGTACTGTCGGCTACCCGTGCATAAATGCATTATATAAGAGAGAAATGATAAAAGGGAGTCGTGTGATAAGCAGAGGTGATGCATAATGAGATTTCTGGAAAAAGCATGTAAGACTCGAAGGAAGATAAGTACTCCATTCTTACAACTGATAACGAATTCAGTTAATGCTTTAAAAAATCAGCCTTAGGTCCCAGGTTCAAATTGTTTCAACGTTAACAACTCTGAATATCAAAAGGAAAAACAGAGATTTCCAGTCTTTTTTCCGTAAGCCGAACAGAGCAGTTGACTTGCAGTGTCAGGTAACCCTGAAGATTATGGGATTGTTATTATTTTCCTCTGCACTTTGAGAGGCAGGAGAGGAGGGAAAAGGTGTCACAATAAATAATACGGGGTGACATATTTTGGAGGGGGATGACACGCCGTCTAAGAATATTCTGGCAGAGGCAGATGTCATGCATTGGCTGAGAGGAACTTAGAAGTAAACACAGCGCTGTCTGCCAAGCAGAGACTGCATCAGGATGCACTGCAGTGCAACGATTTGAAAATCGTGGTAAACAACACCTTTTTCTAAAGTAAAGGAGCAGAATATGTATAATAAGACAGTCGATTAACAAATTGTTCCAAACTTTTGGGTACAACAGGAAACGTGAGACGCACACAGATGGAACAATAAGTGCCCTTTTTAATATATATAATACTGTGTTTGTAGGTGTACCCAGAGCTCCAGATTACCAATGTGGTGGAGGCCAACCAGCCAATCAGCATCCAGAACTGGTGCAAGAAGGGACGCAAGCAGTGTCGCAACCACATGCACATTGTGGTGCCCTACCGCTGCCTGGGTGAGTCTTTGGGAGTATTAGGAGAGAGAGGGGAAGAGAGGATCACATGTTACTAAAAGGAAAGAGTTGCCATAGCAACCCAGGAGTAGGGAGTCTGCCGTTTACGGGAGTCATCAGTTTGAGTTGGAACGTGTTAGTCAGAGAGCTGAAGCTGACCGTTGTGTGCGAGTTAAAAATGCGCACGTTGTTTTTGCACAGTCGGAGAGTTTGTGAGCGACGCCCTGCTCGTCCCGGACAAGTGCAAGTTCCTGCACCAGGAGCGTATGGACCAGTGTGAGAGCCACCTGCACTGGCACACCGTGGCCAAGGAGGTGAGAACACACCCACGATCTCACAGCACTGTCGTCACTAGCTGAGCTGTCACTGATGTTCTCCACGTGCGTCCTTCTCGTCCCGTGTGTGTGCGTGTAGTCCTGCGAAGACCGCACCATGAATCTCCACGACTACGGGATGCTGCTGCCGTGTGGCATCGACCGTTTCCGAGGAGTGGAGTTTGTGTGCTGTCCCGCCGAGGCGGAGCGCGACGCCGACAGCACCGAGCAGGACGCTGATGATTCCGATGTGTGGTGGGGCGGAGCGGAGACAGATTACTCTGACAACAGGTACACACACACACACACGCACACAGATAAATGAGGGCAAGGCGGCAGCAGAGTAATACATCAACCCTCAGATGATCAAAGATACCGCCACTTCTATTTTCAACCAGGATGCATTTCTCTCCTTGGAAGTGAACTGCTGCTTGCTCATAATTTAAAGTCTTTGTCCTTGCATCCTTAACATTCATCCTCCTTGTCTTCCTTATTCCGTCATCCCTCTTTCGCTGTCACCTCTCCTTCCCCCAATTGCGCTCGTTCACTCCATATGTCCCCTTCCTCCCATGCCTTCATTTTTCCCTCTCTCCTTCCCCGCTTCCCTCCCAGTATGGTGCGGGAGCCAGAGCCAGCGGAGCAGCAAGAGGAAACCAGACCATCTGTGGTAGAGGAGGACGAGGAGGAGGCAGCCAAGGAAAACGACGAGGAAGAGGAGGAGGAAGAGGACGTGCTGGACAACGACCAGGATGGAGACGGCGAGGAGGACAAAGAGGTGATGGAGGAAGAGGAGGAGGAGGAGGACGACGGAGAGGATGACGACATCGTCGACACACTCGACGACAACGATGACGCAGACGAGCCCACCACCAACATTGCCATGACAACCACCACCACTACCACCACCACCGAGTCTGTGGAGGAGGTTGTCAGGGGTGAGCAACCTTTCTTATGTCTGTTCTCATCTTCTGCTATAAATAGTCTTCACATTTTCTTTTTATCATCACGGTATCTGGAGGTCCTAGAAAAGCCTTGGATTTTGTTTTATTTAAAGGGGCCGCTCACCCCACATCAAAAATACATGAAGACCTGGAATCAAGCATCGACACTCAATAACACTCATTCACTTGAGCTAGCTGACATAAAAGCTCGTGGCCTCTCGTCCATGAGGAGGTACACTCTTCTCCTGCCCCATGATACGGTTGGTTGTAGTTTGGTAGAAAGAAAGTAGTTCCTCCCTGAAACGGCTTCCAACGATTGTAGATTAACTTGAGTAACCATGCGAGGAATCTCATATCTCCCACACTCACACACAACTTGCATTCAAACCATCTAGGTTCATTAATATAGCAGTTAAGGTAGGGAATAAAATATGTATTTTTAATTTTGGGGTCCACCGTTCATTTAATCCAGTATTTCTTTGCATTTAGATTAATGTGGAACAAGCATAGTAACACGACGTGCCAAATGTGTGTGTCTCTCTTTTCAAAAATTAATTTCCTGCTGTCATTTTTGTCATTGTGCTCATTTATCATCTCCGAGCTTTCATTAGCTCCGTTCCATTAGAATCGGAACGGGCTGTTCCAGCTTTGTTTCTTCATTTTTGTGGTAAATTGGCCTTAAATTAAATTCCAAGTACCGTTAATAATGCTTCCTCACATGCTGCTGTTTATGACATCACGTTTTCATGTTTCCGTCCTTGAATTAAAGTAGAATCTTTCTATGGGCGACCATATATGAGATCTTTTGGTCGAGCTCAACAGAACGTGGTGTATGGTTAGCTAAGGACTGTCTTGCACATGTACTGCTCTGTGAATGACGACGAGTGTGTATGTGTCCTCCAAGATGTGTGCTGGGCCAATGCGGAGACCGGTCCGTGCCGGGCCATGCTGTCCCGCTGGTACTTTGACCGCCAGGAGGGCCGCTGTGCTCAGTTTATCTACGGCGGCTGCGGAGGCAACAGGAATAACTTTGACTCAGAGGAGTACTGCCTGTCTGTCTGCAGCAGCGTCAGTAAGTCCTGCCCGACAGCCGCTCACCTCGGCCAGCAGCCACTTTGTCTCTAACCCTCGCTTTTACTCGCCATCTATCCAAGCCAGACGCTCCAACGTGCTTCGCTCGGTGTGCCTCTCTCGTAGACGTTCTACCTGTCAGCTGGCTAACCTTCTCCTCACCGTCTGTGTCTGTCAGACAAATAAATGTGTTTGCACTAAAAAAAGACTAATCCCCTTGTGGATTCTTAAAGCCACCATCATGATTGTCTGTACGCTCCCCGCTCCCTTTCTTTTCACACTCTGCTCAGTTTGTCGCTGGAATCCTTCTAGTTGTGAAGCGAATGTATTTTGTAGAAAGAAATCCTTCTCTGGCTTGTCAATGAAGGGTTGATATATCAGGATATCAGATGCGATTCAGAAGTAGAAGTGATTGATTTCTGTGAGAGTGATTTAGTGAAATGTGGTGCCGAAAACTTTGAAGGATTTGTTTTCATGGATAATGTGCTTTAGAGGCTGAATCCCAGTTTCTAGATGAGCCAGGGTTACAGTGTTGTCCTGTACGAGGACAACACTTAGGCTTAACATGAATATGAGCTCTAAAATATTTAGCAATAATCCTCACCTCGCTGCACATTATCCCCCCCACCCCGGATGGAAATATATACACTTATGGGTGTGTGATTAGCCTGCTGTGATTTTAAAAAGGTAGGGGTGAGGAAAACTCTGGGTTATTGATTGTAAGTGGGAACGCAGAAAATAAGAATGATTGCTTGATGGTTTTTCACACCTTGTTCCCATATCTGGCCATTGTAGTTGAATTCCCACCCAGCCGGACGAGATCATTCAGTCACAAAGTGAAGTGATTGGATCGCAAATAGTTGCTCAGTCGTGGATTGCCAGCTGATTTTTCATCCAGGTGTGTGTGTGTGTGTGTGTGTGTGTGTGTGTGTGTGTGTGTGTGTGTGTGTGTGTGTGTGTGTGTGTGTGTGTGTGTGTGTGTGTGTGTGTGTGTGTGTGTGTGTGTGTGTGTGTGTGTGTGTGTGTGTGTGTGTGTGTGTGTGTGTGAGACTGGAAGGCGGTCTAAATGTTTTGGCTCTGCTGCTGATTTCAGCGTTGTGTAAGGTTCAGTGACCTTGCTTGTTATGTGAGCAAAGGTGTGTGTGTGTGTGTGTGTGTGTGTGTGTCAGGAAGTGCAGGGTTGACCCTGCAGCAAAATGGAGTCATGCTATCTCCATCTCCCTATATGTTGATCTCATTTGATCCACAGTGTGTGTTTGGGTGTGAGCGCCGGTGAGAGAGTCTTATTTCCCCGACGGCAACCCACAAACCCACCGACACACACGCTTCGCACTTGCACATGTGGTACATTAACAGACATTCACAGCCTCAGAGCGATGGGTGTTAAATTATAAATGCAGCCCATATGATATGGTGATAATAAAGAAGGAGGGTGGATACAGGTATATTCAAACATTCACACTATAATATGAAGTCGATTTGATATTTTTGGACAATTGTGATGGTGAAGTGCCATGACTTTGCACCATCGCTGGCAGCTGTAGCATCTGTAATTTATTCATCTGTTGTAAGCAAAGCATTACAAGTACCCAAGGTATTTTTGATGGCACTTTGCCTGCATGCACATATAATGGACTTGGCAGCAAAGAGTAGTTGAAAGGTCGGTTCATCCATTTACAAAAAGGGATATTGTCACCGGCCCTGATGGATTTACATTACTTTTCACTGAAGAAATCCTCCCGATGAGGGAAAAAGTCTCCATGTGTTCTGTGGATCATCCAGATAACAAGGACACAATTGAATTGGACTAACTCAAAAAGCAGATGTTGCTGTTGAACATGTCACATGATTTCCGTTAACCTCCATAGTGTCGGGGCGGAGGCAGAATCTGAAAACAGGCGAGTAAAACCCCAAACTGTCTGCATGGTACTGAGAGTGAAATCCTAATTTGGGTGAACTGATCCCCTTTGAAATGATTTAGCGGAACACACGGCTGAGGTCAAAGCGGATCCCATCCCTCCGTTGTTTTTGTGGGTCTTGTGCAGTCATGTGCTCTCTTCAGATGTAACTACTTTCACATGACCTTGTCGCGGGCGCACCCGGATTCACACACGTCCCACCGGCCGCTTTGATAAATAAAGCGCGACAGATAATCAACATTACACTGATTTAAATTGAGGTTTCTGGCAATCCGCGGCCCGTTTATAGTTCCTGCCGGCGAGTCGACGGAGATTCGGTCCGTGCTTTTGAGACCAGAGGGTGAATTCCAGCGTTTTGGCCTGAGTGGAGTTATATAAACCGGAGATGGGTTTTGTCTCTTCAAAAGACTGCGGGTCATGTGACACGGTTACTTGTTAGCTTTTGGAGGGTGCTGGCTTCCAGCTACAGCTGCTATTTTCTTTCTCTCCTGATCTCATGTTAACCCTATTAACCCATCTGAGGCTTTTGTGTTTGAAAACGCAGCGCCAGTCCCCAGATCAGCTAAATCTAAAGAGTGCAATAAGAAGGTGTAGGCTTTTCACCGTCTCGTCTCTCCCACGCCATGCAGTACCCACAGCCACGCCCAGCTCCCCCGACGCCGTGGACCACTACCTGGAGACGCCTGCTGATGAAAACGAACACGCCCACTTCCAGAAGGCCAAAGAGAGCCTGGAGGCCAAGCACCGCGAGAGGATGTCCCAGGTACTAACGGAGAGGGGGAGGAGAGAGGCAAAGAGGATGTTTTAGTTCATTAGACTGAGAGCTGATCACTGCATCCACGTCTTTGTTGCACAGAGAGGATCAAAGACTTTTTGTATGAATAGAAAATGGAGGGTGAAAAGGTGGTCATGTAAAAATGAATAGACAGGGGGTTTTTTGTTTTGTTTTTTGTAATCCCTCCAGGGTAATCCGACCGAGCCAATTCAACTTTAATTGTATTCTTTAATCAAGCGGCTCGCGCTCGGTCGGAGAGCCAGATGGTCCAAAGCAGCGTCAGAGTTTCCAAGTTTCAGATGAGAAAACAACAACCTTCTGGCCCTCAATGTGCCCTTTTCCTCTTTTGGCCCCAGTTTGTGGGCTGCTGTTTTTTCGTGTGTAGCTCCATTGTGTGATTTCACAGTTGACTTCATCCTGACCCGTATTATTGCTTCATGGTTTTGGTTGACCAAAAATGGGGAACAGAAAGTGTTGATTTGGGATTTCCACTGTCTCATCATACAAAAAGATTTAGAAAGTTCCTCATTTCAACATTGCCAACCTGAAAGTATTATTCGCTTCACTTTAGCTGAACTTTACCCTCTGATCAAGTAAATGGATGAGTTGCATGTACCCTTTTTTCCTCTCAGGTGATGAGGGAGTGGGAGGAGGCTGAGAGGGAAGCCAAGAATCTTCCACGTGTTGACAAGAAGGCCGTCATCCAGGTGAGACGTGCTCATACTGTACATGTTTAAAGACGGCGATGCCTCAGGTGCCCGTTGGTATTAACCTGCGTGTTGATATTTGTGCAGCGTTTCCAGGACAAGGTGGAGGCTCTGGAGCAGGAGGCGGCCAGCGAGCGCCAGCAGCTGGTGGAGACCCACATGGCCCGGGTGGAGGCTCTGCTCAATGACCGCCGCCGCCTGGCTCTGGAGAGCTACCTGACGGCGCTGCAGCAGGACCCCCCCAGGGTAGGTTGTTCTCCATCAACATATCTGTTCTGTTTTTAGTTGAAGTGAGATATTTTCGCTCATCCCTGAATCTGACCTTCTGCAGAGCATGAAGAACGATCCTGTTTGTGCTCCGTTTTGTTCTCCTTTTATTACAAATGTGTGCGTCGGTCTGGTTTTGGTTCCGAAGTTTTAAATGACCCTGTGGATTTCTGCAGCCTCGCCACGTCTTCAGCCTGTTGAAGAAGTATGTGCGCGCCGAGCAAAAGGACAGGCAACACACCCTCAAACACTTTGAGCACGTCCGTATGGTGGACCCCAAGAAGGCGGCGCAGATCAGACCTCAGGTAGCATCATCATTTTACCCACTAAATATATACTACTATATATATATAATATAATACTTATGAGCACGTGTGTGTAAAAGGTGCTGACCCACCTGCGTGTCATTGAGGAGCGCATGAACCAGTCTCTGGGACTTCTCTACAAGGTGCCCGGCGTGGCCGACGACATCCAGGACCAAGTTGGTGAGTTGGTCATTGTTGGTACGAATGAGAAGACAGAATGCAGGTTCTAGAAGAAACTAAGTGGCACTGAGAAAGCTTTGGAAAGGCGGTTTTATCTGAGAGAGATACAGTAGGAGACATGCTGTCCTGATGGTGCTCCATGTATCAAATAGATTGAATGCTCTAAATTCCAGCCCCTCAAAAAAATGCAATTTTTGTGTTTGTTGATAAGGGCGTTGGAGGGATTTGGCCTAATTCTTCTGTTCAGAGTGAAATGAAACTGTTTGCTGGGAAGATAAATCCCCTCCCTCCCTCCCTCCCTCCCTCCCGCTCCTGCATTCGCTGGGTTTCTGTGGGTTTTTTGGGTTTATTGGAGTCGTGTGCGTCATGCAGCCATCTGTGTCTCTGTCTCAGAGACTGTCACACTGCCGGGGGAAACGCACATAGAAACAAACACATAACACATTCTATAACATTTCTTGGAGGCTGTCTGTCCCTTCAGTGACAACAAACAGTTGTTTGGGTCATTATAGAAGATAACATATTATGTCTAAGCAAAGATATTACATTCCTAAGAAATTCTTCATTGGAGGCATGTTATGTTGAGTGAAAGTTTGACGATGGCGTCCTCTGACCTGTGACCTTCCAGAGCTTCTGCAGAGGGAGCAGGCGGAGATGGCCCAGCAGCTGGCCAACCTGCAGACAGACGTGAGGGTGAGCTACGGCAACGACGCCCTGATGCCCGACCAGGAGCTGGGAGACGGCCAGACCGACCTGCTGCCCCAGGAAGACGGCCTTGACCTCGGGGGAGTGGGCTTCGTCCACCCCGAGAGCTTCAACCAGCCCAACACGGAGAACCAGGGTACTTCCTGAAGCACCGTGTTGTTGAGCTGTTACTACATTCTCATTCAAAAACGACATGCAGTCCACTTTTGGCTCTGCAGGACAGTTTGGCACATTTATCGTGCTGCAATATAGTACGAAGCTGAATTTGCTCTCTCTCTCTCTGTCTCTCTTTAGTTGAGCCAGTGGACTCTCGCCCCAATGTTGACAGAGGCATTCCCACACGGCCAGGTTGGTGCTGCTGTACTGTGAGAAATACTAGCTTAAATACGTTTATTTACTCTGTATTTAGAAAATCAGATGGATGGCGCCAGCAGATATCGCATCGTCACATCCCGCCCTCCAGGTTGCTAGGCAACCTACTCTAAAGGTGTTAAAGGCTGCTATATAGTTTCTGAGTTGCCAGGTTTTTAAAAAAAATGTAATAATTACTTGCTCACTTTAGCCAATGGCTTAATTAATTGAAAAAAATCCATCACGTTACCAACACAGTAACTGCATGGCTTATTTGCATTTTAATTTGTGAGTTATTTTCCAAAAAGTTGCTCTTTATAGTGACTCATAATATCTCTATAAAGCATTAATGAAGCATTTGAGAGCCTTGAAGTACAGCACAGGATTTTCCTCTCCTTCTTCCCTTGATTATTTGCACACAACCAACTCCACTTGACCTTCATGAAGGCGCCGTGATGCGGCTGCAGGGTGTGTGGATACTGGGCTGTGTATGCTGTGTTATGTATGTGCTATAGTGAGTGCACACTGCTGTTAGATCTGTCTGTCGGGCTTAGCGTGTGTGTGTGTGTGTGTGTGTGTGTGTGTGGAGAAAGTGTCTACAGCATCTATAATAGATAATGGTACTTTGCCTTGCCAGTGACTGGAATGAAGATGGAAGCTATTCCTGAGCTGCGGATGGAGACGGAGGACAGACAGAGCACCGAGTATGAAGTTCACCACCAGAAACTGGTAAACAAACACAGAAAGCAGCTCGACCGCACACAAGCAGCGCAGACTCATTTGATATTCAGCCATCTGTTCACATATGCAGACGAAACAGACAGGAATAGAAACAAGCATGGAGACGCACACGAAGGTGAATTGACCGACACGCAGACTCGCACAGCCCCATCCACGTCTCCACTGTGTCCTCATGGCAAACTCCCAAGGTTGTCACCATGGAGACAGGTGTCTACGGAGACGGCGATAATGCATGTGTCACACTTCACGTGTCACTGCACTCGTCTAGAACCCGCCGTCTTCTGCTCAGAGTTAAATTTATGTCTGAAGTATTTCTCTGCTCAGCCACAGGTGCTGAAATCGTCACCAGGCTCCCAGTTCTGCATTCAGTCATTAATCTCATCCAGTATTGTAAGACCAGCACAAAACCCCCAATCCGTCCTCAGTCAAATCCAAATCCGCGTACCTTATTCCTCTCACCTAAAGGCTTTAATCTCTTAATCCATACATTTTATTACATATCACATTTCTTGCGTTCACAATGAGCAGCCAGTGTGTCAGACTGCCTCCTCCAGTCAACTCCTTAATTCCATATTCACGGCGTCCCAATCAGCGTTCTGCAGGATTAATCTGGAGGAGGCTCACCAGCCTGAGAGATGTGGTTTTGTTAGATTATCTGCAGTTTAGCGGTGCTGCGAAGGTTTTTCCGCACCATCATCCCTGCCGATGTCAGCACAGGTGAAGCTATCGGGCGTTGTTTTCCTCCCTTCTGAGGCCGCCATTTGCTTGTATTTATTTCTGATTCTGCATTTTTTTTTTTTAAATGAGTTCCACAGAGCAGCGTAATCCCTGACAGAGGAGCCGCAGCATTCATTTGCTTTTCTTTTTCAATCACATGCCGTAGTATTGTGTTGGAGCTGAGTCATACTGCATCACGGTTGCTTAATGCTTTGCTTTCTAGAAATCACCTGACGGGCAAAAAACAAGTCTCCAGCAGGAAATAGCAAGTCACCTTCACTCAGTGTGATCTCCATGTGGTACTGTTTAAAAAAAAGACAAGTGCATGTTGTGAAACACAAAGGATACACTCCACACACTGCGGGAGGATGTGGGTCACTGGAAAAGGAAGTAAATGGGCCGTAACTCTGAGTGTTCTCATCCTTCAGTGATAATCAAACACGCTGGAATAAAAGTAGAGCAGCTACTGGAGCTCACAGGATCCCTGGATGAATAACATGCAAACTAGTTGTCAGCACAGTTAAATCCTGCTTTGCTGAAACTCCACTCAGCAGTGTCACAGTAACACGGCGTTTCCACGGGGAACCATGAGAGTCCTCGGTCGTGCACTTCTCCCCGTAAACCGCCGTGCTCCGATTGGTGGCACCGGCG
This sequence comes from Chelidonichthys spinosus, assembly GCA_029853015.1. Taxonomy (NCBI): domain Eukaryota; kingdom Metazoa; phylum Chordata; class Actinopteri; order Perciformes; family Triglidae; genus Chelidonichthys; species Chelidonichthys spinosus. Next base: position 3,535,647 of record CM056844.1, read on the forward strand.
TCACGCCACAAACTGTCTGTCCTTCAACTCCCGCAGGTCTTCTTCGCAGAGGACGTGGGCTCCAACAAGGGCGCCATCATCGGCCTGATGGTCGGAGGCGTCGTCATAGCGACCGTGATTGTCATCACCTTGGTGATGCTGAGGAAGAAGCAGTACACCTCCATCCACCACGGAGTCATCGAGGTAACGCTTGTGGATTTGTTTGAGCAGATAGCACCAGGAAATAAGGCTGAGGGTTATCTGCTCTGTAGGCTGGGCAAGTATTCAGTGTTAAGTGTGTGTGTGTGTGTGTGTGTGTGTGTGTGTGTGTGTGTGTGTGTGTGTGTGTGTGTCAGGTCTATAGGTTTCATTGAAGTCTGAAAAAGGCTTAAAATGTAGTGTTCGTATGGTATTGTGCACAGTACAATCTACTCACTAAATGTAATTGGATTAATGGCAGTTACCAATTAATTTCCTGCTTTCTTTTTTCTAATTATCCTCATTCGTCACTCCAGAACTCTCATTAGCTCAAACAATGCGGTCTTCAAGGCAGCAGTTTGTGTGTTTTTGCCAGTTCCTCTTCCAGGAAGCATTATAAATTTAGATTGTCTTTACATGAAGCAGCATATGTGTGTGTGTGTGTGTGTGTGTGTGTGTTTGTAACCTCCCCCCACCCTCTCTCTGCTCCCCTCCAGGTGGACGCCGCCGTCACCCCCGAGGAGCGCCACCTGTCGAAGATGCAGCAGAACGGGTACGAGAACCCAACCTACAAGTTCTTTGAGCAGATGAACTGAGGAGAACGTCACTTCTACACAAAACACACACAGACACACAAACATCTCCTCCCAAACATCAACCACCCTCCCCCCCCTCCCCTCCCTCCCCCGCCGACTAGCCCCAAGTCTCCAAAAGGCAGTGTGGCTTCCATCATTGAGTCACTGAATTAGTCCGTTCCGACCTGTAGCCCGGCTCTTCTCTCATTTCTGCCCGGGCGACCCTGCAGCCGAGTCAGTTTGCACCACGTTTGTTGACTTTCTGGGAGCAAGGCGGCTTTTAATTAAAGGAGGACGTTTTTATAGAGTTGCTCCGTCCGGATAAAAAGGAGAGGCCCCGCCCAGTGCATCTTAAAACGAAACCTTCTCTTCGGGGAAAGAAGCGCTTTCTCTCCACACTGATTCAGGGCCAGTGTATAGTCGGGTTTATTTGGCGTGGGACAGTTGTAGGTGTGGACTTGTGTAGGCAAATCTGACCACTGATCAGTGGGATTTTAGGCGCACACTGACCCCTGGGCCTCATTTAGAAAAACAGTGAGCAGAATCATCACATTCAATCATCATCTTATTCTTTGTAATGATTATATCATGTAAATTCAGTGGAGCAAGGTGATTTTCTAAATGAAGTTCAGTGTTTCCCCACTAGCTGCACCACTACTGCACTCACTCTACAGTCTACACTGGAGTCCCCCCCCCTCCTCCATCCCTCCCTCCATCCTCTTTCTTTGCACATTCTTTAGATAGCTGGGCTGTGTTAACTCACACAAGGCTCTTAAGGATCTTTGGAGATGCTGATGATAGCGAATATGTTGATGACGCCGGTAGTAATTATGTATTCTGAATGAGCTGTCTTTAATTTAAAGGGTTTTTCTTCTTTTTCTTTCTCTTTTCGTTTCCGGGTTTTGTTTTTCAAAATAAATGAAAACGGAGAAAAAAAAAGTCAACCAATGTAAAGTCCTTTTTTTAAATTGCGTGTAATGTTACTGAAGTAATGCTGAAGTCTTAGCTGTTCCTATGTAGTGCATGACAACAATGACAACAGGATTTGGAAGAAAAAAAACCGAACAAAAAAAAAAAAACCAACCCAAGATCTTAACACTGCTCTCTGAGGGAGAGAGAGATCCTTTCTCACGTCTAGATTGTCATTCTAGCAAGATTGTACATTTAGTATCTTCTCGTGGTCACGTGACTATTTCAAACAATGAAAAATATATATAAACTAGATGAACGGGCTCTGCTTTGATATCATGTAAAAAAAAAACACATTTAAAGAAAAAAAGATCTGTGATTTTGGAATTTAAGTGTGTTCCTCATGTCTTATTTTTTTTTAAACCATGCTACGTTTCCTGAAGCTGCAGGAGGGGGGGCTGGCTTCATCTCTGTCTGTATATTATTATCAATCACTTCAATATATTGTGTTGAAAATCCTTATGCATAGGGGCTCTATTTTGTGTGCTTTTTGTGTTGAATCATGTTACTTTTTTCTTTTTTTAAAGGGCATGTTGTGGGTGTGAAGGTTACGGGGAGCGGGAAGGGAACATGGGAGAAACCTGGCATGGGGGATGGGTTGTGATTATCTCTGCGTGTGTGTGTTTTGTCATTTTCAGTCCGGTGTTTTGTCCAGTTGTAAGCCGACGCAGTCTGTTTTTTTTGGGTTTGGTAATCATTTTGCTGATAGAACAAGTGGAGTGCTGAGAGGAGGAGGAGGAGGAGGAAGGAGGGTGAGGTAGAGAGGAAATGACTTGCAGTTCCGGATGGATGGATAGCCAGCCAGCCTGTGTGTATATATATATAATGGATTTTCACTCCCCAGCACCTCCCTTCCCCTCCCTCCTTTGCCTTCCTTTTCCTTCAGGCATGCTGCTCACCTCTCTGCCATTAACGCACACTTGACTCCTCAAGAGACTGAGCACCGTCGCCCGTACATAGACGATAGGCGTTGAGCGCTGAGAGCCAGAGGGAGTCAAGGGGCAGGGATGTGAAAGCAGGGATAAAATAACGGCCTCTCGGTTCATCTTCATACGGTCAGCTCACGTTAAAGGTTTAGCACCATCTCAACAGTACAAAGAAAGACATTCAGCTTCACCTCTCTTTGAATACATGTAACGGCGAGTAAGATCTGCGAGGAAATGATGTTGACACGGAGGCTGCAGTGAGGTGGGTCCTTGGTTTTCAGAGTGTTTATTAAAAGCCCAACAGAGGGCAGTAGAGTAGAAGAGGAAGCAGGATTTTCTTTCTATCTTTTTTTTCTTTCTGTGGATTATATATTGGTTTTGTTTTCCACTGTGTAATATTGTGCAGGCCATTTGCATTGACTGGAAAACCGCTTTCTACACTGTATTCCATAATAAAGTTTTGAATGTACATAAAGATGACGTGTCTTTGCAGTTTGTGCTGTTTTTATTCTCATAATGTGTGAAAAGTGATTGCAAGGAGGTCAGTCTGAAGACTGAAAAGTGCACACTCGAGCTGAAAGGGAGTCAGCGTGTTGCTCAAGGACACGTCGGAAGGGCTCCCTGACACATGAACCCAGATCATGTTGCCAAAGGTTGCATCACTTTGCATTCAAATGAAGTCCAAACCATATTTTAGGTGGACATCCACACTCGTGAGCGCAGGGGAGAACACTCACACCACACTCTACTTTTCTGTGGCACTGTCGATGTGCCCTTGAGCAAGGCAGCAACCCCCTTAACTGCTTGTGGGGGCGGCTGACCGTGAGATGACGTTGAATAAAAATGTCCCCGCGGTTAATAAAATATCGGTATGACACTCTGCCAGCAATACATGCTCAGATAATCCAATAAAATAGATGAATCTACTTTTTATTTGGCGTCATTTGAGGTCAACCTAAAATCCGCGCAGCGCTGCGCAAAGGAGGCGCCGTGTGGACGTCCGCGAACGCCCCACCTCTCCCATAATCCACCGCGGTCCTCCCCATTTGGATCTTGTACTGGAAGTGTCAAATCCAAGGTGAGTAGCGTCACTGAGATTGAAGAGAAACGCTTTTAAACGGTACGTTTGTCCGTGTTGTTACCGCGCATACTGATAAATACACGGTAACGTCTTCAGCGGGGCGTTAGCGGGACTCGCTGCAGCGCCACGGCGGACAGAGGACACTTTAAAGCGGCGTCGCGTCAGCTAACGCTACCTTAGCATGTTAGCGTTAGCAAACACTCAGCGTTCGCGAGCTGTATGTCGGGGGGAAAGATCTTATTGTGATCCAAGGTCTGATAAATAGAATGTGGGCCGAGGTCAGCATGTGACGTTAACACGTCAAAGTCATTAAGCTCCGGCTTAGCTAGCAAGATAACGACGGGAGCTAACTTGCTAACGCGAGTTCAATACAGCCCCCCCTTTAAAAACAAAAACGTTTATTGAAAAAGATATTGTACAAAGAATACAACATGGTATCCAAAAGTATAAGTAAATAAACGTAAACAGATGTATACAGATGTGCTAACTGTGCTAACTGTGACCGGTTCAAGACGTCCTGTTGTCCAGGCAACGACGTAACCCGGATGCCCTTTTGACCCCTCAGATGGCACTGCACCGTTTGTTCCAGCTGTCCTCCGTGCTGCGCTCCGCCGTGAGCCTGACCCTGCGCAGGAACATCGGCCTCTCCGCGGTGGTCCTCAACCGGACCAAGGAGCTCGACCCCGTCCAGAAGCTGTTCCTGGACAAGATCCGGGACTACAACACCAAGAGCAAGTGCGTCGATGACGTCACGTAGCCACTTTAAATGTCCACACTTTGGGCTTCTTCAGCATGCAGTGTGATTTGAGGCGTCGCTGCTTACTTGTGTGATGCCTCCTCTGTCCCAGGTCTTCAGGTGGCATCGTGGACGCAGGACCCGCTTACCAGAAGAACGTGTCCGAAGAGGTGACCAAACTGCAGAGGCTATATGGCGGGGGAGACCTGGTCAAGTTCCCGGAGATCAGGTTCACAGGTTAGTTTGGGTGTGTGTTGGCGTACTTGTGAAACCTCTGGCTTCATTTTGCTGTATAAGGACGTTGTACTGAGCTTCACTGTGTTTACTACTGAGTCTACATTGAGATAGTTGCTACATATTGCCGTCATTCCATTTCCAGTCTAATCTAAAGTGTTTTTGTGCTGCAATAAGTCTCATCTCAAAGCTTGGAGTAAATCACCAGCAACTTTCACTAATGGTTCCCTTCCCTTTTCTTTCCCCTCCCCAGAGCCCAAGCTTGATGAAGTGGCCAAGTGAATACTCGTCATGTTGTATATCTCCTACATGTCACAAATAATGTTGTATTTAATAAAAATATAGTGAGAATAAACAGGGTGTCAATGAGAAGGTACTTGATATGAGCTCGAGTGTATTTCTGTCACCTGTAATTGGCTGTCAACATGGCGACGGCGGTGTAAACAGAATGGCAGCTGTGAGTTTGCCAGCGGGACACCGTCACGTGCACTTAAAGCATGTGCATCTCCAAAGAGAAGGTCAGACGGCATCACCGGAGGGAGGGCGACGACATTCTCTGCTCAGGTAGACGTTACTCCACTATATCTTCGTATCGCAAATAGATGTTAATTCTTTGAATCCTGTATATTGCACATTTTGTCAAATACTACCAAGAATGTGTAGATGTTGTCCTGGGATTTGGGTTATAGTCATGGGCATTTATCACACAGTATAGACAAAATGCAGAACAAAAATAGAGATCAAGTAGGTAAAAAAGGGAAAATGGGATTTAGTTAATACATCTTGGCATTGTCCAGTATATAGAGATCGTTGTTGGAATACTATGGATATAGCTTAATGTAAAACTATTCCAAAACAACGTGGCAGAGGCAAGTTTTCTTTGGATTATTTGTGTGGGTCATGCACAGGGTTACCTTCTCCATGCACTATATTTTGTGTGTGTGTGTGTGTGTGTGTGTGTGTATATATGTATATATGTGTATATATATATACATATATACACATGTATATGTATGTATATGTGTGTGTGTGTGTATGTATGTATGTATGTATATATGTATATATATATATATATATATATATGCTTGTACGTGTTAATATGTGTTAGTATATTTATTAGTGTATGTATAGACACATACAAGCATATATATATATATATATATATATATATATATATATATATATATATATATACACATGCTTGTACGTGTTAATATGTGTTAGTATATTTATTAGTGTATAATAAGGGGTAATAGTACATACTAGCAGTACATCCCGTAGAATAATGAAAAAGAAAAGACAAGGTGTAATTCCACACCTTGTCCACCGGAGGGCAGTATTGAGTCGTGAGCTTGAATGTCCAGTGGTGGCCACAGGCGTTAAATACAACAGCGGTATTATCAAGATAGACAAACAATACCTCCGGTTAAGTCATTGGAAAGAGAAGTCAAGAAGGTGTAATTCCGCACCTTGTCCACCGGAGGGCAGTGTAGAGTCGTGAGCTTGAATGTCCAGTAGTGACCATAGCCATTAAGTACATGAGCAGCATTCTCAAGGTAGACGAATACTACCACCGGTGAAATGATAGAAAATTAATGTGAACAAAGTGTAATAGCGCACGGTGTCCACCGGAGAGCAGTGTAGAGTCGTGAGCTTTAACGCCCTCTGGTGGCTACAGCCATTAAGTGCAGGCGCGGTATTATCAAGTTAGACAAATTACATCCAAGCACTACCTCCGGTTGTATCCTTCAAAATAAAAGACAATGAAGTGTAATTACGTACCTTTGTCCACCGGAGGGCAGTGTCGAGTCGTGATTGTTGATGCAGTGCCTGTATGTGTCGTTTATGATTTTATTTACAGACACTGCGTCAATGATAGTGGTAGTGAGCCATGTGAGCTTTTAGAATGTTTAATTATTGATTGTTTCAATATATTAATATTAATATAAGGTAGAGGAATGTGTGTGCAATTGTTCACATAACAACAACTGACATCCAAATAACTTTTTTCATTTAAGTGTTAGAATATTGTATGGATGTCTCACATCTTAAATAGAGTAAATATCAGAGGATATTTCAACGCACATATATTCCCTTAAAGATTTCTCTGACGGTAATATTGTACTACGTCATCACGTGCGCACCTGGCAGACAATTAAGCAATCAGGCCACGCGCTGGTTGCGATTGGTGGACGCTCCGCGTGGTTTGGTTTAAATAGAGGGTGTGTTGTCTTTGCTCTTCCGTTCCTGACTCATTTCCGGTTCGGACTGGACCCACGTCGGCCGCATGTTTGCTGCAGACCAGGACCTCGTCGTCTGTTCGGAGCTTCCCGCCGCCAGCAGCTGAAGGTTTGTGGTCGCTGTGTGATATAGTTCCGTTTAAAATGGCGTTTCCTTGATTTAACACAACCTTGTTGTTTGGTTGCAGATGGTGGTCGGAGTGCATCGGCCTCGTGCTCGGAGCTGCACGAGGACATCAGCCAAGGATGGTTCATCTGTCGCCGTTTGTTTGCGTGGATTTAATGTTTGTTTAATTGATTCAGGAGGAGTCGCTGCTCGGATGTTTAATCTCCAACACTGAGATGAAACTCATCCAAAGGTGAGATGCTTTGACTAACGTGTATTTTCCACATTATTTAGCCTCATGTTTTTGTGAGGAGATTTGTGACTGTTTTTATTTTGTAGGATCTTTGTTTGGTGAAACCACGTGTCTCCACTGTGCTGAGGAGCCTGGACTTGGACGGTGACCTGCTTTGCGGAGGAGTCGACTCATGCCTCTTCTTCCCACACTGATGGTTTGCTATGCCATGTCTTAATGTCTTTGTAGGTCAATTTTCCACATTTCCCCCTTTTCCACCGAGGCACTTTGAGGGCCGGTTCCCAATCGTTAACCAGTTTTTCCTGTTTCCACAGACAAAGTGGTTCCGGAGCGGCCCAAGTCGTTGCTGGGCTGGAACCGGGCCCGGCTTAACGCTCGAGGCAACGGGGAAAATCCGCCGCTGCGGAGTTTTACTAACGTTACTGTTCCCGGTAAGTTTGAGCTCGTTGCAAACCAACGACACATTTCTGTTTAGTTCGTCAAGCTAGTGATTACGCTTCCTGTAATGTAAGCCGAGCGGCTAGCTAGCGTGATGTTGCTAACAGCGTTAGCATGCCACTTTGTGACTGCCGTCGGCTCACTAAATGTTACCAACGTGACTTAACATGTGTGTTTGCTGCGTCGTGGACACGTTTGTGATTAAACTGTTGTCTGGTTTGTTTGTAGAGCTGTCGGACATCGAACGGAGGTCCAACCTGCAGACGACCAAACATCACTTGTTGTCCACTTTAAACAAATGTTGTCGTATTTTCCAAAATAAAGAGTTTTCGTGAAGAGACGTGTCTGCTATGCTTGAAGTTAGCGCTGTGGGGAAACCTCGGACGTTGCTCTCTGGAAACTCAAACCGGTTCCTGAACTAGGTTCGCGTTGGAAAAGGGGTAATTGTGATCCAAGGCTCTGCTCCTTCTCCCCATGTAGACTCAATGTCTGAGGAGGCTGCATTGAATAGTTAGGCCTGGATGTGTAGTTGGTGCGGTTAACTTTAATCAAAGTACTTCATAGTTAAAGTGTGAGCATGTAGAGGTTTATAAGGGTGTTTTGGCCAAAATATCTTGCAGCCACTTTTAAAAATGTGATGCTGATATCACAGCCTTATTTCTGGAAAACCAAGCCTGTTACCCCTAAAAATATAATGGTTAGTCTTATCAGGGTAACACTTAGGTATTTTAAAAAAAAATTTTTGTGCCATTCACCTGTATAACACTTAGGTTATATAAAAAGCAAATATACAGGGACGCCACTATATATGTGGGGAATTTTTCCAAAGTATTGCATGAAAATGTCTCCTTCTTCTGCATAACCCCTTGTATTCTCCTGTTTAGGGCACCCGTAGGCAGGCGGAGAGAAGTGCCTGCTTCCGGGGAGTTCTGACACTGGGTCTGGATGTGGTGCGATGCCGTGTTTGTCCATCTGTGGGATTTGAAGTCACGCCCTGCCTGATACCTTGTCCGAGGCCCTCTGTCAACTTGTCTGTGTACCTCTGTCACCTTCAGGACTTCAACCCTCTCTCCGATACCTTCTCCTTGGCCCTCCCATACCTGCTGGACTCGAACCCTCGTTCTCTCCGTCCGATACCTTGTCCGTGGCCCTCCGATACTTGCGGGAACGTTACCATCACACCACCAGTGCCTCTCACACTAGTTAGTGTTTGGAACTCCTATTTATCCTCGTCGTGTGGGAACATCGGGCCTTAAAATCCACAGTGACGGCCCAGGTTTGAACAGGGGACCTTCTGGTCTCCAGACCGGCACTCTTCTCACTGAGCTACCTGGTGACACACAATAATGTGTTGGTTTGTTCCCTTTGAAATCAGGACTCAGCACAGCACCCCTAAAGAACTGTCGAGCAGCCGGGACTTGAACCCTGCCGCTCTGGACACCTTGTTGTCAGGTTCATTGCCTCCGCTCCACCAGCCGGCACATCAGTACTAGTGGGAAACTTCTATTTATCCTCTTCGTTTGGAAATAACCACCTCAAAATTCACTGAGCAGGCTACTGAGACAGCTAGGACTCAAACCTACAACCTTCAGGTCTGCAGCCCTTTGTTCAACCAGCTGAGCTACACAGAGACTCTCTAAATAAAGCTGGTTTGTCCACTTTGACATCGTCGTTACAGTTTTTAGACCAAAAAAAAAAACACTATATATGGATGTTTTGGATGAACAGCTTCAATAAGCTACATTACAATTCATGTTTGGCAGCAGTTCTCTCTTTAATGAGGAATCCGTTACAGTTGACAACATTACAACAGTCACTTATTTACACCGTTACTCTACTGGCAACATGTCAATACATTTGGAAACAGACGGTTTGCATTGGATTAGTGTCACGGCCCAAACGCTGTGGAACATATGCAGAAGTCAGAGTAGCAGACAAAGCAGTGGATGTTGGAGAAAGTGCTGCGATGCGTTCGCAAACATGCTTCCTGCTGCTTTGGGGTCAATGTCGTAGAAAACTAATTACATCCCCTGGAGACTTTTTTACAGGTCAAAGGTGTTCCTTCTGAAATCAACACCAACATTCTCACATCAAACTAGAACAACCAAGCCAGTCGTGAGCTGCGCTCGCATCCCGTGGACAACGGGACATCTATGTACACGAATCAAAACGTAAGGAATCGTGCAGGAAAACAAAGAAGAAATCAAAACATGCAGAACAGTTAGCTGAACATAGTTCAGAGTATTGGATGTGTCATAAGCACAATGCCACCAAGAGGCATTACTTGGGGCCCACGCTCAGGTGCCACGCTGACACACGGTGCCAGGAGGCCGGAGAGGAGGCGCTTCTTCGATACGCACAAAAGGTTCTCGCACCGACGGCTCGCCTTCTGGTGCCATTATTCGTCTTCATACGATGTGACGCGTCGGATGGGAGACAAACCGGTGGGCTTCGTGGAGCTGGCTTGTGATGGGCTGAGTGATGAGCTCGCTCGGTCTGCTTTCACCCCACGGCGCCCACTTTGACCTCGGGTTACACTTAATTTAGCCTTTACCTTATCTAAAACATCTACACTGGAGATGCTCAAACTCTGAATCACTTCCTCATAATAGAAGTGCTACTTATCTCCCAATTTACAGTCTCCCCCGTAATTAGAAAGACACAAACTTTCCACATTTGTGTCTGGAAAGCTCACTCACGTACTTCAACATTTAAGCATTGAGAAGTATTCAGGGGGCTTTTCTTTCCCACCTCAACAACAGCATCACATCCAGGTGGAGCTTTGGTTAAGTGTTACCCACATTCAAAATGACCACCGTGGGATATGCAATCAAACCAAATACAACACTTTGCTTATTAAAAAAGTAACGCTACGTCTTCAACTGTCCTCGCAGACTTACTCAAACAGGCCAACAAGACCTGAGCCCAACAAAAACAAAACATTCACTTCAGTTTCCAACTTAACCGGTAACACAAAAGCACAAGTGTCACTAGCTTTCATTGGAGCTTCTGGAGTCGAGTAAACCCAAAAAGACAGAAGTTGAAACACCTAAACACAGTAGGCACACAACTCCATCCGTTTCTCATTGGAAAAGAAAAGGTCTCAAAGCTGTTTCCACTAGATTACACATCGGAACATCTCCATTGGCACAGATCTGTCGTCCACATCAGATTGCAATACATCGTGAGTGTTTGATAGATATGGATCGACAGTATGTCCATGTATTGTATATCACAAGACTTAGTTCATGATACAATTTGTATCAAACAGGGTTTTTCTCTGTCTAGCACGGATTCAGCTGGGATCTGCTACAGACGCCGCTAGACGCCGCAAAAAGGGACCACAGGGGGAGTCCGTTAAATATATTTACACTACGTACACGTTGGACTGGCAGTCTGTCTGTAGCAGAAACCAGAGTTGACCCAAAATAAAAGGGCCAGAGAGAGAGAGAGAGATGTCCCTTACTAAAACTAAGGTACACACGACAGGGTCACCCATCCCTACAGCTACGACTCCCACCACAAATACCGACGTCATCTCAAATAAGACGACCATCTTTCAAACACCTTTTTTTACCCACATGGAAAAGACCCACACACACACTAACAGATTTATATAATACACAGACTGCTTGGAAACCTGCCATTCGATGATGCACACCCCAGATGCAGACTCGCCACATAACAACTCAGGAAATATTTTACATTTCAATGCTTATCTGGGACACTTATTATAGTCAGAAAGTAGAAAACCCCATCTATCTGCCACGTGAAAGAAGGGAACAGTCGCACACATTGTTGGACACGGCCTTGACAGGAAGTACAGTGTACAATGTGTGCACGCATTAGGTCATAGGTCAGCATCTGGTCACTGATCCGTCAGATCGGACACATGCAACGCAAACTCACTGGGTTCCGATTCATGTAAAAAACAACAAACCGTGCCTTTGGGATTCACTGCAGAACACGTTCTGCACATAAAAGACACTTCATAAGCTACTACATAAAGAGGAATACAAGGGCAGGTTTGGAACATACTTCTTCATTTAGGTGTCGACTCCACTGGAACCACATTTAGATTATCCTCAGCATTTCAAACCTGACATATTGTCTCATTAACACCATGACAAACAAACACAAACAACTCTCCTCGTCGACAATCCTGGATTTAAATCTCCCCGTGCACATTTGACATGCTTTCAGCTTTTCCTAACGGGAGATTACATTGTCCTGTTTCCTCAGTAGCCTGTTTGAGCTTTCTCTGCAAGTATAGCAGCTGCCAGCTGCTGGGGGTCCGTGATATGGGGGCTCCTGGCCATCACCCTGCTCACCAGCTCCGGGGGGAAGATGTTACACAGGTTGATGTACGCTTTCTCCCTCGTGTCCCCGTAGCGGCTATGCGCTGGGGATTCTGGATGCTGCGGCATGTAGGAGGGAGGAGCGTGGGAGGGGAGTGCGAGGTGAGGCGGGTATGGCGGGAGAGCAGCGTTGGAGGGATGAGGCAGGTGAGGAGAGTGTGCCGGAGGGCGGGTTAAGTAATGTGACGGGGATGGGTGGAGGGCCGGGTGGGAGGAGTGGTGCTGGCCGTAGCCGTCCTGTGTCCAGGGAGGGGCGTGCCAGGACGACTGGCGCGTGTCCGGCAGACTCTGATAGGCAGACGGCTCGAACCTGGACGGCATCGGAGGCTGTCTGTAGTACGCGTCCCAGCTGGCCGCCGCTTTTGTCCGGTGGCAATGGTGCGACGGGTGTTCGTACAGATGGGAGTCCGACACGCTCTCTCCTCGCGTGGGGGCCAGGCAGCAGCCGAGAGGGGAGCCGGGGGGGTGAGGGCTGGACTGGGGCAGAGAGTGGTAGTCGCCCGGGCAGCTGGAGCGTGCGGCCAGTGGCTGGTGCTGGAGATGAGGGGGCAACGGGTAGAGAGGGCGCTTTGGGGGAGCCTCCGGCGGGGGCTGATCGTGGCCGCAGCTCTGCCCGCGGGCCGCACTCAGGTGGTAGCCGTGCAGGCCCGCGTTGGACGCGTGGCTGTGCTGGATGCCTGTGTAATCGGCCGGGTGAAGGCCACGTAGCTCGTGGTTGGACGAGGCGTGATGGGGATACAGACGGCTGTGGGGATTGGCAAAATGGACCCCGTCGTCCAGTAAGGTCTCTGGGGGGCAGCCGGGACACGGCCTGTCGCCGTACGAGTCGCAGCTGCTCCCGCAGCTCACGCTGCTTTCGCTGCCGCACTCGGAGCCCGTCGAGCCCAACGAGCCGAGCCGCAGGTCCGTGTCGTTGGGGAAGCGGCAGTCTGGGCTCCGTCTGGAGGAGAGGCTCAGGCCAGAGTACGCCCGCGTCACTGAGTAGTAGCTCATGTCCGGAGACTCGCAGTGAGGGTAAAGGTCGTGGCTGGGGAGACTATGAGGCGTCACCGCTCTGGACTGCTGGTCCTGGGGAAGGCTAAAGCTGGCCGGAGGGCCTCCTGGGGCTGAGGACACACTCCCACTGCTGCCACACACACTGCTCTTCTGGCTCTCCGTCTTCCCTTTGGCCAGCTTCTCCTCGGCGTCGCTGTACGACAGAGCGCGGATGCTCGGGTCCGACTGCCGTTTCTGGGCACCTTTTTTCCCCTCCGTGCTGCCGATCGGCACGCTGTGGCTCTTCACCAGCCCGGCGTCCCCCTGGGTCTTCGTGGCGACGCAGGTCTTGGCGCTGGCGCGCAGCTCGTCTGCCACGGCACGCTGAGGCTGGCCACCTCTCTCTGGGTGATAGTACTTACACTTGTGGCCGTAAGTGCACTTCTTTCCTGCAGACAAAAGGTCTCCGTTTCATTATACAGTACAAGTCAGTGTCTGATTGCATTTAGGTGCCTTTTCTGCACATCTGTGATCTCACCGTAGGGGCACGGCTGTTTCTTCTGCTCAGGCATGACGGGTCTTTTCCTCAGGAAGTTGTCTAAGCTGGGGCCGTGGCGACCAAGGGGGTCATCTGGGGGCATGAATCTGACGGGATGGACAAGAGAGTTACAAAAAACCGGTGCTTTCCAGAAGGTGATCTGTCACTCAGACTTCATAAATACCACATTTCTGTGGACGCCACGTCATCCTCACTCATTCACCTCTACTTACTTGTCATTGACAAAGGAATACATGAGCAGCCGCTCATCAATGAACTTCTTCCACTCGGGTTTCTCGTTGGCAAGGTCCCTGTAGTTATCGTTGGAGACGATGATGCCGTCTGACTCATAAGCCAGCTTCACAATGAAGCGGTCGTCATAGCAAACCACGCGCCGTCCTTGGACGCGTCGCGACGGAGTGAAGACCAGGATCTTTTCTTTCTCGAGGCGACGCAAGCTCTCCTGATCTGTGTACGTAGGAGGGGAGGGGGGAGGAGGGGTGAGACATCTCACTTTACTTTAACACATGAAAATGTTTAACGCTCACTCACTGACCTGTTATTGGTGCGTCAGGGCGTGACTGCTCTTTCCTCCAGGCGGGCACAAACACTGTGATGTCATGATGGCCACGCTCTAGGAACCAATCCACAGCCAGCTGGATGCCCTGGCAGGAAAACACCTCCTTATTGCCATGGCTACAGGACAGGAGAGGAGGCAGAAGGTCATGGCGGATCATTTACACGTAGGTCACTCAGCATCAAACGCATATGATGTAAAAGACGCGTCTTCAGAAGAGCTCACCTCATGGCTACATTGCTGCCGTCCAGCACAATCGGCCGCAGGTTGTCCTGGTCGCACAGAGAGTCTGGCGGACAGGGCGAGTCCGACCTCTGGCTGTCCAGCGCGTCCGACCAGCCGCAGGAGGAAGAGGAGGACGAAGACGATGAGGTAGAAGCTAGAGAGCCGGCCGGCTGCTCGCCGTCCGACTTGGTGCCCAGTTTGACCAGCTCTCCCAGTATGTCGTTGATGAGGGTGTCGGGGCCCAGCTTGGACAGCACCAGCCGCACCGTCTCCTCGGAGTAGCCCAGCTTCAGGGCAAAGTCCAGCTTGGCCCGGTACTCCTTACCGCCGGCTGAAGAGGAGGGGTTGGACGGAGCCTCGGGTGGGTGCTTACGTGGCGAGCTGGGCGAGGACCCGTGTTCCAGCTCTGATGGGAGCTCAGATGGGGGTTCGGGAGGACCCTCGGTGCCTAAGTCCACGCACTGGGTCCGACACAGCGGCTGGTGGGTGTTCTTACTGTGAGTCGCCCCTCCCTCTCCTCCATCCGGGTCGGGGTGGAGGGCGGCGCTGGAAGACGGCGGCGTCCCGCACTCTGCGTCGGACCCGGCGTTTTCCTCCACCTGCTCCTCCATAGCAGCGGGCCCGTCAGAGCCGCCAGCTTGCCGGTCAGACCCCGCTACGTGGAGATACTCCAAGTCCGGCCCCAGGTCGAGGATGTGGCCCGCTCCTGCCTCCACATGGTCCTTCTGGCCCATGGATCCGTCACAGACATCCAGCTCGCTGGGCCGACGGCTGCCCTCTCACACAGCTCCGCTCATTGGTGCCTACAGAAAGACAAAAAGGAGGGTGGAGTGTGAGAGGCGTTTAGGAAACGGTCCTGGGGTCTAGCTCCAGGGCTATTCCACATGAAACTTCTGATTAAAGAAGCCTATTTCAGTGGAAATATATAAATGCAGTGTCAGTTACAGAAGCAAACAACCCATTTAAATGCCCCAGGAACAACGTAACATTGAGAATTTGCATTCAGTTTGCACTGTTACATGAGAACTCAGAGTCAACACTGACTGTCGGTTTAGGAAAATGGGACTTTCTCACTTTTATTTTTCCCATGCCACATTTTGCACCGAGACGCTCAGCCGACGCGTTCGACTGCTTGTTTCAGTTGGGGGAACGGCCTGGCAGACACAAAAGAGCCGATGGGGCCTCTCACCCTAATTAATGGACTCCCGCGTTTTTTTCCCCAGTCTGGCCTCGGTGTTATTACAGGGCCACGCCACAGCACATTCAGCCGAGGGGGAACAGAGGGGGAGCTGTTTAAAAGGAGACGGCGAGCCGTTAGCGGCGGGGCCCGCGGACCCTTCCCCCTCACGCTCTACCTGCTAATTTAGGCCCATATGCTTCTTCCCGCTGGGTTCGCTGGAGTCCCTCATTAATAAAACACTGAGGGCTTCTGAGGCCACCGAGCCAATCCACGTACAGCATTCGAGCAGAGGACATTGGATCTGGTTAAACTAATCTGATTGGTGTCAAAGGTTTAGCTGCACACAAATTACAGGGAGCACTCTGGAAAGTTAATCTGCAAACTGATACGCTGCAGGCCTGCTGTATTCTGACTGGACGGAGTTAAGTGGCCCTGAAATTAGGACCGGAATGTTCCACAATCTGTGGGTATTCACGAAAAGAACAAGTTCCAGGAATACATGATCGCAGCAAACTCTACAAATGTTAATGCTGTTAGACATCGCAGATACAGCTTCATGGCTCAAACTCAGTCCACTATTATCTGGACCAAACAGGTGATGGTAGGGGAAGTGACTTAAAGATGGCGGGTGTGGGCGGAGGGGAGGCGGGATAGAGTTAGTGGGCATTTTATGAAAAAGGGGGCTGCCTAGCAACGCCACAGAGCTACTGTTGCTAAGCTACAGCTGTTGAAAGCATTCTCCCCTCTAAATGCCACGGTAGACACACACACACACACACACACACACACACACACACACACACACACACACACACACACACACACACACACACACACACACACACACACACAGATCTGGTGTGGGGGAGGGAGGGGCTTAAGTGTGCCTCACTGGAAACCCACCCCGCCACCCAGGACAACAATAGACCTGCGGGAGTGATTAGGACTGGGACCTTGGCATCAATGAATGAGGGCGTTGATGGTGCACACATGAGCACACACACACCGTCTAGCTTGCAAAGTGACTCATACTGCTGTGTGGGGTCACACACACACATACTGAGAGTAAACATGACATCACACCAACGTCTCTGGTCAAAGCATGCAAACAGAAGTCGGCCTTCATCATAAACATCCGGGGGAAAAGAGCGGATTAGTAAAGGTTTGGGGACAGGGACTGGATGGGAACACATTTAGGGCCCAAACTGTGACAACAGCGCAGAGCACCGTAAACTGTCACGTTTTGTCAGCCTGCCAATCCAATATCTGGACTTGCTTTAAGTTTTTGAAGACGTTTCTCCTCTCATCCCCTTCCAACTGACTAGAGGGGGAGTTTAGGTATTCAACTTCTTCAAAGCTCATTAATAATGAGAGGCATGTGACTCCTGGACCCACCCAGCCCTCAAGTCACATTTCACTCATCGGCACATTGGTGGGGCCAAGCAGGCTCTGGTGCCCTCAAGTGAACTATTCACGCAGGTGAACGGGTGTCGGATGGGTCACCTGAGTGTCCCGTCACCACGCCAGTCGTTAGGACATTTACGGTATTCGTTGATGAATAATTTCATATATTTCACCAACTAAAGTTCTTCACTCTGCTTGGCTTCTTTGTTCAATGATCAACTATTGAAATACAGGTGGAAAAACATAATATGCATCAATATACGGCAATTAAAATAGAAGAAGTGGGTTGTTTGGGTATAAAACTACTACATATACAGGATGGAACCATTGTACAATGGGATGCCTTCAACAGCCCATGTTTATCACAAGATATTAACTACTAAACCAACTATACACGAACAAATACTCCCATAAAAACACACATCCAGTTGTTGGAGCTGCACTCTTCACTTTTAAAGCCTGCTCATTGTGTGATCTGATTACATATATGGATTATAAAAGTCTCCCAGTGTGGTCCCGGCTGCACGACACTACACATTCAGTGCATTGTGGAATTCCCTGATCGGGCTCCAAGTGGTAACGGACCAACGGCTGGTGCACCTCGTCACGGCGTCTCCAGACCTCCGGGCGGAGTGGGTGCGTCTTTCAAACACACAAACGTCAGCGGGCCCGCTCCCACACGCAACGCAGCGCTGCCAGCTTTCATGGAGGCAGTAATGAATATGTAACACATCCTTACAGCGCTTTGAGAGCTTTGTGTGAGAGAGTGTGTGTGGGGGTGAGAGAAAGGGTTTCAGGTTTGACCAATGGGGGGTGGGGTGGGGGGGGTCACGCTAACCCTGAAGGAGCTGTCCCAGGAAGAAGACTGTGTTGGTGCATCTAGATGCCGCGCTAGGCTTTCCCCGCCAGCAGCAGAGCAACAGATGTCTGCAGAGTGGTGTCTCCCCTACACACACACACACACACACACACACACACACACACACACACACACACACACACACACACACACACACACACACACACACACACACACACACACGACACACACACACACACACACACACACACACACACACACACACAAACCAACGCACTATTTGCTTCCTGCAGCCTCATGTGACCCAGATAAGAAGAAGCTTGCTATTTGTTACCTCCCCCCTAAAACTCCACAACACTGTTATCTTTTATCTGGAACATTTCAAAACCATGATCAGACAAGGAGACAGGCAGCACCTTCACCTAGTTCTTCTGTACTGAACATCCAGTCTTTCAGGTCATGTCTGTAAAGTATTTAAGAAAGTCAAGATAAACGTGATTCATGATGCTGACGCCCTGCAACCTTTCCTACGAGTTAGCCCCCTTTAAATCATCTCTATGGCTGCTTTTGGAAGAGAGAGAACCAAACAGCCACGAAGGGAAACTAAAAAGTAAGATTTCAGTGTAAAAGTCAGGTTAGAAGCAGACACACTTACCAGGCCTTACAAGATCAACAAACACAAAGAGATGGAAGTAGATCAGCTCAGTTCTGCACATTTAAATCCTTGCCAAAGACATTGGTAAACACTGCAGGTGAAATGGAGAGGAAACCAGTCCTAATATTCCCACAGCAGCTACATCCGAGGCCGACGCTCGTCTTTTTTTTTTTTTTGCAGGAACAGGACAGCGTCCAACTCCAAGCCAGACGCCTTGCCGTGTCTTTCCCAGAGCGCTTATTCCCCCTCTACAGACAGAAGCAGGCAAGTTGGACAATGAGTGGCAGAACAGATGGAGCAACAATGTCTGCCATTCCCTCGTTTAGAGTGGCTGCTTTTCCACCAATCGGAGCCGAGTGGCCTCACAATAAGGCGCAGAGACAAGGGGAGGAGGAGGAGGGGAGTGGCTGTGGCCGAATGCCTGCAACACCCAGTTTCCCCAAGGCACGCGTACTCAATGTGCACTGGCGCACACACTCCTCTCCTCGGGTCTGAAAGGGCTTTCCCTGTGTGGCCGATGAATCGACGAGGGGGTGGGCGGCTGAACAATAGAGCCGCACAATGGGAGGCTGGGGAGGGCAGCTGCAGTGTGAGGGCTGGTGCTATTACGGCCCCGGGCAGCAATGGAGAACACCTGGCTACGGAGCGCCACAGTCACTCTCCTCTCTTTGTCTGCAAAACAGAAAGGGCCGAGGCGGGCTGAAAGAGGAGCGAGGCCTTTAAGAGAGTGCGAGAGGAAAAAGGAGTGTGGCTCGGCTGAAAGGGAAAAAAGGACAAGTGTGGGGGGCCAGACACATCAAAAAGTTTTATGTCCCCATGAGTATTGTTGCAGCACACTTAGGGCAGATGACTCGGAAGCACAAATCTGCCTTTTATGTGGTAATGAAGCCCATGTGCAAACAGCATAAAGTCACGTCCAGGTCGTACGATATCATCTCAAATATATATGATAACATGTTTATTTGCACCAGCGTCAAAAACACATTGGACGGTTCACAAACAACCAACAGGGCGAAAACAAAGTTAGGAGAGGACTACTTTCACGCTCATTACACTAACCAGACTACTGGAATCTGCACAGTATGTAGCGACGTGGCACTCTGGAAACATGGAGGCGCTTCAACACAGTGCACCGAGCAAGTCAAAGAACAATCAGACTACATAAGTGAGCTCACCACATAGACTCTGGATCTGAACCAAGTAGCAAAAACATGTTGAAATAACAGCAGGTTGTACTTGAATACTTGCTTAATGCTGATTATTCCCTCCATTACTCCATTATCGTCTATAAAATGTCCCACATCCCAAAGAGATGTACTCTAATCACTTGTTTGCTTCACCCAACAGTCCAAAACCCAAAGTCAGTCACTTTACTATCATACAACACAAAGAAAAGCAACAAATACTCACATTTCAGAAGCTGAAACCAATATTTTTGCAGTTTTTTTGCTGATCTGAAAAGCTACATTAAGTTCCAGCCTCTGTGTTTTAAACAAGTCAGGAAGACACGTCTGCCAAATGAAATATTAGTTCAGTCAGATGAGGTTAAATATCAGCAACAATCTGTCTTGGCAGCGCGAGGTTAGTATCTGTCTGAATCAACACAAAGCTGTCATTGGTCTCCGTTTGTTTTAGCAGCTTCAGTGTATGCGTGCACCCTCGACTTCAGCTCCGGGCCTCGACATGAAAGCGACTGCCTGATTAAATAAGAATGTGGTTGGAGTCTGCTCGCCCGCAGACGATAAGGGTGATGGGGGGGTAGAGATATAACGCAGCATCTGCACACACAGACAGAAAGAGCACCACGTCGAGCCATCTGTCGGGACAAACAGGTGCATGTGTTGCTGCAGCAGTGATCGGTTTTCACTGTGGAGACAGGTGACACCGGGCAAACGGGAGCTCAACAGCAGCGGGGAAGCTGCAGGAATACACTCTTTTTATATTATATTATACACACTATACATATTTATATTTATCTGCTCTCTGGCTGCAAATAATGATGATTTCCACTTTCTTAATTGAGCTTTTGGTCAGAAAACTGCAACAAGAGTAACACTCAGCGTGACACCCATCTGGCCGGTTCAACCAAACACCACAAATGATTTGCATGTACAATCCCGAGCCCTACAACATAAGGAGACCCCTGCTGCCCTCTCTGACCTGTCCGCTGACCCCTGCACTTCTACCAACCACGGAAAACACCTCCAAAACCGCCACTATTGATTAAGTTAAGTTAAGGACACTCACCAGCTGCTGTGTGTGTGTGTGTGTGTGTGTTCTAATCAATACTCATAACGTGCTACTTGTTACTGCTGCAGCTCTCAAACCACAATGACAGGAGGACTTTATGGCTCAGGGTACTTTGCGGGGGGCGTGAAGTCCACACTTTGGAGTCAGGGAGGATGCACAGAAGTTACAAGAGCAGATGAGATCAAAGACAGCTGCTGGGGCTCGTGACCCCCACCACCCAACAAAAGCTGTGGACCCAAGCCTGGACTGCTACTGGTCTGGTCCTCGGGGAGCCACTATCATTCACTGTGTGAAGAGGACACAGCTGTCATAGAGAGAGCACATGCAGATGACCACTAGACAGGTGCTGGAGACAGACAGGACCTGTCTGTCTGCATGAATCAGCAGACAACTACAGGAAGCGTGTGTTTTGCTCCGGCCTTCTTCCCTGGAGACAACACTTCTAGTTTAAATTCACAGTCCCTTCATTTCCAGTGTGATAAACAACACGGCAGCACCGCCCGTCACCTGCCGGGAACTAAATTACGGGTGTTGGGGGGGAGGGGGGGAGGGAGCACGCGGCGGCGTGCACGCTCGCTGCAAACCGACGCCGTCACGACCTCCCCTGCAGCTTTCACCCGCACCGAGCTGCGGCTCCCCCCCCCTAGCTTAACAAGTCCGCTAGGCTAACGCCGTGTACGGATACTCACCCAGCCAGGGGCCGCCGCTGGAGCCGCGCCGTTAGCTTCGTGATAACACGAGCAAATGTTCCCATCACGTCCTGGCGACGCGAAAACATCCGGCTGGATTTGCAGCGTGACCCAGTCGAACTGCGTCAAGTTACGGGGAGTAATGGAGGCGACTTCCGGTCTGACGGCTTTTCTAAATAAAACCTAACGCCGTTTAGAAGCGTTTTACGTGGAAATACATGCGACATGTAACCTATAACTACAGTCCCTGAGGGTTTACGGCTCTCCTACCGTCAAATCGCCCGGCCGCTGACTTTTTAAGCCCTTTATGTGAACTTTCATTAAGTCGGCATCGATGCTGACTTCCGGTAGTGAAGTGGGGCGAGGTGCGCAATGGCGCCATCTCGTGGTCAAAATAAGTAAGGACGAGTACGTGTAAATACAGATCGAATGAACTGCTTTTCCTCTTTGTTTATTTAATTATAGAAACCTTCTAGCATTTAAAATGTTAGGACGTTAAGCCAACAAGCCAAATATATATTTTAATGTCATATCCAACAAAATGGGCATTTACATATATGTAGGAAGAAGGCTAAACAGCTACACTCTTCTAGTGTGTGTTTTTTTTTTTGCATGTTTGGAGGCAGTGTTTCCAAATTAAGTTTGCCAAGACCAGCTTATAAAGTGGGATCCGTTGTTATAGTTTTAACAACCTAACTTCATATAAAGTAACTATTGAAATAGATCCTTGCACAAACATTGTCTAAGTACTTTTCAGAGTTTAAAGTACATCCCGCTAATAGTATTTTGAACTGGATTTTTACTTGTAACAATTAAAAAACGACATCACACTGTAAATTACTTCTGATTTTATTCAATGGAGAAAAAAAAAAGACCTTCAGGAAAATACAGTAATTCCCATAGTACACACAGAGAGGACATAAATTAGAGAGGCGTGGCAGACAGACGTTTGAGGGGGAAACGTGTCACCTGGCACATGGGTGGTAGAAAACATTTGATCCACGCTGCCAGACACAGCCAGGGGCACGTTGTGCACGATGCAGGATGTAGAGGAATCAGTGAAATCACACTCTAGACTTGTGTCATTCAGAACGTGAGCACAAGTTGATTATTCCTGTACACAAACGTCTAAATGATAGTACAAAAAGGGAATAATACAAAATACAAAACGGGGGGAAAAACTGCCCTCAAAATAAACCATAAATATTCATATCGATGCACATTGGTTTAACAAAACAATTGCTTCTGTAAACATTTTCAACATAAGGTGTGCATTACAATTTAAAAACCACTGCAGTCGCATACTTATCTGAAGGGTTACATAATTAAAAATTGCAGAAACAAGACTAAAAACTAAGTCAGAGTTAAAAATATGCCGCTTAGTTCACGCCGTCTGAAGTGGTTTCGTAACACTGCTGTTAGAACGTGACTTTAATTTGCTTTTCACAGATGAGCAGGACAGCGAAAGCATCTCATCCCCGTGTTTCTCAGCAGGTCCCACCTTGGACAGTGAAGGCACCACTTTAACTGAGAGCAGGGTCAAAGAGTCGGGTTTAGGTGGAGGGGGTGTGTGGGGGGGGAGTGAAACCTTCCAAATCCCATGAGTCCCTATCGATTCCACATTTTAACAGTGGTTATGAGACGTCTAACGTGAAGTGGCAAAGTTTGCTTCGTCATTTTAAGACAGTGAGAGAGGAATGAAAGGGATGGAATTATGATCCAGTTAAAGTATTTGGATCATCCATCCAGACTGGACAGAGGAAACAAACTAATTGCCTGTCTAAAGCCCAAACATCAAAAAGAAACAGAGGTCCAATATTGAATCACATGGCTGGTTCTGACTCAAGTGTTCCTACAGTACATCAAATCCAAACTTCATCACTTGTATCTTGACAAAACCTGCAGAGGATTTCACGCAGTTCTTAATCAGCCGGAGAACGTGAAGCCAAACTCCTTTAAAATACTGTTGGATGTGAAAGTCGTGCAGATTGTGGATCAGCTGATTCCTCCCAGTTTGTGGAGTGTGATGTTCAAACCTTCTTCCCGGCCCTCGAGATCAACGCACACCGTCTTCCTTCCCTTACTCTGCTCACTGGCCTCCATGCTACCTTAACGGCCACCTGCTAATTCTGCATGTCTAATTCACAGTTTATCCTAGCCCTACTTATGACTGATGTTAAAGGAAAAATCCCCCTGGAAAAAAAAAACAAAGCTTTTGGTAACACAGCTCACATTTCTGGGTCATTTCGTGGTTTTGGTTGGCGTGTTTTCAGATTTCCAGTAGGTGATAAAATAAAATGACAGCTTGATGACAAAAAAAAGGGGGGATTTTTCCTTTAAAACTCATCTATGGGTGCATCCTGCATTCTTATGCTTTCATTATGTGCAGCAAGTCACATACAAAATATACAGTGTATGAAAAACCGGAGCTAAACTCATCCATAACACCGAAGCAACGTGCTGTCATAAACGGGGCTACGTGTCCGACGTGACCTACAGTACATGAGGCAATGTGGTAAGTCGAGATAGTGTCTGAAAAACCTGGGAGAGTCTGAAGCCTACAAGGTAGATGGAGTTAGTATGTACAAGCTGATATCCAGTACCCTGTATTTAATGGATATATCAAGAAGGTCCCTTAAAAAAATCTTCACTTTAAGGAAGAGAAGGCAAAAAATGTGAAGATACAGGAGGCAGATTTACATGTCAAGCTCTATTTATGTGGCTGTGAACTCGTGTTAAATGACATGCTTGACGTGGAAATCTACCGTGGTGGGAATAGGGAGTTAATGTCGGCTGAACGGGCGCCGGACTAAACGCAGCTACGAGCGGCTCCTCTCCGGTGTCTCGTCGTCCCGCCAGAAGTCACATGCTCAGTGTTTGTTCACACACACACACACACACGATGCAAAGTTTTACTATGACACAGAAAGATTTACCATCAACAGGCAACAGATCCCTCGACCTGCAGAGGAAGAGGAGGAGGGGATCGGCTCAAATAGTTGGGTGAGGAAAAGAAACCCGGAGGCTCGCAGGGGGTGAAGGGGGGTTTCTGTGGTCGCAATATCGTTTACTACACTCGGTGGACACCAACAGAACACACCTCCTCCTCGCCCCCCCAAACACACCTGTCCCATGCTTCTTGTCATGATTACAGTCCAATCCGTTGGTTGTTCGGCCGAGCAGGTGAGAGGAAGCCGTTCCCTCCATCGAGACGCTCAAGGCTGCTTCTCTTCTTCGTCGTCGTCCGTCGTCGTCGTCTTCTGTTGGTCGGGTATGATCGTGGAGTTTGGCTGGTCGGTAGGACGTCCACTACCAGCTCATGAGGGAAGAGCGTCCCAGGGTCATGAAGTACACCTGGCTGGCACCTCCAGCACGCACGGAGGCAAAGAAGACCTGATAGACGGGGACAAACGTGTCAGAATGTTTCCTCCACCACTGAGCGGCAATTAAAATAGTTTAAAAACAGAAAGAGAGGGCTGAGTTCTCACCTTGTCGTTCCTCTCACAAAGGAACTTGAGTCTCTGGGCTCTCTTGTGCATGAAGACCCCGTCCAGGTGGCCCGTCTCCACTGAGCGGATCTCTATGGCCTTCTCACCCCAGCCCATTATCTGGTTCGACCTAATGTAGGCTGCTCGCACACAGAGAGGGAGATCACAACAGATGAATTCATTAGACTATTAAAATCAGCTTAATTCAACAGATTTGTGTGTTTTTTGGGGGTACTTACCCACTGAAGTTGGCATTTCTCCCCACTGCAGGACCACGTCCTTTGTGATGCGCCCGTAGGTGTTGACGTAGACGCCCTCGTCCTCGTAACACACCAGCAGCTCGATCCCGTCAGTGTTGGGCAAGATGATGATGGCGTGGCACTGAATGCTGTCTGGATCTGAGGAGGAGGAGGAGGAGAAAGAGTTAAGAGGCCACAGGAAACCAAAGGAGGGATCAAGACTGCGTGATGTGCTTACATGCGTGGGCAGGTAGATGTCGTAGACGGCGCCAGAGTCCACATCCACAGCGTGGAAGCCTGAACAGGAGCCGTAGATGACCTTTAACCTCTGACCTTCCTCCACGGTCAGGTCCACCAGCAGAGGCTTGTGGACCAGATCCCCAAAAGACTAAAGGAGCCGTGAAGGAACACCGTTAGTCTGGGAAATGTGCATCTTTGGGTGTAGTGATACAACAGAACAGCAGCTCACCTTAAAGGCCATGAACTTGTGGTAGGGTTTGGGCGCCCAGGCGTACACCTCCACAGCATTCTTCAAGGCCAGCACCAAGAACTTAATCCTCTCATATTTCACTGGAATGAAACGTGAGTCATTGCTTAAAGTCGGAGTAACTCAGGTTTATTATTAATTTGAGGTCGAGGAGTCTTTGACAGACGGGGGGAACGTACCGACTTTGTAGTGGACGCAGCCCTCCAGGTCGCCCACGTTCACCCAACCCTGCTTCTTCTCCACCTCGGGGTCGTTGTGCAAAATCTTGTTTCTCAGCCACGACAGGTAATACACTCTCAGCTTGTTCTTTTTACCTGCGGGAGTCGGAGTTTGATTGAGATGGTTTTCACAGAAACGTCGTCACGAATGATCGGTCAGAGGAAGAGACGACAGCCGAAGACAGCGGAGGCACCGTACCTGAAATGGTGACCAGGACGTTGAGTCCCTCCAGGACGTCCATCTGTTGGATGCGTCGCCTGTTGATCAGAGGGTAGACCTTCCCCTGGCCGCTTCGGTCCAGAAGCATCAGACCGCTCTCCGTTCCCACCAGCAGGTTCACTCCTGGACCGATCAGAGAAACACACGCCGACATGAGTGATCCGATGGACCAACCCTCCTGACTGTGTCTGTGTGCAAACACTTACCCCAGAGTGCCGCGCACAGGATCTCAGAGTTGAACCTCTTCTTGTACTTGCGGATCTCTGGCGTGTCGCTCGGCGGGCGCGTGTTGACCGGGTTGACGTTGACCACGGAGCCTTTACGGGACGGGTCGGCTCTCAGCGGGTCTGCAAGCCGTCCGTCCGGCCCGAATGCTGCTGGAGGGGGGAATAAAGAGGTCAGCCCAGATGTTTCACCTTCTTTATCAGCGCTGGAAACATTTTCTAAAAACGCTGGAGGAGCTATTGCTCTGTCACTTGTTGACCTACCCATGTTGTTGAGGGAGCTGCCGCTGGAGGGGGAGATCTGGAGAAGACGAGGGTCGATGAAGGGAGTGAAGGAAGAGGAAGACTTGTGTTTGGACATGGAGTTGCTTTCTGACTGGGACTGACGAGAGATTAAGAGACATTTAGAAAACGTTGGATTTCACCTACATGTCTGTAGAGAAAAACTGGATTTAATCATTAGAAAAGAACAGAATCAGTGATTTGGCCCAAAAGTGATTCACCGATTTACACTCGTTTATAATTTATAAAACACACTGGGACCGTTATCATCAATGAAACAGCATCAAACTACATTTTAATGACACAAACAACTGGGAACACATAGTAGACACTGAAATCCAAGTTCATGACAAATCACTTGTCAAAGACAGAGAAATGATGTGATTGTGTTAGTTGTTTTGAAGCTGACGAGGACAGAAACGTTAGAGAAAACAAGATGTGCGACAAGAAGAAATGCGTTGAAATGAGAAAAAGATGCGGCCTGCTGTGAAAGTGTGAGAGGAAAAAGCTGCTGCTAATAAAGCACAGAGGAGGATCGGATGTCCACCGACAGAGATGCCTGTTGTTTGCATGTGCCACACCGTAAAAGAGGCTGTAACCTATAATAACAAACATTAAAAATACATGTGATTCTTCTCTGTAAGTAGGTCATGTGTGCCTGCGGTACATTCAGTATTTATACATTTAAATATAACCCCGGTTAACGGCCGCCACACCGGGCATAACAACCCTCAACACAGCTAAATCTACTCCACGGTTAAACGAGCTGATCGAGATGCTTGTTTTTTTAGCCCGAGAAGCTCCAGTTTAGTTCCCTCCATGCGTGACCATGCTCTACCACCAAGGGGCGCCAGTGTTAGCAGCGACACAGTGCAATGCAGTGAATTCAAGGGGGGGAAGGAGGTTGCAGGAGGTGTCAGCCAAGCCAGAAGGGGGCAGAGGTGAGCCAGAGTGAAGGCAGGAGGACACAGAGGGGTTGGGCAGCGTGGAGGGCCAGAGAGGCTCCCACCAACAACCAAGGACTGGCCTGCAGGTGTGTACAGGCTTGGAGATGGAGTGGCGTTTGCTAGCGGGGTAAAAATCACCCCTTCCTGTTCAAAATAACAACAAATACAGCACTTGCATGTCATTGATTGTACCTAGCTTCACGTCCATGGAGAGGATTGGTCATAATAAAACCTACAAAGACACACTGACTGTTCTTTATGTAACTCCTCTGTGACTTTGGACAAAAACTAGGTAGAACAAACAAATGCGACTGCTATTTGAGTGAAATCTGCACGTCCAAGCCTCTACCGCTCTGCAACAGTCCGTTCCTCAGTTGTTTGTCACGCTGACGTGAGGATGACATACCTCGATGGCAGTGAGCTCGTCCAGGGAATTCTGTGGGGACATGGCGGGACTTGCATAGCTAGATGATGAGGGGAAGGATGAAGAGGAGGAGGAGGAGGAGGAAGGGATGGTTGTGGAAGAGGAAGGAGAGTGATGGCTCTGCTGGATAAGGTCTGGTAGGTGGTGTATGCGGCCGGCAAAGCCGTTTTTCTCCGCCAGGCCGTGGCTGGGGGGCTGGGGCTGGCCGTGGACGTGACCAGGGCCAGCCGAGGGAGCGGTGGAGAGACTGACCAACCGCTTTATGTCAGCCGTGCTCTGGAAGCAAGAACAGGCACACTTGGGCTCAAGCAAGCAGGTGGAGAGAGGGAGGAGATGTATGTTTGGCTGTTTCGCGTTTCATCTTTTGGAGACGTTTGAGTGCAACCTATAACAATCTCAGGTGTTAGATTAGCCATCTGGAAATGTGAAATGAGAAGCAGCGAGGCTACAGTGACTGAAAACATAAAAACGGCACGGTCATATACAGGAACACAGGAGAAATGGTGGAGAATGTGTGGATTAACAACACTGACACTCGACGAAGAAAAGGGAAATGACAATCTGGCGACTATGCTGATGTGAAACTAAGAAGTGGGCGATCTCCTCCTCTTACCTGTCTGATGACCAGCGTGCCGTCCTTGGAGGGCGTGAGGGCGTGCTCGCTCTCCGAGTCCTCCACCAGCATGGTCTTCGCCGACTCCGTCTCCCCGTTACTCAGCCTCCTGCGGAAGCCATGGGAATATCTGACGTCCGTAACCAGACCAGCGTTAACAGTCATGCAGAAAAGCCATGCGACACTTGAGAAGTGACAGAATCGTGTCTTGCATAGAAAGAGGAACTGCAACAGACAGTAAGGACTGCGGGCCAACACTGAAACTACACTCATCACAGATCTACCTACCCAGCCCTGGAGTCCTCAGCCCCCGAGGTGGACTCCTCTCCCGCCTCCTGGTCCACCTCCTCGTCGTCTTCCTCGTCGGTGGTGCCCGAATCCTCGCTCGAGGAGGAGTAGTCGGTGACCTTGTGGGGAGGCCTCACGTCGTCCACCGCACGGAGCTCCTTGGCCAGAGCCGTCAGATCCTAGGAGGGACAGTCAGGAAATCTTAGAAAAGATATTTTGTTTGTCTAGAATGATGTGCAAGCAAATCAAAAAGCCGTAAATCCTAGCTTAATTGTGTACAGACTATTTCATCAGTGGTCTACCCTCTGAACTCTGTGGCCCTCGTTCATCGCAGACTCTTAATGATGCAGTCTTAAGAGTAAGGGAGGAGGGGCACTTTCCAGGCATGCTCAACAAAGCAAATGTGCCACAAGGTATCCAACAACAAGGCCAGGTGAGACTGGGAGCTATTCTGCCAAGTACAAGGGAATGGGAGGGAGGGGTTTGCATTCAAATGTGGTCACATTCAAATCCACGACAGACGCCAGCGGGAGGCAATCGCATCACACGTAGAAAGGACCAGGGACGGAGCTAATTGTTGCATTAATTTTCGCGTTATCGTGTAATGCAATGAGGAGGGCGATGGTGCAAGCATAGCATAGGTGTGATCGTGTAATCTCATTTAATAGGCTTACCGCATCACCCTAAGAGGTTCCCCAACAATCACCAACCATTGGATTCATGAGAAGAATAATTAGAGGAGCAGAAAATGGAGAAAAACACAGAAGAGTTTTCACCTATTCAGCATCAAACAAGTGGAGACGGCATTCAGTAAGAGTGGACTTACAGCTGGTCGAGTGGGCCTGGCAAGGTTCTTTTCATCTTGCTTTTTGGGAACATTTTCAGGCCGCTGGAGGGGCGATCCTTCAGATTTGGAGGAAGCTTTGGAGGGAACAAAGGGAGGTAGAGTTAGTGAGGGGAAACGGATTTGGACAAAGACAGCTGGCTCTCAAACGCTCTCTAATCGCCTGTATAAAAACAGCAGAAAACCTACTGGAGCGTGAGCAGATAGCACGGCATAGTGACGAGGGAGAACGGCGCTATTATAGCAATAAGGATAATGTGCTAATAAGCAGCTGGTAGTTAGTGGAATGTGGCCGAGTACAGTACCGGGGGACTCACAGCGTGGCCTGAAGCGGTCACCGGGACTGGCCTGGGAGCTGGAGTTGGAGGAGCCGGAGGAGCTGCCGCTGCCTGGCCGAGGCTGCAGCTTCTCCACCCGATCCCACAGCGGCCGCTGCTCCACCATCCTGCCGCGAAGAACAAAAGCCACATTAACAAGTGGTTCTCCTGTAATACTCTTTTCCCCGTAGTTTGAAAGTCACACTCACCCTCCAGCGTTCCTCTGTCCACCCTGGTTGCCGGGCTGTGATGGGAGAGGGGACTCTCTGCGGGACAGGACCGGAGACCTGGATGTTGTCCTTACTGGTACCTGGAGGAAACAGATGCAAAGGTCCTCACACAGTGGCAGGCATGTGTGACTGTGTCATGAACATTCCTGCTACACAGCGAGAACAAATGTGCCGTTTATTGACATTATTGTTAAATCATGACTGAATGTGCGACGTCAGTAGTGGTTGTATTTCACAAATGTTGAACACTGAGCACATCAAGGCAAACACAAACAGACAGCATGATGAGTGAAGTGATTGGCATGAAGAGGAGGTGAATGAAGGGATGGGGGGGGGGGGGAGTCAAGGCCAGGGAAGGGATGGGGGAGGGGGCCCTCGGCAGCTGCTTACCTTGGGCGGTACCTCCTCGCTGCTGGCCTGGTGTTCGGCCCTAGTATGGGCCTGAGGGTGGTGGAGGGGAGGTTGGGGCTGGGGGTCAGTGCGTGCGGGCGATGGGTGGTGGTGGTGGTGATGGTGGGGGTCCTGGTTACGCAGGTGGAGTTGTGTAAAGCTAGAGGTCACGCCGCCGGGCTCGCTGAAGGACTGCGAGCGAGAGACCACGGGCGGCGGAGGAGGAGGAGAGGGGGCGGCGCTGTTGCTGCTTTTTAAAGCAGCCAGGTGAGACCACTGGACCTTTTAGGGAGTCAGGGAGGAGGGGGAGGAGGAGGAAGAGGAGGGGGAGGAGGAGGAGGTGAAACAAGCAGACAACACGGTGAGACATGAGGGAAGATGTGTGTGTTTTCACATACATGTGATCAGAATATAGCCTACACATGCAGACAGAGCACAACACGACATAAAGATGCAATTCATCGTCCGGCCTTTACATCAATGCAGAAGTCTGTATGTCGTTTTTATGCTTTGGTTTAGTTAGCTGTCTTAGTGCAGAGTTAACCGGCTGCTGGAGGAAGCTTAATATTTAGTGTATTAATATAACAGTGGGAGTGATTAAGCACATTTCCTGTCATATATTCCTTTACACTGTGCGAGTACATACAAACCCAGCAGAGAGGGAGGAGGAGAGCAACAGGAGGAGGAGGAGGGGGGAACAAGCAAGGGAGGTGGGAGTTACCTGAGGCTCCATGGGCCGGTGCATGGCGGCGGCCTCAGAGGAGCCGCCGTTGGAGAACGGTTCAGAGGAGCGGGGAGGCAGAGGGGGCTGCTTGGGTGGAGGGGCGATCTGAGGGGAGCCCTGAATGTTCTTACGGTAGCGCTCGTCGGCCTGGGATGAGGGAATCGGACAGGACAAAGATGGAATGAGGGTAAGGGGAAATATTTCAACGAATGACATACTTTTTTATTTTTTAAATCAAGCAGAAGGGAACCACTTAAATGGTTCCCATCTCCTTGTTTGCCCTTTCTTTTGTCACAAACAGAAACCTTCATATTCTGGCAACAATGGTATTAAACATGCTTGAAGCCCATTAGAGGCAGCCGGACAGACACAAGTGTATGTGCACAGAGAGGTGGAGACAGGACTCCTTCAAACAAATCACGTCCTTGAAAGTAGTTCTGCGACACGCGGTGGGAAAGATCATTGTTAATGATGGCACGGCTCCGTCGGTGGTGGGAGACACCGCTCGGGTGTCCTGCATGTTAGTCTGGGCCTCAGCCATCCACATGCAACGGCCCGATCCACACACATTGAGAGTCAAAACAGCCACATTGAAGAATTTCACAGGTCGGCCTTCCAAGATCAAGAGAAATGCCTTAACACTTCACTTCTGTATTGTTCCTTAGACAAAAAACCTCTCAGAGAAAAGAATGGAAGGAAAACATGGACTCAAATGACAGTAAATAAAAGTAAGTAAAATAAAATTCTAACATTAATGGTCTTTATCTCCATGGGGAAACAATAATTTGAAAATGGAAGATGTTAATGGAAGTAAAACTGGAATCTCCCTGATTTTTTTCTGTAAATTGATTATTTTCTCTTTCTCTTGCTCAGCCTACTTCAAGTGAAAATAAAGACGAAAACATTTCAGACATCCCGATGGTTTTAGTAGCCGAGGAGCAACAGTGCAAGTGAGAGGGAGTGCCGACAGTGAGCGGAGGAGAACAGCTCCGTTTTATTCAGGACATGAAAAAGGCTGGTGGCTGCAAGCCTGTGGGTTTCTACTCTCACCGTACCCCCCACGTGTTTTCACTCTAAAGGGTCTGGCTGAGAGGGCCTGCATTGTAACAAATGACTTATGGCTTTGGGATAATGCCACAGCATCCAAAACAGTAAGTGCCAAATTAAATCCAACTATTGGGGGCTAAAGGAAACCCTCTTTTGCTGCTTGCACCACCTCTATTTCTATGGCCACTGAGGCTGTGAAGACAAGCAAGAAGAAGCTGGACAGAGCAGGCAGCGGGGCAGGCCGAGCCGAGGGGGAGGTTCACCTCTCTGATAGGCTGAGGAGGATGACTGACAGGCTCTGCAGGCCTATCCGGCTCCAAACTGTCTGCCTGGGGTTCAGAGTCAGTGGGGGTGTCGGTCTGAGGGGGGCTAGGGGAGTTTGACACCTGTCTGGGAGGGGTCTCATCAGAGTCAGTCTTCTCTGGGGATTGAGGGCTGTCTGGGGGGACTGTCTGAGGAGCTCTGGGGTAATCATACGCGCTTGATGCAGAAGCAGCACCGTCAAGGACCTGAGCTTGAGGGGTCGTGGTGAGGACTCTGTCAGGGGGCAGGGTGGAGGTCTGGAGAGGTCTGCTATGGTCTGACGGGAGTTTGGTCTTGTCACCAGGCGTCTGTTTGGATTTGTGCTGCAGCGACAGCAGGTAGGCCTGCTCCTGCTGCAGGCGCTTATGGAGTCGCTCGGCCTTGCGCTGCTCCTCCAGCTCTCGCCACTTGAACTCCTGTTGCAGAGTGTGGAGTTGATTCAAGGTGGTGAGAGGAGACGGGAGAGCCGGCGGCATGTGTCGGCTTGACAGACTCAAAATCAGCACCATCTTTAAATGCTTTCCCTTAAAAACGCGTTCATATACGGTTGTCACGTTGGCAGCATTTAGGACCGCATTTTCCTGCTTTAATCTTTATTACAAAGAAAATACATGGTGCAAATTTAACCAAATATAAAAATGCAGAAAAAGAGTTTGGAGTTCCAATCATTGGGTTCACTTCACTGCAAAATGAGAAAAGGATGCATTGACAAAACGTGATGCAATGGAGGAAACCAACGTTTCTTTGTCGTGTGATTCAATAATTTGATGATGTGAAGATGACTGTAAAAAAGAAAATTAACCACATCCTGAAAACAGTCTGAAAGAGAAGATGAGGGATGAACTGCAGTCGCTGACTGAGCTGAAACCTGGACGTACAACATACTGTAACTGTCTACTCTAA
The DNA here is from genome assembly GCA_029853015.1 of Chelidonichthys spinosus. Lineage (NCBI taxonomy): Eukaryota > Metazoa > Chordata > Actinopteri > Perciformes > Triglidae > Chelidonichthys > Chelidonichthys spinosus. The sequence continues at coordinate 3,569,241 of CM056844.1, forward strand.
CAGGTTGTGTAAGACCCACGTGTGTGTGACTGACCAGCAGCATGGCCTGTTCACGGAGCAGCTGCTCCTGAAGCATCTCCAGGTGTCTCTGCTCCTCCTCCAGCTGACGTCTGATGTATTCCTGTCAATCAAAGCAAAGAAGCCAGTCCGGTTAGACTATTTGAAAGTCTCAAACTCTAACTTAATACATACATTGAAGGCAAGTAAAATCCTTTAAAGCAGACCTGTTCACGGTCGTTCCTTCTCTTCTCGTCCTCGGCCCGCCGGCGTTCCTCCTCTTCTTTACGTCTACGATCCATCTCTTCCACGCGCCTCTTGTCCTCTTGCTCGCGGCGGCGCTGCTCGCGCTCCTGTTGCCTCCTCATCTCCCGCTCGCGTCGCTGTTGCTGTGGGAGCAGGAGACAAAGAGGCGTCAAACATTTCTCAACAAACGCGTGATTTTTCTCATCTCTTGAGAGCTAACCCTACCTCCTCCAGCCGCCTCCTTTGCTCCTTCTGTTGCTCAATGCGTTTCTGCCTCTCGGCCAGTAGTTGGCGCTTGTACTCCTCCTGCTCCCGGAGCTGCTGCTCCTGCAGGAGCTGCTGCCGGCGGAGGGCCTCTGACCGCTCCTTGTTCTCCTGCTGCAGGCGGATAAAGTCACGCCGCAGAGTTGACTCACCTGGCACGTTGACAATGGAGCTGGACGAGGGGAGAAACCAGGACACCGCGGTTAGATTAGAGTGACGCTGGGTTCAGATTATAATCTCCTAGTAGGGGATGTAACTACTATAGGCCTACCTGGGCTCTCCCTCCTGCTCTGGGGGATCCTCTTCCTCCTCCTCACTGCCACTGTACTCGTACTCCGTCTCATCTGTACAGGAGAAAATAAATGACGTCACATTAGCGATTAAACAACTACGTCGTCACATTTCTGTGAGAATAAATAAGAAAAGTGGAGAGAGACGGACGCACCCTTCTCCCCTCTCTTCTTCTTGGTCCGGTCGATGTGGTCTTTGAGCTGAATGCGGACCTGCCTCTCATTGGGCTGGTCTCGGATGAAGGGGTGCTTCAGCAGCTGGTCTGTCGGCGGGCGCTGCGTGTAGTTCTTCACCAGACAGCCCTCGATAAAACTAAAGAACTTTTTGGACCTGGAAGGATTGGAGAGGAACAGCAGGGGAGGAAAGTCAGCAGAGACAAACGGTGCATGACGGAGAGGGTGACGTATGAATAGAGACAGCGGGTGCCACAGAAATATTTTAGCCATGAAAGAGCACTTCCAAGGATCCTAAGTAAAAGGGACATTTCTGCAAACAAGCTCTGATTACAAATTACCCATCAGTCCTAGCAACACTCCCTTTATTTATGTCCTGGAAACACGACAGCCTCTGGTTCCTCAGTGTAAATTGAGGTTTATACATGTGGACAGTAGTCCATTCTTTCAATCAAACCAATCTTATTACTTGTTTTATTATTTTAATGCTTCCATAATAACGTCAGGTCCCAGCCACAAGCATTTCTGTTAAAAATAGGAACTCATTTATCTCAGCACTAGCTCCAACTTTTTCTGCAGTGCGTCCAGAGCAAAGCTGCAGCGTGTGCAAGGAGATGCTGAGCCTGCCAGAGCACAGAGTCTCAGTGCTCTGCTGCCTGGTCTGAGGTCAGAGATAAAATAAAAATGCACAACAGTAAACGTAAAGAGGTCAGGAATGAAATCTATAAATACAATATCTTATAAAACCTCCTGTGTCCAGATGTATAAGCATCATAATAGGATTGGAAAGGATAGAAAAGCACACATCCTCTCTGGTGGGGCTCACCATTTTTTAGACTTGAGCCTGGGTGGGGGGTTTCTTGGAATGAGGAAGAGTGCACGCATTGGGTGCATGTCACAAAGAGCTGGAAGGAGACACATACAAGGAATCAATAAGCATCCATGAGACTGAATCAGCACAAAAAAACACTAATATGAAGAAAAGCTGGGACTCACGTGGTGCTCCTTCAGCCATTTCAATAGCAGTGATACCACAGGACCACAGATCGCTCTGCGAGAGAAGACGACGCCGATTAACCAAAGGTTTAGGTGTTTAATTGTTTTAGACATTACATAATGATAGTTCTGTGTGGAGGCTCTTACTCTGTAATCGTATGTGGCGTCTGGGTTCTCGTCACAAGCAATGACCTCAGGGGCCATCCAGTACGGGGTCCCGATGAAGGTGTTTCTCCTCCCCACGGTCCGATCCAGCTGAGCACTCACGCCAAAGTCAACTAGAGAGAGAGTCATCACAGTGATGATTCACAATGAGACAATGATCCGAGGTTAGCACACATGCAGCAACTCGTGCCTACCCAGTTTGACTTCGGCGTTCTCCGTCAACAGGACGTTCTGGCCCTTGATGTCGCGGTGGATGACGTGGTGGGCGTGCAGGTGGGCCAGACCCTGAGGAGGAGAGCCAGACGCGACATGAGTGACTGCGAGAGAGGAGCGGAGACGAGGAGAGAGGAGGAGGCGCTCACCCTAAGGATCTCCCTGGAGATGTAGGCGATCCAGTCTTCCTTCAGCTGGTTCCCCTTGGTGTTCTTCACCAGGTCTGTGATGGAACCGGCTCCACAGAACTCCATCACCAACTGAACAACAGGTACCAATCATCTTTAACGTCATACATGATCATGGCAGCTACATATTTCACATGCTTCTTATTTGGAATGGATTTGAGGACTGACCCATAGCTGGTCATCGTGTCCCGGGGGGCTCTTCTTAATGAAAGCACCGTAGTAGGTGGCTATGTTCCTGTGGTGGGAATACTTCTTCAGCATATTGATCTCCAGTTTAATTTCCTCCTCTTCATCCTAGACGCACACAATCACACACACTTAGTTAAAAAAAAAAAACACAGACACGAAGGGTGTTTGTCGTTCCCTTGGAAAATCTTTGAGAATCACTGTGGGCATTTAGTCATCATTTGGCCCTGAATGACATTTCATTTCAGATCAATTTGCTTCCATACTTAGGGTCCAGCTATGTGACAACGCCCCGATGTGGTTTCATTTCAGCCCGGCCTTATTCATCTCTTCGTCTGGGCCTCAGCTATATAACAATGCAGTAGGAGACGTCGGTCTACTGCCAAACGATTCCTTTGTTTAGGGATTAATGATGCATGAGTGAGTCGATGTGTACAGTAGCCATTATTGGTAATCCCTTATTTAAAAAGAAAATAACTAAGTATACGTTAGATCGATGGCAAATCCCCTACAGATAATCCATTAGTATCATTATCCTGTATAGAACTGCTTAGAGCTGGAAAGAGAGTGAAGAATCCCGCCTTCACCCTTTACCTGCACGCTGAATAGCACGCGTAATGGCCGGGTGAAGGACCACTTAATGGAAGAGTAATGGATGGAGAAATGGACGCCATTAAAAATTAAACGCAAACCTGAAAAACAGACAACATAATGACACAAAGGCACTGCAGATACAGAACCCCCATTGGGAAATCGGTGAGTTTAAGCCGGTTATGGATGCAATCCAATGTTTACGTCTCTGCTGGAAACGGCCTTTGGTGCAGAGAGTGGGAGCGAACCTGCCCCGGTATCACGTCTTGATAAAAAGGTCAGCTAGCTGCAGCGCTAACTCCCCACTTGCACCCGATAGCAGCTTGACAATGATTAACAGTGGCACGCTAATTGAACACATGCAGGGGTCAGCCCGCCAGTGCTCTGCTTTACGGTTCCATGGCCTCTCCTATAGAAAGTACAGTGGGAGGAGGGGGACAGCAACCGCAGCATCATCGCCTCAGACTACCATGTGTGTCTCTTCATATTAACAGGGGTTTGATTGAATTATCACCAGGCTGCACAGCATCGATGTGCGGGGAAATTAAGTGAGATGTTACTACGCCACGTCCTATGCAAGCATCACCTATAGCAAAATGGCAGTTGGTGGCCATACTGCTGCTGCATGACTCGTTTGAGTTGACGTAAGCCTTTCTGTTGTACTCCCCCCCCCCCCAACCCCCCAACCCTCGCTCTCATGCAGCTGTTGGATGATAACGCTCCTGACTGCAGTCACCCGGTGAGGAAAAGGCCGAATCATAAGGTGAGGTCAGAGATGAGAGAGGATATGAGGGGAAACAATGACTTCATGTCGAGCACAAAGACAAATATCATACAAATATAATGTTTGAAGCTGCAACTCAAGACAATACAAGGTATAAATACCTCAACAATAGAATTATCCTTAAGTGGTGGACTGTTTGCAGTTTTAAGGCTCAATTTTATGATAAAAAATGAGTTGAAGCAGATCAGTTTGATGCAGCCCAGATAGACAAAGACAATATGCCGTTCATGAAGAGCTTAAATGCTCGGCCCCAAACTGATTTTCAAGAAACGTTGAATCATAATCTATTCCAGAATGATTGGATATGCTTTCAATTGTATAACGCTGAAGTGGAAGAGGCTTTCATTACTGAGAGAGGAGTGGAGGAGTTTTTGGATTTGGGAATGTGGGTCAGACTGACACTGGACTCTGCACCCTTTTAGGCCGGAGGAGAGACAGTCAGCGTGGCCTCACTCAACCATGGTGAGGATGACCAGGTAAGAGTTAAAACACGAGGAAGACATCCAGGAAGTAAAGTCACATCCAAACCCCATGCTGACGTTTTAGCATAACAGAAAGTATTACTTTTCTCTAATAACATATTCTCCACCTGTCCGTTTAATGAGTGATCATGAGGTTTAGAGCTGCAACTAAAGTTGACTTTCTTTATTATTGAATGTACCGATTATTATCTACATTAAATGATCGATTGCTGGCACTATGAAATGTCAGAAAATAGTAACAAATAGCATTAGCATACTGCTTAAAGCCCACAAATTAAATCAGTCACATTGACTTAGAAATCACAGGAGGTCTACCAGTAATTAAACCATCACGTTGATTAATGGAGGAGATTCAAACGATGAATCATTCAATCACGTAATACAGCTATGATATTTACTGCAGCATGACATAAAGTGCTGACAGGTTTAGCCCCAGGGAACACCTGCCTGATGTGACGTACAGTTGGGCAATACCGGTTCCACATGATAAGGCGCCAGGCGAGCGTATCACTCGTGACTCATCGTGACGCAGGCCGATGTGAGGAGCGGCAGCAGGCAGGTCAGGGCACACACGTCTGTCTGGAGTCTCTCAATGTGATCTAAATGCGTTCTGGTAATTGCAGTGATGCATGGGTGGAAGTCAGCTGATGACTTGAGACTTCGCTGCTCCCCCCAAGGAGGAACGATGAACGTCGCAAGCGCAACTCATTCACCAGCGAAGCCTGTTATTGGTGCAGCGTGTGTGTGTGTGTGTGTACATGATTACACCCGTATTCCTGCGCCCTTATTATGGCCGTGTGGGTGGTTGGCCCGGCTGGCCTTCACTGCTGCTCTGAAACCTTCTGCTTTGTGTTTCTGCATAAGTGCATGTGTGGTTGTGTGCGTTCTCTCATCTGCAGACGGGACCTCCCACGGCTGAGGGCAGCCTGCTGGCCGCCAAATGACGCACTTCACTCAATAAGCATCCTGTGTCCTCTACCCCCACCCTGCTGTTTATTATGGGGGGGAAGACTCATTACAGAACGTGGCATTTTCTCCTCTCCAAGCTGCAAATATTTAGACGTCAGATCTGACACTGATTTCCATATTAAGCAGACAATAAGAGCAAATAGAACCATTGGTACACGTTGTTCAGCCTTACCTCCGTGACGTCCATGACTTTGATGGCAGCCAGCTGTCCAGTCTTGACATGTCGTCCCTGCGAGGGGACAAACAAGAAAGCAAAATCATTATACTCTTAATATCAAGCAGGTGATGATCAACCGACTGTGAATGTGAGCGACACAATCCGAATCGACACGTGTATGGCACCGAAATTATTTGTGGATTACACAATTACTCGATTGTCAGAATAATAAATCTGTCATTGTGCCGTTGGGTGTTTGGGTGCTCTGAAATCCCCAGCAGGGTGCCGCCATGATGAATCCTGCACCAGGTGGTGTGAGATCAGGGTGTCATCTGGATGTCAATTATATTTAGTATTTTCTCATGTAGCACACAACCCTGTTGTGCAACGACAATAAATTAACCTTGTGGTTTCAGCTTCATTGTGAATAGAATATCTTTGGGTTTTGGGCTGAAATCAATCAACAGAAAGCCAACTTGTTTCCATTAAAGATTACAATCTCCAGCCTGCGGTTCCCCACAGTGTAAGGAACCTTACTATATACAGTACATACCACAGATGAGCATATTATTCCCCAACATTCCCAGACTTCTCTGCTGCCCTCACACCATACTGCCACTCCTTACATAAACAAAGGACCGAAATAGAGGCCTCTCTACGACCCCTCCCTCCCACCCCCAACCCTGAGAGGAGATAAAACATGGGACATTTTTTGGGAGCCATCCCATTCGGTATTCCCCTCCGGACTGTTTGGGACCACGCTGCACTGCCCTGAGCGCTGCAGAGCCTCTGCTGAAACGTCCATCACCTCACTGCACGTTAACGGAAGGACAACCATAAATGCAGACACCCAGCATCATCTTCACCAGTGCATTCCATAGTCAATTGAAACTGTATGGATTATGACAATAAAAGCCACGCAGGCTTAGGGGCCCTCCCTTTTCACCGGGCAGGAGAGGGGGATGAGAGGGACACTTTACAATGCCTTTAATCCTCTCCACTTTGATCCCAGGGGTCGCCGCTCCAAAAACAACAGTGAAGCTGACAGTATGGCCACCAGCTCCCCACCTACCAGCCACTAGCACCCATGCTGCTCTTCCCTATGCCGTAAGTGCACTTCGGCTGTCCTTCAAAAAAGTGGTTTATCAATCTAATAAAACCTAAATGAGTTAATTTAAAGAAAATAAAGTTTCACCGCGATAAGATACTTCAAGGTCTTGTGCTTAAAAGAATATTGTGAATTATGTGGTGCGACGCTATTTGATTACGTGATTATAATTTCCCAGTAACTATTTATTATTGAGCGGAAATCACTGGTAATTTAATTATTTGGAACGATAGGAAATTAAAGGAGGACAATGCAACCGTTGAAAGCAGAAATATATAATCCTTCTGAATGAAATGTTGAGTTCATGGGCAATCAAATTAAATTAAAAAACGCTGGTATTCATTTCTACACACTCACTGCATGTCCAGAACCAAGTGTAAACACCTGTAGAGGTTAAATGTTGTGTATCCATCTTAAAAAAGGTGAAAAGAAAAGGAGGCTGGGAATAGAAATACACCTAACTACCAACAAAGCCTCTTTTTGTTACCATTAACTTGACAGTGCCCAAATAAATCAGTGTAAGCCTGTGACAACCTCACAAAAATGTCTGTTTACACTGGGTTTATTGATGATTTAATGGTATGCGGTTTGGAAGAGACACCAGGAGGGGAGGACATGAATGTGCTATGATTTCTCCTCTAACATCTCGGCGTTTGTGGGCGGAGATAAGGGTTGTTATTGCATCTCGATACCACAAAACAACCGGGTTGCACAATGTCAGCATATGAGTAATGGCATGAGTGTCTGGATTACATAGAAAGTTTCTTGACGTGCTTTAATACGCTCGTTTCATGCATCCATTGTCCTTAAAGTGAGGAAACCACCGAGCCGTCACCCTGGGGTTGGCACCAAGCTGCACAAGTCATTACAAATGATGTGAGTCAACACAAACACAACGTTTTTTGGAGTGCTTTATTTGGAGAGAGGAAGCTGCTCAATAATCGGGTAAATCTGCGATTAACTCAGTCATTCCAAGAGAGACTTGCAAACCAAACACAAAGCCAACATCAGATTTAACACATTTCTTCCATATGATGATAAAATAAGTTTTTTTTTAAGGTTTCCAATATCAAAACTATCTTTGTCATGCTATTTAAAACACTTACTTATGGGTGACTAAACAGTCAGATCTGTGTTTAGCTGAATCAGCAATGACTGCATCATTGAAAATTGGATTTTTAAGACTAAATCCAACAAAATATCAGTCAATATTATTTTTCCCATCACAAATACATAACAAATGTCTAATAAGGACATTTAATCAGGCACTGAAACCATGCTGCTAAGCTGAGTTTCAGCACAGATCTGGCACTCCCTTTGTTTTTGTAGGGAAGGGCAGGTTTCTACAATTATTACATTACATATATTGGTGACTGCTTCTGGTACTACATGTAATTATTAAGCGTAACATTCAATAACTGACTCAGTAAAAGGTTACTCGAACTCTAGTCATACAGAGGGTTCAGGTATAATTAAGCGTTGGGGATTATTGGTGTAAATAAAGATAAAAATCTCAGTGGTAGTAATAAAAAAACTAATCTTAAAGGAAACTAATATAAATGCTAGCTATCAGAACTGAGCTACAACCTCTCTCTACTTTTTAAAAGGCCAAAGGTTGCCTATAGAGCTGCAACTAATGATTGTATATATATATATATATATATATATTTGTATGTATCTTTTGATAATTTTCCAATTACTTGAGCAGACATTCAGTCTAAAATGAGCCAAATAACCAGTCTTTAAATCACAAACATAATCCATTCACTACAATATTAAACAGAAAAATAGAAAATCACATTCTGAGAGGCAGAAAACGATCAATCATTAATTATAAAAATGTCATTTTGTCGATAGACTAATCAACAGTCCACTGATGGTCCCAGCTGCAGTCATGTGCTCGGGCCCCCTGTTACAAACACGGGTTGATCACAGGAGGGCTGAGGCCCTGGAGGGCCCCTTGAAGCCGCCTGCTGGGCGTGGCCGTGGAGGGGTTATCTGAGGCACTGAGCTATCACTCAGCCCTCCCTGGCCTCCATCGCAGCTCCTCTTAACCATGGCCAGATGTGCTGCTGGCCTCGCTCCAGCTCTCCACTAAACCACCGACTGACTTACTGCCTTGAGAGCCAGAGACATTAACTTCAAATCTACCCTAAAACTAGACCATTCTGTTACCACCACATGTCATATCTCACCCCACGTTGGACACTAGCGGGGCTCTATGTGGCTGTTCTGCTGACATAAGATGATTCCTGTTAAATGAATGCGATTTAAAGAAAACACAGGTGTTGTCTCAGTGTTGTAGCGTAGAAAAACAGCTCTCTGATTTGTGTTTTAGGGTGGATTTTCACTTAACAGAAGTAATGCTCAGCAGTATCGTTAGCGGTCTGCCCACAGAGTCCGTGTGGACAAAGGGGGAGCGCTGTTTCCCAGGCACTTTTCCACAAGGCTCGTATCCTCTCCATCCCGACTGACCAGAACACAAAGAACCTCCCCCTCCCTCCCTCCATCGTTCACATTAATGTAAGATCAATCACACTTAGCCACCATTTCAAAATGGGTCAATCTACTTTCCCCTCCACAACCAACAGGACTCCATCGCACAACAGAGTGGGCAACGTGCGTCCTCACTGACCGTGTAGGTGCAAAACAAACTCTGCTTCTTATTATTAGTTCACACAGCGAGGGCACGGCTGGAAAGGTCACTGGGGTGTGGGGTATGAAGGCTGGATGCCCCTCCATGCTGGGCCATGTGATGGTCTAAAAGGTGACAGAGTGAGTAGGTGGCTGGGCAGAGAGGGGTTAACAGGCAGGTCACAACCTCCGTTAACCTCCGGGAAGAGATGACACAAGATTTACACTTTCCTAACGCGCTTCGGATGAACGCCGGGGAAATAAATGATCAATCGGCGGTAAGCAGCAGCACATGACATCCAGGGCTGTGCCTTGCCCCTGCCTCCCTGGGCTCAAACAATTTATACTGCTGCTGCATACCAGCACACTGACCCAATTCTCACACACAGCGAGATGCCTCCAACGCGGCGCTCTCTGCAGAGACGGCAAAGACAAAGAGAAAACGGCGATGATGACATGTGAACGGGCAGCTGGAAACGTTTCAAACTGGAGGCCAGTGTCTATCGATCACAGTGCAGTGTTGGGCTGCTGGATCAGAGATGCATGGTGTCTAAACAGGGATTATAACATTACACTCGAAGGGTGTAAAAGTAATGCCGTAAATTACAGCTGCAATCCACTGACGATGTGGGATTCCCACTGCGAGCAAACCGTAACCCGGGGATGATGTCATTAAAAGAACATGAAAGCTGGAGGATGAGCTGTTGTTTGGGAAATAGTTTTCGTCTGCATGTGGTAGAAAATCTGTTTGAGTTGAGGGGGCTTTAAAAGGGGGGAATAGAGATTTACTGAGACAATCCCAGCGCTGATTTGGACCGGGAGAATGAGAAGACCCAGCACATTAAAACAAGAAAATACAACGTTGTTAGGAAAAGTGGTCTTGAGGAGAAAAGAGCGTCTCGTCTGCGGCGCCTTTGTGTCTCATCTCGACAACTCGGGTAATGAGGTTTCTCAATGAGCTTCACACACACACACACATGGAGGGACACTGAGAGTTTTGTTCAGGCAGCGTGGCCAGTCAGGGGACGGTGTGGGTCTTGTGACACCCATTAGGAGAGGGTCACTGTGGGGGAGATGCACACTCTGACCGTTAGAGAGGATGCAGGCTGTGTGTTTGTCTGCTTTACAAGAACAAACAAAGTCGCTAGCCTGTGTGCTAACACAGTGTGTGGATAACAGAAAAAACAGTGTGACACCCTATGGGAGCCGGCTGCAGCGAGGGTGACGCGTTCTACCACCCCTGACGCTGACCTGAAAGCTACACGGCCAATCAGCAGCCAGGATCCCTTTACAATGAGCTCCATACATGAATGGGTTATAAATCACAACGCTTCTGCTGGATCCAACATCATCATCACTTAAAAGGACAACTTTGCACATTTTCACCGTTTCCATCTGTTTGACGCTTCATTGCCAATAGAAATAAAGTAAGTGTTACCAGATTAAGATCCAAATATATGATTTACTGTATGGATTTATGGATTTTATTCAACGGTCAAACATCTGCAGAATAAAAAACATATTTCAGGAATCCCTGTCGACAATGATTGTTGGGTGTACTTCAGATATTGATGGTATTAAGTCTGTATTTAATGGTTGGAGATGGCCTTGCTCTGTCACATGATGGCGGTCCATTAGGTCATCCCACCCTCCTCTATGGGGGGCCGATGCACCGACATGGCATCATCATTTAAGTGTGACCTGGAGCATCTTTCACTTGTTAGACTGCATTGAGAGTCCAAAACGGGTCTGTTTTAGAAAATCCACCAAACGAAAGCACCTCGCTGCTTCCATCGCTGGTAGCCACCGCCTTCAGTACCAGTCTCGCCCAGCACCATATGGCACTGGAAGGCATTTGACAGATTGTGTGAGAGGTTGAGCTCCTTCCTCAGCAGCAGCTCCCACCCCATAGATAACCTCCCCGAGGAGAGAGCTTCACGTCGTGAGAAAACGGAGAAAACAAAGGAGAAGCTGCTGGAAATGTAATATCGGTGAATATGTAATAAAAAAATACAAATCTATTCAGCATTTGGTGCTTGTGCTGTGGTGTCAAATAGTCAATTCACCACAGATTTTAACCATTGCACCAACAAACATGTAACACAGGGGTCGTGACGGTATATAAATACGGTGGCACAGCCGTGGCACGCCTATGGGTGCATAGCAGGCCGGGAGGCAGGTCAGCGGGGCTCTGGGGCCTCGGCCTGACTATATATGGCCTTTCTGTAGAGCAGAGGGAAGCTTCCACGCATACCACGCACAATTTGAGGAATTATGTCTCTTTCCCCCCACCCCCATCTTTTTAATTCCTAAATCCAGAGTGTGGTACCTGAGATAGTCTGAGCCAGCTGGTTCTGAGCCAACTGATAAGCAGGGAGGGAGGCTCTTGTGCAAGAGCAGAGCTTTCAAAGAGTGTGGATATATAAACGCATTACTTTTACAATAACAGAATGACTCCGGGATAGGCATGGGACGATATGAATATTTAATGTGTAGATTATCCTGGAAAAAATAACTGTTATTCACGATATTATAAAAATTATTATTATCAAGCTCTATTTCTCACTTCTCGACCACGATAGCGTGCGGTACAGCTTTAACAATCCACCCCTTTTAAGCCATAACGTAATTTTCATCGCGGCCGTCAGTCAAATTCCGCTGTGCTGCGTTTTCAGAAGTTGGCTGTAACCTGGCACCTCTCCAGGGGCAACGCCGCCTTCAGCACAGCAGGGCCACTAGAACCTTGACATGGCATTTCAGGTCTGAGGAGAACCGCTTGGTTCTTTTATTTTCTCTAAAGCTGCAAGAAGACACAGCAGCCATATTGAAACAGATTTTGGTGGGACCTGATTCCAACCCATCCATTCGTGATGGTGTTTTTAAAATCAAATTTAAAAAAGCTTGCAAAACAAATAATCTCATAGCGCCAACAGCAAGATATAAATGCAAAACCTGCACTCAGTTGTGGAAAAAACAACTTCCAATTCAACGTGCATCAAGATCGCGCATTCTACTCCCTATAGTCTCCCTCGGCGACAAAACACAGGGGAAAGGAAAACCGTCTCAAAGGAATCAAAAGTCACCACAAATCAAAGAGCAAAGAAGCTCGGTCACATTGTGTGATCTAAAAGGGCCTTGCAATCTGTGACCAAGTGCTTGACAAAGCAGAAAGGAGAAGAAACTCCACCCCGTTTTTTTTCGGTTGGGGGGCTGCTGCGATTATTCACTCGGTTGGCGTTTGAAACCCTGCAGACAAATTCCTCCTTTCTGTGGCTCTAACGGACTCGACGGACTGAGAGACCCAAAGAGAGAGGAGACAAGCTGAGCTTTGTGAGAGCGGTGGGCAGGTTCTGTCTGGGACTGGACAGCTGCTCTCCTACCAGTTGCAGCCAACCCCCCCCCTCCTCGGGCCACATGCTCATTCAACTGGTTAACATGACAGTCAATGCAGTGACTGACAGCTGATCGAAAGGAGGCTACTACAGCGAGCCGGGCTACAGTCAGCTATATGACTCTGCTGTGGACAGTTTGGCTTATCTGGTGCAGTCTTTGTGCGAACTAATCTGACAGCCCTCTCTTGTACGAGCTCCATTCCCACACAGCAGCACTCGCAAATAGAATTAGCACTGGACTGTGAATGGAGCGACGGATTAAAAAGGGACAAAAAAAAAAAAAGAGGGAGTAATAATTCTGTGCCCCATGCGCCCACGGGCTCGAAACCATCTGGTGGCAAGATAGCGTGCAGCATCACGCCTCCCCCCCATACCACAACCCTCCCCTCCTCTCTACACTGCACTGGGCTGATTGCAGGTGTGCTGATCACGTGAGCACGGAGACGGGGCGAGGTCCTGGAAGTTCACTGCACCGGGGGATTGAATGCAGGTCACTGGAGCACTGTGGGCTGTCAGAATTAAAGGCTCGGCTAAGCTTGCTGCTTAGTGCACAGGCAAATTGATGGAGGGGGGAGGGTGGGGGGGATTCGATTAACGTGCTATGAAGAGTCTGCACCATGCTGAGGATGTCTGCTTAACATATAGGCATGTGGTTAAATGTCATCGTACAGTGTTGCAGCAGGGGACAAAATGGAGCCTCCTGAATAAGCTAGCTGCAGCAACAACAACACAAGGAGGCCCACTGCAACGCCGCCAGGTCAGACGCGTCTCCGATCCAAGGCCATCCCCTCCATCAAACACATCTTTGACTCCCGCTCTCCCTCCCTCCTTGCTCGTGTCTTTCAACAGCCGCAATCTTAATTTCCAACAGAGAAATGTGACACCGGCAGCAGATGGCCCACAGAGTGGGATTCCCATCCACTGAGCTGGGGGGGGAAAAAAAGTCCTGATTTAAAAACAGGATGTGAGATTTGAATAAAAGAATGAGATGCAGACAGAAAACGTGAGGTCAGCAGGATTAGTCTCCTGATGTTTCTCCATCCTTGCCTCCTCGGCTACCTCACAGCCAGACAGGTGATGCAACACCGATGATGCCATCAGACACATTTAAAACCAATACCAAAATAAGTACAACCTCCCAACAGTGCACCCATGTTTCTTCCCCCAGCTCAATCGTGATAGCAGCGCCTGAAAAAGGCGTGTTTTTGTCATGTCAGTTGCCTTTTTTTGTTCCCAGGATTCGACAAGTGGAAGAAAGAAAAGAAAAACATTGTCTATCCTGAGCAATCACAGTGAAAACAAGACGGGCCCATGCACTGCGCCTCCAACCAACCTTGTATACTTGTCCATAGGTGCCATTTCCAACCACCTCCACCAATTCAAATATCCCAGCCGGATCCTGAAAAGAAGACAAGAAGACGGTTCAGTGTGGATGAACAACAATGTGAGGGTTTTTTATTTGTATTGCATGCACAGCGCTGTCCAATGTGAGCCAGCTGTTGCGCCCCTGGTCCACCCTACGTTGCCAAATGCATCTCGAACAAAGGAAAAGCCAGACACTGGCAACACCTCGCTGTGGCTCAGCGGTCATTTTCAACACTTCGCCTCCGACAAGAAGGGACGTTTTCCGCACAGGTTTTTAAAACTCGCTAACGGCGGTCAGACTGGAGTGGGGGGACGTTTTGTAATAAAAGATACGCAAAACAACAACACGCAGGGTCGGCTCGGCAGCACTCACCCGCAATGAAGCCAAGTCTATGTCTACTAGACTTTTAGCCGGAGAGTCGTTCGCCATCTTTTCAAATAAAAGCCGAGCTTTCCTTCGCGATTAGGGAAAAAATATCGCCGCTGGATCATCCGCGGGGGGCTCCGGCGGGTGAATCAAACGGAAGCCGTCGCGTAGTCCTCCCTGTGGGATCCGCTTCTTGGCAGTAAATGCTGGGATCTCACTACTCCATGTTGAGGTGGCAGCAGCAGCAGCAGCAGCAGCGGGCTCCCTGTCCGCTCGCTCTCTCCCTCTCCGCTCGTGCACTGGTGTCAAGCGGGCCTACAAACGGACACTTCCGCCTAAGAGTTTCAACATAAAAGCCTCCGTGATATATAAACTGATATAAATGTGAATTTAAACAATGTTATAATTGTGAATATGTAATTTAAAAGTGAATCACTTCACACCTGGCTTCCACAAATTTATACCATATTATTTTTTTTATATTTGTTACTTTTTATCCCTTTGTTTTAATTGATTGCACTATGATTATACTATGTCACATTCTCAATTTTACCTACATGTTTTTTTTCTCCTTTTTATAAATAATGATCTAAGCATTGTAAGAGGGAGCCAAGAACTGCCTCTGTAATTCTCGTGCATATAAGTCTACATATCTCGAAACTTCTATACACATCTATACAAGGTCTATACACATGTATTACTAGCCAGTGGTGAAAGAACTCCTAAGACATTTGACTTAATTAGAGGTAGTAATACTAGCAAAAGGGCTGCACATTAAGTACTCAGCAGGAAGAATGACCCATTTGTGCGCATATTATAGGATTAGAATTAATGATATAGCAACATGTCAGCCCCATAGCTGGTAACAGTGGCAATGATATCATAACGTTAATATGTTATGTTTTATGCGATTTCGTTCTTCGAAAATATTTTATGTTGAAAGCCAAACTGCCTCACTTCCGCTTTCATCCTGCCTGCTTCTGTCTGACTTGACGCGGCTTTGATTCCGAACCGCACAAACACAGGAAGCCGGTCGGCCTCACGCAGAAAGAGAAGGGCTGGGCCTCGGCACATCCAGGAGGGATGATCTCTAATGCACTATCCACACAACACTCTCCATTATCACTTTAATACACATCTGCATGTTTGGATAGAAACATTACACGCGGGCGGTGAGGGAGGTGAGGCACATATACCCCCCCCCTCTCAGCATCCTCACGGACATGCGCATGTACCGCGTGTCAATATTGGTAATCATGGGTGTGGCAAGTGAGCAATCTCAGGAGGGATGCTGGGTATGTCAGTGCAGTGGCAAATAGGGTTACTTCATTTTCTTCATCACTCAAGCCAAATGTATATTGCTGGCCTTTAACCCACCTTCTTCAAATAGTGATCTAGTGTAAATAAGAGTGTTTCATCACACCGTGCACTTCCTTAATAATGGGAAATGTGTGAGTGCTCAGTCCGAGCAGGCACTCTGTTTTCTACAGCCAATATATACATATATCTATATAGATAGTTATGTACATGTAAATACATATGTTCATATATATATCCACACAAATCCAACAGTCAACGCTAAGCTTTTGGTTAAACAAACTTCAACATTCAAATGGCGGGGCAGGGCAAACCAGTCTGACAGGAAGACAGAGGCAACCACACACACACACACACACACACACAGACACACACAGACACACACACACACAAAGCCTTAACTTAAGGCCCTCAGTGTAACTCTTAAGACATTT
The DNA here is from genome assembly GCA_029853015.1 of Chelidonichthys spinosus. Taxonomy (NCBI): domain Eukaryota; kingdom Metazoa; phylum Chordata; class Actinopteri; order Perciformes; family Triglidae; genus Chelidonichthys; species Chelidonichthys spinosus. The sequence continues at coordinate 3,585,560 of CM056844.1, forward strand.
AACTGAAGCTTAACCTCTGTAAAGCACTTTAAATCCATCCAACAGGAGGTAAGCTTGTGCAGACGACACCCATAACGTACATACTGCTCCGCCCCACACCGTCATCAGGTGTTTGTTGCCCACATATCGGTTTGAATTCATTGTTCTTTATCATGGTTCAAATGTCAATGTCAACAACCCTATGTGGTGACATTTATTCTGAGGGTTCAACAGGGATGTGGCTTCTTAACGACTCTAAATGGTTTACTGCCACCTTGTGGATACTTGACATTATTGCAGCAACATATACAAACCATGATGTTATTTGCATTTTCTCAGAGCTCACAACAATTTGTTCACAAAAACATTAAAACATGGCGTTTCTTTTAGTAAAAAGGAACACCACATTATTTCACATGGAACTTTATTACCAACTCTTGTCCTTGTATTGCGGCCGCCTGTCCAAAAGGTCGCCATGGCGGCAGCAGCGCTGTCTTACAATTAGGACACCGTTGTCAGGTTAATCATACCGTACTATAAATAGCAACATGGAATACAAATGTTGAGTTGAAAGTCATGTTAAGAACATTTACACAGTACATTTCTGATAGAAAATGGATCACTTACCAATCCATTACCAGTTTCCTTCAATGTCCCAGTGTGGTTAACAGCTGAATAAATGGAGTCAAAAGTGTTGGATTTCTATGTCAGTCTCAGTAAAAGGCAGAACAACCAGAACAAAGGCTACACTATGAATCAGGGCCGGACCCCGGCTTGTTTCATTGTCAAAAGTATTTCATGTCATTTTTTGCGTAGTTAACTTCATTAACTTCAGGGGTTTTGCAGTGGAGTCGAATAAGGTACTTAAAACTTATTTTAGACACCTAAAAGAAAGGACTACTCAGAAACAAAACAAATCAATATCAGTTGGAGTGTTTTAAATGCTTTTGCCATAGCAGTACACTGCTTAGCCTGTGTGTGGTATCTCCCGTCTAGTTCAGGGTGACCAACAACCAGCTGAGAACCAAAACCATCCCTTTAAGGATTTGCACCAAGCAAAAACTCAAAAAGGTAAAAAAAAAAAAAAAAAATCGGATTTGTAGCTCTTAAAAACATCAACGAAAAGAATTGCAGGTCAATCTGTAATGTCCAAAAATGTGTTAGCATCCCTGATACAGACTATCTTCGTCTACGTCTAGCATGAAGAGAAAGAAGTACAGAAAAGACACGCAGCACTGTCTGCAGCTTTCCTCGCCTGGATGAATCCTTGCAACTGGTGATCCGTACATTGCAGTATAATAGCTACATTACAGGGAAACGGGCCTGTATCCCTACGCCTCTTTCACAAGAGGATAACTCCTTCATGAACATTAAATATAAGACAACAAACATGTTCTGTACCTGTATTAGATCTATATATTGAATTTTTCCCCACGTGATCTAAGGTTTTTCCTCTTTACTGTATCGTAACACTGCAGGTTTCTGACACCAATCAGTTACAGCTCCTCACTCCATAAAACAGCGTAACATATGAACATTGCACACTTTTCTGTTATTGCAAATGCAGCCACAACCATGTCTCCACATTACAGTGTACCATCTACTCCATACCAGCCTTGTCATGTCGGTCAGCTACAATACACCTCTGTCTCAGTAAACCAAAGACGTTGAGATGATTATATGAAAAACTCAGTGTTAATCCGTTTTAGTTCAGTAGAAAGCTCGGGCTTGGGTAACCAAACAGGTGAAAGTCACCCTGGTACCGTGCGTACAGACGCCTGATGTCCCGTTTGCTGATGCCTGAGAAGTATTGCTCCACCTTGCTCCTGTTGTAGCGGGTGATGCCTGAAGGAATGGCCGGGTAGGACACCAGATGGTCGATGCCCGCTGCTTTGAGGATGTGGGGGGCGTCTTGCTCCAGTGTCTCATGGTGGCCCACCACGCTGTAGTGTATTTCACACGGCGCGCATAACTCCGCATAGGTCACCCAGTGAATAATGTGCTCGCCGAACTGCCGGTCCATGCGGTGACGGCCTTCCGCATCACCCAGGTAACGGACAAAGTCCTCAAAGTGCAGGCCGGAGGTGGCAAGGTCGCTGTCGCGGTGGCTCTTGCGGTACTTACGGATGATGGCCGGGGCGATGTCGTGCTTGTACCAAGGCTCAAAGCGGGGGTTCTTCACAAACTTGTCCTTGAATGCAGAAATCAGGCGCTCAAACGGGTCTCTCACGATGAAAAATTTAAAGTAAGAGCTCAATCTGTTGAGGCACATAAGGGTGATGACATTTTTTTTAGTGATTGGATGGAAACAGCAAGTGTGTGACATCCACTGTAACTAGGAGCACATCCTACTCTATATCTATATCTATCACAGTAAGTCTTAACAAACCTGTGAGTAATTTCCTGCGGCGTCAGTGAAGAGAGACGAGGCAGGCCGTTCTTCTCGTGGTCATGAACAAGATTTTCTGGGATCTCCTCCACAGTCGGGAATGCTCCTGCCAATGTAAATAACACAAATCAACTAAATTAGCAAATCAAACAACACACCTTGAATCCCAGCTACTAGTTTTTCCATTTACAAAAAAGTTTAATTTCGTTTTACATTGTACCTTCAACCGACCCACACTTACCATTGAGCACAATGAGGACCTTCTTCCATTGGGTGTTGCCCACTTTAGGCGTCTGGCAGAACAAGATCTTGTGTTTGTCGCAGACAAAGATGCGGTCCAGGACAAACTTGCTGATGGAGACGTGAGTCAGATTCCTGAGGCTGCTGTTCTTACATACAGTCGAGAGCAACTCCAGTCTCCTCTCGACGACCGACTGCCAATCTGTTTCTGTGGAAACCACTGAGGGCTGAGACACACATATGACACTGATATCACTATTGTGATGTTGCTGCAGAGGAGAAAATACTTCACAAAAATTCAAATGAGTGGGGGAACACAATTAGCTGCATTGGTCACCTGATTGGAGGGCTTTGGAGCTGGTTTCTCTGGCCTGGAAACAGGAATGGGTTTAACCACCTTGGTGCCTGGCACTGTCCAACTCTGCCCTCCAACCCTCTCTCCATAGTCTGAAAACACACATCAACACAGGCGGGTTGATCGCAGAGGCCGCTGTAACTGACTGTGGCCATGGAAACCCGCCACCAGCTTACCATCTACAGCTCTGAAGCTGATGAACTTGGTGACGAACATCAGGATGAGCAGCACCCAGCCGCAAGCCCCGAGGAGCAGCCAGTGGTGCCGCATCGCTTCCCCCATCAGCCGCCGGCCATGGAAACACTGAGCGGCGCTCCCACCTGCACACACACACACACACACACACACACACACACACACACACACACACACAGCTGACTGATGAGCTAGCTGCTAGCTTAAAATAGTGCCTGGCAACACTGCTGCTAATACCAATGTCGAGAAAGTAAACAAGCTAAACTAACGTCTCACGTCACCTGCGTGACAAGTTGAACGAGTTAGCTGGAGGTCTCCTTCACTAGCTACAGCATGATACTGTATCAGGGCTAGTGCTTTACATTGATATGAATCAACATCAACGACTAATGTTAGCGTATCCAAACAGAGTAGCAACCGTTAATTGTATCCAAGCTAGCTAGCTGGTCAGTTTGTTAGCCGACCAGCTAGCCACACCTTTCCCTCCCAGACACGAAGCGGACAACTTGAGCTCACGATGGAGCTTCGCTTGTCTGCCTCGGCGGGATTCATTCAGCGTTAAAAGTGACATGGGAACCTTGTTTCGTACCTTCTTATTGAGTTACGGCAACTTCGTGGAGGGGCAAACTGCATGAAACACCGCTGCCATCGGCTCCTCGCGTCCTCTCGCCCGTTGTTCACAACATCCTTCTGCTAAATGGCTCCCACTAGCGGCGGCACGTGGTAACGCAAGTTCATTTGCTGTCATATTAACAGGGTTTTTCCATCAATGTCCCCTGCTGTTTTAGTTTGTGAATTTGATCATGTCTAGTCTGGTGACGACGTCATCTTAAGCTACTTCATGCACTGTGAAACAGCCGTGATTTAGACATGGTGACGTATGTGGCCATATTCCCAAATTCATGGCCGAAAATTAGTCATATAAAGTAGAGTTGTCAGTATGTGCTGATGGTGCACCCATTTACAATAATAATACTCAGGATAAGTGGTAGATGATGAGATGAGATGAAAAAAAATTACAATTACTACAATTGTACATAGAAAAAACAAGTTTTAGGTCTGTGTGCATCCCTGATAAACCCTCTTTACTGTGAAAAGTTAATTTTCTTAAGTATTTGTTTTCAGGGTATTGGCTTCAGTTGTAGTTGTCTTGCAATTTTAAGAATTAATTTCACAGCCAACAGCATTTACATATACCAATAAAAACATTCATTTTGGTGCAAAAACAAAAGACAGACAATACAAGAGGTCCTTTTATTTTATTTATTTGACTTGCAGAGTTTAGTTTTCATCCACATTGACTGTCTGCAGACCTGTTGAACAAAGAAGGGACAGATTAATGACAGGCCTTTGTTAATTCTGCAGGTGAATGACAAAATCAGTTAGTGGTGTATTTACCTTTGCATGTCGTGACAGGGACATATGTGACAAGGGTGTACAGTTTGTTGGGAGAGTCCTCGTCCTCATTACGCTTCCTGGACAGCCGTACGCGCATCCTGTACGGCACGTTCCTGCATAACACACATAATATAAAGTTACCATCTTCACTCAATACAAACTCTTCAATATGTTGCCACAACCATGACTGTGACCAGCAGATGAGTTGTGACTCCAATTTAACAGTGTGTTAACATTTAAAATATAATTGAACCAACAATCAGCTGGTATAACGTGCAAGAACTATTTAGTTTTAACTACAGCAGTGCACCAGACTGCAAAAACACTGTCCTACCATCCATAAAAGACAGAGGCTCCAAGTACGTAAACAATATATGCAAACCATAACCTGGGAAAGCAGTATTTTTCTCTCTTTACCCCCCTTGTTGACAGTATTAATAATAAGTCCTCCAGCCACTTGGATATTCATAATTCAGGCATTCAGGATGTGTCCTGTTCTACACACCTTTATTAAAATTAACCATAGTGACTTCTTAGCAATGTGAACAGAAGGTACAACATGTCTTGAGCTGTTCAGATTGATATTGTAAAATGTAATTGCCTCTAAATTGCCTTTAAAAGTAAATAAAATGAACCTGTAGTGAGAATTATGCAAAACAAACGTCTAAACACAGATTGTAACATCCAAGCTGACTATGCATTATTTTTGCTCAGGTGTGAATATTGTCAAGGCATCATCTCACCTGACACCCTTGCTCCACACTGCCTTGTTGAGGCGAGTGTCGATGCGGACATCAGGAGTTCCCATCTCCTTCATGGCGAACTTGCGGATCTCTTTGATGGCGCGGGGAGCCCTCTTCTTGAAACCCCTATTTAAAACAAAATAGTTACCATTAAACACACTGAACCGACCAAATTCCAGTATTCGTTTTTACTGTTATTTCATTGTAGCTGAATGATCTAGGTAATCTATTTAAGCCAGCTGTGAAAGGTGATGGGCATATGTCATAATACAGTAAACACATGTCCACAGCCCTGTGTGTCCCTGCAGCACTCACACTCCATGGATGCGTTTGTGGACATTGATGGTGTACTCTCTGGTCACCACCTCATTGATGGCTGAACGCCCCTTCTTTTTCTCTCCTTTCTTGGTTGGGGCCATCTACAGAGGAAAAAACACATGCATGTCATATAAAGTGTCCGCGTTTATTACACCCGAGCATTTTGAGGGGGTAAAAAAAAGCACTAGCAGCTTAAATTGAACTTGATTAGTTTTGCAACGTTAGCATGAAGCTAGTTCGCTATAATGCTACTCCTTAACGCAAGCTAACCTGTAGGCTTAGGGGTAAGAAAAATATAACTTCAGTTAAAATAGCAACATTAACGTGTAACTGTTGCCTGTGATTTACTTTAAAAAAGCATATAATACAGTTTAAGGCTCAAATAATAATGGTAAATGGACAGCCGGGCAAATGTAATCCAGTCGCATCAATGCCGTACCGTTCCTCGTTTTTAAATGTCTTAAAATATGTCAAAACTCATCAAAAACCTCGAGGAAATGAGAAGGCAACACTAATGTGTGTCTTAACTAGACGTATGGGGTCGATTGTGTCTTTAATATCGCAGGATGGCGATAGATTGTAAGAAAATAATTTCCGAAAAAAATACTCACTTCGGCTTGTTGTTGAGGCGGAAGTCGGAAGGACGGACTTGAAGCGGAGGATTGTGGGTAAAGGAAACCGGTCCGTCTAATATGTGTGTTAACAACTACTCCATGAGAAAAGGTTCCGGGGACAGACGTTGCCAATTAGTGAGCAAAAATAGTTTTTTTTTGACAATGAAGATACTAAAAAAACAAACGTGGTCTCTAAAATAAATGCCATTTAAATACTTCTCTATTCTGCTTACGTCATCATTTGTTATTCTTTTGAATAAGTCAGTATTCTCGCAATTAAGGTAATAGCATTAAATGGGCCATTGCAATTGTATGACACACAAAATCATGAATTGCGTGAGGCTTTGAACCAGTTGAAGGCAGAAAATAAGCATTATAATGGTTCATATATATTATTACACTATATATTTGATTTTATTTAGGCTCATGAGGTCTAAAAAAACTGGTAAGACACTGGCATCAGACCTCAGATATAATTGGAATTTTAACACCATTGCATATATAATACAATTGGGTTTCCACAATTATTTACAACAACCCTAAAGTGGTTGTGGTTTTATGTCGCTTTCAGCACTTACCTCAAAACGCACTGTGGTAATCCTGTTACACCAGAGACTTCGGGACCCATGTTGTCCTTATTTTGTAAAATGTCATCACAATGTAAAAATGTAATTCTAGCTTTATTTTACAGAAAGAAAAATAAAAATAAAAATACAGCGTTAAGTCAGATATTACTTGCACATCTCAAAGTTGACCTCGAACCTTAGACAAAATAAATATGTGGTAAGAAAAGAGTTGTGGTCAGACTTAAAGATAGCAGGCAACACCAGAGCCCAATCTCTCCACGTCTGGAATGTCACAATTCACAGTTACATGGCCGGGAGGAGGTGTCACGTTGAGTCCAAGGCTCTAAGATAACAGCCATCCCCCATTTGTATTATGTTCTTTAAGCTGTTTCAGAGCAACACTGATGCCGATTTGTCCGTTGAGTGCATCCAAGCACTCAGCATGCAAGACCTGCTCTTTTCAAGTGTCACTTGTTGAACTAAGATCGTTGATACATCCCAGAGGTTCAGTTAATCCATCTCTATGTCTTTTTTATTGTGACTCTGGATGGTCAACCATCGGAACACATGATGTAAAGTTCCAATTATTATCCTTTCCGTCATTTTTTCGTCTTTTTTTAATTTAAGCAGTCTAGTGTCTCTTCCTTTTGAGAACATTTTGGCTCCTTTTTTGATGGTGTGGGCTGGTGAACGTTAGGAGGAATTCCACATGGCAGTGCTGGTTGATCTGGTACTCTGCAGGCTATGCTTGTGCTCTGCACTCATTCAGTTCATTTCAGGGAGACATTGCCAAACCATTCAAAACAAAACACATCAATCAAAAAGCAATTATGTTTCCAAAGACTAACAGTTTCAACAGATTACATTCAATGAAGGAATAGTTTGGCAGTGCTTATTTGGGAGAAACGTTCGTTCAAGTCCCTGCAGGAGGTTCCAGTGTTGCCGGTCAGTAACACTCTGCAGCAAACACTATAGCTTTGCTCTGCAGATACTTTGTAGTATGATGTAAACAAAAGTAGTAAGAACATCAAGTGTGACATTATTTGACAGCTGAACAGTCACTTCATACAAAGCAAAAGACCCGTTACGAAAATCAACATCTAACCATTTTAATGCACAGTCATAGCAACCAATGCACAAAACAAAACAGTCATCTGAACGTGGTTAGGCAGGAGTAAATGACAGTTAAAAAGCTGCTCTAAAACATTGTTATGCACCAAAAAAAAACAAACAGTCATTTAGGTGTGTTTTATGCTTCTCGTAACACACCAGAGGCTCGAATGTCCAGGAGTTTATGGCACAGCATTTGCAGATCGGCCATACATGTAAAGCATAACTGGGTAAGATTCACAATTTTGCCATTTTCCTTTATTTCGTCTCATGACTAAAAATGCAATGTATAAAATGAAATTGGACAGAGTCAGGGAGAGTCAGACGTGGTCACTTTCATGTGTTTTGACTAATTCAACCCATTTCTTTCAGGACACACAAACCTCAGGCTGTGCCGTGCTGAGCTTACTACTAACAGCCGGAGTCACCTCGGCGGCCGCTGGCGCCGACCCACCGTCAGCCCGCTCTGGACCCGAAGCCTGGCCGGCCATGGTCCTCCTGAAGAGACGCATGCTCATCTGCAGCAGCTCGTTGTCTACCACAGGCGTGGTGGGGTACTGCTTGGTTAGGCCCTGAAGAAGGAGATTCAAACACGTCTCTCTTAATGCAGTTTAACGGTCAGTTTATATTAATTACATCCAGAGAAAATATAGCCAAGATCGCCACAAAGTAACTGCGGTGTTAACTTTAATGTCCAGTCAGTGATTGTATGATACATACCATGTCGTTTTTTAACAGCTGCCGGCGGATGGCGAAGTCCCTACGAGCACACAGGGCCTTGCAGCAGGGCCCGAGGTTCCTCAGTAAACCTGCCCTTTCCACCCGCCTGTTCAGGGCTGCCATATTCAGAGCCCCCAGGTCATGCTCAAACAGCTTGTCAGCATCTGGCAGGACGGAGTTGACATAGTTTTAGATGATGATCCCACAACACAAACTTGAAATGATGATTCAAATGTTACGTAATCAATTTTGATTAAAAAAAAAACCCGAACACGCACTGATGTTATAATCCTGAAGACGTCAAACTCTCACCTTTGGGGTCATCCAGCTCAGACTTGCACACCTCTCTGACCTGCTCCATGAGCGCAGGCCCAGCAAGGCGCTTGGAGATGCCCGCCCGGAGAAGCACCGCCCCTGGGGTGAAGCGGAGCAAAGCTGCCCCTGCTGCCCGGGGTTCATGCTTCTGTTTGGGCATCAGGCTGGACCAGTCCACATCGATGACATCCAGAGGACCTGTGTTTTTTTAAAAGGGTTGCCGATAATATGAATGTCAGCGCTCTCAAAAAGGAATAAAACAATCCCTCAATTGTTGTCCTAAATAAGATAAGATATTTCCTCATACCTGTCATTTTTTCATCGTCTTGCTGATCTTCCTTTTTCTGGCTGTCGGCCAGAATTTCATCGAGCTCGTCATCACTGATTGGTTCATACTCTTCTCCCACAGATGCGACTGACTGCCCATCGTCTTCTTTCCCGTCATCGTCTCCTGAGAACACAGCACGTAAACATTCTTTTAAATCCCTGTTGGAAATGTGGCATTAAAGAAAAAAAAAAAAAGAACGCACACGTGTCCGGCTCTTCTTACCATCAATGCTGTCCGTCTTCGCCAGCTCCCGCTGCTCTCCCATCAGATGGTGACTGTTGCTTGGTTTCTCCGGCTCTAGAGGACTGAAGGCTTCTCTTGGCAGCAGAGGCTCGTATTCGCTCCTCTCCTGTCTCATCATGTCCCCTCGCAGGTCTCCTCTCATATCGCCCCTCGGGTCACCTCGTCCTGGAGCTCGAGGGTCCCCATGGGGCGGCAGGTCCATCATCATCATCATCCGCTCCCTCTCTCGATCGCCGCCTCTGTCGCCCCTACTGTCTCTCTCCCGCTCCCGCTCCCTTTCCCGCTCCCGCTCGTGCTGCTGGATGAGTCCATCAGGGAGTAAGCGTTCCCTGTCCCTGATGTCCCGCTCTCTCAGGAGAGGCTCCCGCCCAGGACGCATCAGGAGGGGCTCCCGTCCCCTGCTCGGCCAGTCTCTAGGTTCAGGCTCCCAGTCTCTGTGTTGTTGTAGGGGCTGCTGGAGGAGCATGGGCGGCTGCGCCTGCTGTTGCTGTTGCTGCTGCAGCACTTGCTGCTGCTGCTGCTGCTGAGGCCGGAGATCCTTCCGGTCTCGTTCCCGCTCAAATGGCTCCCGGTCTCGCTCCCGTTCCCGACTGTCGTAGGAGCCGGCGCGGGACCTGGCCTGCCTCTCAGAGTCAGGAGAGCTGCGCCTGGAGCTGTGGCTGCGGGAATCCTGCCGGTCTGTAAGACAGTAGAGATACAAACACGTTAGGCTGGGATCAGAATCCAGTGTTTTTACAAAAGGTTTCTGGTTGTTAAAATGTCTTCATGATCAGAAATGTGGTGTCTTCATCTACCTGAGGAGGTGCTGCGGCTGGGCTCTCCTCTCCTCAGTTGGTCAATGCGAGACTTCCTCTCGGCCGCTGGGGGTTCATTCACAACCGGCCTCTCTCTCTCGCGCTCCCTTTCCCTCTCGCGGTCCCGAGAGTTGGCGCCCTGCAGCCTGCCCCGGCGTGGTCGTGGGCCTTGGGGGTCATCTCGATGGGCCGACTCGTTGGAGGGTGACCGCAGGCGCCTGGACGATGTGCGGCTCTGGTTGCTCCCCATGCTGCTGCTGCGCGTCGTCTCCGGGGGAAGCTTGCGGAGCAAGGGCTGGGACATGAGGGGCTGCGGAGTCGGCAACAACATCGGAGGCTCTTGGGGGAGCAGAGGGGCAATGGGAGGATTGCAGCGCTCCCTGTCCCTGCCCGCTCTGGGACCACCACCTCTTTTAAGAAGCTCTGCAGGAGCTGGGGGAGCATGCGTTTCAAGTGGTCCACCTCGGTCCGACACCTCCTCATCTGACCAGTCACTGAAGTTGTCCATTTTGGAGAGAGGAGGTGGCTCTGTGTTGCCTGCAGCACTGCGGTGATCGAGCCTCATCGAGGGTGGCGGCGTACGGGGACCCCTCTTCCTCTTATTAAGTGGTTGAGGGGCAGATAAATCCTCATCAGACACATCAGATTCTCCTTCTCGTGACCGTTTCCTCTTTCGTTCAAGTGCCTTCTTCTTTGCTCCTTTCCTGGGCGAGTGTATGGGTGGAGGTGCATCTATAGGAGCACTGGCTGGGGGCTCAGGGTTCAGACGATCTCCTACACCACTCAGATTGGTGCCACCGCTGATGTCCTCTTCTTTGCGAACCTTTTTCAAGCCCTTCTTCTGCGACTTTGTCTTCTTTTTACCCTCCTCGTGGGCCTGGGAGCCAGCAGTGTCTCTGTCGTCGCTGCCAGTGGCGATGGCTGAAGGAGCGGGGGGAGGCGACGTGGACTCTCGCTGTTCTCTTCCTCTGCTACGGGAATCGGATGGTGCGTCTGCAAGGTGCTCGCCTCGTCTGTCGCCGCCTCTGCTTCGTTCCCCGCGGGGCTCCAGCTCCTCATGGCGGCTGCGTGCCTCCCGTTTGTCCCCGGCTCCTCTGCGCTCCTCATCCTTCCAGTGACTGGGCTTCTCATCGGACGGCGCAGCCCTCGGTGGAGAACGCAACAGGGTGTCCTGCGGCCGCACCACCTGGCTCACCATGCGACTTTTATCCCCACCTGCACACGAACAGACACAAAACCACACTCAATACTTTCGGAGATTCAAAGCAATCAGTCAAATATCCCCTTGAGGTTGAGCCTCTTCATCGGAGGTATTTGCGATAAAATAAGTGTAAGTCCTTGCAAAAATGATTTCCCCACTGTCAGATGGATGCAGACACACTGGGCTGGGGAGGAGTGGCTGTGGGTGAAGCTTGGCCTGCCCTCTGCCCATTGGACGCTCACTTTTCTCTTCCGCACTGTTGTAGCCGTCGCTGTCTGCAGGACTGAGGTCCCGAGTCGCTCGCTTCGGCGAGGCTCGGGGGCTGGGGCTGCTCTCCACCCTGGGCCTCTTACGACTATAAAGGGGGAGAAGAGGAGTTATTAAAAAACGTCTTCTTGCATTAACGGACATGGAAGAATGAATACGATACATGCCTTGTCTTGCGGTCGTCCCGGGTGTCTCTTAAGGAGCGGTCGTCCCTGGTGTCATCTCTCCTCTCCCGCCTTTCCTCCCTCCCCCTCTCTCTCTCCCTCTCCTCCCATTCCCGCTGCCTCTCTCTCTCCCGCTGCTCCCTTTCCCTCTCTCTTTCCCGCTCCCTCTCTCGCTCCTTCCTTTCCCTCTCCCTCTCCCGTTCTTCCCTCTCTCTCTCCCGTTCCTCCCTCTCCCTTTCCCTCTCTCGCTCTCTCTCCCTCTCTCGTTCCCTCTCCCGCTCCCTCTCCCTGGCCCGCTCCCTCTCGGCCTCCTTCTCCCGCTCCTTTTCCCTCTCCCTCTCTCGCTCCCTGCTTCCTTCTCCCTCTCTCTCTCCCTCTCCCTTTCCCGCTCCCTGTCTCTCTCCCTCTCTCGCTCCCGGTCGCGGGTCCTGTCATCTCTCCTCTCTTCGGTCCTGTCTGTCCGGCGCTCCTCCCGCCTCTCCTCCCTCTCAGACTCCTCTGATCTCCCCTGATGTCTGTTTGGAGAGGCTGCTCTTTGATCTGGGGAAACAGAAAATTAAAAAAAGCTAAGTCAAACTCATTTTAAATAAAAACATACACAATATTCTAAATGTTTTGGGGATTTTGTACAGGCTTAAACCATAAACTCCACCTCTCTCTCTGTTGTCTCTGCGATCCCGCTCTCCGTGCCCTCCTCTCCTATCGTAGGAGGAGTCTCGGGCCTGCTCTCCTCTCCTGTCACCCTCATAGCGATCCCGGTCTGAACCCCTGTCAGAGCTCCTTTCGGTAGCACTGCGATCTGCGCTCCTCTCTACGCTCCGTTCACGCACCGCGCTGCTCCGTGACTCCCAGTTGTCATGGCTGCTTTCCAGTTGGGAACCCCGGGAGTTTCTGTTTGAACCTGAAGGAGATAAAGATTACTTTAAAAGTTATGACACATAGGACACAGAAGGCAGAAGCTTCCAGTTACCCAACATTTTCTTACATAAGGAAAGGAAGGCTATATGAAATGTCAGTTCTTGCCTTTATCGGATGTTTCAGTAGCACGTCCTCTTCCTCGTCCGTTTCGCTCAGTTCTGTCTGTCCTGGTTTCTGTCCTTCCTTCAGATCTCCCTCCATCTTCACGCCCATGACCTCTCCCACAGCTCCTGTCCTCCTGAGCCTGTTCCTCCTTCCTGTGAGTGTCCGTCCTCTCCCTCTCTCTGTCCTTTTCTCGCTCTCTGTCCTTCTCCCTCTCCTTCTCCCGATCCCTCTCTCGTTCCCGTTCGCGGTCACGTTGCTCCAGGGACTCTCGACTGGAGCGGGTCTCTGTCCTGCTGTCTCTGGAGTCTTTCACGTCCCTGTTGTCTCGGTGGTCACGAGAGTCTCGAGTCGTTTCCCTCCCTCGGTCACGAACGTCCCGTCGCTCACGAGCCTCTCTGGTCTCTCGGTCATCGCGAGGGTCCCGTGATGAGACCTGTTCAGAGTCATAGTCCCGGTCATCACGGAGGTTGTCCTTCTCTCGCTTGCTGCGACTTTCTGTTGAAATGGGGATGAAATGAAATACATGTGATTTATTTAAAGACTTAAACACACTCTAAAGCATTTAATGCAAAACATTTTAAATGAATGAAACAAGAAAAGACAGTTGTAGTTACCGTCTCTGCGCTCGTGTCTGTGCTCCTGGACTGGCGGACTCCTCTCTCTTTCACCACGGCTCCTCTCGCGGCCCCTGGAGTGGCGCTGGCTGGGGCTCGATCTGTCAGACCGGCGGTGGGGCGAGGAGGCGCTGTGGGAGGCGGGAGGTGATCGGGAGCGCCGGGAACTCGGAGGGGAGGAGGCGGAGGTTGGGGCTGTTGTGCTCCGGTGGTAGGCGGGAGAGGACGAGCGGCGTCGACGCGGAGACGAAGAGTGCCGCTGGGCTGAGGAACCCGAGTGGGAGGAGGGGGAGTGGTGGCGGGGAGGAGTGGGGGAGCGTTGGTGGCGTGGAGGTGAGGGGGACCTGCAGTGACAAAGGATGTTATTTCCTGGCATTTACTGACTAAACCATAATGATGTGATCATTACCAAATAATAGCAGAGTAAAGAACCGGTGCACTAACCTGCGAGGAGGGGAGACCAGTGCAGAGGTCTTATGGGACGAAGCTTTAGGAGAGGGGGATTTCTTCCTGGCTGGGGGGGAATTGCCCCTCGAGGGAGATGAGACACTTCCAGAACGCTCCTCTGATGTCATTGACCGCTTGGCCTTATGGGAGCTTCTGATCGGTCCCTATAAACGACACGGGAAAAGGCTCAAAAAGAGGATACCTTGTATAAAATATCATATCATAATATCGTGATAATATCAAATATCATGCCACAGTCCAGAGCCACAACTTACCTGCGTTTTTCCTTCTTCTCCTTGTGTTTTTCTGTGTCTCGCCCCCGATCTTTCACGTCCTTCTGCTTCTCCTCAGACTTCTCCTTGTTTTTGTGCTTGCCTTTGTGTTTCTTCCCAACCACAGGAAGGTCCAGGGGGACCGGGGGAGGAGGACTGGGGGTCCGGGGCCCTTTCTTCTTACTGTGGCTCCCTTTTGAAGGCCTGGTGGAAGAGGACAGTAAATGTCTGTCACATGATATAACTCTTCCCAAATGGCCCAGCTTTCCACCAAATGTCACTGAAGTCTGTTGCGTGGGAAATAAAACACAAGTCCAAACCCAGACTCCTACCTGGTAGATTCTGTAACAGGTGAGGGCACGAGTGCCTTCTTCTCCTTCTTCCCAGAGCCTGGTCCTTTGGTTCCACTTTTGTGTTTTGGGGATCCACTGGACTTCCTGGGTGACGGTGAATCTTTATTGCTTAACGGCTCTGGGGAGGCCTAAAGGACAGACATGACAGATCGGGTTGAAAATAAAATCATCCCTCCAGCAGACAGCTACTTCAGCGAGGTAGAGATGGCTAAATACTGAAAATCATTCTCTTCTTTGAAATCCAGGTGAAGGTAGAAACTAGTTCCTTACCTTCGGCACGATGGCGGCTCTCGATTTGGTGGGGGTCTCATCTTTCTTGATGACAATCTCCTCCCTCTTGTCCAAGTTCTCCTGCTCCAATTTCATGAGCTCACGCTGAATCTTCTGTCGCTTCATCTCTAGAGATAACTCGTAGTCGTAGTCACCAATATCCGAGTCTTAAAGGTAGAAAAAGGTGTTTTTTCTATAGAACAGTCGCAAATGGAGATTAGCAAATCATCAGGTCACCAAACAAGCTCACCTTCACGATTGGTTTCCCACTCTGTGGGCTCTTCTTCACTGGCTGGGGTGCGCTCTTTTGTGATCTTGATATCCTCCTTCTCTCTGTGGCGGCCTCGGGAAGAGTCTTTCTGCTGCAGATGGATAAACACATGTTAGAATGACACCCATATCAGCAGACACTGTGTTGGGACGGCATGGGAGCATAACAAAAAACATTCTGTACCCAAAACAATAAGTTGAACCTGGGAACTCGTATGTTCCAAGGCCAATGTCGGTTGTACGTAGCAGGATGGTGTTATAATGTGTATCAACAATGTGGAGATAAATTAGGTGTGAATACAAACAGTGACACTACTCTGAGCGATCAGACGTTCTGAGCTGTGAAGAACTCAAGTGAGCCTGTAAATCGAATTGAGTAGCCACTAATCGGGAGGACATGGCGAAGTTAACGGCGGTGAAAGCTGCAGAGGAGACGGATGAATAATATAAAAATGGCATAAAAAGGGCTCTCACAACATCCCAACAAATAATAACTACACTGGACTTTTGCTCTCTGTCGATTGGACCATCTTCTGACTTTGTGTCATGCCTGGCTATAAGATGAGACTGTTGTTCACTCATGACGGACAAAACACAATAAACAAATAAATAAATATGTTGGGTGCTTATTCTATATATGAATCAGCAGAGGACTCACTCTCGCTGTGGGGGATGTGGGCTCGTCTAGGTCTCGCTTCAAGTTTTCTGGGTCAACATCCTGTCTTTTATTCTTCATCCTCTCCCGCAGATCACCTGTGGGTCTCTCGGCTGACCTGCTCAATGAAGACATACACAGACATAAATACACACAACTTCTCTGTCAAGACTGATAAAAAAAACAAATATAAAATGGAATCACAGGTACCAAAACTCATGCACCAAAATAAATGGAAACAAGCCATCTCACCGACTGAAGCTGAATCCTTTGCCTCGTGGCTGAGTTCCATGTGTGTAGCGACAAGTGTTGCCGTAACTGCAATTACCGGTCTTCAGCCAATTTCTGCAGTGACTCTGAAAGATACGTACATATGAGGCTGATGAGATATGTGATAACACATCGGCCGACATCACCAACAGAAAACATAAAAAAGGTCCTTCAGGGAGGTGAGGATTACGAATCAAGGTTTTTCCGATTGGAAGTACTTTTGCAGTATTTAGTGATACATACATCAGCAGCATTACTCCCAGTGCTGGGGCCGAGTCTTTCAAACACACTGGGCCGGCGGGAGGGGGCGGCGGGGTTGCTGGTGCTGCTGGTCGTGGTGTTGGTGCTGCTATCGGATATGGTTTTTGAATTCTCCACTGTTACCTTCCGCCTGATCTTGGACATTCTGCAGGACTGGAAACATGAACAAAATGTGTAATGTTAATTAAGTACTCATATCAGGAGTTATTGGACTAAAGCTGCATGCAGAATTAATCACTGTCCCATATTAATATTCATTGTTCTAGAGCTTATTCAACTGTTAATAATCACTCAATAAAATAATTGTTTGCATTGTTTTTACTTGGAGGATTGTTTATCTGCAGATTTGACTGTGTTTTCCTGCACACACGAAACGCAAACACATGCAAATCACTTTGCCTGTTGTTGTCTGTGCAGCAGCTTCTCGCTCACTTGCAGCGAGCACGCTAGCTTCACGCTAGCTCCAAGTTGCTAGCTTACTAGACTATTGTGTGCGCTGTTGTTTGTTTGTTTTACATTCATGCGCGTGTGTGGGTGAGGTCGGGCTGTTCAAACGAGAAATAACCGACGATCTCGTGCTGTAGAAACAAGCGAACCTAGGCTAATGCTAAAGTTAGTCGAGCAAAGAGCTAACGGCTGTGTGTCATGTTAGCGCGGGGCCTTCGAGCCACCTTACAGTACCCGGATGGATATTTGCGGAGAAAGAAAGCTGTTTCACCCGAGATATTGATTCGGCGTCGCATCTACTTTAGTCCAGGTGGCGGCGGATTCAGCACTTGTAGGAATAACAAGGCTTATTCTTTAAAATCAAAGGCAAACACTGCCCTGGGTGCCTTCATGTTGGCGGAGGGTGTGCGTCATATGCCCTGTTCTTCTTCGGTGGTGTGTAGAGGCGCGTTTGGACTCCGCCGCGGTGTCGCATTACCGCCGCCCATCGCAACACATTAGTTCAACTTAGCTGCTGCATTATTAACATGATACACACAATCGCTGATTAATATTCTCTGTGTCGTATAGTAATAGTGCATTTTGTTTAAAAGCTTGTTTGCTCGCTATGTCTTATTTTGTAAATTTTCAGCGGAAGTTTATGCATGTAGTTACTGCTCATGTCCACTAGACGGCAGTGACGTTTATGATAAATCATGATACTTAATCATAAGAAATTCATATTATGGGCAGGTTATATAATTAATTATATTGATTATATAATTTTCACAGATTCCACTATAGCTTACAAGGCAAATAAGTGTACTTCCTCTTCCGTGAAACTCCTAGAAAATAAAAGTCCACATGAAGAAAGAAATATTCCCAACATTCTGTCTCTTTATGTTTTTATAATGGGAGCAGACTTAAACATTCACACAGCAAGTTTTTTTCAAATGTATTATTTATTTTTAATTCAGAGCTGCTGTATAAGATCCCATTACATTATCATTGTTTGCGTAACTGAATGTATATTAAAAGCACACAGACTATTAACACCATCAATAACATAACTATAACCGTGATATTGATATCTTAAAGAATAATATTCATTATCTGTGTCATATATGCATGGTGATGTAGCATTCAACCAATACAACAGTAGTTCCACGTGTGCTCAGTAATGATAAACAGAAGAAAGATGTGACACTTATGTCCTGTTTTTATATTCACAAAATGCCTTTAAAATAATGAATCTCAACCGTAATGGCAGGTGTGACTGCTCAGAGGGTTTCAGCAGGACTTGCCGGAGCTTGTGTTTTCTCTATAACCTTTAGAGCAATGATCTTCACAGCAAGCAGAGCTTCATTGCAGGCCTGGGAAATGTGAGATGGTGGCAGGAGGAAGCCGTAGCGCCCGCGGTCCTGGAGCTCAAATGTGAAGGAGTATTTGATGCCAAGATTGTACGCCCAATCATCAGAACCACCAGGAGCCAAGTCTGGGGAACAGGCAATGAAATTCATGTGTAATTGTGGAGCAACTGAATTAAGTCAAGTTGATTTTGTTTTCTAAAAAAAAAAACCCAACTTACATATTGTCTTTGCTCCAGAACCATATTTGTAGTTGTTCCGGTAATATCTTCGGATTTTCTGGGCAGCTTCTTGGACCATCTCAAGCTTTTTTTTTTTTTTTTTAAGAAGACACTTTTAATGGGTTTCTGTGTTCTATGAGTGACATATGTGTGGTGTATTTTAACAGTTTAAATCATGCAGAATAAAGTCTCCAAATACTCTGGTAATGAGTGTAAACGCTCACCAGGTCTTTGTGGTTCTCTGCTTCATCTAAGGTGCAGGAGTACGGGAAGAGCAGCATCTGAGAGTAGGAGTGGATACTGAGGTAGAGCTGAACTGTGTCCTTGTTAGTGCGCAGGAAGTCGGCCACGGCCTGCGACTCTGGCTCCGACTCAGGGAAGGCCCCGCAGTAGATCTCAGTGCAGGGGTCATCAGAGGCTCCCTCCGCTGGAAGGCACAGAAACACTTCACCTTATGGATGCTACAGAGATATATATGATTATAACCAGCTGTCATGCGAGAGGAAAACTTACTACACCAGTTGGAATCAAAGTTTCTGTTGAGGTCGACCCCGATGCAGTTGCTGCCTCTGCTGTAGGAGCGGTTTTTCCTCCACATCCTGTTCTGAGACAAAAGAATCAGGGGAGATCCCGAATCCAGGTAAAATAGCTTTCTTGACGACAGCTCGAGCACTGAACAATATCTGAAATATGTACTCTTACTGTTGTCCATGTGTACTTGTATCCATCGGGGTTCAAAACAGGCAGGATGTAGACATCCATGTTGTCCAGGATGTGAGTTATGTCTTGGTTTACCTTGTAAAATGCTAAAGACTGTGCAAGAAAGGACATTCATTTTAATGCTACCAGTCTGAACCTGACCCCATAGAACATATAAAATACATTAACCACAAAACATTCACACCCTGCTGACACTACAATAAATATACTCACATGTTGTACAAACCATAAGCAGAAAGCAGGAGAGACCCACTCTCTTGCATGGATCCCACAGTCAATCCACATTGCCTTCTTATTTGGCCTGTTGTTTACAGACAACTGAGGAAGAGGAGTGTGAGTTTAAAAACACACTATAATACTTCCAACAGAAATGAATTAGGCTGGTTGATTTGCACGGAAGCGAGGAAAGGTGATGATGTACCTTCAGAACGTAAAGTGGACGCTTCTCATACGAGGAGCCAATGAGAATGGCTTTGACCGTGTCTGGGTTTTCCTGTTGGGTCCTGTTTATCCAATGATAGATCTACAATGCACACAGTGTGTTCAGATGTAAACATGGCAATACACTGCTGGTCCTGCAATGAACTCTGTTTGTGAAGTGTACAAGGTACAATTTGTTGAATTGATGACACAAAATGAACCAAAAAAACTGAATGTTATGAAGCTGGAATCTCATGTCATACATCCTCCAAACTGTGATATCTCTCGTAGAAAGTTGCGCCGCTTCTTGGGTCGGTGGAGTCGTTCCTCGTCTGCATTTCAATCAACTCGTCGGGGTTGGCCAGTAACACCCTGAAATGAACGTGCATCGCACAGCTGGCATGAATACAATGCTTTTTTTTGTGATCAATTTTTTATTGTATTTTTAATGAGAAATGTGTGTTTTTTGGGAAAGCAACATACTGGTGTGTTATGGCGTGTTTCTGCAGCAGATACTCGACCGCCTCTGAGCTGTTTGCAGGGACAAACAGATGGACCTCAGTTTCCTCTTTGATGTACTGAGGCGAAACAGGCTGCCATAAGGCTGTCTGGGAGAAAATATGTATCATAGTGACTCACACAGAGAGAGAAAACAAAGCACAATCACTGACAAGCAAAAATCTCATTCTACCTCATATTGAGTGGAAACATTCTTCAAGATGTCCACTTGTTCTTGTGTTTTCGGGGTGATTGATAGAATTTGGTCTCTGGATGAAAAGAAAACCAGACATCAAACCAGACATGTTCCCTGTGAACGAAGCAGGCCCTTCTGGGCCAATCATAAACAAATATGTCACAATGTTTTCACCCAAAGGTGAGGTGCAGAATTTTCGAAGCGTTGTTCAAATTGTGTCACTGACCTATAGAGTTTGCGTCATCATTACCAACATTCTTTGAGACAACAAATAAACACATTTTCTTAGAAATGTCACCCAAATCAACCTACTGCGTTTCTGTGCAGCGTCCCGTCTTCAGGAGTTTGTCCAAATTCATTAAAACAAACAAAACCAAAAGAGCCTTCATAATGTCAGTATCCAGACTGGGAATGATAGAGGTTGGTTCCAACCACGGGGATAGGGACACACATATTGATTAAAACAGTGTTTATTTAGAAGTTAAACATTACTTCTTTTTTTTAAAGACGAGGTCATAGATCAGCCATAGTGGCCAAGGCAAAGCATGTTAGTATACTGATGGTGCTATATTGTTAGCAGTTCAAATATGTTTAAAAATGGCGAGATTAATAAAAGCTTTAAGGATGTTATAACTCTTCATCAACACAAGCTGGAAAAGGCAGTGGCAGTAATACCTCCCCGCCAGTAGGTGGCGCCAGATATATACATATATAAATATAACGGCTGGACGAACAGGAGAGTAAGCAACAACCTGGAAGAAGGTGATGGTGATGCGCTGTTAAATCTATGTTGTCAAGATGTCGGGCCACGATCAGCTGGTTCTCTGTCTGTGTGAATTAACAAGGTGAGATTTATAAGGTTTCAAACGGAATATTAAAAATATATTTATGTATACGATGTTTATTGTCAATTTTGAATGCGTGGTTAGCTTGTCTCATATCAGGCTACTTAGCTAACAAGCTAATGCCTTGGTTTTGGTCTGGAGACAAAATGTGTTTTATTTGACTAAATTGCTCCGGAAACACTTTGCTTCTCATAGTCGTGTACTGACGATATGTGTTGCGGGACGTAATGCTCCTTTAAACCCGAGTTTATGGCGTTATTAATGCGTTATGTACGTGCATAACGCTAGTGAAGTAGTCCTTTTTGAGAAGTAACGTCCTACACCTGAGCTTTTACTGTAATATTTATTATTGTAATATATATTAAGTCTTTAAATCTGCTTGCCTGTAACTCATTTAGAAAAGTCCCATTTATTTACAGTTTTCTTGCCTAACTCACTGTGTCGTCTGTGTGTTTCAGGTTGCTGTGGAAGTTGCTGTTGCCGCTGGTGTTCCTGTGTGTGCTGCTGGTCGCCGTCCTGGTCCTGCTGGTGCTGGCGTTACGCTTCTGGCTTCAGAGCAGCAGGAACGCCCGGCGGGCGAGGGATGGCCGTCCCACGGTGGCCTTCTTCCACCCCTACTGCAATGCTGGTGGCGGGGGAGAGAGGGTGCTCTGGTGTGCTATCAGGGCGCTGCAGAGCAGGTAAACCTGTTAATTCACAAAAACAATCAAATGCTTTCTGATGAGGTGAAGTCTTACGTTTAATCTACATCTGCGCAGGTACGTGGACATCAACTTTGTGGTGTACACGGGGGACTTGGGTGTGACGGGGCAGCAGATTCTGGATGGGGCGCGTCGCCGGTTCAACATCGTGCTCCCCCGGCCGGTCACGTTTGTGTTCCTGAGGCACCGGCTGCTGGTGGAGCCCGGCCTGTTTCCTCACTTCACCCTGCTGGGACAGAGTGTGGGCTCCATCTTCCTGGGATGGGAGGCGCTTACGGAGTTTGTCCCAGACATTTACATCGACTCCATGGGCTACGCCTTCACGCTGCCCCTGTTCCGCTACTTGGGAGGCTGCAGCGTGGGGAGTTACGTCCACTACCCCACCATCAGCACTGACATGCTGTCTGTAGTGAGGGAGAGGAACCCCAGGTAATAACTTAATAAGTATGTTTTATTTGATTTATATCTCATTTTCATGACTAACCTCCTCGTGTTTGTCCCAGGTTCAACAACCCAGACTACGTCTCTAACAGTCTGTTCCTGAGTGCCTTCAAGGTGGTCTACTACTGCTTGCTCGCCCTGCTCTACGGCATGGCCGGCTCCTGCAGCGACCTCATCATGGTCAACTCATCCTGGACCCTCGATCACATCCTGTCGCTGTGGCGCGCTCCCAACCGCACCAGCGTGGTCTACCCGCCCTGTGATGTCAGCGCGTTCCTGGATGTCCCGCTGGAGGAGGACGGGGACAGGAAGTGTCACTCCATCGTTTCCATCGGGCAGTTCAGGCCGGAGAAGGACCACCGGCTGCAGATCCGAGCTTTCAAGAAGGTGTTGGACAGGAGGAGGGAGGGGCCCGGGGGCAGGGAAGCGCTGAAACTGGTCTTGATTGGCGGATGCAGGAACCAGGAAGATGAGGATCGGGTGCTCATGTTGAGGGGGCTGTGCCAGGAGCTGGGTGTGGCCGACAGGGTGGCCTTTAAACTGAACATACCTTTCGAAGAGCTGAAGAGAGAGATAGGAGAAGCCACCATCGGACTGCATACCATGTGGAACGAACACTTTGGAATAGGTAATGAATCTGTCTGAGGTTTAGATTGTCTAATTTTATTTCTGTGACATTAAAAGTCGGTCTTTCCCCCCTTAGGTATCGTGGAGTGTATGGCAGCAGGGAAGATCGTTCTGGCGCACAAGTCCGGCGGTCCCAAGCTGGACATCGTGGTACCCTTCGAGGGAGGACAGACAGGCTTCCTGGCTGACGACGACGACAGCTACGCAGAGGCCATAGAGAGGATCCTGGCATTGCCGTCCGCCACCCAGCTGCACATCAGACGCAACGCACGGCAGTCCGTGGCTCGCTTCTCAGACCAGGAGTTCGAAGCCTGCTTCCTCGCTGCTATGGAGCCTCTGATGGGAACACTTGAGCGATGAGGACTCATTCCGTGTAATATATGTGTGTGTACAGCACCTTTACTTCGATGCACTTCGGAGATCCTTTATGCCCAAACAGAGGGCTGTTGGAATTATGCTGTTCTTCTTTCCCCTGAAATAGAAACATGGTTGTGGTTGCTGTAAATACCAATATCCTGTGAAATGACAGTTTAAGCACTCATTGCATTTTTACAGGATGCATTCCTACATCAGTCGTGTCAAGATTGTTTAATTAAAAAGAGATGTATTATATCTGGTGACGGGGAATAAATTATTCTTTTAGACAGCTGAGTAATATGTTGAAACATATTTATTGTTAACAAGAATAGAATTCTCTACCTGCCCAAAATGTGAAATATTTTTGATATTGATGATGAATGTAATAAAGATATAATGGGAGTAAGGGATTGTTTCACTAATGTAGTTCCTCGGCTGATCACTTATTTGTTCTGGTCTATGAAATGTCTTAAAGTAAAGCAAATATTCACATTTGAGCTGAAATAATAAATATCACCAAACTAATACCTCATCTGCTATGATGTTTCATTTTCTAGGTACATTGTATTTATTTATTTAAACAAATTAAAATGTTATGTCGAAGAAGCTGCTTAATGAATTTAAATAACAGTTTTACTTCGGGCTGAACACAGCAGTGTATCTCATAGTGCCAGTTTAATTCAATAGGGATCAATAGTGCTGATCAAAGGTTAACAGCTATTACATGGAAGAAGCGTGGCAGACAAGAGGGGAGGGAGGTTTTCGGGGTTATGGAGGGTAAGAGGCGGTGCGTAGGGGTGCAAGGACAAAAGCAGCACATATTTAAAGGGAGGTAAACGAAGGGCCGAGGAAGGTTCGATTCGATGCTCGTCGAGATGAAGTCCTACGTGCTTCTGTTTGCCCTGATGCAATCTCTGGGATGCTCTGGTGAGTGGTTCTCTGTGTGGATCACTTCATACAGTAGGTAGATACAGGTGACCGACCTCCACACCTCTGTCCTTGCAGGAGTCCCGCTGTACAACTCCGAGCTGCAGACGATGGCAAACAGGGGCCTCAGTGCAGCTATGGCTGAGGTCAACTCTGTGTATGCCACCAGCTACCTTTACGGGGTCATTAAAGGCACCGTCAAGAGGGTGAGTCTAGATCTATGCTGTGGTCATATTTGCAGTATAGCAGCAATACTCTGTACATAAGTTCTTTTGTGGGATGATGTCAAATATCACATGATGTACGGCAGGTTATTCCTCTGGGCCTGAACACCGACCTGCTGATTAAGTTTGGCATCAAAGAGACGGTGTGTGAGAAGACTTCCACAGAAGACCCCCGGACATGTGCCGTGAGACGTGGCTTCTCTGTGGTGAGACGTTCAATGTCATCAAATAACCCGTGTTGAATCTTATTATGCACCAAATAGAAACCATAATAAGATTCAATATATATATTCAATAATATAAGATTCAATATATATATATATATTATAAGTACACTATCTTTGGACACTGTGAATGTCTCTGAATTCTTGGTAGGACACATGTTGACAAACCCGTGTTTGCACTGGGACAGAGTGTCATCACCTTGATTCTACTATGATGCAGCGGGACGGTGACTAAATGTTTGAATTATACAGAAATAAAAAAGAAATAAAATACCATCCTCTCCTTCAGCCGTACTACTCCTGCTCCAGCCGGGTTCGGATGTCGGCCACCTCGGCCCAGGTGGTGACTCTCAATTGCAAACGGGACTCCGAGAGCTCCAGCAGCTCAGAGTCTAGTGAGGAGGTGAGCACACAAGAGGGGATTTCTCTAGCTTGTTTTCATAGCAAATAACCCTTACCCTAAATAAAGGCAGGCTTTCCATTCAATGTAAGCAACAGTGGTGGATGTGAATATAACAGAGGCTTTGGTTCCACAGATATTCTCAAGGAGACAACAGTTCAACCTCCAGTTTGCAAATAGAGGTAAACACGTTTTTATCTCCTGATGTCACTGAAGTAATGGTAATTGTATGCCTTCAGTATTTCACCATACATTCAGTGCGATATTCAGTGCACTCACACATCCCTGATATCTTGCAGCAGCCCCGGCTCGCCCTGCACCTCCTCCAACTCCTCCGCCCGTCCAGCAGGGCCTCTCCCACAGCGAGACGATGGAAGTCCAACCCAGAGGAGACGTTTTCTCCAACTTCCTGGTGTGAAAGTTCACTCTGGAAACATTTAGGTGCCGATCAGAAGCCCAACTTGAATTAAAAACTTGCACATCATGATTTTTGTCCCTTTTAATTCTACCTTATGATTCATAATGTATTCCATTTGCTTACAAAAGGCCTGAATAGTGTGATATTTTGTATTCTTAGTGATGGAAAAGACCACTAGAGGGAGTCCAAGGTTCACTGTGTGATATCATGTTGCTTAAATACCATTATATTAAGTGATTGTTCCCAGCTACCCCTTACCCAAAGAACCAATGAGGACTCTGAGACGGATTGAGGTCTGGTTTCAACATTTATATTGTGATTTTTCAGTTTATATGCAGGAGGACACATCCGCAACCACTTTTCTTCATTTCACTTGGCCCCACATGTTCACATCAGCACGTCAATAACTTACATACTGCACGGTAGCAAAGATCCCGTTAAAGACAATGATATTCAGTTTTAAGAAAATGCCCCACGGTGTGGAGTAGGACAAAAGAATGACATGTTGGACAGGGCTTGTGTGGCTTCAAGCACACGTTTCCACACTAAAACAGTCTGAAATATGAACGATATGTCATCCTGGCACACGATGATGATGAGTTCCTTGAAGGACAGCACTCGCACCCCAAAAAAAACGAAGGCATTGCTGCTAGAAATTAAAAACCGATCCACTCTGCAGGTTGAAAATCAGGAGATAACGACAGACGAGCAACATTCAGTCTGATGTCCTTCACATGATTTCTCTTCTTGACCACATGATTTAATGCTCTGTACATCAACCAGACAAATGTATTTTTTCCCCATCGTGTGTGAGTTTACGTCACATGACTGAATCCGACCTGTACATTCTGCTTCCTGAATTGTGATACCGTGACTTTAGAAGGCGGCAGGGACCGCCAGTAACAGAGTAGCAGCTACAACTGTACAGATACAAACTGAAGGATAAGGTCCAAAATCAAGCCAACGCACAGGGAACTCCACGAAGATACACCGTTACAGGCCTCCTCCTCCACTTACAACCCATTAAATAAGAAACAAAACAGAGTATTTTTTACCAGTTGCACAGTACAGACTCTGCTGAACCTTTGGAAGAAATCTCCTCTCTGCTTTTGACCTCTGTGCAAGACTTTTCGGATAAGGCTTCCTTCTGATTTGCATTTGCCAAAGTGGTGAATCGTTTGAATAGTTTGAATGCTTTTCAATTACACCTTCCCATATACATTCCACTGTGGCTAAATGTTTCAATCCTCTCTAGATTTAGTTAACCAGCTATTAAAAGACAGACTTATATATATATATAAAATAAAAAAAAATCCTTCCATTCATCGATCATTAAATAATTTTATATAAAAGCAAACCAAACTGTCCCCGCTCCACGAAGGCCATCGCTAATGGTTAACTACTTCACCACCATGTAATCACACACACATGTAATGTGTGTGTGATTATCCAGTTTCTTCCTCTCACTCATGCACACACACCAGAACAGCTTCATGTGTTACAGCTCCTTCTTACATGAAGTCCATGCAGTACCAAAGCAGAAAGATCCTGATATTGTTTTTGTTTTTGTCTCCAGTACATGGCAACTTATGGCAAAGAAGCGGATAACATGGTTTGGCTCAGAGCTGGATCCAGTAATATTTGCACAATTCTTATTAGTGTTTATTTAAATCTGCTTGGTGTGCCAGATGGGTGGGGTTTACCATACAGGGCAATTCTAAGTCTTCCAGAGAGTTTAAACAATCGCAGAAAATTAACCGATTCATTTTTCTGTGACTTCAAACTTACCTGCTCCAGTCTAAATCGTCCCAATATTATAAACCCTGCTGATCCAGAATGCCAAGCATGTCAAAAAAAAAATGCAATAATTAGCAAACACTAATTGTCCATGGTGTGGTTTGGGTTTTCGTATATACACAGTCATCTGTTTATCATTGTGATCCCAACAGGACGGAAGGAATTCAGGAATTCACTCCCATTTCACTGATGAATGTTCACTTCCATATATTCTTTCATTGTCTTTTCATCTATCTTTATAGTCTCCTCTAATACATGTTCAACACTCTCCAGTAAGTTTGGTGGCGCCCCCCCTTTTGGGTGGTGCAGGTGGGGGTCCTCGTCGTAGCGTTGCATAGCCTGAGATGTTTCCGGACATGTAGGCACCATTTCCTCCATTGCTTTGCTTCCCTTGGTCCAGGAGCAGCTCAGGGGGCGGCGGAGGCAGCGCCATGTCGTCCATGGTTCCCGCAGGGTCCAACTTGCCCGTGAGGCCCGCCGTGTTAAGAGAACCTTGGCGACCCACTGACTTTCGCTTCAGTGTCCGGTGGAGGTCATCCAGGAAGTTGGGCTGGCCGGAGCTGCCCTTTGGGGAGGTGGGTGGAGGTGGCGAGTGTGGCGGGGGCTCCGGGGTGTTGGTACTACGCCGCGCAAGTGTGGGTGGGGGAGTCTTTTTCAGGGAGCTCTTCCCCCATGTTGAGTTGTTGAAAAGAGAGACGGGAGGAGGAGGAGGCGGAGCCTGTGGCTGGGGGTTGACCACGGCTACCTTTGGAGGTCCTCCGCTGTGGGTGTCACAACCAGGAGGAGGAGGAGGGGGGAAGAGGTCGGAGGCCGGGGGAGGAGGAGGGAAATAGGCGCATTCAGGTGGTGGGGAAGGGAAATCACCACCGGCTTGCTTTACCCCACCCACTTTAGCCTGGAGTGCCACAGGCAGGTTGGCCAGGTTGAGCTTGCCTGGCTTTGGGGGAGCAGGGGGTCCAGTTGAAGGGTCCTTTGAAGGGGATCCAGTGGAGGAGGATGTGGGACCTGGGGAGAAAGGAGGAGCATTGTTCTGGGGAGCAAACTTGCTGAGCAAGTTCCTCCTGGACTCCTCATAAGAAGCTGAGCCATCGAACTTCATGCTGGAGTTTCTCTGCGGGGCGGGAGGGGGTTTGGTTCGGTTGCCTCCGAAATTGGAGGATCCAGAGGGTGGCCCCCTACAGGAGGAGCCCAGGTTTCCAGGAGGGAGGGGAGGTGGAGGCGGAGTCGGGCCTGTGACAGGTGCTGGGGGAGGTGGCGGCGGAGGAGGGGGAGGTGGAGGTGGTGGAGGGGCGGCGGCGGCGGCGGCAGGGAAGCCAACGTTGTTGTCTGGAGGAGGAGGAGGAAACTCAGGAGACTGCAGCTGCTGGCCGCCCCCAGGCTGCCATCTTGGTTTTGTCTTGACTGCAGGTGGAGAGAGGGGGGCTTTAGGGCTCTCTGCGTGATTGGCTACTTGGGATGACGCTCCCGGAAACTGACTTGCTAGTTGTTTCACCAAAGACGTTTGTTTAGACAGGCTGTGCTGCTTGGGGAGAGTCGGAGGGGGGTGGCTGGAGATGTGGCCCGCCTGGAGGCTAAACTGCTTCTTGAGGGGTGCAGGTGGAGGAGGGGGTGGAGGTGGTGGTGGGGTCGGGCCACCCAGGGCAGCAGGAGGTGGGGCAGGAGGAAATGGAGAGACGGGAGACACGGGTTTGTGGGTAGCATGAGGGACAAAGCCTGGGGTGAAGGATTTGGGTGGCGCTGGTGGAGGTGGAGGTGGGAACTGGGCTGGCACGTGGATCTGCTGGGGAGGAGGAGGAGGTGGCGGCGGAGGTGGGGGTGGAGGAGGTGGGGGTGGTGGTGCGGGGGCAGGCGGGGGAGACTCCTCGAGTACTCCATGTGGAGGGAGGAGGTCCCGCGGCGGGCTGGGAAACCTCTCCTTCAGCTTCAGCCCGTTGGAGTAAACAGGGTGGCTCATGGGAGCCGGTGCAGGAGGGGGTGGAGGGGGAGAAGGAGAAGGAGGAGGAGGAAATGTTACTCCATTGGTCTGCGGAGCAGGTGGAGGGGCTGGGGGCGGGGGAATGAAGGCAGGCGGAGTCGCTGGGCTATGAGGGCCCCGCTTCAACAGAGCCATGGCGGAGCCAGGGGTTGGCATGGAGGGTGGAGGGGGAGGAGGCGGAGGAGGCGGGACATTAGTCCTTGCGGCAATGTGATTCACATTGGGTTTAACGGGCGCCAGTGCTGCTGTCGGACCTGCGGGGAGAACTTGCTGACCTATGGCGTGGAGCCGACCGGGCAGCCTGTATTGATTGGCAGACTTGGCGGCATTCTGGTTCTGCAGCCTGGTGATGGTGCTGTACTTGTACATGGTGGGAGCCGGTGAGTGGTGTGACACCAGCTGAACTGGGGGTAGGGGAGGAGGGGGCGGCGGCGGAGGTGGAGGGGGCGGTGGTGGTGGAGGAGCCAGCTCTGGCTGCTGTGGGGGCATGTGGTTGTAGTTGCTGATGGTCTGCTGCTGTTGCTGCGGTTGCTGCAGTTGCTGCTGTTGCTGCAGTTGCTGCAGTTGCTGCGGTTGCTGGGTTGCGGAGATTGCGGAGACTGCGGTGATGGCTGTGGGCGCTGAGGAAACTGGGGGGTTGGCTGTGGGGTCTGTTGAGGAGACTGATGCTGTGGGGGCTGGTGTTGTGTTGTTGTCTGAGTCGCTGACTGGGGGTGCATTGCTGGGTGCTGATGCTGTGGTGGGTACTGTTGGTGGGGCTGAGGCTGAAACTGAGGCTGGGTCTGAAACTGAGGCTGAGTCTGAAACTGGGGCTGAGCCTGAGGCTGAAACTGAGGCTGGGTCTGAAACTGGGGCTGAGCCTGAGGCTGAAACTGAGGATGGGTCTGGGTCTGGGTCTGAGGCTGAGGTTGGGTCTGGGTCTGAGGATGGGGTTGGGGTTGGGTCTGGGTCTGAGGATGGGGTTGGGTCAGGGTCTGAGGATGGGGTTGGGGTTGGGTCTGAGGCTGCAGCTGAGGCTGAGGCTGAAGCTGAGGCTGAGGAGGGGGCGTCAGGGCCGGGTGATCAGCTGAATGCTGGCTGTGATGCCGGTGACCGTGGGACGGGTGCGGCAGGGTAGAGCCTCTGGATGCCTCCATCCTCATATGCTAAAAAAAGAGACCGTGTGTTAGCTCAGTGAAGTGAATGACAACTATAACAGCATTTTAAAATCCCTGCTGAAAGCCATACCTTGGAGCTTTCCTCGATCTGGGTGCCTCTCTTCCAGGCCTCAGAGAAAATGGAGCTCACCACGCTCTGGGACCGGCCGTGAGAAGAGCCCGTGTCCACTCCACTGTCTGAATGGCCTGAGTGATTGGACTGCGACTCTGGAAGCACACACATAAGACTTTCTAAGAGACGTATATTCCAGTTCGATCATGGGAAATGCAGAATCAAGTGTTCATTAGCATAGAGTAGCTACTCTATTTGAAGTCTATTACATTAAATATAATATATATATAGATTATACTGAGGATGTAAACTAACCAGGTATGCTGGCAGAGCTGGAGCCAGATCGGATGCTGGCGGTGGAGAGAGAGGACCAATCGTAGGCCGCCTCTGTCCTCTTCATGGCTTCCTGGTAGTTCACATAAAGTTGCTTGCCGTACTACACACAAACACACAACGAGATATCATTATAATTCATCGTCATTTTAAGAGAACCACTTCTTGGCCTTTCCCCAGACTGAACAAAGCAGAAATTCACCTTGGCGATGCGAATTCCATTCACCCATTGGTGCAGGGTCCTGACATCATCGCAGCAGAGATACTTGATGTACTGTGACTTCTTCTGGATTTGTGGATGCTGCAAAAAGACGTACGTTTATATTCAACCGTCCATCAATGCCTCACATGTCCACATACATAGACATGATCATATGCAAGAAATTCACACTTGACACGCTACACGTTGCCACGGATACATTCCCATGACATTTGCATGCCTCCACTCAGCAGGGAGATGCAGGGACGGGGCTTCACCTTCAGGGCCAGGCAGTAGTCAGTAGGAGCCTTGTATTTGCTGCGGTAGTCCTGGCCGTAATACACGTTAACATGGTCCAGCTGCAGGAAGCACACGAGATCTCTGGAAGCCTGCGGAGAGAGGGAGGCGGAGGAGCATGAGTTGACTTTGAAAGAAGCACCTGAGGCCGAGTGAAGCTGCTGCTCGGCGCCGGGTGGAGAAGAAGTCGCACGCTGCCTGCAGGTACATCTAACATTCTCCGTGACAGTTTGGACTCACTGTTTGCGTAGAAAAACGCCAAGCCAAAGTCTTGATTACATATTAATAGTCTAAGTATTTTTGGAGCACATGTGGTTTCTATGCTTGAGTGAAGTTGCTCTAAATGGGCTTTAAATAATTATGCTTAGAGGATAGTCCCACTTTAGTCAAAGTGACATGTTTTTGAGGGTTACTACACACATCTAAATGTATTATACAGTACTTTATTCAATGCCTGAGCATAATGTATCGTAGGACTACTACTACTACACATTGGGCTCTGGTCGGGCAGCTTTTAATGTCGCTGAAAACGACTCCGGAGGAGGATAGGTGTTAAAAATAGAGCACATGTGTCATTTCGGTTAAGTTCCCAGCGATCAACAGGAAATGCCACAGAGCAGACTGCGTGAAACTGGTTCTCGTAAACCCGGCCCACATTTCTGTTCTCTATCTTCATCTTGTCTGAGCCTGGACTACACCCATCCCGTGTGTCACTGACCTTGGCTTTGCCTTTGGGGACGTAGTAGATCCCCGAAGCTCTGAGGAGGAAGTAGCGCTTCTTCCACGATTTCTTCCCGTCCTCCTTCAGCCACAGGACGCCCTCGATCTCCGGCACCGACACCGAGCCGCCGCAGAAACACTCCTGACGGAACGACACAAATTGATGTCAAAGTTGATCTCGCGAGTGATGCGTAGGAATGATGGGAAAGTGCTCCTCACCTCTAATAAAGCCTCTTTATTCCTGTCAGCCATTTCTGATGTCTCCTTCCGCCCCAGCAAATAGTTCTGGAGATGATGAAGAGGAAAAGTGAGCGAAGGCGAGGGGGGAGAGTAAAGTCGGCGGCTCACCTCGTCTTATGTTAAATAAATTATTCACCTTTACTCGCTTTAGAGCTTTGACCTACTTCCAGCTTCTCCTACACAAACACACTCCCGTGTTCACTCTGACTCTGGGCTGCCAGGCACTGAGCATGCATAAACAATGTGTTTGTGTGTACAGCTGTACTCGCTGTCAGCGTTTAGACACCGAACGCAGGGAGAGCGTTGAGAGGGTGATCGGGGCCTAATGGACAGTCACCTGCGGGTTCTTGAAAAGAGCATATTTCTCGATGCGTTCGATGAACATGAGCTTGTTGTGGCTGTCCCGGGTCCAGTTCAGGAGGTTCTCCACCAGGTTCTCGTGATCCTCAAAAATGCGCTCTGAGAGAGGGAGGAGAGAAGAGGGAGGGATGAAGATAAGACGCAAGATAGGCAGGTTTTTTTTTTTTTTGCTGATGCGCAAATGTGCACTTAATCTCCTCCCAGCAGGGATTTCTGTTTTTTGGGTGGGGCAGAACTTTTAACTGTAAGCCTGATAATTAGCCCGAGGTGACTATTTTTAGATCCGGATAATTATAATTTAATTATAATTATAACGGTGCAGACAAAAGCAAACCACAAACAATGTTTATGTGACGCCCCGCTCACCCATCTGCAGCTCAGTGATGGTTTCCACCAGAGACCAGTCAGGGCTGTAGCCACAGTGTGACTTATCCAGCAGGCTGTCCAGCACCTGCCTGACTGTCTGCCGCTCATCCACCATCATGGTCTTGGAGCTCTCGTCCGACATGTGGACCCTGATCACCAGCTGAGGAAGAGGAGGAGGAGGGAGTCAATGTAATGTTATAACGTAAAGGCAAAAAAGAGATCAACATATTCCCTACGTATGCACTTCAGCATAAAGTAATTTAGCAAATGGCATCATAATTTAAGTCTGCTTCAACTATTTATGGGGTTTCCATGGTCACAATGTTGCATATGCAACCCCTAAAGACAGAAATCCCAATAATCTGAAAGTTTTGCATCCATAGGCGACCAAAAGTCCTCCATAACAAGCAGGCTTAAACTAATCTGAACCAGAAAAACACGTGCCAAATCCAGCCTCACACAATCACAGCCTACAGAAGACTTGTCCTGGTGTGAAACCAAATAAAGCCTTCAATTCCTTGACCTCCTGTGAGTCTCCGCCCACTACAGCGCTCCCATCCAATCCGTGGGTGGGTACGGCTGATTGAAGAGAGCCTTGGACCAATGAGAACGCCGGGAGAGCTGTGAGACAGAGACGTGGGGAGTCTGACCTACATTTCTCACAGGAGGGACCCCTAAAACCCCCTAGTCTGGCAGAAAAATAAATCCCACTGCTCCAACAAGATAAGATTCCAAAGCTTTAACAGAAAAACAATCACTGCTTCAGTGTCATGCATCCAAAATGTAGTAAAATGTGAGGCTTTGTGTAGACAACCACATGACTAATAATTCAGCTCCTACGCTGGCGGAGGGTTTTTCTTTTATGTGGCGGCAGCACCAGCTCTTTATCCCGTCCTACTGTATCCACTTGGCAGAGTGAAGGCTGGCCCTGTTTGCTGAAACACTGTCGGGTCTCAGACTATTCATCGCATGTGAAAGGACACCATTCTGTTGCTCTCATTCACAGAGAGGATTCACTGGCGGAAACGCTGGTTAAAAAATGGCCTGCCTGTGGTGTCTGACACGGACTTCCCAATGGAGACCCAGCGAGGCTTTCAGGGCGCCCCAGTTGTTGTGGGAAAAAAGCAGCACTAGTTCGGTTTGGCAAACGAGACGTTTTGTGTCTGCATTGTCTCGCAGCGCTCCCTCTTTCCTGAAGCCTCTTCCTGACGTCTTGCTCCCTCCGCGGCAGATTCACACACATAATCAAACACTGCAATGACCCATTTTCTCTGCGCTTCGCCGCCCCGCCGCGAACGAAGTTCACAAAGAAATGCAGCGTGTGGTGAATATGGCGAGACGGCATTTATTACACAAGTCGGAATGATCTCTCAAAACGAAAAAATAAAAGGTGACCCTACCTTTTTGACCTGTGCCTCCTTGATTTTTTCCAGGGCGACTCGGATCTTCTCTGCCTTCAATTTGGCAGCTTGTTCCTCCTAGATGGAAACGCACGATTAACACGGTTATTATTTAAACAATAACACAAGTCTTCACTATTCCCCTGGCAGGACATCATGCGCACACACACAGCTCCATTAAATAGTAAGCATCCTTCTGAAGCATTAAAATGCACAAGTCTTGGGCACGACGGCGCATGGTGGCATGTACAAAAGGAAATGCACATTTTCCATGCGTTTGGGTCGCTCACCTGCCCCCTCCAACAAGATGCCATCACCTCCATCCCGCCGGTTGTGAACGCTTCCACGTGTGTGTTTTATCACTGGCGTGTGAATATAAAACGATCGAATGCAACCGAAACACCACAGGGGTAAATCGCCGCTATTGTGACATCGGTCTGGTTTTCCCTCAAATATGGCGCTGCATTCGCCGTCTATGGTTCCATATTGGATTCATATGGAGCTGCAGAGGTTTCCTTTGATCTTGCTATACAGCAGAAGGGAAACAATGGTAGAAGATCCCCGAAGGGCGAGCGGCTGCGGATGAGTGAAGGATCGGCTCAGAAAGCCTCTATGCCCTCCCCTCAGAGATACAACGATCTCCTGCAAAGATCATATTCAGATCTCAAAGGCAGAAATTAAAAATTAATCCAAATTCTTCCATAGTTGATGAATGAAAAAAGACTGAAAAATGATTCTCAGTTGTCTTTGCACGGCATTCAGTCATCTACTGGCGTGTTGAAAAGTTACTCCACAACGATCTGAACTGCATCTTCCATCACCCAAAGACGATAGCAGGCGAGCTAGCTGAGGTTCACTGACATGTGCGCCCGAGATGAGAACTTGACTCAAACCCAGAATGAGATGGTAGAGAGGATGATGCCCCTCCCCCTTCTCCCCTCCAACTCTCTCTTCCCCCTCTCCATCACCCTCTTCCTCTCTCCTTCTATATAACAGATGCAGGGGTTTGGGAGCGTGCCCAATCAATGAAGCATAATCCCCGCAAAAATAGTAGAATGAGGGGGTCAGCCAACCAGCAAGCCCCTCCTGCAAGACCTTCTACCTTTGAGCCAATGGGGACGAGCGGGGAGACCGTGACCGGCGCTGGTCCCGGAGCTAAACGGCAGCGACAGGATGTGGAATTTGGGTGAATGAGGAGCTAAAGTGCTGAATATTTGAAGTGTACACAGGCATGCATGTTAAAAGAGAAGGGGTGAGGGGTTTTAACAACCGCTCCCCAAGCCTCTTAACCCAAGTACCCCCCCCCCCCCCCCCCCCCCTCCTTGACCCAGACTACCTCTTCCACATGACCAGCTCCACATGCACATTCATGCAATAAAGCCAACACTATGTTTGGCCAACAGGCTTTTAGCCAGCCACGTGTGAGCGTGAGGAAGAGGAACAGCGAGAGGTCACGGGGGTTGTGCAGATTACGGTCCAGAGTCAATCTGAGTCACACTGTAGGTTTAGCCCCATGATTGTCAGCCAAACCCCCTCTGCTCCCTCACCCCACCCACCCATTATTTCCTCCCCACATGACACCTCCACCCTGCGTTTTGTTCGACATTAATCTGATTCCTATTCCACAGGCGTTTTCCCTTCTTTCACGTTGACACTCAGCCACACCAGAGCCAATTTTAAAAAGGCTCTTCTGCCTGGCCTCGGGGGGGAAAAAGACAGAAAAAAAAGAAATCTTGGCACCCTCTCCCTTTGATGTCGCTCCACTCTCTCCCCCCTTTCCGAAGCTCATTCAATATTCTGATTTGCGGGTGAGGATAGGGAGAGAATTTGTGAGTCTGGGCGACCGGACGTTCTCTGGAGAAAACACAAACACCCTCACAGCCTGTAAGACGTGGGCAATATATCCTCATCGCTTCATAAAAAACACATTCAAATGCTCTCTGCGTTCACAGCCAGACTGAGGGCCGACACGCCACGCACACACACGACATAGAAATATTGAATTCATTAAATCGTTTTGTAATCCAAAGAGAAAATGTTTTCTCTGTTACATTTGGATTTTACTGGGAGTCAGCAAGCTTCACTCCTGGCATCCATTATATTCAAATAAATGGAAACAACTGAAAAGGGTTTTGGAAAGAAATCTGCATTTCAATGCCAAAGACCGCTAATGGGAGATCTCTCGGTTTACTCCTACATGAATAGTACAAGGCTCTTTTGTTTTGAAGTCTCTCAAAGTCCTGAGAGCAATCAAAAATTATTCTCCAGAGTTTTCCAGGCCCATGGAAGAACCTTTATACTGTCAAAGATTAGCATAATGTTTGGTTTGTCTGAAATTTGGTAATTGCTGTCGCTATTAAATCCCAATTGGACTTAGGAAACTCTCCTGGACTCCCCTGCTCTCCACTTGGCCGCGTGTCGTGTAGCGATGGCAGGATAGATAACGATGAACAGCGGCCAACTTTGAACCACAAATCTGCACACATCGGATCGCACAGGAGCCAAAAGGCTGCAACCAATATATTAAAGCGTGTTCCACAGAAACGCACGGCTTTGAGATAAATTACACGGCTGCAACTAACCATTAATATATTTTATTTATTATAAAAAGAAAGAAAACTGTGATATTTTAACGTTTTTTACTAGACATTAAAATTCTATTCTAATTTACACGTCATGCAGACTTATTTTCTGTACCATAACCAATTAATCATGGTTGCTTCCATTTCATAAACAGTGCAAATAAAAAGTCAGCAAAGAGGCAAAAGAGCAACAATGAGGTGAAACAGAGACCCGTAGATCACATGCCAGTTAAAAAGATCATTGTGGAAGCAAGAAAGGACAAAACAATCAAGTGTGTTCTATCGATGTCAGGGAAAAATCCACTCCGATACTCTAGATTCTTTCACTACATGGGAGTTTGGTGTTGATGTATGCGTTGGGCTTGCCCACCATTCATCTTGCTTTAGTAAATATCCAGGATTGTGATTAGACAGCTGTCACCGATCACGTCGGAGACAGAGAGAGAAGCCCACACGGGCTGAGAAATGCTTCCCTGCGTAAAATAGGCGGGTTTCAAGCAGCTGTTGGGATTCTTCCGAGACATGCAGAGAGAGAGAGAGAGAGAGAGAAACACAAGGATGAAGAAGCGAGTGTGTGAGCGGTCACCTTGGTCAGGAGGTGAGAAGGCTTTCCTGCTATGCTTTTCAGAATGAGCGAAGTTTCTCGGTCCAAGTAGGAGTGCTTGGGTGAAGAGAGGATGAAGAGGAGAGCAGAAGAAGAGACAAAATAAAGAGAAGTCAGTGCCAGATGGTTCTCAGAGGCTTATTAATGGCAGGTGTTTTTATTTATTCTGGTATAAAAAGGAGCGTGGAAGCGAGAGAAGGCTTCGTACAACAGAGTGGTTGTCATTAGCTGCAGCTGTGGGTGAAGAAGCAGTGATTGTGAGAAATAATGTGTTTATGTGGGAATACATTGTATACTTTCACATACACACAACCTCCTTTTATACTTGTACTTACTTCACATGGGCAAAAAATAAAACATGCAAGCTCACACACACACTTACAGTGGCCCGATCCACTTCAGCCTCCCGTGAGGCGAAGTCAAGCTGCCGTCTTGCCCGTCGCAGTGTGACATGCTGGGAATATCAGGAGGTGCAGGCAAGGTGTGTGTGGATCGAGGCCACAGATATAGAAAAAGATGCAAACACAGATAATATGATGACATGCAGGGGGGGGGGGGACAGGGGACATGCATGATATTGTGTTATCTTCTTTTTCCTCCTCGTCTCCTTTAAACACACAGATCTGTTTTAGTGTTTTAGCTCTTTGTTACGGAAGCAGGTTAAACTCCTCGTAAGGTTTTTCTGCTTTTGTTAGAGAGCAAAGATGCAAAAGAATTCAGAAATAGCACGTTAACATTGTAATCCACATTAAGTCAGCCTTATGGGAGATTACAATGTCTTCATTAACACACCATCCAGTCCACAATACACCAGCCGTGTTGTGGACTCTCAGAACACGTCATGCAGGTTAAACATGCAGGATTTTTTTCACACGTTCTCCTGATAACACTATGAGCTCGTGGGTATCCTTAGTGTGTTTCAGTGTCGGTCATACCTCTGTGCTGGTCTGGTTCTGCCCCTGTGTGCTCGGGCTGCTCTGACCCTCCGCCTCTCCACCCGCCATCACTTTATCGATGTCCAGGGAGTCCATGCTGGACGCCGAGGCACACGCTGAGTTTACACTGGAGCGCTGGGACGCCGCCTCCTGCTCGCTGACCGCGCCCACCGAGCCGGTCCTCCTGTGCTGCCCGCCGCCGGACGACCCCGACGAGGGGCGCCGCAGCGTGGTGGAGGAGAAAGACGAGGAGGAGGAGGAGGACGACGAGGAGGTCTGACGCGCCGCTTCGTCCATGCTGAGAGAGGCCTTCTCCAGCTGAGAGGTGATGTCGTCCAGGGAGATGTTGGCGGCCGCGGGCCGGCTGTTGACGCTGCCGCATCGCACGGTGTTGGCTGGCGACGCCCGGGTGCTGCTACTCGTGCTTCCTGTTGGGGAGGTCAAAGTTGAAACAGCTCAGACGGAAGCAACAATTGATTTTATACAGATTGCGTTAACATTACACTGTGTTCATTAAATGTTGGATTTCAGGTACTACATGTTTCATTTTAAAAATCAACATATCTATACATTATATAATGACATCGTTAGGAAGTGTACATTAACAAAATGAGACCACGGATAAAACCTTCCCATCACACATAAAGTGGGAGCTTGTGTATGCTAAACACTACATCTCCCTCTTGCATACAGGATCCTGCTAATTGCCCCCCTTCCTCCTCATTATCATCACTCGGCCTGTGTTTGTTTTCTCTTTGGCTTTAGTAAAGACAAACATGTAGGAGGCCATTGTTTCCAACAACAGAAACACCATTTGAGCCAGGAGATGAGTGACGACTTCCTGTTTTACTCCAAAAAGCATTCGTTCTTCGTATTGTGCAGAAAGTCCAAATTATGCACAATAAAAAAAGCCACAGTATTACAATGATATTCGTTTTTAGGAGCTGGTGGAGTACTCATTTTATTCTTGCTAAAATACTTCAGAGAACCATCTTCAATGCAGTTGAGCAGGACTACCTCCGCTGCTCCCCCTCCACCGGTGCCCGTGTGCTTGGCGCTGGCGCTGCGCCCCCCAGGGCCCCGCTGCTGGCCTTTGCTCTGGCCCCGAGATGCTGAGTTTGGTTTGGAAATGGTGTTGAGCTCCTGCTCAATGGTGCACAGGTCAGCCATCAGGGCGTCCAGGTCCACTGTGTCGCCCTGGTTCAACGCCTCTGCAGGGAGCAATGGTGCAGCACAGAGGAAAGGGGGTTTCATGATGTCATTGATCTGATGTTTTTAAACCAATCGGGATCAGAAGGGCGAGGTCTCACCGTTTATGTTATACATTGAGAAGCGGTAGGAGAAGTTGGCCATGTTGGTTTCCTGCCTGAGCGGAGGCTTCTGCAGCTGTTTCTGAGGCCTGCCGTCATCCAGACTCTATAGAGCACACACACACACACATGAGGTGCACGTATGCAAAAACCACACACATTGTGACGTCACACTCCAAGCTCAGGGTCTGAGCAACCATTTCTGTCTGCTTGTGTGTGATAGCACGGACACAATGCTGCACAAATACACAATACAGAGTGGTGGTGGGAGGGGAGTTGCTAGGATACAGTAAAGGGAGACGGGATTAGCAGTGTTAAGGTTGCTATGGATACAGCGCTTTCTCTCTGCTCTTCTACCTGTGTGAGTATCTATGTAACCAACTAGCCTCTCCTGTGTGTGTGTGTGTGTGTGTGTGTGTGTGTGTTTTAACCTGTGTGAGCTTGTCCAGCTCTCCAAGCCAAGCTCCAAACATCTTGTCCAGGTCCTGGTCCTCTTTATCGCTGTCCTCCTCGGCTCCATGGTCCAACTCATCATCTGACACCTGCTCCATCTGCACACACACACACACACACACACACACAAAAATGAGTAATTGGATGGATGTCCACACATGTATACAAATTCACACACTATCAGATCACACCCACATAGCAGGAATTATGTAAAAAAAAAAAAATGAGGGAGAAAAAAAACAAAAAAAACCTTCAGCTCATGCCAACCTCACTGCCTGTTACCATGACAACCAGTCATGGACCCCTAGCAGGCACCCTGTGCAGTCTAATCGGTGGAGTGCACCGTAGCGTCTGGTGTGCTCTTCACTGCAGACACACCCAGCGCCGCTACTTCCAGCTAAAGATCCCGACTAGAGTGACGTTGATGAACGACAGAAGGAGCAGAACGCCATCAAATAACGCCTACCGAGCGTTTTCTGATCTAGAAACCTGCAGTGGATCACCCTTGGACGAGATACCCATCAAAACCACACTCAACAACACTAGTAGTTGGTGTTCATGTCTATATGCGCTGTGACAGGAAAGGAAGCTTGCAGCAAGCTGGTTGCCAGAGCCCAGCTGTGTTCTGTCAAAGGTGGTGACAGAGCTCCCTCTGCTGGACACAGAGGGAAGTGGTGTAACTGCAACAGTCTGGCCTTCGAGTATTGAGTTCAAATTAAAGCATATTACCAACCGTTTTCCACAAGGACACTCTTCAGTAGACAAAGCACTAAATCCAAATATGAAAATCAGAGACGCAGCAGAGCAGATAAGCGAGTCAATTCTGTGTAACAACACGTAGCATTAATGTAAGCTAACGTCCCCCTCCGTTCCTTCAAACGGTTTGGACAATCTGATATCGCCCAACCTGAGGAATGAATGAATAAACACAGCTGAATGCCAACGTA
Source organism: Chelidonichthys spinosus (assembly GCA_029853015.1). Classification (NCBI taxonomy): domain Eukaryota; kingdom Metazoa; phylum Chordata; class Actinopteri; order Perciformes; family Triglidae; genus Chelidonichthys; species Chelidonichthys spinosus. Next base: position 3,626,673 of record CM056844.1, read on the forward strand.
CATTGTGGAAGAATGTTGTCTAATCTGGCGATAACACTGTCAAGCACCGAAGGATAGTCTAAACTAAATAAGACCGTACAAGGTTGACATGGTGTTTGCCCTCGTTTGGGTACAGTGCATCCGAATACAGTCCACTCACATGGAATAGGCAATCCCATTGATGTTCCCAGGGGGTGTCCCTCCCTCCTGTTAACCATGCTGTATGGTGTCAGTCACTGGTGGGGACTGTACCAAACCAGGATTAACCCCTCCACTCACCCCCCGTTCTTTTGATCCAACAAAATATGCATGTGCAATATAATGCTGCTTTGTGTGTCTAACCCTGTAAGGTCACACGGCCTACTTGAGAGCAATCTGAATGCTCTGTTGTTAGACGGTGATAAAAGCGGGTCATAAAACCAAGCAGACGGTGAGAGACAATAAAACAGAATACGTTTGGCAAAGCAAACGGGAATATCGGTCAGCTGAACGAACACACAAACACACCCGTGTTACGGATCAGAAGCGGTCACATTCCAGACAGCACACGTGTTCTGCTCCGGAGAGTCACTGTACGCAGCGCATGGACAGAATATACTCCCATCCAAGCCTTTGTGTCGCTGCAGCTGGTGTTACACGTCAGAGCTGCTGCGTCTGCGAACGCTGTTGATGATGGATAGTTTCCTGTTTTGGCACGCATATCTAACACATAAGGAACACGGACTAAACAAAAACAAGTCCACTAAGTGTGTGTGTGTGTGTGTGAAATGATATCATGCACTCATTAACGTGTGATGGGAGCCACAACAGGAAATGGCCAGGATGTGCAGAATTCCTAATTCCCCACATGGTCCGGTTCTTGGCAGGAAACGCCAGCTGTCCTTCGGTTTATCTGTGCTACTTATTGGGAACGGGAGGGGCCGCGTCCATTAGGATGACCTCGTCTGTTACCAGAAAAAGAAAATAACGACACAACAGTTTGCCATCATTTAAATCACCGCCACCAAAGGAGAATCTGTGTGTGTCGCCATTTGGAAACATTTAATTGGGGGATCCCCCCGCTTGGAAAAGAGTCGGGTATCCATCCATTAAGGCATGACATCGTGGCTTTTTTTTTATGGCATGACATCATGTCTGGCTGGAGGCAGACAGGAAGAGGAAATGGCCAAAAATCAAATGAGCTGGCGTTGCATTTTAACAGTACTCTCTGAGGTGCTTTCATATGTAAATACACAAGCATGATGAGTCACACGGCAAGACACCTTTAACAGCTGTGTTTGAACACCAATTAGCCAGCGGGCCTTCACAATAGTTAAACACTGGGAGACCTACGCATGCCGTCGGTACATATTCAATGTGATTACAAGAAAAAATGCATAAAAACAAAGAAGAAAAATGATGCATACACATAAAGAACATGGAGCACTTTGAAAATAGCTCTGCAGCTGTCATTCTAATGGAATCATAGCCTCATGCTGCAGGTTTAAGTGAATTACCACCTGAGGCCCTGCTTTTAAGCTTATGGAGCATGACCTGAGAGAGACAGAGAGATGGGAGGAAGCTGTGTGTGTGTGTGTGTGTGTGTGTGTGTGTGTGTGTGTGTGTGTGAACCAAACAGCAGCCTTTCTCCGACGGCCCCTCTCTCTTGTCTGACCATGACCGCCTCATCTGTCTCCTGTGAGCGCCGGGTGGCTCAGAGGAGCAGGGTGAAAGGTTAAAGGTCGAAGTTCTACCCAGTGGAGTTTCTACTTTTTTTGAGCAGTTGCCACTGATGCTTCTGTGCCGGGAAAGGGAGATGAAGAATGAAGGGAAGATGGAAAAAAGTGTGTTCTTGGAAAAGCCAATCGCTCTAAATCTTAAGAGAAAGCATCCGGTGCTGAGGAGGATGAGGAGCTGGAGGAGGAGGAGGAGGACATGTCTATCTTTAGACTAAGTCGTTCATATCAGAGAGTGTCAAGAGGATTGGAAAAGGAAGGTGATGAAGTTTTCAATAGTTCCTACGAAAACTGGGATCCTAGTGAATACTAAAAAAGAGCAGATCCTGAAAGAAGAAGGAGAGGGATCAGACAAAGAGATGGAGACACAAGGGTGTGACGGGTGCAACGTTACATCACAGGTCAGATCAGGTCTCCATGGTTTGCTCCTAACCCGGTTTGCATGACGGGAACAGAGTATGGTTCGCATTAAGCTGAATTTTGGAAGGACATTTACGATTCAGCACATTAGCTAGAGTTATGTTTTGGGCAGTTTGGGTATTATTAAGTGTGAATTATTCTGTTTATTAAAAGTATCTTGTTCATTTACCTCAGCTTGGAAAACGACTAAATAAAAATCATCTGCTTCTTCCTATTGTTCACATGAATGTTTGAATCCTGTTAAATGGGCTGAATCTAATTACGTTTTCTGAATCTATACAATCTCAAAATAAAAGAGAAAGACAAAAAAAAAAAAAGTTTCCCACTATAACGCCAGAGCCAGTCTCCCGTTTCAGCACCACTTGACATTCAAATGATGAATTGCTCCTAACATTTGAGTTACAAATAAAATCCTTTCATATTTCAATCACGCAGGAAATAGGAGGGCTGGGATGTGGAACATGACCGTAGCTGTGTAAACACTATTGTGGCCAGATACTCCTGCTGCGATGACGGCTGAGTGGATGTTTCCATCAAGCACTTCTTAATAGACTATTTTTGGACCAAATCCTCAATACTGTGTGTGTTAGTGTTGCAATGAGGAGTTTAATGAAACCCGGCTTCAGCCCGTTGGCTCTCATCATCGCCACCTCGGAAAAAGACTGAGTTGCACACAAACGTCCAAAGCCACCTTGTCCTCGCATGTATTTCCTCTCCAATTATGTTTACAAAAATAGCTTGAGGCGAATGTCTGCCACCTCTCTTCTAAAAATATCCTCATCATTTCAACCAAAGTAAGGCAAAATTGAGACGGGAGCTGGGAAAAGAGGTGCTAGAAAACAGCATGCGATTTATAGAAACTCTGTGAACTTTGAGGAGGCGTTAGTGCCATGGAGCTTGGCTGCGAATACGGAGTATATTCCAGAGAATTCTGGAGAGTTTAGTGGGACACAAAGGCTGCCAGGACTCTCCGGGGGCACGATGCAGACAAAGAGGGAACGAGTAAAACATTTAGGATAGCCATGGCTAGGAATAGATCTAGTCTGGATACGATGTAGGGATAAACTAGGCTTTTAAACATATATCAACATTACATTAATTAATATACCATCAAATAACAACTTTGGGAGACTGTATGGCCAAGCGTTTGATGGTGTTGGTCACCGATCCTCAACTCACCATCTGCTGCACTCTCAAATACATAAAACACATATAGGTTTCACCTCCTCCTCCTTCTCCTGAACGCTGCCTCTGGCCTGACGGACTATGAATCACCTCTTGCACACACATGCGTCCGATTGTCATCATAGCCTGCACGGCCTATAAAATCCAGCCATAAAACACACACTGAAATGCCAAGTGTCAAGATACTGTAATGACATCCTGTGTCATAATGAAACCAATTAAAAGGCAACACACACACACACACACACACGTCTCGTGTAGACAGCCAAAAGAAAAAGCATCTGTCACGAGTGAAAAACGCCTTAATTGCTGCTCCTATGAGACCGACAACAGATACAGTCTCATTGTAAATGTAATGACGGTGATCCTCATGTTTGCAGCGGAGTCTGTGGTTATTTGCTCACTTTCCTCCCTCGCCTACTTCCCCCGGTCCACTCCCTTCATGTACGGATGTGACACCAGGACAGGAGGGGAAACCTACGTCACCGTGTCCAACAGACATCACGCAAGTTAAAGGAGGAAATGCAGTGCCAGTAAAAGAAGTCTTTGAAGGAGGGTGCGACTAGTCGGCGACTGTCCAAGTCAAACTGGGTGTGGTTGGCTTGGACACTGACCTGCGGTGGCCAGCGATGATGCTGCACATGACATAACTGTGTGTGCATCCTCTCTGAATGAGGATGGAAATGTGCACTCATTTACTTAAAACTATAAGTGCAAACCTTGCCACATGTCACATTAAAGAGCAGAGAGAGCATTAATGGGATGAGTGTTGAGATGACCAGCGAGGAAGCGGGGGTTGTAACGGAGGGGGTGATGAATGGGGAGAATAATGGGGGGAGGGAGTCGGCTATTAGGTTGTGAATAAAGAGGGAGGCCCTGATGGCCAAAACAACGACTTCAGTGTCATAAATCAAGCGTGACTGACAGCCTGCAAGCAGGAGGAAGTCACATGCTAACACACATATGGATCCAAAAAACACATAGGAGCTCACTGGAGCACAGCGTGACACGGTGAGGCACTCGGGCTGATACAGCCAATTAGGAAGGAGGAGCAGAGAAAGGGCTCGGGGACAGAGGGGGAGGAAGATGAAGAGGATGATGACAGAGGTGGACAGATGGAGAGGGAGTCGGGGGGAGGGAGCAGGCAAAACCGAGAGGAGGGAGGGTGAAAATGCATGGTCACACTGGTGGGCGGCATCGGAGCGAGCCAAACTTCAGCTGCCCTGCATCTATTTGAGCAGCCATCGCCATGGCAACACACATGTACATCTCCACGTCGACAGGCAGACATGCAGCTATCATAAGGCTTCGGTGAGACATGAAACTGACATATTGACGACCTGCAGGGTGTCCATCTGCTCATTCAGAACGCTTTCAGATGGATTCCCATCGTTTCCTAATTCTATAATGATGGTAAGAAAGAAAAATCAGAGGTAAAATGGCTGACTTCCATGTAAAAGCAGGCTACAAATCAAGCACACACAAGTTGGCATATCTCTGTGCTTGTCTTATTTGTGTTCCTCCCTCTCTCCCTGTTTCTGACAGTCACCCTCCCTCCTCCCTCCCTCCCTTGCACACAAACACACCGACCGAGGATGTGTCAGCCTCCCTGCTTCCCTCCAGGGCAGCAGTCCAAATGTGAAATCGATAGTCTTGTCCCAGCCCTCGGTAGATGGGGTTACATCCACACACACATTCGCACATCCAAGGGGCTCAGGTGGTCTGCTGCAGTGGGCTCACACACACCTTCCGACATGATGCAGCACTGCAGCAGCAGACGACTGAGGTGGACTGCTGAGAAGAACCGGCCAGACATTAGGAACAGGCCCCACTGCTCTGGTGAAGCAAGTAAAAAAAAAAGAGCTGCAATGCCGGGGAGTTCATCTTTAACTGGGTGTCGTCCTGCGATGCTGCAGACCAGGAACACTCACAACCTGCTGGAGCTGATTTGAATAAATACGTTGCGGTTGTTTCTGGGACACTGGATGAAACAAAGTCCATATCAGTGTCACTGCAGATCGGGTTTCTTCCCATTGTTCAAATTCAGACCTTTTAAACACCACATACAATGCACTTTAATACCCGTTTTTTATGATTTATCCCATTTGTCTGTACTTCCCAGCAGTATAAGAAGCCATGTTTATTCATAGCCCTCTCATCTACTCTAAATAAACGGATAGAATTTCCCATCATCCTCCAGTAAAACAGGAGGTTCACATCTCCCACCTGTTCGGGAATACAAAGCACAGTAGGTATAACCTGTTGCACAGGCAACACATGCCCAAACACACGGGTGGATAACCCCGTGCATTCACCACATTCACGCTGCAACGAGCCAGCCGTGTGCGATGTGCTGCACCTAAAGGCGAAGAGAAATACACGGGGCCTCCGCACACATGCCACTAGCAGCTGGGAATGTCTTCAACCCCGTCTGAACACCTGCAGCTGGCCTCTGATTGGCTAATATGAAGCGCTTCTTGTCATCTGAATGCAAAGCAACTGTCCCAAGCGTGTGTGTCTCATCAAAACGGACACACACTAAAAGAAATGTGTGTGTTTTAAGAATGCATGAAGGGATCAGTCGCCATGACTTCATTACAGGAGAATAGTGACATATGCACCGCACGTGCATGTTGAATAACGTCGATAGCTGCGCGTCGACGTGAGTGAGCGTCTCCACACGACGCCGACACACCGGCACGCAGCCGTAAACCTCTCTGACACAGAAGCATCGCGACTTCCTGGAACAGTTTGAGTCCAGAGGAGCCGGCTTCCTCCTCGCAGCCTCGGGCTCCATCGCCGCTGCCGGGGTCCCCGTTTAAAACCCGGACCCCTCCTTTCACAGCCTCGCTGCTGGCTTTTTTCACATCACAGGTTCGTTTCCCCAAGATGAAAATAATACAGCATGCGACACTTTTAAATACTGCATATATATTTATTTATTTCCCATCACAAATGGAAGTCTTTAAATCAGGAAAGGAAACATTTGAAGTGACTGGTTAACCTCAACAAACTAAATATCATGATAAACACATTTGTTTTGCTCCTGTTTATGAGGCTAATATTTGTTCCGGGTCTCGTGTGTGCTTTGTTTTTCTGCCTGGAGCCACTTATGTATGCAGTGTCTCCCTAAAGCTTCCTGAGTCAAGGATGCAATATCAAACCTGACAGATAGGGCAAAAATACAAACAGGAAGAATAAAACAACTGATGTGTGCAGCCATGTGTGCATATTCTATAAAACAAACCACTCAGACGCCATCCTTGTACAAACACAAGTGGAAAAACTGAAACTCTGGGTTGCAAATTCAACGCAGATCTGTGATAGAGAGAGAATAAAGGCTCATTGTATGAGGAGCAGCTCTTTGCTGCAGACCACAGCCCAGTCGCCCTCACATGGTTCTACTTTAGTCAGGAATTATCTCCGTCGGCGAGGAAGACGGAGACAAGATCCTCAGAGGCTTGACTCCTCTTTCATTTGGCGTTGATTTACAAGCCCCCCCCCTCTCTCTCTCCACCAGCTCTGGATTCACCTCTTTTTCTTTTTTACAACAGACAACAAACACGTGGATCAAACAGGGATTCAACCCTCTGAAAAGCAAGGCAGTGAAATGACAGATGATGGCAGACATGCATGTCAGAGGCGCTGCAATAAAACCCAACATTTGAGACCACCTTGAACGTAACTTCCCTGGCAGCCGCAACTTGTCAAAATAAGAGTCTCTCTAAAGTTTACTGGCAGCAGCGTCAATGCTGGTTTTTCTTTTACCTCTACTCAGACTTTATTGCCCACAGAAAGTAGCATTGGCACCATTTACTCACTCCAGTTTACAGGAACTCTTACCTCTGAAGTGGCTTTCTCTCCTTCCTACTGGGGTTAAAGGTCAGACGAAACCACCACTCCACTCCCTGTCGGGGCTTTTATCCTCTGGAAATGAAAGAAAAGGAATCTTATCAGCTGTGACCAGAGCAGCTTCGCTCCTCTCATCCGAGGCCATTAGTCGGTGAAATTCCAAACTTATGGATCGGCTGCGTTTATTCCGACCGCACTGCAGGAGAACTCAGAGACGTGGCAGCTAAAGGAAGGCGAGACCGATCTCACTGTCACAAGAATGCAGAGGATTAACGGTGGAGTGTGCTTGAGTGAGAGACTTAACTAGACACAGACAAAAAGCAACACGCACAGCCAGGGAGACACTTATCGCAAAGCTCCCAAAGCAATCAAGTGCAGCTCTTCCTTCGTTACTGTCCTCATCATCACTGCCGGAGGATTAAGAGCGTGACATTTGAGCCGGGGAGGCCCTTCCTCATCTGAACCACACATCCAGCCAACTCAACCACTACAGGTCTCATCATTTCACAACGTGACTCAAAACTTTATCAAAACTCTTCCTTACTAGCGACTGTGAGTCATCAGCGGGTCTCAACATCGCTGACCGGCGTGAAAACAGTTTAACGAATCATCAACTCATCTGCATCAGCGCTGACTCATACCAGCCTAACCTTGTTTCATCTCAAACAAAGTGGAATGCTGAGTCATAGTCTGGGCTTAGAGTATATTGGCCCCCAGCCTGTTGGTAGTAGGTTATAACGTGCTGAGCTGGCTGGGACATATCAATGCTATGATTTGGTCTTAGTGTGAATTTACTGTGTGTGTGTGTGTGTGTGTGGTTGCCTACTAGGAAGCTATTCCTGCTGGCTTCAGCTGTTCCTTCATTTTTCTACACACCAACTGTTGTTCAGCCACAGCATGTGGCCCTCCTCTTGGCTGGAAAATGAAAAAAAAAAGTGTGTGCGTGTGTGTTTTTTCACAGCAAACAAGAGTAAGAGGGAGTGAGCGTCAGGAAGAGTGAGACTCGTCTGCACACGTGCGTGTCATCCGTGTGTCAAAAACACACAATTGCCTTCTCGGATTACAGGTCACACACACCCTCACCCCCCTCCTTCTCAACTCGGTGGTGTAATTTGCACACAGTTAACGTGTGATATCACTCAGTCAACACAAGGCCATTGAACAGGTGTGGCAGTGACACATGGATCCGTGCAGCTGCAGGGAACACAGTCGACCCAGTCACAACAGCACAGCTGCCGTCAGGCTGAAGACGGAGGCGCGTGCACGGACAAATATCAGCGACTCGCGTTGAGGTCATCACAATAATCACTATCTCCATAATCATCAAAATGTGCGTCAAGCTAATGGTTTACTGCGTCACAGATAAGCCATTTACTGAACAACCTTGTGAGTAAAAAAACATCAAATAATGTTTATAAGAAGTCCATGAATCATAACGTCCCCGACTTTTCTTCCAACAGTTAGTTCGAACAGACTTTTTATGTGGCCTAGATGGGTGCCCCACTTCACCAGCAGACCAAGGGCGAACACAGGGTCCTATGTAGTGGACACAGGTGTGTCCTTGTCCACTCAAACTTCCCCCATTAACAGTAATCCTTCGCAGCAGCTCATTTCCCGTCGGGGCAGGAAGTGACAAAGAGGGCAAGGCAGGGGTGACGATGATGTCACAGCGGGAAAAGAAAGACGGGACTGTTGTCGGGGGGGGGAAGTACAGCAAGTGAGTAAGCGGGCAGAGCTGCACACAGGTTACAGTGCATGCTGTGTGGCAAATATGTGACGGTGTACATTATCCCCCCCCAAGGCATCCGTGATACATCTCATCTGTTTCATAATACTACAAAAAAAGATGTAATCTGACATACTGGATCTGTTGGCGCCAATACAGACTCCAGCAGTATAATTTACATACACGAGAGGAAGAAAGTGAGGTCCTAGTTTATTTGCATCATGTAGCCACCTCTATTATAGAGGTTAATCCCAGGGGCTGTTTGCTGTGTTTACTATTGTTTGCAACAAGCGCTTAAAATTAATTGTGAAAAATTACTGCGCACACATGATAAGTGTAGACAAAATGTACTAATTTACATAGCTGTCTTTTTCTATATCTGCGTCACACATGGAAAGGAAAAACTATCAATTCAAAATAAACACATAATCTATATATTGCACGGTAGTGGTGATGGATTGCATGAAAGGGTATAAATGTAATGCTGCCAGATGATTTAAGATATATTAACAACCATCGATTGTTCCCACAACGAAAAAAGCAGAAACACCATGTGAGAATGCAGGTTAATGATTCAAGATGCATTCCACTAATTCTTGTGTTTCTCTACTAAGAAGCATCTGCAAATGTGATGAATAACTGGATTGTAAAAGACACTGAAAAGGCCATTCAGTGCTCTAACCTGATGGTGATTGACACCACAAAATAGATACACTCCCCTAATTCAGCAATGATCGCTATGACAACGGCTGGACCCAGAGAGAGTTATTGATCAGAAACACCCAGCAGCATCTTCATCTGGTTTCAGAAGAAGACGAGGCTTTAGCGGCGACCCTGAGCGTTCCTGTAAGGGCACTGAAGTGAACCATCAGTCAGATTGATGGTTCAATACAAAGGCCATCCTCGCTGGCAAGGTGCATTAGTATTGATCATCTCATTGCTTTTACACCAAGTCAAAGGGACTCGTGAAACCGCCATCGTTGCCTCTTCGGGAGTTCAATACAAAAATCCCTTCAAAAAAAAGGTGTATTGACCGCGAATGTCTGCACACAGCAAAGTGCCTTTTGGTCACGTGACAACCGAGTCTCTGCACTGAAGCTGAACAAATAGCCCCGCTCTCTTTGTGAGCTTTACCTCGCGGTGACGGTGACCTTCCACTATCATTACAGGCTGCTTTCTGCTTCTCCCACTCGTCGGCACGGCGATGTCTGGTTGCGATTACAAGGAGCTGATCTCCTCCTCCTCCTCCTCAGCGGGAGGAAAAAAAAAACCCACACATGGTGGGAATTATGGAATAATGCTGCGTCAGGAATGTTCCCACGATGGCCAGTGGGATCTGATGGAGGTCCCACAAGCTGGCTAGCTGCCAGTGGGGTTTATGGGTAATGTAACACACACATACAGAGTTACAGGATCAAATGCCTCTTGCGTTAGTCTACGCTTGGACCCGTTCCTCTTGTGTTGGACGGAAATAATCCGTTGAGTGCAGCGGTTTCATTTAACAGCAAACAAACTGTGTTTAACTCTCAAACCTCATCATTAGCACTCGCATCACAGCTGGTCAGGTTAAAGACAAATCTCACTTCTCGTTCCAATAATCTCTGGAGGGGGGGGGATCATCACCAGCAGTGGCGAGGCTGACTGACCTCAAACATGCCGGTGACCCTCAAAGCCGGTCATGGTGCCAAACTGGGGCCAGATCTTGATCAAGTCGCCGAGTGACTTGCCTGTGTGGCACGCGGGCCAAAATAATCACTAGAGAGTGAAGATCAGTGGAGCGGAGAGAGATTAGCAAGCTACTCAGCCACTAACTTAACCCAGAGTCTCATTCAGTCGAGGCTCGGGCTCAGTCGCAGCGCTGCCAGGGTATTAGTCAATGAGATTTGGCAACACAAGCACACACACACACACACACACACAGCGCTATTTTGTGGGATTACGCCTGCAGGTTTGAGGGACTGTCAAGGGATTCTCTTTGGAAAAAAAATGTGTCAATCAGCTTCTACCATGGCAAGCACGGCTGTTTTCGACTTCTCTCTGCATTGTAGGTCACTGACTGAAACCCGAGATTCCCCTCATCAGTGTCCGACATGAACCTCAGTGAAAAAAGGGGGAAAACACGGGAGCAGCGTGCCAACGTCGGGCAGTAAATGCAGAGCACCAAGTCGAAGCGTTGTGAAAGAAAATAAAAGTGTGACGTGAGAGTTTGGCAGAGGAAACGAAGAATGACCTCAGTGTTTCCGAGCCATCATATTTCACATGACTTCAGCTGCAACATCAGCTCTCAAGGACCTCGGATACTCCTTCCCTCTCACCCTATTACATTCTCCACCCTCTTCGTCAAAAGTCCTTTTGGCATCCGGCTCAGCTGTGGAATAACTAGTGACATGGCGATGTGTGGGGACCCTTGTGGCTCATAACTCGGGATGTTATGGACGGGCGACCCCCATGGGGTGGGCTGCTTTTCCAACCCCCTTCTCATTTCCCTTCCCCGAGGTTTCACCGCACACCGAAGCACCGCCTGCGTAGCGTAGCGACTTCTAACAGGCATGAGCCAGGGGGAACTTTAATGATTATGGGTGAGTCTGAAGAGGGGGGAAAAGTAGGCTACAGTGCATATTTAATGGCAAAACAAGCTGTTTCAGCCCCAGTTTTTGGGTGTAGCGCTACTTCGTGGCTTGAACTGCAACACTTGAAACAGTTGGAACATTTAAATAATGCAGGGTGAGCCTGTTTTCGGTTGCGAGAGTTCAAGAGGATGCCAACTTAAATAAAGGGCACGCTCGGGTCTGGAATCTGTTTTCCGTGCGAGATAAGCGTTTGTTCCAGAGATTCAGCGGTTGCTTTCGTAACCACACACAAACATGACACCCCCAGCATAATGTGATGCTAACCCAAGGAGGCTGCGATCGCTGTAACTGGACCCTCGGTGATAGTCGTATAACGCCACATGTGTTAGTGTATTGTAAGTGGTATATAAAACTGAATCCTCTGTGGATTTGACTGGAATGTAACCCAGAGGTCAGTGATTACAAAGCAACTGTACAAGCATAAACACTTGGAGGTATTTCACAAGGAGGTGAGGGGGAAGGGGGCAAAAAAGTACATTTGACTTTTCTTGCATCCGTCTTTGTACGATGGAGTCAAAGTGTTTCAGAGTTTGACAAACAAACCTGCCCCATAAACACACAGACATGCTTAACCGCTGTTATGGTTTCATGAGAACCAGCTGAACTCTAACAAGAGGGGGGGACGGAACAGGAACCGTTTCTGACTGATGTTTATCCCCAGCTATAACACATCGGCTGATCTGCTGCGAAGAACCGGCCATTTCATTTAATTCAATTAGGGATGCAACATAGCGTAAAAGAAAGCAATACTGAGAGTAGGAAATAAATCCACTTACTCCTTCCTAGCCTACGTCTCCCCACAGTCAGATCATACATCACCCCGTCGATAACGCATATTCTTTATACGGCAGTCAGACAGCACATGTATATTTCCTCTGAGTTAGCACTTTGTGTGCTCTCACTCTCTCTGCTGCACTCCTGCTTGCCTTAAGCATTTTGTGTTCTCATGTCAAAGAGCCATTAGCCGCGGCTCGGTCCACGCAGACAGGCCGCCCCATCCATCAATTCATCCCGTGACTGTAGCGGTGGAGCTTTAACTGGACTTTGTGGTGGATTACACAGGCAGGTGGGCGAGAGGAGGAAACATGATCCCATAAATCACCGTCGTCCCTCTCAGTCCCCCCCTCTGATACCTGATGCTGCTGGAATTCCAGCTGAGAATTCCCACTGGGATGAGATTCCCTTTTCCAACCTTGAATGCGGAGATCGGTTTCAGGGTGCCTGCCTACCCGACCGCGGCAACTTAAACCTAAAACACAGGCGTGCAAAAAAAAGACATCTCACAAAATGTTCACAGGTTCCCTTGTTTCCCGTCACCTGCACTCTTACGTTAACAAAGACCGACCCCCGTCACCAGCGAATGGAACGGGACCGTTTGTCATGCAGCAGAGGAGGGGAGTCCACATCAGCAGCCCAGCAGAGGGATTCAGCCACCTGCCATTGTCAAAGTCACACCGATTAAAAGCTGCCTAAGCTGCTTAAACACACTGTACAGTGAGAGAGGCAGCACACAAAAGGGGGACAGTTAATGAATGGGCTAAATGTATGATAGCGGCTCGGATACAATAGAGGAAAATGGGTCATGGACGAAGTGGTGCAGAGATAAAAACATGCTTTTAATAACAAAACACACATGGTGTCTGTCCTAAAAGAGGAAAAAGATGCACACATTTCTACAGATGTTTAATTATACAGGAATAATTCATCTTCATAAGATGTCCCAGCCTCTGTGGACCAGAATGCAATGCAGCCGCACAGCAACAAGGCATGTTGTGAAGCGGGTACGTGAAACACGTGAAAACTCATTCTCTCCATCTATAAATCACAACAACATGCAACAAGTGCAGGTCGTGCTCTGATTGTCGTAAGTGGAAATAGAAAAGAAATGTAGGAAGGAAGAAAAATGCATTTCATGAATGTTACGCAGCGATGTTGAAGTACCTGAGAGTGGGATTCTTACAGTGAATGTCACACCTGTGCTGACCTCTACCTCTACACTCGTGAAAGGGAGAAAACACTCACAGATATGAAAAACTGTAGTTCAGTTTCTGCTATTTGAATCTCCAGCTGTCTTGTGTATGCATATATCTGAAATGAAGTGCTTGGCTCAGTCATGCACAGTACAGGTTGCATTGCCCATATATTGTTTAAGTGCATGTTTTTTCCCTCCACAACCTAATCCTCATCCAAATCAATCATTGCAAAAGAAAAGGCTGTGTGTAGATCACAAACAATTAATTTCCTGCCATAGAGGGCCCTGATAGAGTCTAAGTATGCATGAAAAGGCCAACAGGAAGAGCAACTCTCTATCTGGAATGGTAGAGGTTATGAAGGCTATAGGCGGGCTGGTTAGCCATTTGTCTTTGTTTCCAAATGGCAGAGGCAGCTGCCACCAAAGGTCAGCAAAATGTTACCAGAACAAGGCCCTACAGAGGCTGGGACCACGTGCCTGGGATACGAGGGAGGGGGGGGACACACCCAGGTGGAACGGCACACATACGCTTTCTCTCTCCTACGACACGCCCATGTTGTGGCATCTTGTTTGGCATCGAAGAGCTGGGCGTTGGTGCAGCTGGTGGCGGTCTATTCACGGCTCCCCAACCCAGGCTAAGGTACCATCCATCAGTGGAAATATCAGGTGACGCTCTCCCCTCCGGGTCTCCATCAAGGGTGTGTTGAAGGCTGCGTTTGAAGTACCATCCACCCCCCCTGCCCTCCTTTACCTACCTACCCACCTACCCCCCTACCCCGCCGGCTGTAACACAACCCGGGTAAACGTACACCAACCACCACCGCCGTCGTCTCTGGAGCTTTTGTGCAGAGCAGTCTTATGCCCAGGGACATGGGTGGATGAATGGGCGGAGGTCAGACAGTGCAACTCGCCCGACAGAGCCAGTAAAGTGCTGACAGACCAGCATGGAGAAGCTGCTAACACACAAACACACACGGACACAAATCTCTCCTCCCTAATGCGCACTGTCTCATGGGATCATTCCTTAAGAGCAAAATGTATTTGACGACTGCTTTTCTCATCTAATCAACTGCATCCCAAGGAAATCAAGCATGCACGGGGGAGAAAAAAAGCATGGAGGGAGGAGAGCAGAAGCCCTTTTTCTTCCCTTCCACTTCTGGCAAAACAAGACGGAGCGGATGAATGAGAAAACCATGTTTCTGGTTATGTATTTTGAGCTCTTCCAAAATATAAACCCCTCTCTCCCCAGGCTGTCTTTTCAATACCCTGGAGAGAGAGAAGGCTGACAGTAGGGGAAAAAAAGCCTTCCATGTGCTTTTAAAAAACAGGAGCAGTGAAATGACACGCTCCCTCCAAACATGTGTTTTACTTCTGCGGCTGGAAATTTAATCCATGACTGAGCTGTATGCCATACCGCCTGCATGCAAGGACTTCAGGACTGTGACGTCTGCGGAGTAAAAGTCTGAGACGATGACAATAACCCTCTTTACAATTCAGCCACGGGTCTAAAGCAAGCCCCAAATATTGCCTCAAACATTAAAAAACAGAGAAAATACTTAAAAAAAAAACCTATTTTACACATTGAGTTGATAATAAAAAGTAATTTAGCTTGTGATGGGAAACAGCAGAGGGAACGGAGACACAAAAACAACATAGAACTGGGTTTTCCAGATGTCCTTGCGGCATCACTCATTTTCTGTTTCCACGATTGTAAGTGACATCTGACTCCAAACTCCTGCCATGTTCCTCCAGCGAAAAAACAACACACAAAACATGACACGCTTAAAGGCATCTGCCCTGAGGGGAAGCGGCCAGAAGGTCTAGCGGTTATTTTCGTGCCATTAACTGCACTGTAAGGCGAATGGGCTGCATTGTTGCCGCACCGTCTCCATGCCCAGAATAATTTGCCTCCAGACTAGTGCTTTGTGGATACAAATCAGGCATGCCTTAAGGACACAGGCAGGCTATTATAATGCCACTGTAGGGAATAAAGGCTAGAGTGGCTTTTTGTTTGTGGATTCACCCAGAAGAGATAAAGTAAAAAAAGCAGTCAGCTTGGCCTCACAGTGTAAATAACACACTGTTTGCTGGGCCCATATGGTGGCCAGCCAGGCAGTGGCACGGCGTGACCTCTGAACCCCACGGTCATTGAAGGTTCATTATCTCTCCTCACTTCAACTTGAGAGGGGGCTCATAGCTCTGTTATTATCATTATTATAAGGGCACATTATTAAATGTGTTGCAGCTTTCCCACCAGTAAGGGTCTTCAGGGTGAAACTGATGGTCAAGCTGGCCACACTAACGGATCCGCTGCAACAAAGGGAATTAAAGCAGTGTTGGTGCTGCAGTGAGGAGAGGGATGAGCTGGACACACTCACACGCACTTAACTTCACAGGTTGCTCTTTATAAAGAGACATGCAATAGGTTTTCATAAAAAAATGCACAAGCAAGATATAAACACCAGCGCGACAAAAACCATCGGCCATTACCAGAAGCCTCTCTCCTCCCGCTGAACAGGGTGGAGACTACCCATCTCCCCCTCCTGCTGCTGCTGCTCAGATGCAAAGGGGGGAGGCAGAATGAGGTTGAAAATCATTATGAAATTATGTGGAGGAAAAAAAAAAGGCGACATAACTAACAAATACAACATAATAGGCTCAACTGGCTCTTTCTCTGAGCTGCAGCTTTTTTTCCCAGTCGGCCTAAACGCTGCACGCCCTTTCTCCCCCAAGAAAGGGATCGTTCAATGGCCGCATATGCGAGAGGGGGGGTGCATTCAAAACCCCAACCACAACAACACACACTTCTCTTTTTAAATATTATAACAGGCACACATCCACAATGTCTTCCTAACAGCCGGCTTGGCTTTAAAGAAGTGTGGTAAACATGACCGGTAGAGCTACTCCCACGTCCCCGTTCTCCCGAGGACACAACCGAGGATGGGCTAGCAGGATAAATATCACTTTTAATGACTGACATGTTTAGTCACAGCAAGCTCCATGTAACGGGAATGTGGAAAATAATACAAAATACTGAGGAAAAATCCACTTACAGTCAAACGGGATGCACAAAGCGGGTCCTCTCCTTTTCTGTGTTCTCCAACGGGGGAGCCAATATTCCTGCCCTCAAGGGGGGGGAACGAAGAAAACCTCCCGGAATGAAACGTGGAATGATCTGTTCGGAAGGTAAATCTAGTTTAAAACGCTGCCCGTTATCCTCATGGCTTCACACGTCGCCTCGTCTACGTTTAACAATCCCGTTCGCTCTCCCATTCTTCTTTCCCGGAGCTGTGCCGAGAGGAGACACGCTGCGCGTCTCCGTCGTTTCCTGTCCAGCCCAGGATCCGACGCTGCCTTCACGGGCCCGTCGGAAATATCCAACACGTTGGAGTTAATCGCAGGAAAAAAGGGATTTAGCCTACATATCTTAATGGCATGATATGAACAAAGTAGACCTTAAAAAATATACATTTCGGTGTTACCCGAGGTAACTCATATTCACATTTTCAAGTTTTTAGATGATTGATTGATAAAAAAATAAACCGAAAGTGGGAATGTAGGAGGAACAGTGAAGGCAGCATCAGTTTCCAGTTGATATTCCATCGAGTCAGCGGCAGTAATAATAACAACTATACTACTACGAATAATAATAATATAAAATAGTAAATAATTAAAACAATAATAACAAATATATTTATCAAGCTAAAAACAATTAAAAACACATAAATAGAATGTTACCGAGGGTTCTGGCGATGCCCTCCAGACAAAAAAGGACTTGTTTCAGATTATGGGATTATTGCCTGTTATCCATATGGACACATGGCATTACTAACTCTCCAATCCCCCGTCATCCATTTTCTGAGTCAGAATTACAGACAACATTTAGAAATGCTATTATCTCCACTTCACAATCCCATTAATCTCTCACCATACAAAGTAAATATTGTCTACCCTTTTTATGGTCTCCAATCCCTGTTCTGGGCAGCCAAACGTGTACAAACTGATATATTGTTGAAGTTAATATAACATTGCATTGTTTCTTAGTGTGTGCAACAGCAGAAAACAGTTATCAACAGGCTGATCAAAATAAAAACGCTTTGTCGCCATCTAGTGGTCAAAGAAGGGCATCACAAATTCAACTCGACTCGAATTTTTTCATTTTTTTTGGATGCAGCGATGGGGATTTATTAAATTAATCAAATAATAAATAAAATGTCTCACACATGTGATTTTGTTCTTCTTAAAGACATGTTTGTTGCACCGGTGACTCATCTACATCTGTCTCTTTGTGAGGTTATGACACTTTGGCAGACTCACAAATGTCACTTCAAAACTGGTCGATACCTGTTTGGTGCTTCATGTGCTTCAGTACACCTTTGCACATGGTACACTGGGCCACTGCACTATCGGTCACTCACTCCGCCTCCGACTGTGGCTGCAACATCCAACTAAAAGGAGAAAATACATGCATTTCCAGCATTTTCTCATACTCAAGTACAAGTACTTACAAGTAACCAAGAGCCTCAAAGTGTGGAATTTATCTCCCTTGATCAAAACATAACAAATAATGTGTTAACTTCATAGGAACAGGACCATCTTGTAATGACTTTGGTGTTAAAAACCTAAAAGAATTTAACACCAAAGTCGTCAAAGGTCAAAAACTCTGGGAGCGAGCGGAAACTTCAGTAGAGTAGGCGTTTTCTGCCACAGGATGTTTTCCTTCACGAGAGGATGTGTGAGGTTTAGTCACTTCAGCACCGTGGGAGTACCTCAGTCAAAGGCACAATGAGGCTATGATGCATTACAGTTGGAGGAACGTTTGCGTGGAACCAGGGCTTGAGGATATCGTGGTACCAGATCAGCTTTCTCTGCAGCGTACAGTCAAACAGTTTACTGGAGGAGCTTGAAGTTGCAAGTGTTGGAGGGGGGGGGCGGAAGCCTTCAGGCACGCTCACACTCTCGGTGCCAAAGATCAAGATGAGAGCTTGCTGGACGTTCATAATCCTCCTGAGCTGCAGCTCATCTCACGGCACCAACTCTAAGAGCATCGATGACTGCAAAAGTAGGTTGGAGACTTTATTGCAACACATACATTCTAGCTTTTTAGGCGGTAGTAGTGTTTTTAACTAGATTTTACTGCGTATATGTGGATATAATGGGATTGTTGGGGTAGAGGTTAGACTTCTCCGTAGTAGAATGATAAAAATTGAGCATCAATTGCAGTATAGATAGGTGTTTTAACACCTCTCTGGCTGACAGCTTTGGTTAAGTTTATGCAGATAAAGTGAGAGGTTAAGTTGTAGCTTCTGGTCAATATATCCTCACTTATTGGCTGATTATCAGTCCATTATTAGCACCTAAAGTGTCAACTTCAGGGCTGTTTACATAGAGCGCAGAAGGCACACACTTCAGCACCAACAAATCAACCATACAGCATGCGAGGGGCAAAGTTGAGTCAGTCAGTCTGACTCAAGTTTGCCCCTCACATGATAAATATCTGGTGAAAATGTGAGGCGGATTAAAAGAGGTAATTGTGCCGAGATGTGCTGCTATTCAGCAAATTCCGTGTGGGTGTGGAGTTCCTGCGAAATTACACGTTTCAAAGCTTCAGTTGGGGGCAATTAAATGCAAATACATCAATCTTGGAGGAGTTTTGGCAATTTCCTTTGCAAACGTGTTGGTTACAGACACTGGCAGGCGTCGTGATAACGGGAAATTTGAACACACATTATGCCAGACAGTAGTGGTTTGAAAATGCTCACTTCTGCAGTTTGGAATGAAACAAACAGCCACTAATATAGAAACATGAATTACAGATAGATGGTCCTGCAAAGAGGGTATCTATTTTCCACATTTGCAGGAGACATCCATGATCAGCTATCTGAATACAATTTCACCTTGAATCATCATCACCATGTTTCTCTCCAGACCAGCTGCAAATCGTCTGCGTGCCTCCAAGGGACAACGTGTCCGTGCCTTGCCCGAATTTGACCAGCCAAGAGGCGACGTACAACCTATTCAAGGATGAGGAAGTCATTCACAATAATACGTGCATCCGCGACGACAAGGCAGCAAACTGTAAGCCCCGATACATCCCCGGCGTGGAGCTGCACGAAAACACCGAAAACCAAACCTTCACTTTCATGCTCACTGGAGTAAATGCCAGTAGTTACGGTTTCTACAGGTGTGAGGTCGCAGTCATGTTCCCTCCACCCTTCAAAAAAAAAAACTCTTCTTGGATCCTGGTACGCATAGAAGGTAAATATTCCAAAGAGATGGTTTTAAAGGAGCACATCTTTAACTTGTGTGTGCATGTGACCCACAACACTGACCCCGTCTTAAAATGTTTCTTTCAGGACACCAATGCAAGTTCAATAAAGACTCTAGTGTGCCTGAAACAGGCAGAGATCTAATAAAAGACTTTCTCTGGATTTGGATTCTGGGGCTTGTAGTCCTTTTCGTCTACAGCGTGATCGTCACCATCATTGCCATTATCGCCTGGGTAAGATATTTCTCAACAAGACGCAAATATCAAATATGCAACCTTCTTTTTTTTAAATCTTTGAACCAAAATACTTGACCTGTCTTCCAGGTCAAGTGGCGGAGGTCGGATTCCCAGAGTGACTACATGAACACAAAGCCAAAAGCACCCAGGAACCGCAAGAAACGAGGGGTTCAAATCCCTATACCACGGCACTTCTGATCCCCCCGTGCATCGTTTCACCATTCGGACAGCTATCTGCGTTAGACTGCATATAAACAGTGCTGTCTGTGTCGCAGCTTCTTTTATTTAGTCGTCATTACTAGTTGTTTTGTGTGTACACGGCGAAAGCAGCAGTTCCTTCTCTGACATAACATAATAACTCACTGACTGTCATGGGCACAGAGGCAGGAACCCTCTTTGTGGTCGAAACAGAAGTTGTGTCTGAACGAGGGGATTTAACCGCATTCGAAGGGCTCACTCAGCACGTTAACCCGCGTGGTGACATGTGAATCACAGGCGACCACAATTACAAACACGTGAAAAGCCGAGGCAGGCTTCTACAAACTGTGAAAAAGGTCATGCAACATCTTTTTCCACACTTCTGAGAAAACAGCCGTGCCAGAGCCGTTTTTTGGTGTCAACGTCATTGATGAGAAGCAGATATACAACATGGAGAGAAGAACACTTCAAACATCAACAACCTGCACCGTTTCCTGTCTTCCTCCCTCTACGGTTATTTTTTTTTTTTATTATATATTTCTCGTGCTTTCTGCAGATGTGGCTGCTTCAAAGGGTGGAGGGTTACCTTGCTCACCTTGCAGTTTCGGTGCAGTTATTGCAAGCGCTCACACTGCTTTTATTGGTTTCATTCAGAAGCAAGGTCTTACTCATCAACCGCCAAGAGAATCAGCGAGATTAACATGTTGTTTCAGTTTGCTTTTCACGCCATTTTGGTACAGATGATTCAATAATACCGATCACTGAATGAAGGGAGGACAAATCCCAAAGAAAACATCAGCTTGTCTTCGTGTTTATCTCAATGAATTCACATTTATTTAAATACTTTAACACATGTTTTCCTTCTTAATTGTTCACAAAAAAGCACAACAAAGTCTGTATGTTCATGAGGATTGCACAGGTTGTGACTACTTATTCAGATATGGCTCTTGGCATCTATTTAAGACTGACATCTGTCCTCAAGATCCCAGTTGCTCCACTTTAGGTTGCGTGTCTGCTCTGTGGTGTTCTGGAAAAATCCGTCCCCTGAGGAAATCCGTCCTCTTTTCCTCAGACCGCATCTCCTGCTCCGTTACCTGGACAACAGGATTAGGATCATGTAAATCTAAGGTTATAACAACAAATATAGTAATATTATTTCATCATAGAAATCATCTCAGAGTCTCACCAAGACGGGCTTATATCCCAGGATCTTCAGGTGGCGAATCTTGACAGCCAGAGGACCTCGGGGATGGGTCGTGCCATAGCAAAAACCAGAGTGTGGCGTGTAAATTACTGCAATTCTATGAAGGTGAGAAAGGGTTTTTCAGCTTTAAAGGTTACAATTGTAATTACGTACAGGCATGAGCAGATAAAAGTGGCGGTTTGGTTCTAAGACAAAGATTTGAAACCTGAAAAATAGAGCAGATTGTGGCTTTATTTAGGTTGAGATATGGATCCTTTTGTGCTTCTGACTTCCTTTGACACACATCCAACTCAAACTCTTTACTCGGTTAAGATAGTTTTGGAATTTTAATATGTTTCTTTGTCTATGTTGTGTTATGTATCCATCTATAAAAATGTGTTGAAATTAAATGTTTTTTATACTGTTAGAAGTTCACAACGGGTGTAGAAAAGGCATTTGTTATCACTTTGACTTTCAGAACCATTTGATTGAATTTGCAACAAAAATGTGACCGTTTTGAAGGAACAAAAAAGGAAAAAGGGTCTGAGAGGGCTGAATATGTATATAGGACACTCCCTGTGAGGAGCTGAACAAAAGAACATTCAAAAAGGGACCAAGAACAAGACGCAAAAAGTACATTTATGAAATATTCAAACTCATCTAAATGTAATTTGTTTAGTTTAGAGTAGATGGATATGCTGTTTTCTAGTTTCTATTCATGATTTAAAGAACATCTTTATCCAATCTGAAACCTTTAAATTAGTTCAAAATGGAATTTCAGCATCATCACAACATTGTGGTATTAAAGAATAAATGACAAACTGACTACTTTAAGAATCAGATATTTGATGTACGCAATCATGGCATGTGTCAATGTTCGACACAGTCGGAAAAAATACCGGCCCAACATCCTCTCCACCTGCTCTTACGTCATCCGACTTCACCAAACATGACAGAAGCACATTAGACGAAAAAAGAAACGCCACCGCAGCAGATTTGTACATTTGTTATCGACTGCTCACTGACTTCTTACCTTCCACTGCTCTCTACTGGAGAACGCTCTTCTCCTGCACGCCTGCTCGCTTCAGTCACAGAGGTTTGGTTTGGTAGAGGTTTGGCTATCAAACCATCTGAGAGTCAACACACACACACACACACACACACACAGGCGTTTCCTTGCATCAAACTACATGAAATGTTGTTCTGCAGCCATTTGCTTTAACTTAAAAAGCAAAACACAGACACCATGAACTGATCATCAACGCTACTTCACTACTTCTTTCCGTACCTATGACGTAGACGTCCTCCACCACCACCATCTCCTGCAGCGTTGCGTCTGCCTGGTCCCCCAACACACTCCGCAGGCCCTCCGAGAGCCATGGGTTTACTGATGGACTGCTGATGACGGGGTCTCCCAGCACAGATGGGGGGACCGTCAGGGCTGTGGGAGTGGGGGGCGCTCAAGACGGAGACACAAGTTCACAGTCTGAAACATTCTCTGCTGGCTCGGGACAAACCTGGGTGCTGAGGAGACGGAAGACGTTCAGAAGGATCAAACCCAAGTGTGAAGGGAGTTAGAATGAAAAGAGGAAAAATAAGAGTCCATGTCTTACCTGTAGTGTTTAAATTCTCCAGCGTGCTGCTCTGCAGGAGTTTCTCCAGTGGTGCAGAGGGGAAGTGGCCCAGTAGACAGAGATGGTATACAGCCTTTAACAACTCAAACCCGGACATCTTGGGCAGATAGGAGTCCAGAGCCTGAGAGAGACTACTCAGGAACCTGAAACAGCAAGATAAAACCCAACATCAAGCCTGGATACTAGGGGCCAGGCACAAAGACTATCGATGAGTTGAGAGTAAATCAAGAGATCCGAGTTTCCCCACAAAGAATCACACAGAAGCAAAACTTTAAATATTGCGTTTATCAGAGATATGCTACGATCGACCTACTGCTGTCTTCGGTGCTGCAGATCATAGTTAAGAGACGAGTACACCTTGAGGACACAGAGGAGGTCTTTAAGTGTCAGAGCGTCTGGGTTGGCGATCACCTTCTCAGCAAATACCTCCATGAAGGCATCGGGACAGAAGGAAAGGTTCTCAAACACAGACAGGAAGAGGACCACCTGAACAGAGAGGGGATAATAAAACAGTTACTTATTGCTAGTTTCTTGCTAAACTGTCTGTTGCATTAAGACAGTTTCACAGAAGGAGTTGCAGCACCTGTTTTTTAGTCCATATGTCTATCATTGAGGTGACGTAGTCTGAAACGCCATTGAGCAGATCTAAGTCTCTGTAGTGCAGCTCCTTGCAGGACTGCAGGACTCGAAACAATCTGTTGAAGGGGATTCCATGGAGGTTTTCTACCAGAGAGGACAGATGTTAAAAGAACCCAAATTTCTAAAACAGAGGTATTTTTAGTATAATATTCTATTTCACGCTCCTTCTTTATTTGACTTTAATAATAGTCTTTTTACCTTGAATTATCTTACTGCAGACATCCAGCAGTGGTTTGGAGTAGAAGCCCATGGTGGCCATAGTGGAGATCATGTACTGGGTGTTGGGAAGGCTGAACTGGTTCGTCATTGACAAGGCCTTTCCCTGGAGGAAACATTTTTGGTCATGACCCGTGGTTTAAAAATACACAAATGTTGAAATAAGATATTGGAGAATGTTGACCATAACTACCAAATAGAGTCAAAACCGAGACTCATACACCAACCTCAAGTTTCCGTTTCAGGTCCAGTGGGGCATCTTTCCCCAACAGACGCATCATGGTCTGGAGAGCCATTACATTCTTGATTCCAGGAAGACGGGCATCAACAACCAACCTAAGACGTTGTCACAAAAAACGTTTATGTAACTTGATGGTTTTACTTTCTGCACCAACTCTAAAATGTTATAATCCTGACCTCATGCCCTCCTTAAGAGCACTGACGTTGGTACTGCCCTCCATATGCTCCAGACAGGAGGCCAGGATGGACAGGCCCTTCTCATCGAAGTCATTCAAATTCTCCTGTTAGTGCACAATGACATGTATTTGGAGAAACAACAAAGCAAAAATAGTTCCCAAATGAAAACAGGTTTGCTTGCTGGCCGACAATCTTTACTGCCTACCTGGCAGGATCGGAGCAAAGTCTGGACCACACGGCTACGTTGAGGAACACCCAGTTTGACCATAGCCAGAAGAGAATAAGCCATGTCTTCACTGCGCATGTGCCCCACTCTCTTCATAGCCTTTTGCAGGAGCTTGTCAAACGCGGGATGCTCAAACATCAGCTGCAGCTCGTAGCGCCGCTGCTCATCTGCCATCTTCTTAGTGGTGGTCCACATGTGGGTCAGGCAGTTGCTGACCTGCCGGACTGTGGGCGAGTGCTGACAGGTGAGGTCTAACACGTCTGACGGGGAGCCACAGAGCTGCAGGTGTTCGGAGAAAGGCGTCCCGCTCTGGCTCTGCCTTGAGGCTGTCTCATCAGATTGGATCTCTGATGGAGGAGAAGAGAGATGGCGCTCCTTCTCTTCCAAGTCCTCAGTGTGAATCCCACCCAGGGAGTAGTATCTCACTGAACTGACAGCACTCCTATCCAGGCATGTCTGGTGTTGCCATGTGCACCTAAAATGTGCCAACTGCTGACTAGGGAAAGATGCCTCTTTGACTGATGCTGTCGCCAGGAAACTGCGCCGTTGCCATAGAGACCTGCGACAGCAAAAGCGCAGACCCCATCTCAGGACCTCCTCTGTCACCCAGACGGACATTGTTCTCAAATAACGGTAGAAAAAGAATGAAAGGGGGTTTGGAGCATATAGCTAAGCTAGCTAATTAAATAGATGTTAAAAGGAATGGCAACTATTACTCAACACGCGCTAAGTTAACGTGATGCGAGTGTTTCCACATTACATTCATAGGCATGTACATAGTACAATTATGCATTACAAAGAATGACCAAGCTGCCTACAAGGTCAACAGACTGCCTCCCTCAAGTTATAAACACACCGGTTAACTCACGTTAGCTAAAGCTAGCTACGTGACGCCCCACACCCTATTAATGTAACCGTGTAAACACACAAATAACTATCCCGAAATAACACATGGCACCAGCTAGACCATGTAGCACTTGGCAATCAAAGTTCTTTAGCGAAGACACACAGAGCTTAAACTAAAAGGATAGTCCAAACCATGCTAGCTAGCATTCTCACGCGCTGCTGCTCCGTGCTGTGTGCGCTGCCGTATTTCGTCCCCCTGTCAACGTCGTACGCCGAGTACTCGTCAAAATATCATATCATGTTGATTGTGAATATAAAATGTCTAAAGTACAATAATTATTATGGTTTAAAAATCCAACACGTGACTATTTATATCGTAGATCGTAGTCGTCATAATAACACATCCTGGTTGGTTTGTGGTTCCTACACGGACTCAGATAAGTGCGGTATCGACGGTTTCCTAGCAACCAACGCCACCCGGATAGAATGGCAACGTTTGTGCTTGCGGGTAAAGTTGTATTTTTACTCGTTATCTTTTAGCATATAACTGTATATTGACATGTCGCATTGCTGATGTAAATGTGAACCTCTCCAGGTAAATCAGACTGCCCACATTACGCCAAAGCGGAACTATTAGGAGATCGTCTGCAGGGATCTCTGCCGGATTTCAGGATCCAAAAGATCTCCATCGTTCCACACGAGTGGCAGGTAATACTCTTATATATTCTCAGTATTTTAAATCGCCGTTAAGTCTCTTATTTGTCACCTCTGATAGGAATGGCTGGAGGCCACCTGCAAAAGAAATGGCTGGAAACACGAGCAGTCCCCTTTGGTTTGGAGGGAGCTGGTGGACCAAGGGGGGAAAGGGATGCTCTTAGGGGGCTTCAGTGACTTCCTGGAGCATTGTCAGGTAGGCATTTATTGTAAATTTTGAAAAAAGAAGGAAAACACTTCCATACCTGTAATCCATGGTTGTGCAGGACTACTACAGCATCACATCAGACATGCCTACGGATGAAATGCTGAGTGTTGCAGCAGAGAATCTGGAAACCGAGATGACACGCATTGTAGAGGAGCAGCACCGCGTCAGTCTCATCAAACCCCTCCACATATGGATCAGCAGGTGGGTTAGTCTGGGGGGAAAATGTGGAAATGTTTCTAGTGTGTTAGCTGACAGATTTGCACCTTTTCCCTGCACATTTCTAGCGCTCTCAGCCCAACCTCCCACTTCCTGATCCCCAATCTGCTCTCTGCTGAGGTGTTCCCCCACATTTCCACAATCAGCCTCCACCTACTGGACCTGGAGGGGAACAAGGAGGGATTGCAATGGTTGAAGATGGAGACAGAGAACCTGGCACTCCCTCCGCTCCATGAAGTATGTTATTTTTTTTAGGATGATTTTTAACCACACTGGAAGGATGCAACGAAGGCATGTAGCTACATTTATTCACAGGTGACCATTCACACAGATCTGGAGCAGGCCTTCCAAGAAGCGGATGTCATTCTGCTGCTTGATGAGTGGTGGTCCAACGACAGTGATACAGAGAATGAGGATGTAAAGAGGAAGGAGAGGGTAAAGGGAATCTTAAACAGGTACAGAGAGTATGGACAACTGATTGACACAAAGGCCAACAAGGAGGTGAAGGTGATCGTGTCTGGTGACTCATTTGTCAACCTGAGATGCTCACTTCTTTTGGAAAATGCACCCTCCATTGACAGTCACCAGTTTGTCACCGTGGCAACTCAGCTGGAGAATGAAGCCAGGGCCATTGTAGCAAAGAAGCTGAAAGTGAGGACTTCAGGTAAATTCTCTCTCAGTAATACAACTGTAGATTCCCATTGCACTTTTCATGCAAGATTAATGATCTCTCTATTCTTCTGCTCTAGATATTACAAACGTCATTGTGTGGGGAAACATCAGTGGTAGTTTCTACATTGACCTGCAGAGGGCAAAGGTTTTCAACTATGATGGGGCAATAAAAGGACCAGCCTCCTTTTCCCAACCAGCCCAAAATATTCTCTATGAAAGGTTTGTTACAATATATATATATATATAAAAAAAGATGCAATACGTTTTCATGTGCTTTGAACCCTAGATTAATGGCTAATTTACTTTAATTACACACATTTGATTGGTTATCCCTACCTAACAGGCATTTTGCAGCTCAACAAACTCATGATAAGGTTGAATATCAAATTACAAATCTGCCTACAACACCGTACCCTGCTGCAGTCTGTGCAAAATGTTGATTGCACAGTACATCCGACTGCCCTGATCAAAAACATCCTGAGTTAAGCCAAAAAGCCAACATTGTCCTTTCCAGGAAATGGTTGGACACGGACTTCCAAGAGTTGGTACGTTGTCAGCGTGCAGCTGTGGCTTCAAAGACCTGCCGAGCAGCTGCCATGTCAGCCTCCAATGGGATCCTTGCTGTCCTGAAGGCTTGGAATGGTGTTTGCAGTCCAGATGAGATCTTCTCTATGGGTGTACTTTGCCCAGGTGAAGACACAACATGAGCTCAGGTGCAGATTTGTACTGAGGTAGCTAGTGTTGAAATGGGATTGTCTTTGGCTCCTCATAGGCTTCTACGGTCTCCCAGATGGCATAGTCCTCTCAATCCCAGTAACTTTCACAGGCGGTAAATGGTCTGCGCTGCCTGATGTGGCTGTTGGAGACAAGTTGAAGGAGAGACTTCAGCTCTCTGCAGGTGAAATAGAGCAGGTATGTCAAGCAGCACAACACACATTTGTTGTTAAATGTTTAAGTCACTAACAAGTGGTTTTCTTTCCAGGAAAAAGAGCTTGGGAAAACGACGTAGGAACTCAAGATACATTTGAGGGACACTTCTTAAGTTTGTTTCAGTTTGTTCTTTTATTATCTTACTTTCACATGTGGTGTTGAACTTTTATTTGACCAGTTTAATGACAATACATCTTCTCTGCTTGTGAAACTTGCCTAAAGCCATTATATTTTCCAGATGTAAAAGATCAAACTGAGTACTTTATGGAAAAAGGAGAAATTAGAAAATATATTCTTTTTAAAATTGTACAGTTCAGTAAGTGCCTTTTTTTATAGTTCAAGAAGCAATACTTTAAGCATAAAACACACTACTACCATACACAAACTAGTCTGTTAATATCCTTCTCTAAATCCGATGTTATCACTTGTCACCCATGTCCATTTACAGTTGGACAGTCTTTTAAAAATACGGACACGTCAAAACTCCTCCCCTCGCTGGTAATTAAATATTACACAAACTGAATTTCGTGGGCTCTTTTAACCTGTAACATTCAGATTGTTTTTGTTTTTTCACAAATTGTGCAGTACTTTGTCAGTAGACAAGGAGAACTTGAACAGAGTGCCGTTTTTACATGCAATATACACATTCCTTTTTTTTTTTTAAGCATTTCTACACTATACACAAGGAGGCGTTGACTGAAAAAGAGGAAAGGTTAGTACAAATACAGTGCACTACGACAAGTCGGGGAAATGGACACATATTCTGCAATGTTATATTCAATTTGTACAACCCACCCCTGAGATTTGGATGCTGAGTGGTTTACAAAAACACAAACTGGCCTCTCTATACAGTCGGGCACAGTGCTTAATTTCTTTTTGTCCAGCAGCAGCCAGATGTGTCATGAACCCATTATGCCCCTCCAAAAACAGAAAATTTGCTCCAGTTAAAAGTAACATTTCCTTGAAAACTGACCTCAAATATTGAATATGGTAAATACATGCTTGATGCATGGCATGCATGGACTTGTCGTGGCACAAAGGAGGCTATTTGGTAAATATACATGTCCCAGTGATGACTATACAAGTAACAAATAGTTGGGGATAGATGTGCCTGTCCAACAAGGGCGTGTCTTTTAACAGAGTTGTGAATCAATATTAAATTCAATTACATATTGGTGTATGAAATTAAATTCTATTTGCAAATATTAATATAAATGAGGCAACAAATACAGAGGGGAAATGCAGGAACATTTCTTTCATCTTGCAACATGAAAGTCACTTATGTGTATGGGTTAAGATCTACTACTACCTGTCAACATCCAACAACGTCAAAGAATACGTTTCCACTCCCAGGCAACAAGTGAAAGACCACTAATAACTGAACGCTTCTGTCACCGAGGGGACTTTGAAGGTAAGGATAAAGTGAAGGATAATACTACTGTGTTTCTAAGTCTAACTCTGGGAATACGCAACTACATTTTAAACCTGGACGTTTAGAACAATTATACAATCATGGGCAACTGAAGGGGAATAAAATTACTTTTAAACTCCCCCTCAGCATAATAATAAAGATGAATCGACTGTTAAATAAAATAATTTATAGCATATATTATTAGTTACATAATCCAACATTTCAACTCTTCATAAGCCCATCTAGACAAACGAAAACAAGATTAGCCTAGGTAGAAAATAAAGGCATCATTATTCTGACATGAGACTGAGCACAGACAGCCTTGTCGCTGAGCAGTAAGAAATTTGCATGATAAATAATCAAGCCAATTTCCATGTTGGATGATCAAGCAAAACCAGATATGAAATGGTTTGCGACCACTGGCGATAATGAAGCCCCTACAACTGTTAGCCCAAGAACCTGCAGTCATTGAACATGACACAGTGAAGCCAGCAGGCAACCAAAAATAAAACAAACAACTCCTCTACAGTCTGAACAGACACTTATGAAAGCAGAACGTAATCTCAACCATATGTCGCACAATCAACCACCAACCGTATTTAACTCTTTGATAAATGTTTTGTATATAGCAGTATGTATCAATATATTGTGGGGCTAACGTACAAATAAAAACAAAACAGTTGGGGGCAGGAGGAGGCAACAGAGAAGCTATGACTGTGGTTGATGCTGAGGAGACGGAGGTGTCCCTGGAACTCCTGAGGCTCCTCCCACCACCTGTGTGTCAGAGACGAGGTCCAGCCCCTCATCAAACTGCTCCAGTTCACTTTGGTCCAGCAGCTCAAAGTCCTCTTCCTCAGTCGGAACTAGTGTGTCGTCGGGCATCTCCTCGCCGGTGCCGCTTTCTGTCGTGGTGGCCTCATCCAGGTCCTCGTCGGCTCCCAACGCTCCCAGTGTAGTGACGGCTGTGGTGTCGGTGGGTGGAGTGGACGTCTCCAGAGCGCCCGGTGGAGTTTCAGTGGGAAGGAACTCAGCCAGGGAGGGCTCCTCACTGGCCTCACTGGAACGCAGCAGGGCGGACAGTGTGTTCTGCACCACAGTGGAGATGGCCATGCTCACAATCTCCTCGCTCAAGGCCTCCAAGGACTGTTGTGTTTCCTGGGTCACTGCAGCTTCCTTCTCCCCTCCCTCCTGCGTCCCTACTTCCTCCCCCGCGCCTAGCACAGGCACCACGCCCTCCTCCCCCCCAGGTGGTCGTCCATGTCCGTTGAAGTGTGTGTTCACAAAGTGGAGCGGAGATGCTAGGTGCTGGATAAGGAGGCTGGCGGGGCTCAGCTGTTCCGCCTCTGACAGAGCACCAGCCTGGGCTCTGTCACCCTGGCCTTGGCCTCGCAGAGGGAAGTGGAGAAGGTTGTGCTCGATGGACGGGAACTCCTCAACGGAGGGGAACTCGGGGAGATCCGGCAGGTAGGACTCCTCTGGGTCGCTGTGTAAACTCTGCTGGTCCAGGTCTGTAACGGTAAATCACAAATACACGTGAAGCTGAACCTCCCGTAATTACGGAGAGAAAACCAGTGATGCACAGAAGCAGTGAATCATCCTTTATTTTATGCCACATCACTGCTTGCCTAGCATCATTGTGTGTGTGAACCTCATCCAACAATGCTCTTACATCACTCCATGAGTGATTAATTACCTTCAAAGACGTCAGTGAGTTGAGGAGTGGTGGCTCTGGACACCGAGAACCCTCCGCTCTCCAAGATGGATGCTTCCTCGTCTGACAACTCAGAGTCTGTGATGGCCATCGCCAGAGCTGTGGTCTTCACATCCACCTGACCAACAAAAGCACAGCGTTGAAGCACATTACAGCAACAAAATCAAACTGTAGGCGTTCTACAGCTGCGCTAATGGAATGTGGTAGTACTTGAATTATTATTATTATGATGATTGAAGCCATTTATTACATCACACCACACCGCAGAGCTCCATTCCCGCTCTAGCTTAAAACAAGAATTACCGCCTCGTTGCCTCCATTACATCCATGTCTGTCCAAAATGTCACCACGAGTGAAATTGTCAGCAAATTAATATGAATGCTTGAATATTGCCCAAATATCTTTTGAGACATTTCTGCCAAATTTGAAGGAATTTGCTCAAGGTGTTCCTGAGATATCAGATTCATGAGAATGGACTACGGTCCTCTGTTGGTCTCATGGTAACACACACCCTGATAATAGCCTATTCTATGTGTCACTGTATGGTGGATTGACTTTTAAGGCGCGTCTTCGTACCGTCGTGGCGAAACAGGACAGCTCTTCCTCACTCTCACTCTCCGTCTCGGCTCTTGGCTCGTCCCCCTCCTCTGCCTCCTTCTTCACCTCTGTAAAAACACACATACATACTTTTAAAACGCATGTAAATATTAAATTGTAGGATCTGATTCAATGACAGAATGGCACTCATAGCATACTGTTACATTCATAATCACAAATCAATTCATTCATAATTACACTTCCTTAATATTCAACAGTGTTCTATTAACATCATTATGTGCCACGTTGTGTTACGATGAGGTTGGATATCAGTAATAGTACAAACAAGCATGTGCTTCAATGCAGGATTTTGAATTTGATGTTATGCAGACGAGTTACTCCCGACTATAGCGTGACGGTGTCCGGTGGCACTCACTCCTCTTGTCGTGCTTGCGGTGCTCGGTCTCCCCCTTCATGCTGTAGTCCAGTTTCATCAGGATTGGCTCAAAGCCCGTGTACATCCTCTGGATCAGCTCGTGGTACACCACCAGGGCCACAACAGCACACTCAGGACTGAACAGGTGCACAGACAAAAACAACTTTAAACTTTAAATAAGATGC
This sequence comes from Chelidonichthys spinosus, assembly GCA_029853015.1. Lineage (NCBI taxonomy): Eukaryota > Metazoa > Chordata > Actinopteri > Perciformes > Triglidae > Chelidonichthys > Chelidonichthys spinosus. Next base: position 3,659,036 of record CM056844.1, read on the forward strand.
TGCAAATGCACACAGATTGAATAGAAGAAAGGCTGATTTTGTAGTGAGGATCAAGTTATGTGCTCTACGAATGAGGTATGAGGAGATACATTATTATAAAAGATTAAAACACACAATAGATGATCAGTTCTGAGACTGGACATAAACCTGCACCAACAACAGGTTTCCTGATATTAAGCAAACATACTATCAGCATTCGCTCCATTAACACACCACTCTGTCACGACAAGCAAACATTCTGATGTAAATTCATAACGCAACAGTTTCTTTTTAAAGCTAATTAGGTAAGAGGGGACTCACCAATAATATAGGAGATCATGATTCCTGGTACATAATGCCCAACCACAGCAAGGACAAAACAGCCACTGCACGTCATCACACAGAACTGGGGAAACAGAGGAGGTAAAAATAATTACAGGACATTTACACCTTCAAGCTGCACGAGATGAGGAAGTTAAAAATGTGTTATCTCTGCAGGTGTGTTTGTGTATGATAGAAGAGAATGTCTGCCAACTGCAGCAGCTGTGGAGATCAGGCAGATTGCACCAGGTCTTATAGCTTTATTCCCATATTTACAACTACGTTGGCAGAGAATTTGCAATGGTACTGTTTACACATGTGACACTATTCCTTGTGTGTCAATGGGCAGAGTCCATGTGCTGTACCTTGCCATGGTTCTGCTGTTTGTACTGCAGCATCTCCTGCAGGTACAGGCAGTAGGTCAGGTAGCTTTCAGCCAGGTGGTGGCTGAGCTCAGGAACACTGAGCAGACGCTGCTCCCCACTCATTGTGTCACTGTACGCAAACAAGGAAACACACACATTAGTAAGGAACAAAAACATTACGTGAGGCTGTACATTGTTTGCTTGCAGAGAATAAAAGATATGATTCCATTTGAATGTAATGAAAGTAGTGACGCACACAGATGGATGCCAGCACAACAGACTAAAATAGACTGGTTTCCTAGAATGAGGGGATGGAAATCTCACAAACATAAAGACAGACCTCACACTGCTGGAATTTAACTGAAGCTGTTATTTTGAATCAGCTCAGGCTGTGAATACACATGAGTAGACGTTTATCATCCACACACTACATACCTTTGTACAGGCGGAGCGTCAGCATGTTGAACTGCAGTGAAAAAACTACAATTAGCAGCAGTCATAAACATAAAAAAAAAAGTGTTTTACTAAACAAGATTACTATGGAGCCTCACTGCGTGAAAAGGTTCTTTTACAGCTTGCCTTGAAGGTTTGCAGTTGTGGGCCTTCTTGGTTAACGGCATGTACCGTGTCACATGTTTGTGTTGTGCAATCCTACGCTGGTTGTGAATGGGAACTTAATTACAATGCAAGGTTTGCATAAGTCGAAACCATGCAAACTGTTATGACACAAGGAAATTACACATACATATCATACTGGGAGGAATCTAAGATTTACATCAGTTATTTTGCATCACCAGATGACATTAGGGACCCTGGGCTTACCGGTGATGGTGGGCAGCATGGGCTTCCATCTCTCCAGGAGCATGAGTCCCAGCAGGGAGACACTCAACAGGAACAGAGGCCGCAGGGAGGTGGACGACAGGAGCCTGCGGATACACAATAAATGTTCAACACAGATATAATAAACATACATGTCACTTCCAGACACATCTTCATAGCCCCTATGTTTGCTGACAGCAGGTCAACAAGGCCTAAACCAATTAAAACTACACGAGTGTTTGTGTGGATTAAACTCAACACAATAAACGTGTAACAACTACAACAACAACTGGTTGTATATTTGGTCAGCGTCATAGTGTTTTCCCTGATAGTGACGTAACATTAGCCGTGCTGAAAAAAAAAAATGAAGTTTACACTGTTTTGAAGGCTGCGTTAGCATTTTGGCTAAAGACGTGGGATTAGCTAACTTATCTTGACATTCACTCCTCACTAATATCCTCGCCGACATTAGCCAGCTAGCTAATGGTTTCCAATGCGGTCTTAAAGGGTTGTCAAAGAAAAGAAAGGTGATTAAACTGGGGGACTTACCAGAATAATGTGTTGAGCGTCAGGGCGACAGCGATGCTGTACAACGGCCTTTCCCACACCAACAGCCTCTGCGCCCACAGCAGCAGCCACTCGTACTGCGATAGCCAACTCTGAAGACGCTCCCGCAGAAGGACGAGCTCCGGGTCCCCGTCCTCGCAGACCTGCTCCGAAGTCCCCGCGGGGAACAGAGCCTCCAGGCCGACCGACGAGGAGGTGGTGACCGAGGGGCGTCTACTGGCCTCCTCTCCACTCGCCATGTTTCCTCCACTTTGTTATGTTGTTTTGGATATCAGGGATATACGGAGAGCAGCGTCAAGTGTGACGCACTAAAAAAAAGCCCACGCTTCCGGTTAATACTTTCAAAGTAAAGCCACGCGTTAGCAACAGGTTCACGAAATACCAACGCGCTCGACGATAATAAGTCGTGCTATATCTAATAAATTAATTAAAATGATTTCCCTCGTCACAAATTTCATGAATGACTAACGTTACAGCGATTATTTGATGTCAGGTATACTTATTTTACTATGTATGTGCTATTCATTTCCGGCATTACTGTTGATAACTTCCGGCAACTTGATGTACCTATGACACAGATGGGCGGAAGGATCACGGATCACAAGGCTCGTCATGGATAATATATATATATATATATATATATATATATATATATATATATACATACACACACACAGTATATATATTGTTAAAGCGCAAGCGTACCACCGTGTGGTTCGTGATCCTGTTGCATAAAGGTAAAACTCTTATTTCCTATGGAAAAACATCCAATACATTTTATTTATATCGTTAATTTTTTTACAAAACTCGAATGTTTACCAAAGTGCTGCACAGTGAGATTAAATAAGTAAAATCAATCAAACATAAAAACACACAAGGACACTATGAAATTAGACAAACAAATCTAAGGAAGCCAGGAAATACAACCAGCTGGTTTTTATATAAATGTTTAATACAGAAATATACAGGATTTGCATTCACACATACTGATTTGATCTGATGAAGATATCAGGACTTTGTGCCAGAAACATATAACAGTATCAAGCCCAGCTCACTGTCATCCCTGTTACTTGAACACAGCACGTAGATCATGAATTTCCTCCTGTCATTTCAGTCACAAGTTGATTTCTGAAAGAAAAAACAGCTATCATTCAACTCAGAAACTATTGTGAGTATCCCAAAAGAAGAGAAGACGCCTACCTGGCTGGTACACGACCAGGACTCAAGCCTACAGAGGTGGTAAAGGAGGGCAGGGGACCCTCTGTGCCTTGGTGCTAGGATGACAGGGCATCAATACCTGCAGGGGCTAAGACCATGGCCTGCAGCAGGTCAGACAGAGAGATGATGCCCTTCACCACGTCAGCCCTGTCCACCAGGACCAGCCGATGGACCTGGGGTAAGCAGAAAAATGATAACGTATTTTCTCCTCTATTTCTCAAATCTTATGATGTAATGAGACATATTTGAGCCCAAACTCTTTGGAAGGAACTATAAACCTCAGCGTTGACTATGCGGTCTATGATGGTTTCCAGGGTTTCTTCAGGGTAGCACTTGATTACTCCCTCAACAAAACATGAGCGCCTGCGAACGACCTCGTGCATCGGCATGTCCAGGTTGTTGTAAGTCTTCTGGGCTGCTAGATTCTGCCACGGAGAGAACACCGTTGTCAGCAAACATATATGATATGATATGTATTGGGAGCGCCACAAAAAATGTAAGACACAGTACTTACAATCACATCAAATCTTGAATAGAGAGACACCACTTTCCCTGAGAAAACAGATGATTGGATGCTGTAATGTTGTGTTCTTAATTGATAAACTGTAATACCGAATTTTTTCAGAGCATACCTTGTTTATCCACCACAGGCAGTGCGGACACCCGCCTTTCCACAAAAATGGAGAGGGCATCGTAAAGCGTCGCTGTTTGCTGAACAGTGGCGATGTTCCTGAAGGTTCCTATCCCGAGCTCCTGGATCTGCCTTCCAACGAATGCAGGCCTGGGAATTTTTTTCCCCTGAAACAAAATCCAAAGTTTAATTCATGCAAACATTAAAAAAGATCAAGTAAATCAGGTGACATGAAGGTAAACCACAGCCTAAACATCTGCTTGCTCACAAATATATGGAGGAACTTGAGGATTCTTTTGTGGGTGAGAATGTGCAAGACATTTCCAGACTCTGGATCCACGACCGGCAGCCGGTGGATCTTATACTTAAGCAGGGAATAGACGGCATCGAAGAGGCTGAGAGGGGCGAATAGAAGAAGACACTGTACTGCCAGTTGATTTGAAATCGCATAAAAGATTGTATTTACTCACCTGGCTTCTGGAGAAATGCTAATGAGGAATTGATCGAAACACTGCAAGTAGACATCTAGGCAGAAGAAGAGAGAGCTCTAAATGTAATTCACAGAGATGTGTGCACAGAGATAACTGCCCCATGTTGGTTATTTACTTGGAGATGAATCACCTCTCCACGTCTCAATCTTGTGGCTCTCCAGCTCGTACATTTGAACCTTTCGAGGGCAACGGATGTTAAGACAAAAGACGTGAAGTCAAACAATCAGTTTAGAGCACTGTGTTCATCCTCACCATGGGGGACTTGTAACAGCAATGGAGGATGTTGATGAAATCTGTAATGGTCAGCATCCCTGCATGTAGAAGAAGGTTCCCATTATTACAATTCACAGTGACCAATACTTTACTGCGCTTATTCCATTAATCCGCTGCCTCACCCACAAATCTCTGTAATTTGCTGTCCCATAACGGCGCAGCCCTCAAGCCATTTGCCACCAGTGCAAAAAAGGCCTTTTTCACCTTTGGAAGTTAAAAATTCACAGTGAGCGAAGTGAGTAATTCACCAGAAATCCAAATGGAGATGGCGTTCCTTACTTGTAGTTTGGTATCAAATATGACCAGTTTACAGCTGGTTGGAATGGCATCATAGCAGTGGTGACTTTTCATGAAATTCATGTAAACCGTGGCATCAGCCTCTGCAGGGAATCACATGTTAATACCACACAGCCGATCACACTGCTTAACACCGACACGGACCAAATATATGTAATCCTACCTGCTTTCTTTATTCCCTGCTTCTTTTCTGGAAGGGACACCTACAACAGAGCAAGCGCAACATTCTCCGCATGACATTGTCGGAATAGTTTGAAATCCAGTTCATTTCCTCGGCTCCAATAAGTTTTAAACGTTATTCAACCCAAAGTTGACATTTCACCTTTGAGGGAGGCTCCATGACTCCGTTTTGTGTCCATGAAAAATCTGATTCCAAGGCAGCAAACTCAAACCGCTGGTGAGTCCGCTCGGTTTGTTGCCGTCTTCTCACGAAGCCCAGCGTCTATATTAGGACATCTCAAGTTTTATGTGTCAGGAGTGTTTGGGGGTGGGTCGGAGGGGAGGGGTGAAAGAAGAACCTGATATCTGCTCCCAGTCTCTTCAAAACACACTTTTCATGGCGTCGCTCTTCTTGTGTAACAGAAGGCATCGGCTTGAAACACTTACTGCCGCCTCAGATCACATGGATTTGCCACCAATTACTGGGCGCCATAGAATGAACCCATGGAGATGTTTACAGATGATTTATTCAGGAGATCTGGTCTATTAACAGCAAATGTCAAGGCATCATATGGTAACGGTGTTTCTGAGAGGCTGTATACTTGTAACTACGTTGTTGACACAGAGGACAATAAATAAATGTCACAAAGATATGCATCCTTTATTATGTTTTGTACAATATTTGCATTTTACACCATGTACAAAATTAAAGGTCTTCGTGCTGTATCAAATTTAGAAGCTGAGAACAATTCTGTCAAAAGGTTCCATAACAAGGTAAAAGTCCTCGGGACGACGTATAACATGGTACATAAAATGAAATCAACCCTTTGCATTTTTTCCCTCCGGTGTTTAAAAGACACGCTTCACAATGCTGCAATAATGGAGTGAAGTGACCCTGCTACACTGAAAATGGAGGCCAGGTGTGCAATGTCCAGACTGAACCAACAAAGAAACCCTGCTGTTAAGCCTCTAACGTGCTGCATTCAGTATGATCACTTCAAAAACACCCGCCAGAAACCAACTGGCCTTTTTTTTTTTAATAAAGACCTTTTCCCATTGGAGAATCTCTTATGTTTGGCTACATTACCCTGTTACAGTTACATTAATATGACATCATGTTGCCACAGAAAATCAAATCGTGACATATTTTTGAAGCAGAAGGTGACCAGATAAGGAGTTGATAGTTTTTGTGTGTGGCCAATGACCGTTGCACTGAGGTATGTTGACGGCGATCACAAACAGTAACAAAAATCTGGTGCACAAAAATCAGTGCTTGCTGCATGTGTATGTGTAAAGCTTGGCGTGCATAAATGAAGCATGAATTAAAATTAAAATGGTTACATTAAGCCAGTATGAATAAACCAATATTAAGGAGACAAAGTAAACTGTTTTAGTCCCTTCTTCCTTCACAGAGCCCCACCATAAAAAATGTACTTTCAGATATGCTGTGTAACCTCCACACACTTTCATCAACTTGCAAAAGTAGCACGCTGTAATATTACAGCTGTAATATAACTCACAAACGGCCCTACATGACCAGCTGACAGGTCTCAACCTTCATTAATAAATGTGAGTAGCATAACAGTTGGGTTGCAGCCAAGAAAAGCATATCAAATGAACTTTAAACTCCTTGTGATAGTCTCTGCATTTAAAACACGCTGCAGAGCCTTGACTGAAAACTATGGCAATTTATTTATGGCGTTTTTTTTTTTAGTGCTGAGCTATAAGTGTATTCCCACCCTGTGCCGAGTCATCGACGACTCTCACCGTTGCTCCTGTATTCCAGATCTGGGAAAGTAAACAAAACATGACCCGAAGCATGCTGGTTTCAAATCCAGAGTCCTTTGGTACAGGTTGACAGCAGTGGAGTTTTTTTTTAAATTTACTATCCAGGCATGAGCAGAGCGTGGGCTTTGTCAACAGGTAACATAGAGTCTGGATGGCAGGGTCCCAGCTGTATAGGAGGAAAACCCCCCAGGTGAGAGTCCAGACCTGGTTCTGCCCGTCCAAGCCATTGTGCATGATGTTGATGGTTATGATTGGGACCACGAGCGAAGACTGTTGAGGTGTTTCTAAGCCCACACTGAAGAAGAGGGAGGGACCCAAGACAGCCAGGACAGAAGTAGGAGACAGGAGACCAGATTTGGGCAGTTTCCTCAGAATCCGTTTCAGGATGTATGTGACCCATGGAGGTAAGGAGGGAGCCCCAGAGACACAATATAGAGGTCTGTGAGTAAGCCGGTGGGGGACTTTGTATTTGTTCCTGGCCGATTCCAAGTGCACGGGTCGGATGGTTCAGACTCTCGTTGGCCATAATGCAACAGGGGAGGCGTGGGGCTGCAGGGGGAGCTTCTGCATTGAGATTGGAGGCCTGAAGGTCTGGGCTAATCTCAGCTGGAGGTGGGAGCAGGGACTGGCCGCTTCTGGAGAGACTGAGCTGGTGCAGCACAGCGCTGGTGGCAATAAGGCCCGCCACACTGGTCAGATACACCAAGCCGAGCATACAGGATACCTAAAAATACAATAAATACGCTCAAAAATCGAGGACAAGCCTGCTGATATGTTCAGATATATAACACCCAATTCATCTTTTAGAAAACAAATGGGTAAAACGATGGCATGAAAAAAACATCCCAAGCATATTAATATCTATCCATTCAACTAAAATCTCCTTGTTACCTTGGTAAAGTGCTGGCAGATGGCTGTGAGGGCTTGACTCCATGCTGATTGCTCCAGTAACACGCAAAGGTCAGTGTAGGTGAACCAGCCACGTTTCATCCCCTGCCGCTCTGCAATACTGGGAATACAGAGGCCAAACTGGTGATGCCAGTACAGTGCTGATAGAAGAAATATTTACCATTCTATTTCATGTTTAATTTTACAACATCTATAGACAATCTTTTACATAGCTGACTACCAACCTGGTTTCCAGTTGACTTAATGTGTCAAATAAGTCATTTGGCTCCGTGAAGAGGCTCCACTCCTAGAAGATGTACGACACAAGCATTAAGACTTGAACCAAACATGCCTGTAAGCAACACTTCACATGTAAATACACACACAGACACACTTACAATGGCATTCAAGAAGTTCATCTCCAGGTTATTGACAGTTTTGACGTCCAACTTCCCAGCTGCTCCCCACTCATCGTTGAATACCTCTTCTTCCTCCCCTTCGTCATACAAGTACTTGCTGGCAACCATCTAATTCAAAAAGATCAGTGTGTTTATCCATGCAATATCATTGAAGTAGATTTAATTTTTGCAAGAAACAGCACTAGAGGACAGCCTGGGAACAAATGCGTCAAACATCATTCTGAAATGAGCAGCAAACATGCCAGACACATTCGGAATGACCTATGAACCCAACACACATACCATAGAGATCAGGAAGAGGTCAGAGGAGGAGATCTTTTGTAGGTATTCAGGGTTTCTATGTCGGAGCCTTTCTATGTAGACCAGTGCCAGCATCATGGCACACGGGGAGATGCAAGCCTCCCTGAAGCAAAACACAGATTTGTTTTAGATTAATGACTGGCAGCGCTACCTTTAGTACTTGGGCTGTAACGGTACATGAATTCGTCCCAAGCTGTTCGGTATGCAACATCGTTTTGGGACACACTGTGACCCAAACAGCTGTTTATGTCTACAACTCATACAAGCAGAGCAGAAATTATTACTACGAGTTCTTAAGATCAACAAACAATGATTCCTGACAAACTGTATGATGACAAATTAAGTCACAGACAAAAAAGTACAAACCTGGAAACATGTGCAGCATATTTCTTCTGAAGCTTTCGTATTGGGCTTGGGGCAGATTTCTGGAAGATTTCAACGGCGATATCTGGAATCACAGTAAAAAGTAAAAAAGACAATTGGAATATATTCACGTTAAATTATTTATGTATACGCAATACAGGGACAAAGTTGTGCCAAAATGTTTTATATGGCCTCGTTTAATGACAAAAGTCAGAGAAACTCGCCTGTAACAGGGCAAGAGAGGGCGTCCAAAGAAACGTCTTTGTCCAGGCCATAATACAGTCGCTTTCTCACTCGTTCAGACAACTTCTGGTGTCCAGGAAGAATCTGAAAAAAAAAAAAAAACAATAACAAAAATGTTAGCTAGCAAGACTTGCTAACGTTACTCAGCTAGGTTAGCTTAGGTTAAGTTATATAAGGCTAGTTAAACTAGTTTGGGGGGAACTTACGCTAGCCAGGTTGAAAGGCAGTACAAAGAAATGCGCTTTGCTTACACGCAAATGCAGTTTACAGCAGCCGTGAACGTTACCCATACCATACTGTTACGTTGTAATTTTAGCTTAGCTAACGCTAGGCCCCTAGCTGGTCGACGGGTGAGCGCAAACTGACAGTTACGTTAGCTTAACAATTACAAACATTGGTGTTATAAAACCACACGTTTAGTTTGAATTAGACACACTAATGTCACTTAGCTAAGTTAGGTTGTAGCCAGCTAATATACCAAGGGACCCGACGTTAACTCTACTTGACATAAACGTCGATTAGCTTAGCTATTGCGCCTAGCGTTAGCTTCGGTAGTTTGTTGACCTAGCGAGATCGTTTTTCAAAAACATACCGTGAACTCCTGGAAGTCCGAAAACTGAAACGTCTTTTCGTTGAATAAAGCCTCGAAATCCATATCTACTGTATATTAAACATTAGTCGGCCTAATGTTGAAGAGAGGAATATTTGCCCTGGCTCCGTCTGACAAGGAGAGCTCAGATGGCAACACACCCTGACCTGGGACAGCTCAGATGCATCACTGTCGCATTACTGCCACCTACTGGGCGTAGCGTGAACTGCTAGACTTCTTCTTCTACGCGTTCTTTGGCGGGTTATAATACCAACTTTTAGCTGCATATCGTCATCTACTGTACTAGAGTATGCACTTACCTACGTCTGATCATCACATTTTATTCATAGAGCTCCTGAAATAAAGTGTTGGTGCATTACTCAGCAGATATTTGCATCACCTGGTCTTTCTCAAACCAGGTGAGCATCATTGCAGGCCATGGATGATGCTTTCAAGCCATAACAGCACAAAATATGCTCAAGCTAACTTGTTTGATCCTAATGTGTCTGAAAACAAAGATTTCATCAAATCAAACATGACAGGAGTCGTCGTTTAAAACAGGAAACTGTTCATGTGTTTGGGTCTAAACACACACACACACACACACACGCACACACACACACACAGCTGCTCCAGAACTCAGCTGCACGCGTGCTGACGAAGACCAGAAGGCGGGCTCACATTACACCGGTTTTAGAATCGCTGCATTGGCTCCCTGTGAGCTTCAGGATCAATTTTAAGGTTCTTTTACTAGTTTTTAAGTGTCTTAATGGCCTTGGGCCTTCTGTCTGACCTGCTTTTACCGTATCAGCCCTGGTGGACCCTGAGGTCCTCCGGTACTGGTCTTTTATCTGTTCCCAATGTTAGAACCAAAACCTTTGGTGAAGCCTCATTTTATCATTATGGCCCTCGCCTGTGGAACAGCCTGCCGGAGGGCCTCAGGGGCCACTGAGTCTGTTGATGCTCTTAAACGCAGGCTCAAGACTCACCTTTTTAATTTAGCTTTTAACTAAGTCTTTTTATTCTTTTAGTATTACTCATTTATCCTGTCATTTTACGTGGTCTTTTAATTTTCTCTTAAAGGTTTTATTGTTTATTTACTCATTTATTTTGTTTTACTTTCAGTAATTCATATTAACATTAATTTATGTTGTTTTAGGAGGTTTTTAATTTCTTTTATTATCTATTTTATTTATTGTCTCTTAGTTTTCAGCTCCATTGTTCTCCTCATGGGGGCCCTCCACTCCGGGAGCTCTGTCTGGTCTGCCTGCGGGGGTGCCGTCCTGGGGGTTGTCCTGGCCTGGATAGTTGGGGAGCCCCTTTATGGCCGTGGTATGGGTCCCTATCTGTCTGGGTTGTGGGCTTGGGCGGCTCTCGGGGGGGGCGGGCTCCCTTAGGATGGTGTTCCCTCACTTGGTCTATCAGTGCTCAGTCATATTCCATTTTATCTTGTGGGGGGGGGGGGGGGGGGGGGGTGTTACATGAATGAGGGTGCGGGGAGTGGGGATGTTAAAAGGGTTTGTTTTATTTTATTTTAATGTAAAGCACTTTGGGCTGCATTTTTATATGTATGAAAGGTGCAATATAAATAAAGAAAGACACACACACACACACACACACACACACACACACACACACACACACACACACACACACACACACACACACACACACACACACACACACACACACACACACACACACACACACACACACGACAAGAAAAAAACAAGATGAATCAAATAATGTTTTAATCCTCTCCATTTATTTTTATTCCAGTACATTACTAGTACTACGACTACTACTCCTACTACTACCAATGATAATATTAATACGAACAATCAAGGTAAAGTGGCATATCTCAGTATAATTGCATGCTTTTAAGACACAAAAAACAAAAAACATTTTCTCATGCAGTGTTTTCTATAACATGTCTTCTTTGCTATTTGCACATTAAAACATCTGTAATGTCTTTAACTTGTTTGGATGTTTTAATATGTATCTTTAAAGGTTTCATTCCAATCACTATAATGAAGATGTTTACAGGTTTATATATTATTTAGAGCCTTATTTGGAGAAAAAATATTCTTTTTTAATGGCTCTTCACTGTATTTTCTGATTTATGGCGTGATAAGTAGAGATATCCAAAATCCCCTCAGTAAAAACCTAGACTCTAATGTCAACAAAATGAAACAAGAATTTTGAACCTGGCCAAAGCCAATGTTCAGAGTTCTGTTCAGTATGTAAGCTTATTTCCCACAAAACCTGTAATACAAAAACCTCTCTCCCCTAAACTGGAAATCTTAACTCATAGTTACTTTAATGTACTGAATCACCATTTAAATGTTCACATTCACATCAGTATTTTCCTTCCACTGGATGTTGAAACCTTCATCCTGTAAAACTTCTTTGAGTCTCTTCTTCATACTTCATGACATTAAAACACAGAAAATACTGTTTCTTCATTCACTAACTAGTATTAAGGCTAAAGAAGCCAGTGAACAGTATATTGTTATGTATTCTTAACCTCTAAAACCCTTCTTTGATTATTTTTCTTCATCGCACACTTCATTTAAGTATTTCACTAGAGATTATATTCCAGGCTCCTTACTGGGTCGGAGATTAAGTCAGGAATCACCTGAGAAGACAACCAGAAAAAACTGTGATTACTCATGATTTATACAAATATCAAATATATCAAATATTAAATATCTCGTGGTCAGATTCAATTCAAGCTTCCTTTTCTCTAGCGCCACCCACAGGACAAACTTTACACGTACAGCTCCAAGAATAGCTAAATCATCAGGAGGATGTTTTCCAAGCCAACATTTCTGGTTAGTTACCAGGACCAAATCACCTCAGGCTCATTAAAAACAAACTAATGTGTACATACCATGACCAAAGGAGGGAGCTGTCTTTACCTAAATACTCCAGACCATAGTGATGAGGGCTGCGTGTCCATCTTCATATTTAGGCCTAGAAGATCTGCGCCTCCTGGCGGGATTTTCATCACAGTTCTGTAAAACAGAGAGGGTGGTTAGATTTGAGACTTTATGGAAGTCAACAGCTTTTCTCATATTTATTCATTGCTCACCGGAGCGCAGGATTCCTCCTTGGGGCACAGCTCCAGTTTGCAGTGCAGGTAGATAGCCTCACTGTTCACGTCATTGTCTTCAAAGAACTCGAACACGCTGAAAGAGAAGGAGTTGGACGGTCCCAGTCCGTTTCCCTCCATCTGCACCGTCTCGTCAGCGGGGCATCTGCTCAGCGACAGGAAAACACACACCATGAGTTCATCAGAAGTCGACTCTTGCAGTCGCTGACGAGGTTTGTTCTCACCCGTCGGTGATGAGATCGTATCGCGGGTCAACATCAGGCATAGACTGGTTGGTTGCCCAGCAGGAGTCGGTTACCACAGCGACCATGGCGTCGTCCAGCCCCTCCGTCTTCAAGTCCAGCCAGATCCTCTGGCCCAGCTGGATCTCAGTGGACTCCCCGACAGGGTCCACGAGGCCGGGGTCAGTGAAGGTGTTCATCATCACACTGTAATTCCAAACTCCAGTTTCGATGGTCTGAAACACAGGGCTGGAGAACACACACACACACACGTAAGTCAACTATCCACTAACTTTAACTCCAACCAGGTGAAGCTCAGCGGGACTCCACACACTTGTCTCTGATCCTGAAGCTCAAACTCCTGGTGTTTGGTTGGGTGTAGGAGCAGGAGAAGTCGATCTCTACTTGGTCATGGCTGGTGATGATGCTGTAATCGGAGCTGTCCTCCGCCATGATGGTGTTCTTGAAGATGACTTGGCTGTCGTTCCTCTAGATTGTGACAGAAATCATTTTTGGTGAGCAAAAACAGCACATTTGTTTGTGTTCAGAGCAACTAGTACTGTAGGAGAGCACCCACCATGACCTCCGTCCCGCAGCTGTCGCTGCCGTCGAAGCTGAAAGTCACCATGTGGTCCTCTTCGTCTATGAGACCTGTGCAGTTCTCGTCATTGAGGTGTAAGCCTGAGTAGTCGATCCCTTTAGCCCACAGCAGACATGCAGCCAAAGTGACGGTGCCGGAGTTCTTCATGCAGACTGTCGGCTCGCCTGAACACGCAACGCAAAGAAGTCAAAATATGCTTATGGAGGCAGAAGCACGCCCACCTACTAAATAAAAACCAATCAGGGATAGAAAACAGTCTCATGCTTTAGCTGTGCTTTCTCTTCAATGATCTGTTTATGGGTTTATTCACTTTCCTCTTCAGAGGCCTTTGTTCAATTAACTTAAAATGTGCTCTATAAATTATCATATGAATGTGCACACCAAATAACAAAACCCCAGCCGCTAGCTGTAAACCAAAGGGATGTCTGACCCAACATTATAACCTTTCACCAAGTCTTTTCATGCCACAGTTGCTGCACGTTACCGAAAGCATCTGTTGGTTTGTACTTGGAGGCGAACAAGGCCCGACAGAGGCAGCGGGTTTCACCGAGGTTCTCGCCACAGAACTCGTGATGGCTGCAGTATTGGTCCTGACAGCCGTCCTGAAGGACAACAGCTACACACAGACAGATGACAAATAACACGTTTTTAAAGGTAGATCCTGGACAGAAGGAAGTCCAAAATAACCCACTGGAACAGAGGAACAATTTCAATTAACCGAGTGCTTTTATTTGATCGTATGAAACTTACAGCAGCCGGCACCTGACCTCCAGGGGTCAAGAGTGATGTCACTTTTCAGGTAACACGCCTCAGCGTAAGCCTCCAGAAACTGGCAGTTGAGGCCGTCAATCGGCGGGTAATTGCATGTAGTGTTTATGCAGGCGGTTACGAAGGGCTCTGGGTCAGTGACGTTGTGGCAAGCAGTGAAGGGGTCCTGGTACATGAGATAACAGCTGTTCCAGAGAAGAAGAACGAGAGTAAATGACCAGTTTTAGCTTCCAGAATCATCCCTGGTCACATGACAGAGTGGCACCACAGAAACGTGTGTCGTATGGATGAAAAGAGGGTTTTCACGCAGTTCTTACTTTTCAGAGAGGCGGCTACACTCGATCGTATTGTTGTCGATGTCATTGTACTGCATATCACAGCTAGGGGTTGACAAATGGCACCATTCAATTATACATCGATACAATAATCAGGTAATATCATGCATCAAGTCGTTAATAAGTTGTACCCGATTTCACTGTCGTCATAATTCTTCATCTCCCAGATGCTGGTGGTTTGGCTGGAATTAGTGACGTCGCCACACAAGCCGCTCACAGGTTCAGCAAGTACTGGTCAGAAGAGAGATGAAGACAAATCAACTTACAATCGATTTAGCACAACAAAACAAACAGCAAAGCTGTCTCTACCTGTCACGTGTGCCGTGTCGCCATCAAAAAACAGTGTCATGTTGGAGAAAGTTGTCTTGGCGGTAACTCCAGTCTCGTCCCTGGAGAGATCCACACCGTAAAAATCCTGAGGGTTGGCGGTCAGCGATAGCATTTGGTCTCCAACCTACATCGAAGCAGATCGGCAACGCAAGGAAACGGAGGAAAAAATGGCTTAAACATCACAAACCCTCTTCTCTTCTGGCTTTTTCATATGAGGAGTAAAAGATGGCATGTAATGAGCATTAATGAAAGGATTGTAGTGGCTTACCCGAACTCTGCCACCCTGTTCAAAATACATGGTCTCATTGACCTCTGGCAGCCATAGTTTCAAATAGTCCAGAAACAACACGTCTTTACGCCGTCGTTCCCGGAAACCAGCTGAGAGGTCAAATTCCCCGTCTTTTGTCATCAGAGTGTATAAACACCGATCAGAGACGGAGTGAACTCTGTCGAGGACGTCGAAGACAGTGGAGCCAGTCACGGTGCACACGACTGTGGAGAGGATGCACCTGGTGGAGATGGAAAGGTTTACGGTGCTTGAAGTGTCTATCGTAAGTCCGACGTTGTTATTAAAGTGAAATGCTAAATCAGTGGTGAACTTGTGTAAGTTTTATGGACTGAATCATTAATCCAACGTTCCACTATAAATGATTAAATGTTAAATGCAGCCCTAATAACAGAATAATAACAGAACTTTCTCCTCAAGGTTATGATTTGTGTCACGTTCACCTCATTCAAATCAGTCAGCCCAACCTTCATTCAAACTGGATTCCAATGAAAAAATGAGCATATTTACATGTTGTTGCCCACGCAAACCTCTAGGGGTCCACATGTAGAGTTGGTTTGTAGGTATGCAGCAGCACTACAGCCCATGCTGGTGCAGGTGTCTTGGAGGATTTTTTCTGAGTTGGATTTCATAACGTCACCTGGAATGTGACAGGAGGTTTATCAAATTAGTTTCATATTAAACATCACCAGGTAGTGTGCAAAAGTTAACATTTCACGACATCACAGTTTAACCACTGGATTTGGCTACCTTCGAATCTGCATCCGCTTACGTCGAAGTAAACCGTGCCATCCCCTTCAGCTTCAGTAAACTCCCATGAATCAAGAGACATGTTCCCAGCCACCGCCGTCAGGGTCTAGAAAAGGATTCGACAAAAATCAAGGTTAATACTGTGATACTGAGGGAAACGTGTAGTACTTGAATCTCTCTTTTTATGTTTGATTATTGTCTATTCACATGTAGTCATTGTTGATATGAGAAGTCAAACAGGAAATCAAGCCGAGTGTTGCTAGTTTTTAGGTGAAGCAACTCCACTCCAGGCTCACAGTAATCCATGAAAGGAAATTGGTTCTACTCTCAGGGATGAGATGCCATGAACTTTGCATTTTCCAAATCCAGTGATTAACTTCTGATTGAAAGAGGAACTTGAAATATCAAGTTAACTGAACATAAAGCAGATATATGTTAATAGACAACAACTTATCTCTGAGACCAAAGTGACTTCTTACTTACAAAAGCAGAGGGGAAGGCAAAGTGTGTTTCCACTGTCACACTGGCTTGTGGACTATAGTCATAGAGAACTATATCGATCTGAAAGCAGAAACAGACGAAAGAAAAAACATTAGGAAATGGCTTCTAAAACTATTTAGAAATAAACTTTACTTTGAAGCTTGATAGAAACGGTCTTTAGAATGTTCATTTTGTACAAAAACAAACAAAAAACATAGAACTGATGGTGCCTTACGAAGGAGTTTGAATTAATCCTCAAAGTAAGGCGAATATTGCAATATGAGTAGGTGATTATGTTTGGCAAAAGGCCTTCCATTCCCACTGGTGATATTTGTAGATTTTCTTCCATTTCCACTGTGTTTGACATCCATGTATCGTTTAAGTACAGGCAGTCTTGGTCCATGTCTCCTACGTCATTTGTGAAACAGACTTGAAACGAACCTGAATCGAATGCCACCTTCAAAAACAGAGAGACGCCAAACATGAAGAAACAATATTAAGGCCTTTAAAGACAGGGTTCCACTCAAAAACAGTATTATTCAATAATGTTAGTCTTTTTACATTACTTACAGTCTCTGAATCAACATATAGTGAAAGAAATACTCAAACAAAATGAAACAACTAATGAGAATTAGCCCCACATTTACCAGCTGCAACATTTAAGTGAGGAACACATTAATGCATCAATAATTATAATTATACTCCCAAATGGGCTGCTCTGCATGATGAGCTCTTTTGGATGTTACAGTATATTTGATGAACGATTTACTGTACAGACATGAGAGTAAAGTCAAACTTCTTATCAAACTATCAGTAAGAAAAGCTAATGAAATGTATAATTAATGTGATAATTATTCATTTTACTCACATTTATAATGTTGAATGACTGTCCATAAAATCTGACACTACAGTTGTTGAGAGACGCTGTTCCAGATCCAGTGAATGTCACCAGGTCCGCCTGGCTGACAGCAACTGCTGAATTAAAAGGAAAACACATGCAGAAAACAAAGTTTATCGTATATGTATTTGAAAGTGGCTCCCAAGTATCGAAGGTTGGGAAACACTGTTCTTAAATACTGAATACTTTTCTGTGGCTGCTTACTTGCCAGCAGGAGGAACAGTGCACCCGTCATCACCATGGTGCAGCTCCGGCGGTAAACTGTCGGAGAGCTGGGAGACACACAGTTCATATAGGAAGTGGCAGAACATGTCATTTCATTTAACCCTACCCTCCATACCATACAAATATTAGAAGAGGAAGAGCATGCAGCTCGTCTTACGGTCTGGAGGTCGGGTTGGAGCAGCGAGGAGAGGAGGCTCTGCAGATGGAGGTCGGTGTTGAACCCTCTGGGATGTTTCAGCTCTCGGGCCGGTGTGTCTGATGTGACGGCCTCTCGCCGTCTCTTTTTATGCAGGTCCTGCTCAATCACGCCTCTGAATTGTGATGTAAGTTCTAAGTCTTTACATATCCCCCAAGGCTAAATTCTTGTCATACTCCACAGTAGAAGCTGATCACGTCAAGTCAGGTTCGATTACCAGCCACACCAGCTACGCTGGTATTGTTTTCACCTTGTTTCGCCTGTGTGTGTGATGTCATAGAGACACAGACTTTCTGCAGAAGTGGTTTTAGGGACTTTGCCAGATGTTTACATGTCTGTGGACAGATTTAGTCACGCGATAGCATCACAGCCATGGACGATGCAGTCAGAAAACTTCACATTTCACACCCCTTGCTGATTTGGCATCATGGCTGGTGTGATCCCATCACAAGATGGTCTCTAGTTATCTTTCATTTGTGACCATTTAAACATTACTTTTGAAACTCGTTCTACCTTAAAAAGGAGTCGAGGAAGTAGTCAATTACAAATGTTACTGACAATAATCCTAAAAACACTATGTGCTTTTGGTCTGGACCAGTGTTTCTCTCTGTCAAACAGCAGGAACCTTCCTTATATAATTCTAACAAAAGGTTTTTTTAACGTTTTTTTGTAGTATTAGGTGTCCTTAATAACATACTAAAAGTTACTATATTTTTCAATTTTCAAGATGGCGTCCAGGATGTGTAGGAAACCCTTAAAATAGCCTAGCTCCTTCAATATTTGACCTTATCAAGTAATCTTGGTATCTTACCCCATGTTTTCTGGGTCTATGAATCCATTGGACTAATCTAAATTTCAGTGACATCTTGTGATTATCTTTGTTTGGGGTGAACCAGAGATCGATTTAGTCGGTCATGTAAAGGCGAGGACACATCAGACCAAAGATTGGGCATCGGAGAGTCTGAAAACATGGACCCAGCCATCTTCCTGATTGAACTCAATGAGGTAATGGACAACCTCCAGTACTCCCTGACTGGGTTAGACACCTTGTTTCCGCCCCTGAACCCCGGCCATCAGCCAAGCTACCAGCCCAGTCCTCAGCCACAGCCAAGCTGCCGGCCCAGGCCTCAGCCACAGCCAAGCTGCCGGCCCAGGCCTCAGCCACAGCCAAGCTGCCGGCCCAGTCCTCAGCCACAGTCAAGCTACCAGCCCAGTCCTCAGCCACAGCCAAGCTACCAGCCCAGTCCTCAGCCACAGCCGAGCTACCAGCCCAGGCCTTAGCCACAGCCATGCTACCAGCTCATGCCACAGTTCCAGCCAAGCATCCAGCCCAGTCCTCAGCCACAGCCAAGCTACCAGCCCAGGCCTTAGCCACAGCCATGCTACCAGCTCATGCCACAGTTCCAGCCAAGCATCCAGCCCAGTCCTCAGCCACAGCCAAGCATCCAGCCCAGTCCTCAGCCACAGCCAAGCTGCCGGCCCAGTCCTCAGCCACAGCCAAGCTGCCGGCCCAGTCCTCAGCCACAGCCAAGCTACCAGCCCAGTCCTCAGCCACAGCCAAGCATCCAGCCCAGTCCTCAGCCACAGCCAAGCTACCAGCCCAGTCCTCAGCCACAGCCAAGCATCCAGCCCAGTCCTCAGCCACAGCCAAGCATCCAGCCCAGTCCTCAGCCACAGCCAAGCTGCCGGCCCAGTCCTCAGCCACAGCCAAGCATCCAGCCCAGTCCTCAGCCACAGCCGAGCTACCAGCCCAGGCCTCAGCCACAGCCAAGCATCCAGCCCAGTCCTCAGCCACAGCCAAGCTGCCGGCCCAGTCCTCAGCCACAGCCAAGCTACCAGCCCAGGCCTCAGCCACAGCCATGATGCCGGCCCAGTCCTCAGCCACAGCCAAGCTGCCGGCCCAGTCCTCAGCCACAGCCAAGCTGCCGGCCCAGGCCTCAGCCACAGCCAAGCTGCCGGCCCAGGCCTCAGCCACAGCCAAGCTGCCGGCCCAGTCCTCAGCCACAGCCAAGCTACCAGCCCAGGCCTCAGCCACAGCCATGATGCCAGCCCGCTGGGTCGCCCTCTTGCCCAACCTCCTGAGCGACTCTGTCAGCTGGGTGGCCCTCATGCCTGGCCTCCTGAGCCCCTCCTCCTGGCCCCCTCCACCCGCCCTATGTATCAGGGACCTTGGGGACATCTGGGATCCGTCCCTTAAGGGGAGGGGTACTGTCACGCCGGTGAGGTAATGTCTCGTCTTGGGGTTTTGTCTTGTCATTTCCTGTTTTATTTTGAAAATAACTCCCCTCTCGTTTCAGGTCACTCGCCCTTCTTTATGTGTTCCCTGGTATGATGTCATCCCTGATTGTTGTCACCTGTTGCCCATTATCCCTCTGTGTATTTAAGTCTGCGTCTCCCCTTGTCTTGTGCCAGTTCGTCCTACGTCTCTTGTGACGTCATGATCACAGCCACCGAAGTAATCACAGTTAAGTCTATTCTTCCTTGACCTTTTGTTTTGTACGTTTTGCCACCTTTGAGTTTTTGGAATAAAGACCTTTTTTCACACTACCTCTGCATCGGAGTCCTCCCTCCTTGCCCGAAACCTGACAGAAGTGTGTTCAGGCAACATTCATTCAGGGTCGTTAAATCTTAATTCATCTTTTCTTGACAAATTATGCCTGAAATCTCCCTTTACTTCAGTACAATTTTGAAGTACTTTATTATTTCCATTAACTGATACTTAATATGAAATAAATCTGAATAAATATATATGAATATATACAAACATTTATTCATATATTCATTCATATGTATTCAGTATAAAGTATCAGTTAAATCAAATATTTATTTATCAACTAATAAAAATTGCATTTCTAAAGCACTTTTTAAAAATGATGAAGACACTTGAAGATTTGTTGAAACAGGCTGAACCAGTTTGCCAGCCGCTCACTTGCCTTTATTCTCTGAACACCCACACAAGTGTTTCAGTTCTTCTGGATGATATTCTGGATGATTAGACCTCTGCTCAGGTTGAAGGAGACAAACGGGGTGAGCGATTCAGTTGTTTGGGTGTTTCCCATCATCTTTCATGTGAAATGATGCTGCAAAGACAAACGTATTGTCTGTGTTAGTTAGGACTTATGATTTGAATTATTCACACTCGATGGTAAATCAGAAAGATTAGTGACATGGTTTGATATGGACACGCCTTTCAAGAAATACTTGAATGGTTAGCCTGAGATCACTGGTTCCCAACCTTTATATAGCAAAATAAACTCACAAAGCCCTCATAGACTCCCACTATATGTCCATAATAAATAACGCTATTCACTAAATAAAAGACACTTCATTTATTTCCCACATTTGTACTGTCAATAGTTAGGTCTTACTGCCACTACTGAATGTTTTAAACACTTAATAGTTACAAGTAATGGATAACCGGTTTTAGATCTTACCGTTTATCACTTTGAATTATTAATATCTTGTAATAATACGTGGACACAGTAGTAAAAGGAACCTTACCAGCTGGGAACCAGCCTCATCTGGCCGTCCACATACATCCATGTATTTGTCTCCGGCTGTCTGTAGAAACAGTAAAAACAACCGAATGATGACGTGACTGTGGTTTAGATGTTGTTTCAGGACCACAGACAGCGCCGTGTTCATCGTACTGAAACTGGAGCAGATGAACTTCCAGTATTTAAATCGGCTTAATCATTTTAAATCATAGTTACTTTATTCATTCATCAACATCCAGGTTCCGCTGTTCACTTTGTGAGCCGTAATTCCATATTTGTTCATGTTTCGTTGGGCTATCTATACAAAGACACAGTTCTGTTCTCTTGTACCTTCACGTTCCTACCAATACATTGTTTTTTTCTGGGATAATTACAGAGAATCAATAATGTAAAACATACACAGCAGGCCTGCAATGGATGCAACAACAGGACATAAAAGACAAGTAAAGTAATGTTGATTATGCAATGTCTTTAAGTTTAGTGAGGTACATTTAAAGACACTGGAGAACACAGTTCAGAAATAAAAAAAAATACTTATTATTAACAGTGTGTATATACTAAATACTAATATTTGTGTAAATGACAAATGCACAGTCAGGTGTCCTTTAATATAACTGCCACTAGATGGCAGCAAACTATAGCACCAAGTGTGAATCCTGTCTGTTCACCCAGCACCTACTGTACGTGTGTCCATCCCTGAAGAGGGATTCCTCTGGTCCTCCTCATCCAAGACGAGGGTCTGGGGGGATAGAGGACGCCATACATACTCTGGACACATTACACGACAATGTGAATAACATTAACTTGAATTGATTGGGACAAACATGAGAATAAGAATCCAATTTTAAAACACTTTTCCTTCTCTTGGTGACGAAGTGGCTGATCTGACATCCCAGCTTCTGAGCCACGTAGAAGCTGCAATATACATCTATCTATCAATATGACACTCAAACCATTTGACACTGTACTTGAATTTTATTTTGGGAGTCACATCAATTAAATGGAAAATACATGTAATGTTTGGATTTCCCCCTCAGGACACATGGAAAAGTAACTCATTTCAGTACAAGACAGAACACAATATTTACAAAATGTAGTTTCCATGAACAATACTTTTTGTGAAGCAGCTAGAAAACAAATGATTGCACATTCGTATTCAGAAAAGTGAGGATAAGTTGATCGTTTTCATGGCACATGTTTGTGTTTAAGCCGTTTTGTAAATCAGCCTGTCTAAAGCAGTTTTTAATCATTCACGATTGCCAACTTTTAACTTCATGTTCTGTGTATTTATTGATCTATGCCAATTCAGACGACACGATGATCAGACAAGCAACACAGCCTGCTTGCACATGTATAAAGACACTTTTTAAAATATCACTTATAACTGAAATAACAGCAGAGCTCAGAAACTGGCTACAAAAACATAAAAACTAAACAAAGCTGAATCAAATCCCTGACAGCTTGAATACTAACAATCCATATCATCCATATCAAATCATTTAGCAGTCCATTAGTCCCTCAGTGCAACCGGATGCAGTGTTACGGCTGTGATGGGAGTGTTTTTTTATTTCTTGCAACCCTTTCATATCTTTAAATATGGAGTTGTAAGAAAACGCTTGTGTTGTTTTAACTGGACGGCATTAAGTAACAAAAGTACATGTTGAATAAAAATAACATTTAAAAAGGTGGTAAAAATCATGTTCAACACATGAACAGCATGCACGAGCTCCGTAATGAAAGTTTGAACTTAAAAAAAAAAGAGGTTTTTATGACGTGGCAGCATCTTGGTCTTTATGTTAAACTTGGTTTTAATTACAACTAATATCTTACAAATGTCTTTGGGTACATTCGGACACAACCAGAGTGTTTGTTTGGTTAAGACCCCTTCCCTTTTCTCCATGACCCACCGATCGCACATTCAGTTTGAAATATATATATTTATATAAAAAAAGTAGTGCTCTCTTTAAAAAGAAAAAAACATTCAGTTGCTGTGGTGGCCTGAAGACGTGGACGGAGGCTGCAGTTTCTCAGACTTACGGTCTTTGGCCTCCGTGTCCGACGAGGAGTCCGACTCGAGGACCTGCTGCATCCACATGTTGGCGTACAAGCCTCCCTTGATGAGCAGCTCCTCGTGTCTTGGATGGAGAGAGCGGAGAGTCAAAAAGTGGATTTGCAGGTCTGGATTTCTGGCGACAGAACAGGCGACACTTACCGGCCTCGCTCGGCAATCCGGCCTTCACTGATAACCAGAATCTGGTCGGCGCCGACTATGGTGGACAACCTTATGTAGAGAATGAGATCACACAACTCTTGAGATGAAACCGTTGCAACAAAAGGAAATAGAAAGACACGCATGTCCTACCTGTGAGCCACAACAACGGTTGTTCGGTTGGCACAGACTTTAGCCAGCGAGGCCTGGATGTTGCGTTCGGTCTGTGTGTCCAGAGCAGACGTGGCCTGCAAAGCAACATTATCTGTTACAACCGGAATAACTTCTTTCGATGTTGATCAATAAATGACCGGAGTCTGCTTGTCTCACCTCATCCAGCAGGATGATCTGCGGTGCTTTGAGGATAGTCCTGGCGATAGCCACCCTCTGCTTCTCTCCTCCACTCAGCTTCAGACCTCTTTCACCCACCTGCGTATCGTAACCTGCCAGAAACAACATTACAGGGGTTCACATCCCTCAGGTTACTTTGGCTGAAGCGGAGGGGGAAACTACAAGTCACCTTCAGGGAAAGTCATGATCTTATCATGTATATCAGCAGCGGCAGCGGCCTCCTCCACCTCCTGGTCACTAGCGGTGATGCGGCCGTAGCGGATGTTATCCCGGATGGTGTCGTTGAACAGCACAGTATCCTGGGGAACTACGCCAATATGGGCTCGCAGAGACGTCTGCTTCACCTGAGCAAAGACATTTTTACATGTATTCGTGTTATTGTGTCCACCTCCAGCATATACTTGTGGTTATGTTTCCATGTATAAACGCCAAACGTTACTTTTGATATATCCTGCCCATCGATGCTGATGCAGCCTCCCTGAACGTCATAGAAACGGAAGAGGAGTCGCATGATGGTGCTCTTCCCAGAGCCGGACTGGCCCACCTGGGGGGAGGGGGGGATTCAGAGGAAATTACAAGTGTACTGTCCTCACAGAACACAGAGGCGCTTTGACTGGATGAGTGAGTGGATCCTCACCAGGGCAACGGTCTGTCCTGGTAGCACAGTGAAGGACACATCCCTGAGAATCTCCTTGCTGTAAAACAGTGAGGGGATGGAAGAACCTCCTGTAAAATAAACTCCAACTCGTTTACAGAACGCTATCGAAACCAAACGTGAACCGACCCTTCCGTGTAGCTGAAGTACACGCTCTCAAACTCCACTTTCCCCAGGTTGTACACCAGACTCCCAGCATTCACTTCATCTTTCACCTGCGTGACAACAAATCCTTGAGTTTAGTGCTAAACGTGGAAATCACAGAAGAGCCATCAGCCAGTTTCAAAAAGGTACCTCTTGGTCTTCTTCGAAAAGTGTGAACATGCTTTCCATGTCGATGAAGGAGTTCTGTATCATCCTGCGGTCAAAGAGTAAAATATTAATAAGCAGGTGTGCTACAGTCACAAGGCATTTGAAGCTGTTTCTGCTGCTTCTTACCTGTAGTAGGTTCCAAACCAGTTGAGGGGCGTGTACAACTGGATGATGTAAGTCCCAAAAAGAACAAAATCTCCAACCTAAGATTAGAGATCCCCCCCACAGTAAAACACACGAGTTACTAATGACGTCATGAAAGGTGACACTCAGCATCATTAAAGGCACGTCGATGTGACGAGTACCTTAAACTTTCCCTCGGTCACAAAGTAGGCACAGAGCAGGGAGCCGGCCAGCAGGCCCGACCCGATGATGAGGTTCTGCGTTTGGTTGAGTAAGGCCAGCGACGCTTGGGTCTTCCACTCTGACACCTAAACAAGAGGAGGTGGTCTTTAACCTCCTATAAATAACAATCCGCTGTTGGACAACTTGCTGATTTCCACGCAGCATCTGGGCGCCGGTAGCAACCCTGCAAACAGAAACTTCTCTGACTTACCTGATATTTCAAGATGGCATCCTCGAAACGCCGGACCTCATAGTTCTCCGCATTGTAGTACTTCACCTGTTGAATAGACAAAATAAAAAGATGACAGTCGGACATCTTGGAATAATTCACACTCGTTAATGAGCTGAAACGTTTGACGTACCGTCTCGAAGTTCAACAAGGAGTCGACGGCCTTGGACTTGGCGTTGTTGTCCTGCAGATTCATGTCTCGTCTGTACTGCGTTCTCCATTCAGTGATGATGATGGTCAGAGCTGGAGGACATGATATCAGACACATCTCAAAGAACATTCAACTGGT
The DNA here is from genome assembly GCA_029853015.1 of Chelidonichthys spinosus. Classification (NCBI taxonomy): domain Eukaryota; kingdom Metazoa; phylum Chordata; class Actinopteri; order Perciformes; family Triglidae; genus Chelidonichthys; species Chelidonichthys spinosus. Next base: position 3,684,838 of record CM056844.1, read on the forward strand.
TGAATCCCATTGTTAAATATTAAAGATAGCAGCATCTTAGCTACTTACTGAGGTACAGGGCCATGCATACGAAGATGATGAGGCCAAACCAGGCATTGAAATACGTGATGAAGTAGATGATGGAAATGACAATATCAGCCATGGTTGGGATGATGCTGAACACGATGTAGCTGTGGGAAAACAAAGGGACGGTTGAGTTCACTTTCACACTCAAATTGTAACTGCAAGTTCAGGAAAACCGTGTCACCTGAGCAGGCTGTTAATGGAGGAGGTGCCGCGGTCGATGCTCCTCAGCACCTCGCCCGTCTTGCGGCCCAGATGCCAGCGCAGGGAGAGGGAGTGCAGGTGACCGAACAGGCGCGCTTGAACCATGCGGTTGGTGAACTGCTGCACCCGGATCCACAGGAAAGAGCGCAGGTTGCTGACAAACCCTGAGACACCTGGGAAGAGGAGAAGCTCATAATAATAACAATCAATCAAGCTGCAGAGGGACTTGTAGGGGATTTGTCGGTCTTGGTCCTTACCTGCGCCGCCGCCCTGCATGAACTTGAGAAACACATAAATACACACTGTCGTAGCCAGGGTGTTCCAGCTGCTGCCATCAGTCAGCTCGTTCACTGAGAGAGAGACAAAGACATTCAAGGCTCAGCTCACGTCACTGCAGAAACCATTCAAATTAAGAAGTGACGTAAAAGGATATGACACTGACCAATATTCTTGTAGTAAATGGGCACAAAGACGTTAATGACTCTCTCGACTCCCAGCAGCAGCAGACAGAAGAGGACCAGCAGCTGGAGTAAGATGTTGCCCCGGGGCCACATGTAGGGGACGAGCATGCGGACTTTCTTCCTGAACCCCTGCCAGGTACTCTGGTTCTGTTCCGCTCTTCCCAAAAGACTCTGAGACGGAAACACGTGTTGAACACATCACTGCGTGGTGGAAAACGGCAGAACGGAGGTCTAGCGTTGCCCAGTGGGAGTGTCACCTGTGCGCTGTTCTCTACGTCCCGTTCGTCCTCGTTTATCAACAGCATGTACGGTTTCCGGGGCAACCCTGGCGCTTTGAGACCAATGAAGAAGAGCAGCCCGGTGCTAATGTAGCGCGTCAGCCACAAGGCAAACTGCACCTGAGGGGTTCATCAGAAATCAAAAAAACGATCAATATGGGTTTGATGTCGCAGTTAAACATACTTTATATTTTGTTAAAAACAAATATTTGTTATTGCCTCATAGATAAGACCCACATGTTTTAGTGGACATCCTATTTAAAGAGAAAAACAATCAATGATTTCTGATCATTTGAATAAGGATTATTTAAGTATCCCTTCATTAAAAAAAGGATTAACTTACATTAATTATTACAGGCTCGCTAAAACGTTTAGGAAACAGTTTATGGTACTGCATTTAAAAAAAAACATTTAAAATTAAGGACAGATAAAATAATACAATAGAACACAAATGTCAAGTCATGCTTCAAACACACAACCAGCCAGTTAATTATCTAAAGGGGGAGGGGCAGGGTTTTCTCTCACGATCTGATTGGGTAACAGCTTCCTTGATGTGAAAGTCAGATTCAACAATGACTCAGCTAAAAAAGGTGCTCACGTGGCCCTCCCTAACATTAGTGTCAAGACAGGATGAACCACTTGAGCCAAGTGGTGGGTGTGTTTCTAATGAGGCACCTATCTATATTCTATAATAAAAAATAAAACAAACCTTTGACCCATTAGATTGCTAAAGCACACGTTATCAACATTCTTATACGGAAATGATCATCCATTTTATCCTTAAGCATTTGAGAGATAAACCTGAATAGATAAGAATGCTGATAAACGGCATAAACATGACAGCACATATGACCTGAATGCAATATTTTAATTAAATTTAGTCATGTTTCTGGCATTTTATTTTTCAGAAATGATGGTGAAAGACATTTGATCACTCCTCACCTGCTGTGGAAGGTTCTCCAGGCCCCACCACCAGTGAGGACTGTACCAGGAGACGAAGGCCAAGGTCTCAGCTGAGAAAGCCCCGGCCCAGAACAGCAGCAGGGCCGCGCTGTGGCCCCTGGACCGGTCCATCAGCAGGGCTCTGCGTCTCTCCACCCTGAGCAGGGCTATAGCCCAAGCCCAGGCCAGTGCAGAGAAGCAGCCGTACAACACCACGTAGCCTGGGAGCTCGCCTCCATCGGCGGCCCGCCACACCACCCCACCCAGAAACTGGACAAGCAGAAGGACGGAGAGGGCCTGCTGGAAACCGTAGAGGCGAGAGCGTGGGATGAACTTGGGCTCCATGGCCGTGCCATACTTCTGGTAGAAGACGCAGTGGATGGTGCCGAGGAAGAAGGCGATGGTGAGCAGGATGGTGGGGACTAGTGTGAAGTAGAAGCACGGGGCGATGCCTTCATCCACCCAGGTGCGAGAGATGGAGGAATTGGCTTCACAGTAACTCTGCACAAACACCATGGCTGCAGTCTGGGAGGGACAAAGGAGAGACAAATGATTAGAGATACAGTACGATCATAAATAAAGCATGTAAATGCAACATATAAAATAAAATGTCATCAAAATGAAACTTATATACTGTTGTTGGGTCCAAACTAGTCTCTACACACTTGGCTGGCTTCTTTAAAGCTCTGCTATATTATGCTGTGGACTTGTAGCGGCATCTTTATTCGCTGACTCATGGTTCACTATCTCAGTATAGTAGTCTTTAAATGAACGCACCACCACACAGAAGTATAAACTGTTGGTATGCAAACTCCTGCGTCAGAGAAGCTACAGTGACAACGAGCAGGAATATACTACTTATTAGCATACATACACACGTAAAACACAAACAGTTAGTGAGGCGCAACATTACCGTATTTGCCAGGCGGTTGCCGTCAACTTTGGTCACCTCAACGACCCTCCACTTATCAGCAACAGAGGTTACACGCGGGGAGCTAGCAATTCCGCTGTTTGTTATTAGCCGTTAGCTAGCTTAGCCGGCTTTACGCAGCTTTAACATCAACGACAGTTCATAACGTGACGGACAGATCAGAGTGGAAGTGAAACGTCTTTCACCGCTGTCATATGGATAGTGTTTAGTCATGCTGTCGCGGACGTCGTCCTTGTTGCGTGAATGCTAACAACACCCATCCATGACTCGGCAATCGACGCCTGACGTAACGGGGTTGGACTCTTCTTCGACTGCATCGCCTGTTTGTATGTAAGTCTATGTGCCTGACAATTAGCGCCCTCCAGTGGATGAAAACGGACCTGCCGTCTAACAATTTGCTACCCCGAGATGATGAAAACGGACCTGCTGCCTGACAATTAGCGCCCTCCAGTGGATGAAAACGGACCTGCCGTCTGACAATTTGCGACCCCGAGATGATGAAAACTGACCTGCCGCCTGACAATTAGCGCCCTCCAGTGGATGAAAACGGACATGCCGTCAGACAATTTGCGACCCCTAGCGGATCAATTCAATTCAATTCAATTCAATTCAATTTTATTTATAGTGTCAAATCACAACAGAGTCATCTCAGGACACTTAACACATTGAGAAGGACTAGAATACGCTCAAAATTTCAAGAGTCAGGATCAAAACGCACCTGCCGGATATATAAATAATATATATAATAAATAATATATATATAAAATATAAATAATATATATATAATGTTATATTCATATAATATATTATATATATATATATATACATTGTATATTTGATTTATATATTACTACTTAAATATATTACTACTCAAATATATACAATACATATTTATATATATTATTTTGAGCTTTATATATATATATATATATATATATATATATATATATATATATATATATATATATATATATATATATATATATATATATTACTACTTCACGCCCTACTGCCCGTTTTGCTTGCTTGCTATGTTTTGGTTTACATTTTGAATCTGAAGAGCAACATGTAAATATTATCAAATAAATGTATTGGAGTAAAAAGTACAGTGTTTCCCTCTGAAATGACTGTAAGGTAACCTCAAATTAAAATACTCAAAAAAAGGGGCCTGTAATAATTAATGCAAGTAGTGCAAAAATAAATTGTATTAATTTATCCTTTATTTATGAAGGGGGACTTAATGATTAATGATCATAAAATACTGCCATTTAATTTTAATTTATACATTTATTTAATCAAACCATTCCCCAAACATCTGCTCTGGTATACAACGCTCTAATTCCATACAACTTTAAAGGATTGCATGAAATAAATGAGGGGAAATGAAAGCTTGCAGTGTTACACAATGACCAGTAGATGGCACAAAATACTAAGTTATCAGAGGAAACCACTGTATACAACTCCTTGTATGAACAATATTTAGAAATCCCCATGACACATGACACACAGGTGGCAAGCAAAAATCCCCTGGAGGTGGAACATAGTAATAAATAGTGATATGATATCAGGGCTTTTATGTACCATCATAATAACTGAATGAGTGATTAATGCTTCTAGATGCAAGTGTGCCTCTTCCGCTAAAGAGAGTCGTTTTCAAAGCAACATGAGAAGAATGTCGTCTTTCAGTGATGAGAGGGTTTAAGTTAAGAGCGTTCCCATCCAACTGTAAATGCAGGGTTTAGTACAAAGACAGGAAGTGACTCAAAAGCCATCTGTCGCGTCCGTGCTTCCTGAGAGGATGAATAAAAGACTGCAGGGAGAAGTGTATGTGTATATATACCTGCATGTGAAAGAAGAAATAAAAAAAAAAGGGAAGCGTATCCTGGTGCAGAGAAACAGACAAGAGCTTGTGAGCTTCCACTCACACATACGACAGGCTGGGATTGGAAAAGAGGGTAAATCTGATCATTGGAGGCTTCACAATGGGCATAAAGAGCTGCTAATCTGCTTCATCTCCCCGGCCGGCTCTTTTGTGCCGAGTGGAAATGGACCTTCTGTCCGTCGGCTGCTTGTCGCCCCGGCTCTTTTGTCTCCCAGAGGATGTGATGGCCTGCCCATCACAACCCTCATCTCTCTCCCCTTTTGTGGGCGTCTCCACCTCGGCACACGGACTCAGCTGGAGCCCCATAGATCCTTTAGGTGAGCCCTCTCTCGTATTCAGTCCCACCTTTTCTCTCTTTCTCATTTATGCCTCTTTGTCCGCTTGAAGACACATTCGGACGGTAACGGCGGGGGGACGTATGTGTGTGCCAAACTAATCCCGTGATTTAGTACTGGTGGTGTTGGGAACGTCCACTCTCATTAGTACGAAGGATCAATAAACCTCTGGATGCTGATCGGTGAATACAGTTCTTACTGGTGGACGACCTCTGCCCCCTTTAACAGCCATCAGTCTGCCTGCATCTACTGTGTGGTAGAAAGTGATGTAGCTTTTTATATGGACTGTCTTTGCTGCCGTGCTGTTGAGCAAGGCAGCGACTCCCCCCCCCCCCAGCTTGCATTCATCATCTGCATGGAGACTGAACTGATCTGCCAGTTAACCCACGCTCCAGATCACATGGACCTGGAAGTAGAAACGTCCGCCAAGTTCTCGGTCCAGACATCTGGTCCGGAGTCTCCCTCCGACCCACATGCTGATGGCGGTCTGCAGGGGAATTCTCCGTTCACCAGGCTTTCTTCTGGTTTCATCATGGAGTCAGTGGACCACCTACCGTTCTGGAGTCCAGCCACTAACAGCTTTTCCTGTGAGGGGATGAGAGAGGATGGGAGAGGCTCCTATTATCTGATTTAATGCTTGATGAATGGAACTCAAAGCCTTTAAAGGGGCAACCTGGGCTTCTCAGCACCCGGGTCACCTTCTAGTCCGACCCGGCAGCCCTCTGAGACCAGTTCACTAGTAAAGGGGCTGAACTGGCCACACTAGTCCTGTACATGAAGACGTGAGTGAGAGAGGGAGTGTGTGTTTGTACAAGATAACACAGAAACCTGATCGACGCCCCGGTGCGTCAATGTGTGGGCGAAGCTGTCGCAGGAGCACAGGAGGAGGTGGAGGAGGAGGAGGAGGAGGAGGAGGAGGCACCTTCCTGCATGAGCAGCTCTGATAGCGGGACGCTGAGTGTCAGTTTTAAAAGAGCATCTCTTTCCTCGGGGCTGGAGGGTGACGGAGAACGCTTCTGTGCATTACGGAGAGGGGAAGGCCATCCATCATGGCTACGTGTGTGTGTGTGTGTGTGTGTGTGGACAGCACCTCCTCGCTGATGAAGACCTGGTGCTCTTCGGCCAGAAACACACACTCATGTACACACCGTTCCTACGCAGGCAGAGCGTTAATATTCATGAGTTATGAGAGGCGTTTCTTTGAATGGCAGCAGTTCTGACAGTCAACACGAGGCCACGCTCACATTCTCTCTGCAAACATCTACAGCAAAAATCATCCAAAATCACATTTTGGACACAAATGGCTGGAGAAATACAGGGGGAGGCAGAGCCAAAGTGCATTTGTATGCGCATAATTTGCAAAAAAAACCTTTTATATTTTCGCCTCTATATAAATCTGGGAGGCAATCCACTCAATGAAAAGAGCCCGAGTACAGAAACACTTCTCCTTTTTGGCAAGGTGCCGAGAGAGAGAGAGAGAGAGGGGGGGGGAGAGAGAGAGAGAGAGAGAGGGGGGGAGAGAGAGGGGGAGAGAGAGAGGAGAGAGGGGAGAGAGAGAGAGAGAGAGGCAGGGAGAGAGAGGCAGGGAGAGAGATACTATAGTTTGACCTGTATCCTGCTGCTTGTTTCCATAACAACTTAAGGTGAAGGAGACGGCCGGGTGAGAGGACGCATGGGAGCCAAACTACACACACACACACACACACACACACACACACACACACACACACCTTGTTTTCCCTCCGTGTGTGTGCTCAGAGGGGAGGGCAGGTGCTTCTGTCCTCCCGAGAGTTAATACTGTTACAAATAATCCCTCGACGAAGTCCAAACCAAACACAATAACAATAAAAAGACGGGATATTGATTTGATATTTGCAGCAGCGTTCAGTGTGTGTGTGTGTGTGTGTGTAAACCTGCATGTGTGTGTGTGTGTGTAAACCTGCGTGTGTGTGTGTGTGTAAACCTGCGTGTGGCCTTGGTCATGGAAGGCCGTGTGTGCAGCTGGCTCATTCTACTGTGATGTGTTTACTTGTCTCCCTGCTTGTGGGCCCCGGTGGGTGATGCTGTTATGTCTCCAAGGGCCCGAACTGGAGCTTGAGAGTGACTGATAAGCGAGGCCTCGGCCCCCGCTCCCCCCCGGCTGTGTTTGGCTACATGCAGAACCATTGTTTCATCTGGGTACGCTGCATTTTCTCCGGCTCCTCTCCTCTCTAAATCACCGCTGGTTTTGGTGAATATTTCCGAGCGTGGAGCGCTACAGCTCGGCGCCTTCAAGGCCACGCAACTGTGGGTAAATCTCCCAAACACTCACTGCAAACGTGCCACGGATACCGCCATGACATGACTCAGCAAAAGTGTGTTAAGAAGATGTGTGTGTGTGTGTGTGGTAAAGGAGAACTGAGAGGGTTTGCTATGTTGGCGGTTTGAATGATGTTTAACTGGAGCTCAGCACAGTTGAATGAGGCTGTAAATCCACTTTCTCCAGAGTGCAGTTACTCAGAACGCCACCGTACCGAGCCATCACCGAGAGAAGGATGTCACCGCATTACTGTCACACACACACACACACACACACACACACACACACACACACACACACACACACACACACAGACTCCTACAAGGAATAAGATACATCCTCTCAGACCTCACATCCTCTCCGGCCTCTCATCCTCTCAGACCTCACGTCATCTCAGACCTTACATCCTCTCAGACCTCACATCCTCTCAGACCTCTCAGACCTCACGTCCTCTCAGACCTCACATCCTCTCAGACCTCACATCCTCTCAGACCTCTCAGACCTCACGTCCTCTCAGACCTCACATCCTCTCAGACCTCACATCCTCTCATCATCTCAGACCTCACATCCTCTCAGACCTCACATCCTCTCAGACCTCTCAGACCTCACGTCATCTCAGACCTCACATCCTCTCATCCTCTCAGACCTCACATCCTCTCCGGCCTCTCATCCTCTCAGACCTCACGTCATCTCAGACCTCACATCCTCTCAGACCTCACATCCTCTCAGACCTCTCAGACCTCACATCCTCTCAGACCTCACGTCATCTCAGACCTCACATCCTCTCGGACCTCACATCCTCTCAGACCTCACATCCTCTCGGACCTCACATCCTCTCGGACCTCACATCCTCTCAGACCTCACATCCTCTCAGACCTCTCAGACCTCACGTCATCTCAGACCTCACATCCTCTCGGACCTAACATCCTCTCGGACCTCACATCCTCTCGGACCTCACATCCTCTCGGACCTCACATCCTCTCAGACCTCACATCCTCTCAGACCTCATATCCTCTCGGACCTCACATCCTCTCGGACCTCACATCCTCTCAGACCTCACATCCTCTCAGACCTCACATCCTCTCAGACCTCACATCCTCTCGGACCTCACATCCTCTCGGACCTCACATCCTCACGTCCTCTCAGACCTCACATCCTCTCAGACCTCACATCCTCTCGGACCTCACTGGCACATAACCCCCCTCTGCTCCAACCACCAACTCATAAGCAAAAACAGCCAAAACAACAAGTCGACTGACGTCCACGTTTTCGTGCCACATCAGAAACCCATCACAAGTGATTACGACTTCATTTCGGGGCCTTTATGAGCAGAAAGAAAGCCCTCCACGTTATTACACTGCCCGGTATTTACTGCTGCATTCCTGCCGACATCACACACAGCCGACTGCATCAAAGGGGAAGTGTGTGTTCTTACAAAGCTGTTTCATAAACGCACGTTACCGGTGCAGCTAATTCCATTCAAATGAGGAAGACTTATGTGCCGAGGAGACTCGGGAGGTTGTTGTGTTTTTTTTTGAAGGGGAGATTATTTTTGAAACAGATGGGCCTCAAAGTGCAATTGAATTTGATGATTGCCGAGATGCAATACCTAATGAAAGAGGCCTAATTTGAGCAGAAAGTTGCGAGGAGGCCATTTCAATTACTCCACCAGCTCCACACAACAGACTCCGGCATTCAGATGATTTTCTATTTCATTTCCTTTCTTCCCCCTTTAATGACAGCGAGGGTGAGTCATGATAAGCGCAGCTGTTTATTTGCTCGTTTCTGAGAATCCGCTCCAGCTGCATTCAGGAAAAGCGCCGCGCTTTTATTCTTTTGTCGTGGTTAATTGATTAACGCTTTTCATGAAGTACAGCTTTGCTTCTCCCTTCTATTATCGACGAGCTCGTCCAAACAATGGCTCGGCGCCGCGGAAATCGTTTGACAGATTCGGGAGTAGAGAATGGTGGACGGATTATTACAGAAGAATCAGACTTGTCAAGTGCGATCGCTCCTTCAACGGCTCTGCTTGACTGAACTTGTGATTGGCAGATGTATTTTGGTTATTTCCCCCCTCGGGTTCAAAAGTGCACATTGATTACAATATTCTGATCTGTTTTTAGAATCCGGTTGTGAACTTTTCATCAGCTATTCCTTCATCTTTAGAGCGGCGGCGTGATAATCACTCAATACAATTTGAAAGACTTCTTCTTCTTCTTCTATGAAGGCTCCTGCCAGGATGTGCAAAACACAAATCATTCCATATCGTTTGTGTCCAAGACCTAAAAAGACTTCAACAATGCACTTCTTAACATGAAGATGATCTCTAGTAGTTCATCGGTCTCTGAGGTCAAACACTCCACACAGACAGATGGTTGGGAGCCGCTGCATGAGGCCTCCGCGACACCCACAGCAGGTTTCTGGTGCTAAACAGGGCAGCGTGAACAGGTGGCTCACGCTGCGTGTCCAAGTTCAACCACCAGGAAATGCTCCGGATACCACGCGGCGGCCTCGGGGCTCGCCGATTGGAATAAATATCAGATGCTTCTGGGAAATAAAAAACCTGCATCCCAGCGTGACTCATCGGCTTCGCTCTGGAGGGAGAAAACGCAGCCTTCAGTATCTGGTTTTATCAAGTTCATTTCCTCCTAGTTTGGAGCCGCGAACGTGCCGGTCATTTCCTCCACGCGTGTTCTCGGAGGCGGCATCCTCTGGTGGCGGGGAGGCGATAACGCCACGGAGGCCGGGGCCGATGGGCCGTCTCTGTTTGGACAAGACGGTGGCATTTATTGTCATTGGTGGACACACACACACACACACACACACACACACACACACACACACACACACACACCACCATAACCCATATAGGTGCTTTGAACTGCTGGCAAGATTATCTGGGCTCCCTTCCCAGGAACACCAAAGTGGGTGCTTGGTGGTTTGTGCATGTAAGTGTGTGTGTGTGTATGAAACATGTAAGTCTCTTCATGTGTGTGTGTGTGTGTGTGTGTGTGTGTGTGTGTGCAGTTTGGACGCCGTTGAAAGGGATGCGAGCTTCAGTCTCCAGGTGCTTCAAGTAGGAGGATACGGAGGGTTTTTTTGGATTGCATTGAATTTCTCCCGAGAAGGTCTAATTCTATTTGATTAATATTCTTCACGATCACACGATGTTTTAACAACAGTTGAAGCCAGCGGACATCGACGCGCCCGGGCGTCGCCCTGCGAGGACGCCGTGGGAAGCCTGGGATAGAAAGGGAAGTTCGACACAAAAACAAAGTTGCCTCCTGAAGCTAACTGCCCTCGCTGCCATCTTGATGACATAATCCCAGATTAATTAGCCGTGTGTTGCTTTGGCGTGACCCTCCGATGGGCTTCCTCCCCAATCTGGCCTATCGACTTACAGGGTGCCAGAGCTTTTTTACTTTGAAGGCCGCCTCGGCTTCAGAGGCAGAGGAAGTCTCTGATGTAGTGGTTAAAGGAGCGGGCCCCTGCAGTGTGATAAAAACCCAGAAAAACAACATTTGGGTAACACACACACACACACACACACACACACACACACACACATCCCAGGGAAAAAAAAAAATTAGGAATAATTTGGTTGTGAAAACAAGAGGCGGTACGGAACAATGACAATCTGGCTCCTTTGGTAATTTCCTCTCGGCGTTGGTTCGTGTGATGTGGTGGAGCCTGTTCTGCCGGGATCAATCAAACCTGCGAGCAGATGGCATCGCGCTCCTCCGGTGGACTGGGGATAGTCTACGTTTTTTTCTTTTTTTTTTTCCAAGGCGGTAATTGGCCCGCTACGCCACAGACCGGAGCATGCTAACAGCCGCCGACACGTGTCCTTCTGCTTTGTGTGGCTCCTAATGTGGCACCTGAGCTACCGGCTCCATCTCCTATCAACTCAAAACTTAAACAGCGTGATTAAAAAGTTACACACTTCAGCGATCTCATTAATCTCCCAAAAGTCCGACGCAGCCGCCCAGGAGTCACAGTCTGGATCTGAACCCGGGCTGGATTTGCTGAAAAGAGTTTGCATTTAGGTGAAGAAAGCTTCTGTGGATAAATGGAACCGTGTGTGGGAGACTCAGCTAGCGGTATAAAGGAGAAGCAGAGTAATTGCATGTGTACTGTTCGAATGTGTGTGTGTGTGTGTGTGTGTGTGTGTGCGGCCGAGACGGCGGGCACTTCAAAGCTTTGATGTTGGAGCTCCTAAATGAGGGCCACCAGAGGTCCAGACTAATGGGACATCATGTGGAGATTAGAGGCCAAGTGTAGCAGACTGACAACACGCCTTACGTGTGTGTGTGTGTGTGTGTGTGTGTGTGTGTGTGACGGAGCAAGTGTGTGTTATTCTTTTTCAGCAATTAAAAGCGAGAGTTGTGGAGTTCGCAGGAATGTCAGGAACGCTGAGGATGAAGACGTCGTCACAGGAAGGAAACCTCAGTATGGTATAAATCCTTTATTAAATAATCATAACAATAATTATAATAACAATCATAAAAAGAGCATTTCTGTACAAAGACCCCTTTAAAACAACAACAACAGCAGTCCGAGCAGTGCGAAACAGGGGGGGCGGGTCCAGGGGGAGGGGGGCGGGTCCTTTTCATGTTTGGTCCTCCCAGGCAGAAGGGGGGCGCTTACTGTATCTGATACCGGCTCCAAAGGCAAGCTGGATCCCCGAGGCTCCAAGGCACTTTGAAGAGAGTCAGTGGGGTCCAAAGAGGAGTGTGTGTGTGTGTGTGTGTGTGTGTGCATGGGTCGGTTAGATGGGATGCATTCATGGCATTTATGGGCTCAAATATAGCAACCATTGTTCCCTTCATCTCAGTGTGTGAGCGATAGAATGTGTGTATTCATGTTCTGTATATACAAGTGGTGTGTGTGTGTGTGTGTGTGTGTGTGTGTGTGTGTGTGTGTGTGGGAACCTCCTCCTCCTCATGGCTTATGAGTCCATTCGAGTGTGCGAGACCCTTTCTGATTGGTCGTAAAGACGAAAGGCCGACCCTGCTGTGCAGCCGACATAAAAACGCAATCAAATAAACAACAAAAAAATTAACAACAGACCGCGGTTAGCCTGTAATCTGAGGTGGGGGTGTGAGCTGTGTGTGTGTGAGAGTTGGGGGGGGGGGGGGGGTAGGTCCATTAAAACATGGCTTTTGAGGTCCACGTGTGAAAAGAGAGAGATGAACCTCCTCTTGTCTCGCGTCGCCTCGACTTTCCTTTTTTTTTTCATCAATTCCACGAACAGTCTGCTTTTTAAGGCTTGTTGTGCGTCGAGAAGAGGCGTTTATCTAGTGTCCTGTCGCCCCCCGCGAGAGTGAGACAGGGGATTGTTTTTTTTTTTTAGTGCTCTGTTCGTCACAGTCTCTCACTCTCTCTTTGTTCGTCTCTCAGTCCACCGCCATTACCAGCAATCCATAGGTTGCACCGACCGAACGCTCCTCCTTCAACCGTTAACCACAATGTAAACATGACCTTCTGTCTGACAGGAACCAGTAACAGCTAAACCCCCCCCACACCTCTACACACATACACGTTTTTTTTTTTTTTTTTTCTACTTATCTGCCATCACAGACGGGCCAGAAGGGAAAACATGAAACAGAAAGAGAGTGAGCGGGCAGAAAGACAAACTGGAGGGACGTCTGTGACTAAAAATACCTCCGCTTGTCAGGAACTAGGAGGGGAGCTGGGGCTGATGGGTAGCAGAGTCTACGACGGGACGAAAGAAAGCCAACGGGCCACACGGAGGAGCTAACTCTAGGCCACTGTGTTCACATGTGATCAGACAGACGCTTTCTAAGCACGTTCCTAACCTACCACCGTCCAACACGTGTGTCCTCCGCTCGTCCAGCTTCAAAACGATGACTTATAAACAGGAGCAGGAGTCATTGATATGTGTAGATATTCTTTTTTTTGAGGCGTCCCTCTGCAGTGGAACATCCATCTGGGTCACGCCAGAAAACACTGGTCTGTGCCAGAGTTCTCATTCGAGCAAAAAAAAAAACAAAAGAAGAAGAAGTAAACTGGAGGACGTAAACTGAAAGTGAACTGGAGGGAATGAAGGAGACCGTGAGAGGGTCCAGCTCCTGTTCCGTCCCCTCTCCGCGGACCTCCTCACGCCTCGGTGCAGCAGCGCTGTTGGTTCAGCTTGACCTTGTGCTTGAGGCCGTCGTACAGTTCGAAGTTGTAGTTCTCCAGCGTGGTGGAGGAGCGGGACGACAGGCCGCTGTAGGAGCAGGTGCAGTAGAGGAGGAGGCCGGCGCACACCGCCCCCAGCAGCACGCCCAGCGAGCTCATGACGATGATGGTGACCAGGATGGGGTCCAGCGTGTACAGCCACGAGTTGTCCTTCTCCGAGACGCGGGTCACGGGGGGCTCGGACGACGGCGACGCCGTGTTCCACTCGGGGAAATGTAAGACTGCGAAGGAGACGAGATCATTTTAGACGCTTCCCGACAGCGAGGAGCGACTAAAACGCTGCTTCTACGGTGAGTTCCTGTCTTACCTCCACTTATCGGGTCTCTGCCGCTGGAAAGACGTCCGTCTCCAAATTCTATGGGTCTCTTCACTGTCAGAGAGAAGCACAGGAAGCAGAGACTTTAAAGCACCAAGCGGTTTATTCTGATTCAGATTAACAACCTGCAACAACATGTTCAAATTCATAGTCTTTACACACAAATCAGTCCGGGAATAATAGAAAAATATGACTTTATTAATAGAGAAAGATCATTATGATACATTCCTGTCAAACACACAGTCATCACATAGCATACGGATGGTATAAGACATGTTCATTCCGCGTGAATAAAGATGCAAACATCGTCGAATAATTAACATCATCCATCGTTATCACCGTTAAAATCATCGACACCGTTACTGTCAAGTTTAAGAGTGGTGTATAAGATGATCGAGAACTAAAAAAACAACTAAAAACATCATGGTTACGACATTAAGTAGTGCTCGTGAAAGTGTGGTGAGACTAGCGATGGCTGCAGCACTTCAGTGGAGCCCAACGGCTCAAGTTTACATGAGTTTACTTTTCACATTGTGTGTGTGTGTGTGTGTGTTTTGGCTTCTCTTGGCAAGCATGCAGGAGTGGGAGTAGCTGCTTGGCAAGGCACGCATCTAGATCTGGAGTCGGCCAATGGCGTTACCGGTGCCGTTTCCGGGGGCAACTGTAGTTGGCAGCCGATTGGGCGACAGAGGTGCGGTATATGGGGGGGAAAAGTGCTTACCGCAGCCTTTTATAAATGTTATCTGTCCATTAACTAATTACGACTATTAGAGGCCGGGAGCGTAAAGGTGTCGAGATGGGCCGAGCGCGGCGTCCAGCTCCCCCCGGCTTGATTTAAAAGCACGGCGTGCCCGCGTGCCAAAAAGCACTCCTTTTTCACTCCGGAGTGCAGCTTTTAAATCGTGGCAACAAATCGACTCATTCTGCTGAGCCGTGGGCTACGGGCGGGTGATGAATTTCTGCTGGTGTGACGCATCGCCAAAGAAGGCTCGGCCCCGTTAAGCCACAGAGCAGAAGACCTCCATCCAAACGGGGCGGATTTGTCTCATCTCAGTCGGAGTTTTGGAGAAAATGTCACAATAAAAAGAGGCTTTCAGATCCCAGATATGTTAAACATTAGTAAGAAGTGCATTAGCTTTGTCTGTTTGATGTTAATAGCCTTTCCTGGCATCTTATGGCACTAGAGGAGGAATCGTCAATATAGCTGGAGGTCTGCTCTGGTTTTTATAATGCTTGGATCCCTCTCAGGGGTGCAGATATACAGCCAAACACTACACTTATGCCTTCCAGCTGGAGCAGCGGCATTGTGGGATTTGGAGGAGTACAATTCAAGACAGAAAGGGTGACGGCAGACAGCTGTGTCTATTTACAACCCTAAAAACAACAACAGCAAGGCTTGGCTCAGTGCGGGGTTTCATCTGGGCGGCTCAGAGACACGAGGGGGGGTTTAACGGCAGAAATGGGAGTGGGGAACAACGTGCTTTATTACGCCGGAGAATCAAGACGAAACACTAAACACCGAAGACGGCTGCATCCATCAGTGACTGATGGCTTTATCGGGGAGAAGACAAGGCGTTCAATCAGACGCGCCGGTTATCTCCACGTGTGATGCAGGACTTAAAGTATGATGGATTTGCATTCCTTTTGTTTTTAAATGTGCACATGCTCTGTTGGAAAAGCACAACGGGAGGATTGTTCTTCCCCCTCCTCCGTTACAACCCCCTCACCATCACAGCCATCTCATATTGTTATTACAGAGATACAGAGCTTTCCTTTTCCTGGGGCTCGCCACATCGTTTCCACGCTGAACGCCTAACAGTTTCTCTCTCTCTCTCATCGCTGCAGCGCTCCTCGTGTCTCCGGGGTCTTGTTTAAGCCTGTGGTTTTGGCAGCTCCGGTTGGCTCTCGCAACTCGACCCCCGCTCTCCTCCCGGACCGCCGGGGTGACGAGGAGCCAGACGGCTCTCAGTGGTCCGAGACGAGCCGCTCAGATAAATAACTTACTCCGACTTCAGTCCTCTCATCAGGAGCAGCACAGTGTGAAGAGTCAACAGCAAACTCCTTCATGGTACAGAGGAGGAAACCGGAGCTACATCCATGAGATAGAGAGAGAGAGAGAGAGAGAGCAGTGTTGCTAATGTCACCGTCGCCCCGGCAACTGTAAACTAAATGGAGGGAGGGGGTTCGTCCAGTGGATGTCCTGTCAATGTCCACGCCGCCACTGACGTCACAAGTTGGCGTCCCGCTCTGCCAAACGCAGCGCCGCTAAACGTGCCTCTTCCTCAGCAGAGGGTGCGGTGTCGGTCCCGGCTGTCCAGCCTCACGGTCAGGACTGGCTCCACCCCTGGGGCGGCCATACTGGAGGACCAGTTAGAATACTGGAAGCACTGCGAGGAGCTGTGATAGGCCACCGACAGCTGGCTCTTCTTGGTGGCCAGGTGTTGGCGGCAGCAACAGAGGGCTCTGACCAAGATGGCCACCGCCAGGAGAAGGAGGGCGCCCCCGGCGGCCATAATGTAATACCAGTGGATGGGTAAGGGAGGCACAGGAACGCCTCCCCCTGGTGGAGAGATACAGAATAATTGGCCAGCGGGAAAAGAGGAGTGGCACTTCTACATTTTTAATTCTGTATTTTCTTTCCCTATTGGTTTTAATCATAATACAGCAGGCGTGCACCTCATATGAGCATGCACAGGCATGCCAGTTGCAAAAAGAAAAATCTCCAAGGCCAAAAAAGGGGAAAACTTAAAATGCATCCATTTCTCTCATGTCGGGTTTCAGTTGGAGGACACGTTTTCACACCAAGACCATCGAGTGATTCGGCTTGAAATCACTCCAATGGTTGATCCAGTCAAATTTAATGCAATTGATTTTTTTCCCCCCAAAAGCTCCAATGGAATGACTTGGTGTGAAATGAAAGCCAAAATAATTAGTTCTAAAAAGCACCCACACACATTGAATTAAGGGTCTTCCTCTTCCTGTTTGGCACAGGAAGTCCCAAACAGCCCCCGATAATGTCTCCGAACCATGCAAGGATCAGTCGGACGGACGCCACACGGGTCCCAGAGCTCCCTCATATTGGATTGGGATTGGTTATCTAGCTGGCTCAAGATGGCAGATTGGTTTTGAGTACATAATGTATCCTGTTCCTGCTTTTTTTCCATTTTCCTCATGCATCAGCCTCCTGGCCAGTCCGATCCTCCTCAAGCCAAGCCCCGTCTCCTTGGAGACTATCTCCACAGATCCTCTACACTGCTGCCCCTGGCTTGAACCCTCTTCTCAAATTCTTGGTACGAACCACCGCACCGCCTTCCAAGAAAGCCTCTATTTGACTATCCAAGACCGCGATGCGAAAACAAACCCCTGAAGATATTGAAGAACTAAAGCGGAGACCAAACCGGGGAGAGGGCTGTAAGACCGGGGGAATGTCAAATTGAACTAGGGAAAGCGAAGCAGAGCTGAATACATCCTGATTTTTGGACCGTGTCACATAATTACAGAGGGAAATGGTGCGTGCTGCTGCTACTTCACACTGCACACACTCATTAGACGGAGCCGAGCCGGGGAGAGAGGAGAGACACCGTGTTGCTGCTGCTCAGTCACTCTATCTGAGTGCATTTCACCGGGGACACTGGTGTGTGTGTGTGTGATATTAATGTGTGTGTTTGTGGATGTTTGTCAAGGGTTAGAGGCTGTGTGTGTGTGTGTGAAGGCGGAGGAGTAGAAAAGATGAAGAAGTGCACACACATCACATCCGCACTGAAACCGCCAAGCTCTTATCTTATTGGAAGACATTATGAGATGCCAAAACACTAACATCAATCTCATCGAGTCCCCCAGGATGCTCTAAATATTTTTCATGAGGCAGACAGTTATTTAAAACCCTCCAGGCTGTGTCAGAGCACCGCCGACCTGAGAATATGTAGCCCTTTTCAAATATCTGACTCCATGGAGGTGTGCTCGATTTAGCTCGCCCTGCACGCCAAGTTGGCTCTTTTGAGATGAATCCTTCTGTTTCCGCTGAGAGACTGAAATGATCTATTTTTGCAACTTTTGATTTTTGGGAAAAATTAATTTGATAATTCACATCCCAGCATTTTATTGGGTTTCGTCCGCATGCTGCTGCTGATAGCACAAGTCACTAGTTTTTAATAATGAATGCAGATTTATTATTCATCTGGAATCACACAGCAGCCTCCAGCGGACTCGGCTGAAGGACTCGGTTCTGGGCTGAATGTTTCGCGGTGGAGACAACCAACAAGCAAAAAGACCCCAGGCTAGTGCATACCAACGGACAGGAAGCAAGACCGGAGAGGAGGAGACGTCATAGCAAAGTCAGACTCACCTGGATTTTCTGGGGGAAACGCTGCAAAGGGTTCTGCGAGGACATGGAGAGAGAGACGGGAACAGAGGAGACAAAGAGAGGGAGACACACGACTGTTAGATAACTTTAAATAGGAGGGAAAAGTCAGCCAAATGTCACAGAAATGTCACAAGACTATCAAAGTCCTCCTGAGGAAATTTAAGTTAATTCCTCAGATAACTCACACGAGTTATGGCATTTACTTGGCTCCTTCGCCAGCCAGGATGCAATTTCAAACCGTTGTGATGGGCTTCACGTGCACGTGCATGTGCGCGCTCACAAAGTTCACGCATTTCAAGTTGTTTATCTGCCGCGTCCAGTTAAAGTGGAGCGTGCTTTTTGGCTCGCAGAGCAAAACCCTCACTTTGACTGGCTGGAATGCAAACAGACGTGTGTGTGTCTGAGTGTGTGTTGGTGTGTGTCGGCGGGGGGGCGGGGGGGAGACTTGGGAGCTGGCGCCTTTTGGCGAGAACCCCAACGCGCTGTGAAGAACTCAACTGCGTTGGGTGATAAGCAACATCCCAGAATGCTCTGGGAGTGGCGAAGGAGGAGGGGCCCGGCCTGTCATCTTCGCTTTCCAAGCTGCTTAGACTCTCAAGACTCTCACGAAACGCACAAAAAACGGCCGATACAACACATAAGTGTTTGCCACACACCGCTCCCCGCTGTGGTCCAGCTCCAAAGACGCTGGCCATCAGAGGGAAGCGGTGCAGGCAGGTTTTTGGCTCCGAACCCCCCGGTTTCGGTCCCTGATCTGTTTAAGACCCTCTCCAAAGCCCCTGCTCGGGCCAGATTAAGGAGGCTGTGCTGGCGCTCGGCTCACACCAGCAGACATCCAGAAAGTTGCTTGGGAAACAGGCTGTCTAGTAATTCCCTTTGACGGCTCGGGAAAAGCTCTGTTTACAAATACGACGGAGGAGGGAGAGAAGGAGAAGAAGGGAAATCTAATGAAACATAGATTAGCATCGCTGGGGCCCACAGGGCGTTTATGGCCTACTTTTCCCCCCATTCTTCTTTTCTCTTGATTTTTTTTGGTTGTTGTTGAAGGAATAACTGCTGTCCCTCCCTCTCCTCCCTCCTTTCATCTCAGCATCGGGTCGGCTCTTTGGATGAGATGCTGAGGAGGACTGAGGGAGTGGAGGGAGGATTCAGGGGGTTTATCGCTTCATGCGTGTCACCGTTCAGCGACCTTCGGGCTGAGAGTGGAGGAGGTGGACGGCAGATTGATGGAGGGGCGAGAGGATGAGACTGGTGGCTCAAATGGATGTGTGTCTGTTTCCTTATGTTTTATGTTCTTCCGGATGGAATATTAATAGAATAAAACAGTTTTTTGTAAGTGCGACTTACGTGTACACTCTTTCAGAGGCGTGCTGGAGCTCATGTGGATGTTGTCTATCCAGATGTGTCCTCTGGTGCCGTGCACAAAGAAACCCTCCATCACAACCTACAGGGGGGAGGAAGAGGAGGAGGAAGGCAACGGGGAGCAGAAGGGGCGGAGGCAGTTTGAGAACAGGGACGAGCAGGAAGAGGAGGAGAAAGAGGATAAAAACTTAATACGGTTCCTGTGATTTCCAAAGTTGCAACACTCGCAATCATCCTCCCCTTCCCTGCAAGCGTCTCCAACTTACTCTTTCATGAGAACATTAACTGCTTGTGATGTCTCCGACTAATGCACGAGGATCCCCCTCACAGTCACACAGCCATTGGAGACAATATGACTTACTTTAGCTGCGTTTGAAGCCAAACCTGGCCTAAGGTGACAGAGACAGAAAGGGATGCTTTCACATGCTGGGAGATGAATGCACCTCCCTCGAAGCAACCCTGAAAAAAGACCCGATTCTCTTTCTGGGGAGACGTACAATAAAGGGCCTGACCCAGATTCCTATTATCAAGCAGACATAATTTAATTTAGCTGATATTGGCTAGACGGCTGCTGCTTTCATAGCAGTGTTGTTATGACTGTTATCTGTATTAAACTTCCACAAAAAGTCCATTTCTACCTGGAAGTCTTTCGGAGAGCGAGGCAGGATGGTGCGACCCTCCCTCCAGACGGGACCCTGATCGTCTTTCAGCGTCCACACGTCGGTCTCCTTGTTGTGGGCGTCCCGCAGCAGGACCTTCAGGTGGCCCTGAGCCTCCCCCCACAGCTGGTAGGAGAAGAGGAGGCAGAGGGGCCCGGAGTCGGCCGCCAGCACGGGGCTCACGAGGCGGGCCCGCTGCTGCTCCGTCTTCAGGCTGGCGTCCATGTACAGATAGCTGTTGAGCTCTGCATGTGGAGAGTTATGGAGTTTCTATTAGACAAAGTCACCACAAATGTTCTGGCCTGCTTTGAAAATAGCGAGCGGTTCCTAAATCCAGATGTGCTCGGCTAACAGAGACTAAGTTGGATGACTTCCATGATCCCATAAACTTTACACTTATGAAACTCTTTAAAAACTAATAGGATAAAGTCACGAATATGCTGGATCATGTGACAAAAAAAACAACCCAAAACCAGAAATCCACAGCGATAATATGCAGCCAAACTGCTTTAATATTTGTCACACTTTGCCAGAAATGAGCAGAGCTTTGTTTTAACCTTGACTTCGCTGGTTTCTGCAGTCAAGTGAGAGTGAAAAAAAGCTGATTTAATGGGGTTTTCATTTCAGCCCTGGAGGCAATAAAAACGAGGAAATCTGACAGGATGTGTACACTTTGGTAAATGGACGCCGCTGGAACGAGTTTGCATGAGTATGTATGAAGCACATCCGCTTACGTACACAATTATAAGCATTAATCTTCAACCCCGGACACATATATACACCCATGTACAGTATGTTTTCACACAATTAGAGATATCTCAAACAAAAACAGCCATGAATCACCAGTTTGCCAACAGGAACGCGTTTCACGATCCCACAATAGTCACGGCGAAACAATAGGGAGCCGACAAATCTAAACACGCAGAAGAATGGAGTCCACGGAGAGCGTCATTCTACCAGAGTGCTACCAGAACTCCCGCCGGGGCCCTCGGGGGCCATTTCTCTTCATTCCCTTCCAGGTGAATGACATAAACAACGGAAAAGTCCAGCGAAATGGAAGAAAAAAAAAGCCCCGCTCCATTTGTTTACACCAGAGGATGTTTAGCTTGCAAATTGGATGCCGACATGAATTCCATTGTGAGAGATTGGTGAGGCTACGTCTGTGTGAGAGAGTGACTCAAAGAGGCGTCTGGCGGAGGATTTCTTAAGTGGGCCCTGTGGGAAAGAGTCCAGCATCAACAATCTGCAGATTAAATCACCTGCTTTATCATAAATGTGTGTGTGTGTGTCAGAGGTAAATCATGCAGCACGCTGGTGTTCTCCAGTTTTCCCAGAAAACCCCACCAGGTTGTTTCTCTCTCTTCCACAGCGTGTGCTTTTTGTCCTCAGCACCACACCGTAGCATCAAGCCGCGCTATTGTGAGTGACTGGGTCGATAACCTTTCGCCATGTGTGTGTGTGTGTGTGTGTGCAGTATTTCCAGTAGATCCCGACAAGCGGCGGTATCTGGAGGGACAAATCTTGACAGCTCCCCTCTGCCCGCCATACGCCCGGACTCGCCTGCGTGTGACACTTCAGACAGTGTGTGACAGCGTGTCCCTCGGCCCCTCACAGCCGTGGGACCAGTGTGTGGATGAGCCTACAGAGGATGTGCCTGACACCGAATAAAAAAAGAGCCTCTTCCAGCGTCTCCTCTCGCAGCGAAACCCCCCATTGTTGTGCCTCTTGTTCGGCAGACAGCTCGTAATCGAGGCCGCCTCGCCGTACGCAGCACAACAGAGCATTATTAATCCATTTCACAGCGGTCTCCTGCGGCGGGAAGCAAACATTCAATCTATGAGGCCTATTTAGCATATTATTTACTAGCGGGGGGATATTAAGTCAAATAACACAGTACATGGCGGCTAATTCCACCTGTGCCTAATGATTGGTTTCATGGCCGAGGTCAAGAGGTGAGGAGATCAGAGTTTCTGGGAGGGGAAGGGGCTCTATAGGGGATTAAACCGTGATTTGATAGCAGTGAAATAATGATCCCGTGTTGGCTGGGATTCCTGACCTTTGACACCGCCGGGGAAAAATCAAAGGGCAAGCGCGGTGTGTCAAAAACGGCTGGAAATGATACTCCATACATGAAAGCCACAACCTGACTAATCTAAGCAACCGTTCCAATCCGGACCGCGATGAAAGACGGCGCTTTGAAGCTCGCCGTCAAAGACGGCGGTGACCTAAATCGGTCACGCTTCAGGAAACATTTCTGCCTTTTGCTGCGAGATCCGTTGCCCTGCAGAACACGACCCAGGTGACATCACAAATTTGATGGAGAAAAGAAAGAAAAAAAGAAAAGCACAGTCTTGTTTAATTCTCTCCAGCTGGAGAAATGCTGAATCTTTCATGGAGACTTGCTCGAAACCAATGAATTTTAAAACAAGGTTGGGATAACAATCCCTTAGTCTGCCTGTGAACAATTATAAATAGTGCTGGAACAGAAACCCTCCCTAAACCCAGCAGCATACGTCTTATATAGTTTTTAATAACATGCCAAAAGCTGCACTTTTGATCCAGGGATATATATATAAAAGGGAAAATGAATAATTATTTCTTCAAGGATGTCTAAGTAGATGGAAGCTTCACAGCATCATGTGGGATGTGCCTGCGGTAAAGGAGGGGCAGTAACGGGCGGCTGGGAATAACTGCTCCTCTTTGGAGCCTCCTGCTCTCAACTTAATTGGAGCTACTGGGTCTTAACCCCTTCCTGCCGCCACGGCGTCCACACAGCGAGGCGAGGCGAGCGGTGCGCCGACCTCCTCCTTTCCCTCTCTCGTCCCTTTGATTCATTTTTATCCTCATTCATTGACGATGTCGCCGCTAAATTACACTGCTTTCAATTTAAGGCATCATTTTAATCAAATTGGGGGGGAAAAAAAGGTAGAATGACTCCATTTAATTAGTGTCTTGTCTAGCCTCAGTGAAGTCGGTAAAATAAACTCCATTTATTTGTGCTTGTGCAATTTTCCGCACCCAAATAGAATCCTCCTTGCAGCGGCATCCATAAAAAGATCTCCAACCGAACAGCTTTGTCTCCACATGACTGATGAGCGACTCACCGTGGCTGTGCAGGGACCAGAGCAGGGGGGCGTTGGGGTCGTGGCTCCACCCACACAGGCCGTGGTCGAAGTCACACACGCTGTCTGACGGAGGAGAGGTGGCTGCTGGGGAAAGCATTTCAGATTAAACCTTCACTTCATTTCCTCCTAATAACACCATTAATCCAATATTCCTGCCATATTGACTCACCTGTCATGGTGACGGGGACCGTGGTGGTCTCGATGTCAGCGGGCAGAGTCGGCGTGACGGTGTCGGCCGGCGTGGTGGTTTCTACGGAAACAAACAGCACACAAACAGGTCAGAGGTGGGTGGAACAATCCCCAGATATTAGACGGAGGATACATTCATCACCCCATGTTTGCTTAAGGGATTATTTATGTGGAGTTTCTCCTTCCACGGTGGCATTCAGGACAGAGGGCCGGGGAAACACACGGGGGAGGAAGTGATAAGCAACAGGAGGCAGAAAGGAGCAGGAAGTAATGAGGTAGAGTGTCTGCACCTTTAATAACCTCCACTCTGCCTCCATTGGACAGAAACGTCAGCGAGAAGAAGCTTTTTCTGGAGAGTTCCATGAAGAAAAACAAAGAGCTGCAGCCAATAGTGAGCTGGCTCAGCGTAGCATAAACATGAACAGGAAACCGGAGAGGTTTATTGTGTTCTGGGTCATTTTTACCCATAATTCAGCGTGCTGTATATTGAAGGGTGAATTAAAGTGGATGTCAGAAAGTGGATGAGGTCATCGTCCACAAGTAAACCCGTCTCCGGTCTCCGTCCCACCCAGAGAGTGGGAGACGGACGGAGGCAGGCACAGATAGCCCGAGAGCACCCGAGGGGGCCCCCGTCACTGGGTGTCTGGGTGCTCAGGCGTCAGATACGCAGACACACACACACACACACATGTTCGCATACATGCAGACCCGGAGGTTGGGCTGATGGATGGACGCGTCAAACAAACCGGCCTCGACCTCGGACGCCACCATCACACTCTGGGACTCCTCACTGGCTGTCAGCGAGGACACACACACACACACACACACACACACACACATCTCCCACGTATATGTGAGCTATGGTGTGTGTTACTCGCTCTATAACTCACTGGGGAGAGCAAACACGCAGCGAAAAGCAGCATTTAGCCTCGGTTTCATGTCACAAGGGAACGACACAGATTCGCTCATTAAAAGGCATCACATGTGCACACAAACAGGCACATGTGCAGCGGGCTGCAGTCGGAATGTGAAGCGGGGGAAAGCGCCGCGTTATTAGGAGCAGATGGGTCAGCGCTGGTGTGTAATGGGAGTTTTACGCGGAGGATTGGGTCACATCTGAAGCAAAAGATCCAGATTTATCATGTGACTAAGCTGCACAGCCATCTGTATAAGCAGCTACAGAAATACGGCTTCTTTTTCTTATTTAACTGACATTAAGGAGCAAGAAATGGGTAAGTGGCTTCGTAAGCATATGCTATGTCATATTGCCTTGTTAGCTTTCCCTGACATGTCCCACTGAAGTCTATCCAAACAAATCTGGGGCTTAAAAGCCCGACGCACGCAGACGTTGATTCATCACCTCACTGCACTCTGCTGGCTGACTGTCGGTGGCAATACGAGAGCCTCCTACTGGTCTTTCTGCGTGACAACAAGTATCATTAAAGGCAACAAACGCAGCGTGATCCACAATTGATCCGCTCGGAGGAACTTCCTGTGGAAACCAACGCCAAGGCGCCCCAGCTGGAGAAATGGCAGACATGAAAGGGCCGGCCCCAGCTGGTGACGGCTTCTGACATTCACCTAGCGTTAATGTCACGTCCTTTACGCCCGTCATTAACCACCTAATGAGACTCTTATCGCTGCGGGCCCACCGGGGAGCGAAAGAGACCCTTTTTTCCTCAAACGTCTTCTCTGGTTCCCCCCCTCTCCTCTGTATTCTGTCTCTTCCTGCTTGTTTTTGCCTTTTCCTCTAACCTTTGAGTCCTCCATTGAAGTCTTGGGACCGAGCGTGAAAAGAAGTGCCGATACACTACCTGGGAACCCGAACGCACGCTCCATTAAGATTCCACCCGGCGCCGAGCACCCTGCTTTCAAAGGTCAGGCCTTGTCACGGTGTAAATGTGCTGACCTTTCCCGGGTGTGACAGGAGTGTCGGGGGCAATGGGAAAGCGAGCGACTTGTGTGTGTTGGTGTGAGACGGGGAGTGAACGTATGTGACCTGCCTGCTTTTGCCCTTGATGAGTCACGTGAGGAGGAGGGGCCCCTGCATGTGCATGCGCAGCAGATGGAGGGGCCTTGCCGGAGACGCACGGAGAGGTCCCTCTGCAGCGGAGTGTTGCCTTACATAATGTGTCTACTGCTGCAGGTGATGATGCAAGTCATCATCATGCACGGGAGGAGACGCCAGCGCTTAGAACCGGACCCGGGGGAGCCACTGGCACAGATAATGGAGCCGCGCGCTCCCAATTACAAATCCATGCTGTAGCATACATGCACACACGTGTCACACACACACACACGCGCTAATGTTACAAACCACACACCCAAAACACACACACATACACCCACGGGGTGGAAAGAGCTCTCTGCTAAAAGACATCGCTCCCTCCAAAAGATTCTGACTCAGCAATATGTCAGAGAGGAGGAGAAAAAAAAATCTTCAATTATGTAGAAAGCTTCTCTGTAAATCTGTTTGGCAGTCCTGGGCAGACACACACACACACACACACACACACACACACACACACGCACACACAACCCCCAAAAGAACATGATGGGAAAGGCATTGATATTCTGTTGGGTGGGGTTAAGTGCTCTGATCAGCGCTCATCACACACACACACACACACACACACACACAACACAAAACAAAAGGATGCGAAGCCACACCCGTGACATAAGGAGCCAAAATAAATATAGGTCCAAACTGAAAAATCTGTCATAATTTCTCAGGAAGCTGCACCATTTTTACTTTTTTTAAGGCATAAGAAGCTGAGGCACCGGAGCTTTACATTACCGGTGTGTGTGTGTGTGTGTGTGTGTGTGTGCACCTAAGACTGAAATGATCCTTCCTGGAAACGGGGAGAGATGATATTTGCTTTTTATTTTTTTTTTTTACAGATCAGTGTCTGAAATCTCCCTTCCTGAGCTCATACATTTTTCATTTTGGGAGTGCATATACTAGAAAAAGAACCGTCACTGTAGCTGTGAATGTATGTTTGTGTGTGTGTGTGCGAGAAAGAAAAACACGGGGAAACAGAAGGAGTCAGGACCAACAGCGTGGAAAAGAGAGGCGCGAGGAGGAGGAGGAGGAGGAGGAGGAGGAGGAGGGAGGCATGGTAACGAAGAGACGAAAACATGGAGGACCCACGCACTGGGCCTCAGGCTGGGGAACAGGGCTGAAGGAGACCTTATCCTGCCTTATTCACACAAGACACAAAGATTCAAATTCCTCAATCATATGAGATTAAATTCCAAAAAGGGCTTAACTGAATCCAGAAGAGAAAGAAGTGCCTTGTTTAAAGGGAAGTGAGTGATTTACAGGACGTCAGCAGTAATTCTCTAGTCCTGCTGAGTTTTTGGAGGCCTGTGAACAATGTGTGACCCCTCAGCACCAGTTCTCTGTGACACGTTTCCAAAAAAAACCTCCTCCACGGCATCTGATAAAAATCACCCCTCCGCAAGACGTGGTGAACCGTGACCACGGGGGTCCTGTTCCCCTCCCTGGGGTCTCTGTTCATTGTTGTCATGTTTCTCCAACGAGGCGCTCGTCAAACCAACGTTAAATGTGCAAAACACTGCGAAAAAGATACCAGATGTTTTAAAGTACTTCATGGACTGCATGGGAATGACATCGCTCTCCATGTATTATCGACGCCTTGATGTGGTTCACAAGCGTAAACCATCAGTGAAAAGATATTTCTACTCCACCACACGACACCACGCTGCTGGAGGCCCCAGGACTCAGGAAAAACACTACCATTTTTATCCACAGGGGCCGCCAAAATCAACGCACACACACCGACACACCGACATGCATTCAGAGTGCGTTTACACTACAGTGGTGTGTGTGAATGTTGGGAGTCTGGAGAGTAAATGTGCATGTAATTGCTGAGCATGTTGCTGCTGCATCGCCCCGTCATCCTGTTCAGGCACAGAGGGAGTGGTGAGAGTCGGTGAGAGTCCGTGTGTGTGTGTGCTTCTTCACATCTGGATAACAGACCATGCTGGAAGGTGAACAAACCTAATGCTCTCAGTCTCTCTGGGGACGCATTCCTCCAAACCGAGCCCTGTCCGCTCCCTGCTGATGCGAACACTTGTTGCAGCCAACTCGTCTTCTCCCGGTGCAACAATCTCTCAAAATCACAGCCTTTTCAAGCTGGCCGTCCTTTTGTCAGCCAACGCTGGCCGTCTCCACACCTCCGGTGGACTCTAATGACTCTCATGCATATCTAATATGATCCCCACTTCCATTCAGTGCAGCGGCAAAGTAATTCAGCCTGGGATGGTGTCGAAATGATCAGATTTAAAATGCAAATCAAGAGCAGCGTGTCCTACCTGGAAGGTCACAGCCCAGGATCTCCACTCTCATGCCGATTCCCGCCGGAGACCACCTCTCCGGGTACAGCCGGATGAACTGGGACACGATCTCCTCAAAGTGACGCAGCTCCGGCGTGTCGTAGTGCGTGTTCCCCTCGAAAATCTGTCCGGAAACACAAGGATGTCACCTCAACGGCAAACGCACACACACGCTCTCACCCTGTCATCTTCCTCCCTCACCCACCTTGGGAAGGCTCGTCTTGCTGTCCATGATGAAGTTCCAGTCTTTGTTATTCAGGCTGTGCGCCACTTTGTACTTCCTGACAAACGCCCGGTTGTCGGTGGTCGCCCCACTTCCCGCGTCTCCTCCCCTCGCTCCCTGCGTGATCACGCCGCGCACCGTCTTCGGCACACCGAGGTCCACCTGCGCGGTGAGGAAGGTCAACTTTGTGTTTAAAGGTACTACTTGTTGCATATTCAGCGCTACACGTGACCCCCGTGGCGGTCAAAATGTACAATACATGCAATCAAACCCTCTCTTGTACCTGAAGCCATTCCTCTCCAGCCAGCGGCTGTGCAGGGGAGGGGAACCAGCCGGAGCGACTGGCCACCAGACGGGCGCTCCCGGGGCTCCACACCACATCCCTGCTGGAGGAAGCGGAGATCTGGGCATCCGGGAGCAGGCCGGACAGCAGGCCCTGCAGGTCTGAACACGGAGCATCTGGAGTGGGAAAGGGGAGAGATATATTCAACCTTCACCTCAGGGTGGGGGGGTGGAGAAACCTCAGCGATAACCTCATATATGCTGTTACACATTTTGCCGCCTGGGAGCCGTTAAGCCTCACCGCAGGATTCACCGCTGGTCACCGAGCTTTAAGAGTGTGGACGAGAGCAAAAACGGCACCGCACAGCCCTACTGCTTCATCCACATGCTTGATTCGTGAGGTGAAAGCATCCGCTAACTCCCCCCTGCTATCGCATTCACATCTCACACAAACATGTAAATGTGTTATTGCATCTTTATATGATCTACAATAGCATACATTCACCCAGCGAGGGGGGAAGTTCTGCGTACACGCAAAAGCACTCGGAAATGAAGCTCATTCGGATACGGATGAGTGGGTAGCGTTGAAAGCAACTTGCCGAGGGAGTATGTGAGCGGGAGAAATGAGGATTAAGGGGATAAGAGAGGTATAATGCAGGGAGTCGGGAGGCAGAGGAGTAGAGAGCAAACGCAGAGAAAAAAAAGCAAGAGAGAGTCGGAGGATGACGGCTCGGGAAAGCTGGGAGGAGAGCAAAACGAGGCGCGTACGACAAACACAGGGAGGGATGGAGGGTGAGGAAGAGGGATGTTGAGGAAGAGGAGGACGGGAGATGTTGAGATGTTAGTTGTGCTGACGGTTTAAGAGAACACAGATCAAAGTTTCATGCTGTTATGTCACTGCAAAAGCAGGAGATGTAAATAATGAATAAAAGGCACAGGGAGTGTGTGTGTGTGTGTGTGTGTGTGTGTGCTGGATGTGTACATTTCAAAGGGCATGCATGCTTTTGAGGTCATCTGCTATATTTAGCCGCCGGCCTGTGCGCTGCATGCACCTGTACTGTAAGAGCTAACAGCTACTTGAAAAGCAACTGTTGAGGCTGACGAGAATCACAGTTCCTGATGTCGGAGCGAGCAGGGAGCCATGAATGATTGAGCGCGGCTCTTTTCTCAGTGTGGAGGAGGTCGAAGAGCAAAGAGGGTTATGCAAGAATAGTATCTAAAGCCACCAGAGGGAAGAGAGGCGTCGCTATGGGAGACGGAGGCAGAAAGCGAGAGAGGGAGATGACACTGGAAGGAAGAAGGGAGGAAAAAGTTCCCTTTAATTGGCTCGAGGCTTGCTGTGTTTAAGAGACGGCAGAGGGAATGTGGGAACGGGTGTGTGAGTCAGCGTGTGTGTGTGAGTCAGCGTGTGTGTGTGTGTGTGACGCTGGTTTTTACACTTTAGGAGGTTATTTTGTGCAGATGTTCAATTATCTGAAACGCCTTTGAACAAAAACCAGAGTCCAAAAAGCGCGGCAGAAAACTGTTGTTGTTTCCGTCGAACTAGAAGAGGGAAAAATCACAAGTCACGCAGGAGCCCACACACACACACACACACACACACACACACACACACCTGTAATCTGGCAGCCGTAGAGCTCGAAGCGCAGGGCGATGCCGTTCCTCCAGGTCTGGGGTCGGATGCGGACGAACCGGGCCAGAACTGGCTGCGGGACTCGGTTCAGGACCACCTCTGATGGGTCCGTGTTGGCGTGGAAGATCTGGAGACACAAAGACAAATAGAAGACGGTCAACATGATGTACTCCCTCTTTCTCACACACACACTCTTGTGCACGGTCTCGCTCTGCTACACACATACACACACACACACACACACACACACACACACACACACACACACACACACACACACACACACACACACAGTGGCAGGCCGGACAAAGCAGAGACAACCCAAACACGGATCCGATGTCACCCTCCCAGCTGTCGATGTGTTTTGGGGTCAAAGGTTCGGCACTGGGAGGCTGGGAAAGCCTGAGGATGGATGAGGGTTTCACACACACACACACACACACACACACACACACACACACACACACACACACACACACACACACACACACACACACACACACACACACACACACCGCCGTGCTGGCGGCCGTGGGAAGCGGCGGGACACTTGGACCTGACGTGACCGAACACGATTGGCCGTCGGAAGCAGGAAGTGCGACCAGGTGGGCAGGAAGTGAAACTCACTTCCCAAAGCATCAACATTCACTTCTACTCGGCGAAACACTCCCTTCCTTCCATTTGCTCGTAAGCAGCGGGGTGGAGCAGCAGGGGTCGGAGGGCAAATGGAACCAGGGTGGTCAAGTTACTTCCTGTTCTGGGGTAGAAAGCCGCTCTCCATGATGCCTGAGGGCCTCGGACGGGACACTCAATGACACACAAGTCTTTTATGTTTTAATCATAAATAACCTCCTCTTCTTCTTTATATCTCTGCACACATCCTCTCCCGCCTCTCGGTCTCTGGTTGGTGGCCACAAACTTAAAACCACACACCGGAAACCACAGAAACACACACACACCCTGCAGAGGAAGCGTCCTTTCCCTGACTGACTGTTAAGTGTCATTCACTCTATCTGTCTGTGGTCGACCCGGCCGGCTGATGGGAGATAATATTCTCTAAAAAACCCACAAACATCACAGCCGCTACACAAGAGCTACAAGCAGCCGCATCAAAGATTAAAGGCATCATTGCTCAAAAAACAGATTGCAACACGATTCTCGATCAAACTGAAGCCTCAAAAATGATCCTTGTTTTGATGGTGTTGTGTTTTATTATAAGTGATACATTTCAGTGACCTAAAATGCCTGCAAACAAATGAGATGCTCTTCCAGAAATTCCATAACCGGCGGGAATATGAGAGATAGGAGTCGAAAAATCCTACTGGAGGGGGTTTATTTGATTTTGGGCTCGGCCTGATTTAATCAAGTGGAGCTGACACTGGTAATACAAAGCAGCGTGAGTGTTTGAACTGATAAGCGGGTCTATCGCCGCTGTATCTGCTGCCGGATTGAGCAGAGACAGCTGCTGTGTTTACCTAAGAGGCCAAACGGTGGATGGTGGCTCTTATGGGGGTTATGTAAACACCCACGCACGCTCACACAAAGGAGAGTGTATGATGGAGGGTTGGCCTCGCATACAGCAAACCCATCTCTACCGCTCCCAGATATATAACACAAAAAACGTCTGCAGGGAGGAAGAGAACGGCTAGAAACGAGAGGGAGGAGGTTGAATGGAGGGCAGCATATACAAGTGAATAAGGGAGTGGTGGTGAGTAAGAAGGAAAAGAACAACGGGCGGATTCATCACCGATACGGGAAATACTCCATCAAAGAGTTTCTCTCTTAATAAGAGAAACAAATCAATTCAGTGGAATTTCCCTTCATTCTCAAATGAATAGCAAACTTCATAACCTGAAAACGTCATCATTCAGGCGTCTGAACATTAAATCCAGCGTTTATATTCCTACCAACACCTGATAACGGGCTTAAATACATAGAAATAATAATAATAATAATAATAAATAAAGATGATTAGGAAGGTAAAAAGTGAAATATTTTTTCCGCTGCATCTTCCCAGAAACGTTCCAGTCGTAAAGATGACTAAAAGGCCATTAGCTGGTGCATTACAACACTGCCAGCTGCTTTGCTTTGGATTCATCTGAGACAACATCATTGATGCAAAAAGAACATTTTGTTCAATACGACTCGGCTCTTTCCATTCTCCCTTCGGCTGTGAGGGAACCGGAGAAGACCGGTCGCTTCTTCTGTCTCCTCAGCTTCCTCCCAGTCATTGTCAGAGCACCTGAGGGGTGGCTGGTTTGACCCCTGACCCACTCCTTCCAAGGTTAAAGGTCGACGGCCTCAGGAAGCAGATGGCTGCTCATTGACCGACCCGGAGATGGCGTGGTGGTTACTTGTTGACGACGGGACGTGGACTGGAATCTGCCCGGCGACTGGCGTGTTTTGCGAGCCGTCACATGACCAAGGCGAGGCGGGCTGAATAATTAACGTCGTCTTGTTGTGTCTCTCAGTGTGGAGGGTCATGAAAATATAACGAAGACCCCCCCCCCCACACACACACAGAGAGACAGACTGCTTTGTGTGGACATCGGCGGGTATTTAACTATTGATGACCTCTCCGTAGAACGAGGTCACGGTGAACGAGGTGCAGCGAACGCAGCTCTGGACTCCATTTTTACTGGCGTCTTGTTGTTGGAGCGGAGGAAACGAGGTGCGGATGGATGTTACACATCAGGGCTTGATTCGTTCACCATCTCTCTCGCTCGGCGCTGCGTGTTTTTTGGCAGATGTCTCCTTCCTCTGCCAGTGTTTTCCTTCAAGCTGATGGCACCGCGGGGAGACGCAGCGAGCTCTGCACAACACATTATCCCTTCTCTCGGCCGCTTTTTCATCCCCGTGTTGCTCCCCCGGTCTCTTTCTCTGTCCATTACACTCGTCATCCCTGTCTTCTTGCTCTACTTACCCCCCCCTCCTCCCAGACAGTCTCCCTTATTCTCAGTATGAAGATGTTGACAGTAGGAACTGGTTCCAGCTGGTCTCACCGTGTGTGTGTGTGTGAGGTTGAAGCAGTGATCCTTACAAACTGTCTAACAACGCCTTGTGTTGGACTCAGAGTGTGTGTGTGTGTGTGTGTGTGAGGTTGAAGCAGTGATCCTTACAAACTGTCTTACAACGGACTCAGAGTGTGCGTGTGTGTGTGTGTGTGTGTGAGCACATGCAGAATTATGTCTGTGCAAAGTGGGGCTTTCTGTACGAGGTGTGACACCGTGTGAAGGAGGAGCAGGCTGAAATGCTGTGTGGGCATTTTTACCCCTGTGTGTGTGTGTGTGTGTGTGTGTGTGTGTGTGTGTGTGTGTGTGTGGAACAGATTTAGCAATGCTCCTTAATAGCACAAAGCGTGGTTAGCGCTGGGGATGATGGGATTTACCTCACAGACGGGATGACAGTGTGTGTCTTTAATGTTAATTTGTTAATGTGTGTGTGTGTGTGTGTGTGTGGCGCTACAAAAAATAAATAATAATCATTGTGTGTCTGTGTGTGAGTGTGTGAGAGAGATATGCAGTTCTTCAGAGTGCCGGCGTCTCATTGACTAATGAGGTGCATACGTGAGTAGTGTGATTCAGAATTAACAAGTCACATGGGTGTCAAACTGGAAATGTGTCGGCGTGCAGAAAATGGGTAAAAAGGCACACACACACACACACACACACACACACACACACACACACACACACACGTGCACAAAGATCCTGTTTGCTGTGACTGAGGTGATTGCAATCTGCAGTGCTGGTGATTTTCCTCTTCCAACAGAAAAAAAAAGGACCATTTCCCACAATGCCTTTCCTTTTTCAGCTTCTCTGCCTCGTCTCTCTTGGTTCGAATAATCTTCATTGGCATTAAATCCTTCGGTCTTTGTTAACGCGGCGAATAAGAACACGAAGAACTCCCCCAATAAGGAACGGTGAGGCGAGAGCCGATCCTTTTATTCACGGCTGATTCATATCAGACACACGCAACCTTCCACAAACACCGCCGACACACGCAACCTTCCAGAGCCACGTTAGCGTTGAGCTCACTGTTAAATGACAATTAGAAGCACCAAATCCCCGTCATTACAGACCCCCCGACGAGAATTCGGTTTCACCCACTTAAGGGCTCTTTGGGGGGCTTAGGACGGGCTAGCTGGAGTCTGCACGACAAGACGGTGGATTAGCAGTCACGGAAGATCCACGGGGACCGGAGGGAAAACCTACAGCCGCTCTTTAATTCTAAACCACAAGTTGTGCACCATCAGTCAAAAGCGTGATCCCTGAAACCCCATCGGTTCTTCGGCCGTCTGCAGAAACACAGAAGGGAGAGTTTTCCTCGACGTAATCGGAGATCTCTGTGTGATACATCAGAGGAATAAATCCATGCGGAGAATTAAAGCATAATTCGATCACGCGACGTTGTAACTGTCATCTTTGCTTTATGATCATCACAAACAGATGGCATGTTTAATCGCATCTACATTTTTAGAAAAGATAACGTCATGTTTCAATGCTTTTGGGAGAATATTCACAAAGTCGCTGGGCTGGCTGACGCCGAGGCGAATGTTTGGGATATCTTTTATTGATCTCTCCTTTTCCTTCTGGACATTCTAAAAAGCTGAGAGCAGAACCAATTTTCAAGTTTTCAAAGCGACCACTCATACGGAGCGGTATCTCTGCAGACGCATGTCGGTGACGCATCGGGCTGAAAGCGTCTCAGCTCTGGGTTTTTGTTGGTTTTTTTACTGGACTCAGATTACACGGGACAGACGGACACACATCATGAGGTTATTCAAAGGGCGGGTTTGTGTGTGTGTGTGTGTGTGTGTGTGTGTGTGTGGAAGGAGTAGGGGGTTCTAACAAATTGCACAGATGTTGATTTTAGGTCAAATCCAGGTTTCGCGTCATAATCTCTCGTCGAGCGCCCCCCCACGGACCACCCAGACCAATCAGTGGTGCACACAGAAGGGGGTCCCCCTGGTCCGTGATGGTGAGTAAGTGTGGATTAAAACCTCCACACACACACACACACACACACACACACACACACAGACACACACACACACCGTTGCCACCCTCTTTGTTGCTGCTTGCTGTGACCTTAACCCAGATACGAGGGGCTGGGTTCAAATCCCCTGGAGACGGGCTTACTGTAGGACACGACAACAATGACCTGCACTGTATATGCATTCACACACATACCCAGCATGCAACACTTCTACCCAAACGTACTCAGAACAAACAACTGCGGGCGAGTGTTTATGTGTGCATGCACGTCGCTGCCAGAGATGAACAGCGAGCCCAGATAAGACCACATAAAGGACTCCATTGTTCGGGTTTGTCCGCTTCCTCTCCTCTCCCTATCTCTATCTCTTCCTCCCGTTCCCTCGTTCTCTACCTCATGACTGGGGTCATAAAGAGTCCTCGAATGGAACGACTTCTCCAGGAATGCTCTCTCTGTTGAGCACATCAGGCCGGGGGCAGGGAGTGAATACGAGCCAAATGTGAGCTCCTACCTTGTGGTTCTTGCCGTGCCGGTAGACCATCCAGTCCTCCCCATTGGTGCTGACCTCCAGCTTGAAGGTGGTGACGTAGTAGGACTTCTGGGTCTCCTTGGAAACGGCCCCCTGTGTGGCGATGCCCGTCAAAACCTTCAGGAAGTGGAGGTCGACCTGGGGGGAAAGAAGAAATAATTTAAAACTGGACCAAGAGGATAAAATCGAGTAAAAAGGGGGGATTTATGGGGCTCAGGGCTGATGTAGATAACAGAGACAGACCAGCTGCTGTGTCTATCTGTCACACAGACAGCGGGGGGGCAGTGTGGGCGGCTGCTGTGAGCTTCGATGGCGTGGCGTGTGTGTGTGTGTGTGTGTGTGTGTGTGTGTGTGTGTGTGTCGGCGTTGTCGTGTGCATGGGGAGGAAGGCTGGAGGCAGAGATCAATGAGGTGGTGTTCGGATGCATTCCTGAAGAGCACCTTCATCAATCACGCCGCGTCCTCGCCACCATCCTCGCCGCTCGCCGGCCCCCGTGTGAACGTATACGTGTGAACGCATGCACGTGTTTGAGACAGGAAAGATTGAGAGTGCAGAAGGACTTCCTTATCACCGCTTCACAGTTCCTCCGTTTCCTTTCTCACTGGATACGCTGCTTATTTTCCTCGACAGCAGCTCCTCTCCTCTTTGAGTTTTAGTTCCACTCACCTGGATGAACTCCTTGTTGCTGTCCTCTGAAGGCGTCCAGGCGTTGTCGTCGTTGTTGAGGCGTGCCTGCCGTGGCAACCAGCGGTTGTCGTAGAAGGTGGTCGAGGCGGTGATCTGGTCGTCGCTGATCTTGGCCGACTCCATGCCGAGCGCCATGCTGCAGTGGAACGCTGGCGGCGGCGACAGAGGGGGAAGCGGAGCGTTAACTGTATAATTATTGACACAGGATCTACACTGGAGACGGAAAATGAGCTGTAAGAACAAAGAGGAGCGGCTGACGGAGCTCGGAGACAGAAAGGGCAAAGGCAGAGAGGAAGCAGCCCAACAGGTGAGCGGAGCTAAACTGAGGTGAAGCTAATTTATATTCTAAAAGGAAATAATAAAGAGTCGGCTTCTGAGAAATCTCCTCGGAGAGAGAAAATAGACTGAGAGGGGTGAGAGAGCGCTGTGAGATTGAAATAGCATTAAAGTAGGCAAAGCTGAAAAGTTCAAGAGGGTAAGAGGAGTGGAGGATGAAGGAGAGAAGTGTCAGCAGAGAAAACACTGGGAGAGAGAAAACAGCGTAAACAAAACCTTGGCACAAACACTCAAGTTATCAGGCACTCACAGTCGCTGACTTCTTTGTGGGTCATGTTGTAGCGGGCGGAGAAGCCGTCCTTGGCCACCGCCATGTCGGTGTGGAAGGAGAGGGACAGCAGGCCGGAGGACGACTGGATCTCCGGAGGGATCTTTGTGCCGCAGTATCGGCCGATCAGAGGAGCCACTGCAAGCAAAGTAAACATGTTTTATTTCGCTTTTTTTTGGTCTAAATAGTTAGATTTTTTGAGATATTACAAACAGTGTGCTTTTATTTTGAAAAACTGCTATACAGGAATGCGGCCTCAGTAAGTGTCGTCTAATGAGTCACAGCATGCTTCCCCCACATTCCCCCTCCCATCATGCCCCTCTCTCCCTTTTGCTCTCCTGTCCATCCCTCCATCTGCCGTGTATGTCTCAGCCAGGACCCAGCAGGGGGATATGAACCCCTGCCTTAATGCAAGCTGCACTGGGATCAGCTGCACACACACACACACACACACACACACACACACACACACACACAGCAGCGAGGATTACAGTAGTCTCAAGAGTAGCTCCCTCACCAGACACCAAATTCTCCACCCTTCCATCGCTCCTCTTCCACGCCCGGGGACTCTGCTCACTGGAACTGGGTTACACTTTAATTTCCTCCTAATTCTCAACTTTCAATGCCATAAATTGTTTTCAGCTATCAAAGCTCCCAAATTCAAGGCTATAATTGGAATTTTTAAATCCACTTGGATCCCTTTTTAGCAACTGAAAATAGAATAATTAGAGCAAATCCTCAGTTCTCTGCTTCATATTGCAAAAAAAAGGGGGTAAAGTCAGCAATAGAGACCACTCACCACTACTAATGTGTTTTTCTTCACCACTACAGCAACTAACATTACCCTATGGCGGTCACTATCAAAGCCCTCCAAATGTTTTTTCCCTCCATCTCGGCCGATAGGCCACTTTCACAAACGCTCAGCACCTCCTATTGGATGCAGGCAGATATTCATCGTGGCCATCACTCTCACTCGCCCGGGGGAAGAAGGAAGCGCAAGGTGATAAGGAGGGAGGACGGGGGGGAGGATGGGAAGGGGGTGATGAAGGGTGTTATTATGGAGCATGGGAAAAGGATGCTCCTTAGGGGTGGCGAGGCACTTTCAGCTCGCCGTGTGAAATAATGTTTCCTCTATGTAACGTGAAGGAATGCAAGGCAAGGCTGTTTACATCAAAGAGAGCGCCGGCTGCCCGGGAAATTGACTGGTATGCAAATGTGTGTGTGGGAATGTGGGATGGCGTGAGTGCGTTACCCCCGGTTACACGAGTCGCCCTCACCTTGCGGCAGGCCGTCCCACACATCCAGCCAGTCGTACTTGCAGTCGCCCTCCCCCACCAGCAGGGGGTCGTTCTCCAGGTCAAAGGTGAGGAACGTGAGGGTGATGTCCATGTGCGGCGGGGCGATGATCATGTAGGAGCACTCCAGGTTGTGGGGGTATTTATCCGGGAAGCCCGGGGACTCGATCATGCCGGAGGAGCTGGTGAAGTTGCGGAAGCAGAATTCCGACCCTGCGGAGAAAACGGCGATAAGAGGATATTCAGGAAGGAACAATCGGTCACATTAAGAGGAGATGCAGGCGGCGAGCAATCGATCACACCGGGGTATCGCATCTGACTTGCAGAGGGTGTTTCAGAGGGTCGTTCATCACTGACAGCATATACAGTCGCTGTGGTGGGACGCAAACGCACGATGTTCATGATCACCGAGGGAGAAAATACACCGAAAACACACAGTAAGTAAGCACTCAAGTGGGCGTATATGGAGCGATATGAGCAGCAACAAACCAAGAACAATAAAATCTACAACGCTTTCAGAAAAGTAGTAATGTTTGACGGCTTTATTGCCCTTAAAAGACCCCTCCCTTCTGTATACTGAAAACTATATATTCAAAACAAACACACACACTCCACAAATGTATAATGGTTCCTAAGTGGGCCCTTTGCAGCGGCCCCTCATTATCCATGCAGATTTATTCACGCTGGGTGGCTCACCTTGAGCTGCGGCAGCTGTGTGGCTCAGATCCCTACCCATCAGCCACTGCTGCGCGGCCCACTGGGCAGCCTGAGTCACGGCTGAGTGTTTATGGACACACCGATGAGGGTGGGAAAGGGCCGACGGGCCAGAACACACACACTCACTAAGCCCGGTTTCTATCAGTTGTGTGTCTGGAGGGCAAATATCTTCATTTTGCTGTCGCTTCTGCAGGATTTTAGGTCAGAAATGTGTCTTTTCTAAACTTCTCTACACTTGCAATGGAGGCCGGTTTTCCCCGACTTCTCTCCAACTGCGATTACAGCTGATCGAAGACACATTTCACCGCTTCGCCACGAAGCTCACAACTGGGAGGCGTATAACTAGCATAAGGAAAAGCAGTTGCATTTTTTCCCACCGTGGGCTGTGTCGGAGGAGCAGATAGGGAGGCTGGTTTTTTGAAGAGGCTCAGGGGAGAAGCTTCTGGTGGATTACAAACCTGGGAAAGTGGGGTCGCATCCAGCTGCGCCGCAGCGTCTCAGACACGTACCGGGCTGCGTTTGATCGCCAGATACATATATTAAAGTGTTTAAAGGAGTGCAGACATGTGAACGGCGCATTCCTTCCGCAGCATTCCTCCGAGGCACCAGAGCTTATTATCAGGCAGCGCTGTGAAAGCCGAGGGGTCGCCTGGCTGCCGCGGCCCTCCCCTGTCTACACTTGGTTAATGGTAGAGAACTGACCCCAATCAGTACTGAGAGAGCGGAGAAACCTCCGGAGAACGTCTGGGCAGCATCACTCCCGCTTTGTTTTCTCTTCTCCAGCAGCTTCCTTTTTCTCTCCTTCCTTGCTATTTCTATTTTAATGCCAAGCGTCCACTCATGCATGTATCGTGTGTGTGTGTGTGTGTGTGTGTGTGTGTGCACCTGTCCATCGATCTGCTGCAGAGACAGAGTGTGAATCTTCCCACACATGTTGAAAAGCAGCACTCTGCACCTCTCTTTCCCGTGTGCGCACGTGTGTTGCCCGCCGCCACCGCCGCCGCCGGCGTGTTTGTCTCCACGTATGAACCCGTGTGTGTCTGAGAGTGTGTGTGACAGCTTCGCAGGAAGTGTGAGACCCGGTAACACACTGGCCTCCTTTCTTTACTGGGTCACGGTGGAGTCCTGATGCCCAAAACCTCAATCTGAGCACAGCTTGACTCCGTCGCCTCCAAACACACACACACACACGAGATAGTCGCCGCCACGTGCCAGTGCTGCATGTGTGTGTGTGTGTTCATATATTTGGGCGTGTTTGCGTATGCATGGGTACATTTCTTCACTCATTCGTTCACGGTGCATGGACACGCCAAAAACAAGTCCCCGTTCCCGCCTTCCTCCGCCTGACGCGGGACCCCGGTTGGTGCTCGATCGCACCATGAGCTGCCATTTGGCGAGAGGCTGCCAAGGAGGGGGAGGTCATGGTGTGGTGTGTGTGTGTGTGTGTGTGTGTGTGTGTGAGTCACGGGGGGGAGAGGGTGAGTTGCTGGGTAGAAACCACTCGACTCTTGCACATGAGTGCTTGATGCAGCTTCGCATGTTCCATCAGAGTAAACCCTCCCCCCCCTCCCTGTCTTCTCAGCCGCGACACGTCGAGTCTGTGTTCATTCACTCTTTTAACTCCCCGTCTCGTCTGCCGGCGTCGCGAGCGTCCCGTCCTCGGCTCGCGGTGTCTGCAGCACATCAAACCCGCCTCGCCCTCCGCTCTCTACCTGCCCGTCTCCGCCTGACACACATCTGTAACCCTTTGCAGGCGCTCGGCTCCCGGTTTCATTGAAGAAAAACTCCCCTGTGGCACCTTGGGTGTGTGTGTGTGTGTGTGTGTGTGTGTGTGCTTGAATATGTGTCAGAAAAGGGGGCGGCGTGGAAAAAGCTACAACAACAACAGCAGGAACAAGAAGAAGAGGAGTCAAGAAAAGGAAAAACAATGTTCCTGTCGAGCCACGGCTTTATGACCGGAGAGACTCCAGCCTGAAGCGGCTTTATATAGAAAGGAATGCTCCTTGTAAGTCACGTATCACGCTGACGTCTCTGTTACGCGTCGTGGAATGGAACGCCACCATTTAATCCCGAGCACCCGAAGCCAAAGGGCCTGGCGCTGCTTGTGATCAAAGTCTTTCCATTTCCTCAGTCACGCCGCCGATCGCGCCTCATTATTCCATTCTCTTCATCAACCATCACTTAGAAACACTCATCCAATCTTTTTATTCGTGGATCTCATTTACCTTTGCGAGTTAATTACTTGAGTGTTATTCCAGCGTCGGGATGAATCGGGGTGTTTCAGGAACAAACACCGCGTGGCGATCAGCCATATTGTAACCGAGGGGCTGGCATCCAATCAAATGTTGTGACTGTCACTTGGCGGGGGGGCCCTGCCATCGGCTCTGCTCCTGCCGTGACCCCCACAGAGGCAGCGGTCACGGAGGAGACCCAACGCCCTGGGGTGCTCGCGACCCCCCACCCCCAACCCCCGTCTTAACTCGGGATTGGCTGCGACGTTATCTCCTTCCGTCACGCTAGTGGTGGGCTTTGGGGGGGGGAAAAAAAGGGGGCAAGTCTTCCCCCTGTAGCCGTGGTAACAGCATCAGGGGCACATGATGTGTGTGAGTGAAAGTGTGTGAGGGATGGACGGGCGTGGGCGGGGGCGGGGTGCCAGTCGGGGCTGAATAAAGGGTTAAGCACGCATGAGTAAAGTAGGCCACAACGATAATAGGGAGGAGGGGAGTCGTGCACTCTCACTGTACAGCAGGACGAACACACACATGTACTGTATGTGTGTGTGTGTGTGTGTGTGTGTGTGTGTGTGTGTGTGGGGATGTTGTTTTGGGGCACCCTGGCTCCCCTCGGGAGGTGTACTGAAGGATGGAAGGGGATCAGGCTTGATGTAAGGTCAAAGGTCAACTCCTGCTCCGCCTTGCTGGGAAATAATTAGCATCTGCTGCACTGTACCTCATTACCACACACACACACACACACACACACACACACACACACACACATGTTGACACAAACAGACTGCTTGTCCCATTCAAACCCCCCTAGAGTTGTTACAGTCAGCGCTTACGTAACAGGCTTGAATGAACACAACAAAAACAAGTCGCAGCATCATTAGTTCATAGTACGGAAAAACAGTCTCTCACACACACACACACACACACACACACACACACACACACACGCATCCAAAACCAGACACACGCTGTCTGACTTCTAGACACAGTGTGGCGGGGTCGGCCAGGACTGTAGGCTGCACTGTCTGTTTAATATGGGAAGGAAGCTGAACATGTCTCCCAGCTGCCTGCTGAGATTTCTATCTGTGCCCGGACCCACCCTTTAAAAACACACTCGCACCCATAAACACACACACGCCACGCCAAACAGACTCCACTCCACTGCAATCTAGGATTTTTCCCCTCACACGTACCGGCGAGTTGCATCAAAAGCCAGCGGTAAAAGCAAGCCTCTGTAATTACAGGTACACAGAAATGCATTAAGCAGGGTAAAAGTAATGTTGCGATTACTTCCACCCGGGTAAATCAACACATCTCAGCTGGAATCTCTGAGTTCCCGTCACAAGTTGTGAGCCGTGTTTATTGGAGAGACCGCGATGACGAGAGAGCGTGCGGGCGCTGAAAACGCCGTAATTAACACGTGGCCTCAATCACGCAGCCTGAGTACATTC
The DNA here is from genome assembly GCA_029853015.1 of Chelidonichthys spinosus. Lineage (NCBI taxonomy): Eukaryota > Metazoa > Chordata > Actinopteri > Perciformes > Triglidae > Chelidonichthys > Chelidonichthys spinosus. The sequence goes on from CM056844.1 coordinate 3,727,458, forward strand.
TCCCTCTGTTGGTCTATATGTCCCTTCACCCCAATCATCCCCCCCCCACTGTCCCTGTCTCACACGCTTTCCATCAGTCCGCCTCCACGTGCACACAGACAGGCCGCGCCCACACAGACAGGCAGCCTCGCACACAACACGCCGAGCGGAACCACCCACACATGCCGCGAGCAGGCACCTACATGGTGACACAATCTCTTATGGCCTCTGAATTTAAACCAGGATCTCGTTAACGCCATGGCAACCGCATCCCTTCCACCAATCCATCCCTGCATGTGTTGCATCACCGGGGTTTGAGCTGGTGGCCTTGGTAACGGAGCTGAACGTCAAATCTGGGTCACGAGATTTTGACAGAGAAGATATTTGTCCCCCCTCCTCCATAAACCCTGACTTTTCTTCAATGGGTTTTAAGACAAACACTCCTTTAATGTTCGATCAAGGTTCATTTGTAGTCGCGAACATAAATCTTTTAGCTGCCTCAAGGCCACCTGAACTCCACACACACACACACACACACACACACACACACACACACACACCTCACCGCTACAGTCTCACCTGCAACGTGCTCCGCGCCTCGACACCACTTTGACGACCTCGAGAAAAAATTCCATTACGGCACACACACTCATCCCCATCAATCTCCTCGCCACCGCCTCTACCCATAAACCTTTAACCTTTAAGTCCAACTCCAAGTTGCCTCGGAGCCCTCTCCATCACCCCCCCCCTCCCCCCCTTCCCCCAGATGAAGCGGATCCTGCTCCAATTTAGCAAGCATTCCTCGCATGCTTTGAGGCGGCTTCCCCCCTCGTCTATGTTTAACTTTTGTTTATATGCACGGCTGCCTCCGCTGATGTAAATTGTTGTAAGAGTGTTGGGTTGAGCGATCACAGGTTTCAGGCCATTAACATGAGGCAGAGACTAAATCATTAACTTCACTTTTAATGAACAGTGGAGCCTCAAGAGTGTGGAAAAGTTGGAACCCATGTTCTCCGGCAAAGGCCTTTAAATACGTGAGATTCGAGATTAAAATAAGCATACATGTGCCTTATTCCGAACGTCCAATCGTGTTCCAGGCGGCTCACCTGTTTTGAAGATCTCGTAGCGCAGAGAGAAGCCCGCCCCCTGGTGGGCGTAGTCCGACACAAATCGGATCTGGAGGGAGGATCCGGATGAGATGATGGGCGCCGGGGCGATGTTGCTACAGTGTCGCCCCAGAACATCGGAGTTCTCCGAAGTCCCGTCGCGGATCTCGATGAAGTCGTACCTGACGGGGAAAAGAAACAACAAAAGAGAGATTATTTCCTGTTGAAAGTGGAAAAACAACGTTAGTTTGAGTTGAGTTTAGTTTGAGTTTAGTGCAGCAGGACGGAATTAAGAGAGGAAGGAGATAAACATAGATAGTTATGAGCTTATGTAACTACGCTAATAAAAAGCAGACAGGTGTTACCGTCGGAGTTCAGCCTCGGGACAGAAGACACAGTGTCCAAGCGAAGCGTTTAGGAACACAAGTAAATACATCTGCCTCAGTCAGAGCCTCTCTGCCTTTCTCCTCCGCTGCCTTCAATAAATTCAGCTCTTACAACCCCTCGTTGCTCCCGACAACAAACTCGCATCCCGTTTTCATCAGCTCGGGGGGGCGAGCGAGCCCCAAATCACTGAATGTTGGATCACAGGGAAGCAGATGGAGGCAGGGGCGAGGACGCAGGCAAAACAGCTGCGGGACGGATTCATTAATAAAGAGGCGTAAAAATAGAAGCTCATGAAAAAGTAAAGAGACGAGGGCTCGGAGAGAGGGACGGTTTAGCCGTGAGTCAGGAAATTAGGATGGACCTAAACCTCCTAGATGCTTGAGTTTTCAGCTGGGTGTAACCTCTGATGACCCTGAACGATACAAGCAGATTCTTCTCTGTCAGGTCAGTGTGTGTGTGTGTGTTTATGAGGGAAACAAAGAGAGAGAGTCCACCTGGCTGATACAGAATTAGCTCCCAGCCCTCGATGTCATTCCAGAATATGCATAACTGCTGCCAGGTCATCACATACAGGCATGCATAATGAATGATTATCGGATCTTAAAGTCAGAGGGTCACTATCGCTGTGTTTAAATGGCTTTTATTACTCGTCTCACCCTGAAGTTTCTATTCCTCGACGTGCAAGCAGAACTGTAATTTACCAGAAAACACCTCCAGTAATTGATGCCATCGCTTTGTTGATATGATTAAGAAAGGTTTTAAAAAGGTAATAATTTGGGGTTGTTTACACTATTGGAAGGTTGGAAAACTCCATAATCTCTGTTTGTCATGATCTCAGTGCTTAAGTGCTGTTTTAAGTAAGTTAGGACAGATTTTCTTCTTTTGAGTGATGCTCTACCCAAACAGGCAATCATGCTAAAAGTAACCGTCACTCCTCTCCACACACACACACACACACACACACACACACACACACATTGTGACTCCCTGTCTAACTAGCAGGAGCCCCGCAGCTACGCACGACGTACACGCTTGCAAACACACTCGTCTCAATTAGTCGTGGTGACGGAGCCGTCAAAAAGACGTCAGGCCGCCGTTGTCTCCCTAATTAGCTGATGGGGTTCTTTGATGCAGGAAAAAGCACCGCGGATGGTTTTCAGCCACTTTAAAACGTAGCGTCCTGCTTCTTTTCTGAACAGGAAACACTACTTCCTCTGAGAAGTCTTCAGTAAAGCCGAGAGGAACCAATCAGCTCCGTTCCTTTATGGCGTTTAAGCACTAAGACTGCTTTTGTGTTGCGTCTCGGAATAAATCGTGGATTAAGTCGAGTCGCTAAGCCTCTTTGATTTTGGCGCTCCTGTTTCCTGCCGTGTTTTGATGCCTATACTGAGCTGATGCAGACTAAGACTACTGATGGAGGGATAATCCCAGCCATGTTAATCTGGGTCAAAGTGGCACATGTACAGGTGAGGATCAGGGTGTGAAGATGCTGCGAAGAGCCTGTAATGTCACGGAAACTCTGGATGGAGGGTATAATGCAGGATGATTTTGGACTAAAAGTCCGGATGTGTCCGCCCTTTCCCTCCCGAGGCCTTCCGACTGCATGGAAGTGCTTTCTCACCGATTCACATTGTATCTGTGCAGCAGCACGGAAGAACACGTGTGAATTATTCAGAGACAGATGTCATTCCTGTGTTGCTGTGGAGGAAAAAGGTTCGGCATTTCAGGACGTGAAGCAGATCTGGTCCAACTCTCTTATGTGTCTTCCTTGTAATCCTTTACTGAGGCGATCCTGGAGGCTTTAGCGGCGAGCTCCCACGGCGAGCCGCGGCGGCGATCCCTAAGTACGCCTGCTTAGGGCTGTAACTGACACACACTTAGGGGCGACGCACACGCCAACATGTGCCAACGCAGACAGACACAAGTGTGCTGGTGCAGATAGACGGGCGTGTGCGCACACACTCGGCGGCGTATCGCCAACGCCGAGGATGAAAGCTGAGAGCCTAATTAGGTTTTAATTGATTTTGGAGTGGGTCTCTATCCATCCCCCCCACTCTCTCTCTCTCTCTCTGTCTTTCTGTCTCGCTCGCCCCTGTCGTGGATTAGCGTCAGTGAGTGAGTGTTCCTCAGATGTGATTATTGACCTGTTCGCTCAGCCTCTCCCCAGGCTCTGATGAATACATGCATGAGGGCCCCGACGTGTGTGAGAGCCGCTGTCTGCCTGCCTCCAAAAACACACACACACACACACTCCGACGCATTCCACGACACACACTCTCCCGCATAAATAATTCGCCACACACACACACACACCCGTGAAGACACACATTAGCGTTGCATACCACTCACACGGACCCCCACATCCATATCCAGATGCCATTAGGTAGTTGTTTTGAGGCAGACCACGCCTCTGTCTGACACCGTCTATCCCACATTCCCTGCTCTCTGTCCACCTGTCTGTCTGCCCGTCTGTCTGCCCGTCTGTCCCTGGTTTCTCCCATAGAGAACAGCAGAAGGAGAGGAGAGGCTTGAGGGAACTAAACCCCCTTCAGGGCCAGTAACTCGGCACCAGTCCAGACATGTCTCCTCTTCCTCTGCTCTCATATATCACTCCGCCAAAACAACTAATTGCCTTTCACACCTTTGCCGTTAGTCGGGGAGCGGGGGACGTCCCCCTGCAGGCGCCGGCACGTCACCACAGACAGCCTCAGTACGTACACCCTGCACGTATACCCAGCTCCACTCTTCTATAAACACTTCACACGTGCTTTATCTTGTGAAATCAGCCCCTCATTTTAGCAAAAAAAAAAGAACTCTTTCATTTGGCGGCGTCTAAATGGCGTGCATGAGCGCACAAAGGATTCAAAGGGAGCGTCGAAATTGCACAAAAGATTAACACATAATTTGCTGCGGGTGCGTCATGGCCGTCTGATTTATTTTGTTTGTGCCTATAAAAGAGCAACAGCTGTTAGCGAACATCAGCAAACCAAACTTGGCTGCGCTCGCACACTTGAGGCCTTCAGTTGGAATTATTTTCCTCTCCGCTCCATTGTGTGCCCCCCCCTCCCTGTGTGTTCCTTCCCTCTCGGATCATGGGATCCCTTTTCGGTAAACACTGAAGAGATTTCCTTCTTCCTCTTCTCCCTCTCGCTGGTGTATACAGAAGCAGGAATTAAGTGAGGCGTAGGGGGTGTACAGTAGACGCACAAGCATCCACCCACTCCTCCCGCCCTCGATGGGGACTCTAATAAACCATAAGTGCCTCTGAAATATTAACTAGATGCTGCGAGTGAAATCCCTGCAGATCCACAGGGCCTGCCATCTTCAATCTAGCCCCCAAAACAAACAGCAGCGCCGCGCCTCCCCTCCCTCTCCCACTGCCCATCACAGACTCCTACTTACACATGGCCAAACCGCCGACCGCAGGCAGTCTGAGCTCGGCCCCGGACCTTCTAGTGCCCCATCGATCCCCCGGCATCAGGCTCTAACTGCTGTCTGAGCCCGGGCTGTGACCCCGCTGCCCCTGCTGGACGCTTTTTAAACCTCCTCCATGAGGCTGGACGGAGCTTATCAAGAGAGAAAATATTTGGAATGGTTGACCGCTTCTTTATTTCAGGTTTAATCACACCTCTCACTTATTATATCATCGTTACGGCGCTGACAAGCATCTGACCGCTGGACGCTGATGACCGTGATCTTGCCCTAAACGCTTGGCCAAACGCCAGATATTGACGAATCAGAACGTGAACATCTCCCTTCAGTGATGACCTCTGGCCGCTCATCAGTCTCTCCTTTCATCCTCCTCCTCCTCTTCGTCTCCTGCTCCCCGTGCCCCCCAGCCATTGCTGATCATCCATCGATTTCCCATTACAAGCGGGATACGGACATTGATCCCACACCTCTCTGGGTGATATCATGCACCAAAACAGTGTTGCTATGACGCCCCTCACTGTGAGCAGACGAGTCACCGGCCACAGCTCTGTGTGTGTGTGTGTGTGTGTGTGTGTGTGTGTGTGTAAAGTTATAAAGTTATTTCATCAAATCTTACCCACCTCAGGATACAGTCAATAAGAAATAACAAAATAAAAGTGAGGAAAATAAAAACCACAAAGGTGGAAGAAATGGATCTACTGGAATGACTGCAGTTTTATGGCGTGTGTGTGTGTGTGTGTGTGTGTGTGTGAGATTCTGTTTCAATGTTTAATTCAAGTGTGCCAAAATAAAAACACTTCCTCCTGGGGCGAGAGGAGAGGAGGGGAGGGGAGAGGGAGAATGAAAGAACAAAATGGAGAGAAAGAGATGGATCAAGAATGGAAGATGAAGTAAAAAGGGAGGGAAAGAGAGAGAAAAGGGGGGAGAGAAGGGGGGAGAATCGTTCAGCTTCTGGTGCATCACTTGGTAGCATCCTGGGGCTCGGTGATGGCAGATTGCATTAGAGATATGGGCGTGATATTTCATCTAGCCTTTATTACATTTAGTTCACATCAATCGGCTGGCAACCTGGAGGTAAGAGCTATTTGGCACGCGGCCGGGCTCCCCCTGAAATGAAATCCTGAATTAAAGTGCCACCTCAGACACGGAGCGCCTGCATCAGGCTGCCGATTTGATTGCTGCAGCAGAGCCGCCGCTTGGCAACACCGCATCGTCCGAGTGCTGACTGTTTGAACCCACGGAGGGAAAATCACCAGCTGGCCAGCGATATTAGCCAGAGTTCAGACCCCTTGCATGTGCTGACCAAGCTCTTTTCTTCATTTTATAAGGGCCTCAAGTGCCCAAGGGGGGATATGATGGCTCGTGAGTACTCTCACACCGACAGGTTGCATGCTTAAGTGCGTACGTGTGTGTGTTTCCAAGCGTATCCACTGAAAACATATGTCCATTTACAATCTTTATGGCCGTGTGTTTGAGTGTCTGTGATCAGCAGTCCAGACCACATAGCTCTGCGTCTCTCAGGTAACACACAGCCCCGCTTTTCTCTGCTGCCGTCTCCCTAATCCCAGCTGTCACGCAGATTTTCAGCCTCGGCCCGAGATGGCGAGCCCTCCGTCTCCGCGGCCCCGCGGCGCCCTAACCTCCGCCGAGGACCGTGAAACCGTGCAAGACTCCACTCTCTGCTCCCTCACACTGCCGTGCCTAATCAGACAGGCAAAAAGAGGAAGCTGCCTGTATGAGCGCTGCAGGGTTCGGATCAATCCGGGGGAAAAAGCGGAGCTCAGGACGAGAGAGAGCGGCGATATCGAGCCGTACTTTGGCTTCTTCCACTTATGTCTGTTTCTGTGCCCCAAAGGGAAAAGCATCCTCCAAACTCAGAAGGGCAAACACATTAGTGCTAGAGGTTATGCATAAAGAAATGTGGGGGGGTCATCACACGGAGGCTGGACAGCAGCTACTCCGACAGACTAATACATACTTGCAGAGTTACTCACGCGGAGACGCTCGTCTCCCGCCCACGCTCCCCCGTCGTGCACACTCACGTGCACACGCTCATACATACAGCATGAAGGGAGAAGGAGTGGGAGTGGGTGTTAGGGGGCAGACCGAGGCCTCCGTCCCTTCAGGCGAGTGTAAAATATAAAAAAAAGGGAAAAAAACTCATCCCAATAGAACCTTCTGTGGAGAGGAGAAAAGAGGAGGCAATTCAGCCTCCCTCCTCCTCCTCCTCCTCCCCTGCATGCCCCGGGCTGTGAGAAACTGCTTGACACACTGCTTATCAACAGCTGAGCCGCTTCTCTCTCCACCGCTACGGCAGGAAGTCCAGTGTGTCGACACGGCGACGCTGCTGTAAAAGCACCGTTGCTGAGAAACATACTGAAAGGGAGATAATTACGCCGTTCTTTAATATTTTTTTGTTGCCTCTGACAAAAAAAACCCGGAGACACGAAGCCGAGGCGTCACAATAACGCCGCCGGCCTCCTCCAACAATCGTCACAGAACACTTCCACCAAGCCGCCATTGATGTCGTCCTTTAAGTTACGGACAAAGTGCTTTGTCATCTGCTGTTATTAATTCTTCAGTTTACAGAGAGGGACGCGGGAGCGCTGGAGAAATGAATGGCCATAATTACAGAGCCCGTCCTGATGAATCTCATCTGTGTTCACGCTAAAACGCACAGCGAGCGCCTCAGAGAGGCTGCATCGCGTCACGGTCTCCCTGCAAGCTTGTATTAAAGTGGATTCAACAGCGGAGACTACTTCCTTTAAAAGGTCAAAGACAATAGAAGCACATATGATTTGGATTATTCACGACTCTGAGAAAGGAAACTGATGAATGCGCTCACATCCACACAAACAGCTGGGCTTCATTCTCTTCCCCTGTTTACTCTCTCTCTCTGCCACAAACTTCAACGACGACATCTTTCTTTTCTATCTGCTCTCCACCTCAGACACGAGGGTCCTTATGAAGTCACATAGGTGGTTAAACAAAGGGATGACATCATCAGTTGGGAGAAAGGCTCTCTAATTATGAGACATTCTTTCCGTTTATTCATCATCGTGCGAAAGAGATGTGGAAAGTGAACGTTCTCTGCTCTCTGAGCGGTTGGGGTTTTACAGGCCGCTTATGTGCCCTTGAGCAAGGAATGCAACCTCTGGAGAAGCCTGAAAAGAAAAGGGGGCCGATACTTCCAGGACACGATGTGTGGAATGGTGCGAATGTGGAAAAGGGGACGGCGTTCTCTCCATAAAACCATTGCTTCAACAAAAAGAAAAACCACAGTCCACTTAACGCGGCGAAGGTTTCTGCGTTATGCAGAAAGCTCGTAGCGACAATAAAACATTCACATGGCGATGGATTTGTGGCCGAAATGTTGGGATCCAGCCAAACCACCGGGATGAATTATAACAGTGTGTGAAAATGACTTATTTGAGATGCAGCATGGTAATGAAAACAGAAATCATCATTCACCACCACACACACACACACAGCCTCCGTCTTACTTGCAGTCCAGCCTCTCGATCTCAAAGTGAGGGTTGAAGTTGAGGACGATGCGTTGCGAGGGCTCCGGCGCCGTGATGACCCAGTGACAGTTCTGGTGGGGCGGGTACTCCAGAGGGTAACCGGGGGAGGTGATGTATCCGGCCTCGCCGGCATCGAAGACGCCTCCGCACTCTGGAGCTGTGAGAGACATTTAAACATAAACACGCCTGTTATTTGCATGCTGGTTTGACGCATCGTATTCCCCAGTAAACGGGACCATACCCCGGTATGAAGATGTGACGAGCAGCGGATGAACGGTAAAACAAAGGAAGCAATTTAGTCCGTCAGTTAGGAGGGAAATTGGAAAAAGAAAAAAAACTTCTCCATTGTGGATTCTGAATGCACGTGGGAGCACATGGGTAAGCTATTAAAACAATAAAAGATCATCAATGCTGCATTTGGCGAGCGCATACACACACATAGAGAAACACACACACACACACACACACAGCCTTTTCACCCTCTTCCACACCCAGGCTCTTATCTCTCTACTTCCCCGTAGGGAGCGTTCACCAAGTGTAATTGTTGCTCCGGCAAGCCAATCTGCAAACATTAGGACACATTCCCCGATCCTATCACGCTCTCCCAGGAACAATAGGCTGCCAATGGCATCGCTCGGCCGGCTTCGACAGGAAGTGACATGCAGACGGCCTGTCTAGCGGGGTTCTGGGGGTCACCCCGACTCTGTAATGAGAAGCTCAGGCGGCAACAAAGGCCCTATTCTCCAGCTAAGGCAGCTCCCGCGCCTCGTGTTATCTCCCATAAACACGCAAAACACATAAACTCACATACATACACACACACACAGCATCGTGCACAATGGTTCCTTTATTACTCTTGCATTGCAATAGATTTGTGGGCATTATTATTCTTTACGGAGGCAACATCTTCTCCATGACAACAAGGGGGGGGAGCATCTCTGTGTATGTGTGTTGGTTGCTGATGCACCATGGGATCTCTAAATGTAATGAACTTTGCGATACTGAACTCAAAAGGGAACGCGTTTTCTTAATATCGTCGCCGGCGTACGTCGACCAAATAAGGAGAACAACAAACCGAGGGAAGGAAAACAGCAAGATGAGGCGACGCACTGCAGTTCACGGCGAGCTGCCATTAACAGAGCGCTGCCAAGCGGTGGGCTGAACCATTCAGCCGCTCAGATGCATCTATTCTCCACGTAAATGGGTTGATATTCTTGCCTGTTTCCTTCATCATTTCTATGAAAGCGTCAATAAAGGAAGGGGAAGGAAAGAAAAAAAAACGATACCACCAAAGGCTTGAAGTGTAATAGACCCTTCAAGTGTTGACATTTCCACCGCCTATTGTGCTTAAAAGCCACACTTAAGATTCCCTGACATTTGATAGAGCTGCGATGGCTTCCTCACTTTGTTGCAGGAGAGGAGCGTTGCCCACGCTCGCACACCAGGCGCACACAGCTGCCGGTGATTTCATGAGAGTGCACGGCTCCAGCCGCCCACGTGCAAACGCACAGACACGTACGACGTGCACACACACACACACAAGTTCATGTGTGAAGGCGCATACAGGGATGCGTGCTTAAACACACGCCCACGCTTTTATACACACACACACACACACAGCCAGAGCCGTGTTCAAACGGCCACCCACGCACACACACATCCAAACACAGAGGGCCTGTCAATCACAAGGGCCGACAGAGGTGGGAAAAATAGCAAACTGAAATTTTTAAAAAAGATAGCAGGGATGGCAAATGACTGACAGACACACACACACACACACACACAGACATCTCTTTATCTGCTGCGCCGTGCAGACAGACGCTCATTGTTGGGAAGCCCATGGAGGAACGGTGTGCAGGAGGCTATCAGCACGCAGGGCCTCGGCAGATTAAGCCATTTGGGGAGAATCCTGCAGCCTCGACACTTTCTCCCTGAGCTGCCCATTCAATGGCCTCCGAGGAGGATGAAGGATGAAGAGGAGGCGGTGGAGGGGAGAGGGGTGAAGGAGTGGGAATAGAAAAGGAAGGAGGGGGGGGGGGGATTACAGCGGAGAGGAAAATGGAAGAGGCAAAGGAGAGGATGAAAGGGGAAAGAAGAAGAGAGGGAGAAGAGGATTGAGAAGCAGGGGAGACGGTGAGGCGATGGATAAAAGATGGATTGAGGGAGAGGGGGGTGATTGATTGGACGGGGAGGAGGGTGAAGGCGGGCGGGTGGGGTTGATGTACGATGGGCGGGCGTGGGGACCGAGGTGGTGGCGAGGAAGAGCGAGGACGAGTGACAGATGAGGAAGAAGAAACACAGAGGGTGAAGAAGAGAGAGAGAGAGAGAGTGTATGAGAGAAGAAGGGACTGTGTGTGTGTGTGTGTGTGTGTGTGTGTGTGTGAGAGCCTGACGAGCCTCATTAAGACATGCCTGCTATCCAGCAGCTCCCTGTAGACACTGACCCCACTGGGAAACCTCTGTCACTCAGCTCACACACACACACACACACACACACACACTCTTACACACACACACACACACACGCTGCTAATGCTGGTGTGTGTGTGTGTGTGTAGGTTGGCGTCTGTTTGCTGCTGTTAATGATACATAAAGACTGGCGACGCAGCAGCGACGTATCTGTTCTAAATGAAGATTTCTTGACACACGTGTGTTATTTTGTCCTAATTGCTGAAATGTCGGCGAGTTAGCAACAACCTACGAGAACGCGGTTTCTCTGTTCGGAGAGAAAGCAACTTGTAGTGTCGGATGAGCAACACAGAGGAAGCACTCAGGAGCTGCCAGCAAGCTCCATGAATTACACTGTCTTCTACTGGAGGAGCCAATGTGTCTGCACACACACACACACACACACACACACACACATGTTTCAACCATGCGGGGACCAGACATCTATAAGAACTCTGTGTGTGTGTGTGTGTGTGTGTGTGTGTGTGCTTCAGTGTAGATTGTGTCAGTGAAATTAATGGTACGCCACTCGAGATCACATCAAACCCAGAGCCGTCTTTGTACCCGCTGTGATGCGTGCGGGGATCGAACTCGTACGAGGGCAACGCGACAACAACGTCACTATACGTGTGGATTTGCAAAAGTGTGTCTTTTATTATTATTCTGACGCAAACGTGGCCACATCGTTTGTTTCCAGCGCAGCTTGTGACAATGAAATGAATGTTAAATACAAAGTGTGTGTGTGTGTGTGTGTGTGTGTGTGTGCACATTTCGTAGTCACTCCCTATCAAGTCAAACCCCGAGACGTCTCTGTACGTACTGTGAGTGCCTTTATCTTCATTATCTCGCAAAATGTGCATATGTCTGCATGTCCTAGCTAACGCTCTCTCTCTCTGTGTGTGTGTGTGTGTGTGTGTGTGTGTGTGTGTGCACGTGCACGTGAATGCCCGCGCTCTCATTTCTATTAGCCACCTTATCAGGGAAGTATGGCGTCACGCTCTGGGATAAGCTGCGAGTGTGCGGAGAGGCACTGATAAATCCCTCCATCATTCCTAGTGTCTCTCGCCCCTCCCTCGTTCGCCCCCCCCCCCCCCCCCCCACCTTAATTAAAAAGTGCTATCGCCCAGAGTGAGGGAATGAGAGGGGAGAGCGGGCCGCACTCATCCATTCAGTCAAGAGCAGGGGTTGTCTCTCCGACTGCTTTTAATCTCACCCATTCCACACCAGACTGGACCCGAGGAGAGCCAGGGATTCAGTCTCACGGCCCCGCGCTCTAACACCTCCATGCTGGGGGGGGGCGGACGGCGGCGCAGGGGTGGGAGCGGTTCATGAACAAGCCTCATTCTGTGGCGGTGTTAAATGACTTTCTTTCTTTTAAAGGACTGACAAAGGACATGAAAGACAGATAATATCCCTAAATCCTCCCCCGTTCCTCCCCCCCTCCCTCCCTAACAGGATGAGTGCCCCGTGCTAATCAGCTAAATGCACAGTGCCGGCCACCCTGATCAATGGTTCAATGGATCAATCGGGTAAACAGATGGTTGCCGGTGCCTGCAGGGCTGGGTAATGGTGTGGGCCTAATCCTGAACACTACCTGATCGCTCCGGTATCATGCTCTATGTCTCTCTGTCTCTCTCTCTCTCTCTCTCTTTTGTCTCAAACCTGCACGGCCGAAGCACTTTTCACAAAAAGCTCTCCCCGTTTAAAGAGAGGGAACGGCCGAGGCAACACCAGCGAGGGGAGAGAGCCGTGAAGAATTGGGCTTTGCTGCAAGAGTCTTGGTGATTTGTTGCCTCCCCCCTTCCTCCCCCTTTCCTCCCCCCTTACAGAATGTTACCTTTCAGTGGAACCGACTGCTTGAAAAAAAGGGGGAGATTGCCGTTCTCACAACAGCGGTTTCTTTGAATTCACACCCCTAACTCTTTCCCCGTGTTACCCTTTCCTCTTTAACCCCGCTTGTGAATTACAGTAAATTTAAAACGCTGCCTCTCGACAATGCTAACGCCCCGCAGCTCCCATCTAAAGCAGTCCCCGAACACCCGTTAAGACCCCCCTTAACGCGGCGGAGTGAAAGACCCCGCGCTGTTTTATTTATGGGGGTCTTGTTTTTAATTTCACCCCGTGTGGCAGCCTGTTCCACAGCTTTGCCTGTGACTCCGCTACCTGACTGGTATTGAACGGGCCGCTCGGTTCGTCTCCGGCTATGAATGCTAATGGGTGACCTTGTTTTTGCAGCTGATACCTCCGAGGCTGGGGCAGATTAAAACATGGAGAAATGCAAAGAATTGAAGGGAGAAGGGGAGGAAAAAGGTGAAGGCTTTTTACACACACACACACACACACACAAAAAGACCAACTAAGAAGATAAACAACAAAGTCCACTGAGCCAGGACCTAACATTTGGAAAAGAAGTCATTAAAAGGAACAGAAATCCAACTCTGGAGGAAGTCGATACCGTAGGTGGAGAGCATGCACAGCCGCCCACTCAATAAACATGCAAATGAGCTGCTTAATGGCCTGGATATTAAGGCTTGTGCTAAGGAGTAATTGATGCACATGTCACCGAGTCGAACCCGTGTGATCACAGTGCAAGCAGCATGGAAGTCTCTGCTTCAGATAACCATTGCAGGACTTCAGACGTTAAAACGGGATCTTTTCCGTTACAGAACAGCAGGCCAACATCCTTCCATATCTCTCAGAACAATGCACGGTTTGATTTTTTTTGCTCCTCCACTGCGGGTGTGTATCATTATGTTCCACATCGTTGTATTTTAAAGGGAACATTATTGCTCCTGGAAAGGTACCAAGCTGCTCACACCAGATGGATGCATCACCAGGAGTCTACTACGTGACCCCGGCGTGCTAAACTTCCACAAGAGCATCACTTTGTTACGCGTCTGCTCAGAGTTCCAGGTTTTAACTCCGTGACCCCGGCACACTTTGATGTTGCCCTCTCTCCGCTCACGCTCCGTTTGATGCCCGTCCTTGCTCCCGTCTGTTCGCTCACATTAAGACCCGCTGGATGCCGAGCCCTCTCTCTCTCTGCCTTTGGCAGCTTTGCATCTGCCTCCCATTCTTCTCTACAGACCCTGAACATCTCTCTCTCCCCGAACCTCCCCGTTCTGCCCCCCTCGGTCTCCCTTTCCTCGAGCATCTGTGTGTAATGTGGCTCTTGAGGGGAGCATAGAGGCAGGGACATGTGGTGCAGTGTCTTGGCAGGGGAACTAGAGAGAGAGTGTGTGTGGAAGAGGAAGGGGGGGGGGTCTAGCTTCTTGCCTGCCTGATCGCTGCCAAGAGGCCCACATCTGTCTCTGATCAAGGGGAGCACAGGCAGCCAGTAGAACACAAACACGCAGGGATTCAGAGAGACGGTTGGAGTGACTGTCCTGTTTACAACAAGTAGCCTAAACAAGAGGAGGATCCTACACAGATCTCAGCCTGGTGGGTGGCTCCGTCATCATGAAACGCTCTCAGACCAGGGGACACTTGTACACAATCATTACCAACTCCATGTATTACAAATAGGAAAAATAAACATACACATTGTGTATTTACTATTTATTTCATTTGTGCGTAAAAATACCCCGCACGCTGCGTAAAAGCAACGAGAATGCGAGAGTGGCTGGAAAGGTCATGTGTCACCCGGCCAGCGGCTCACCTTTCTAGGTGACATCATGAAACAACAACCCATTATTAGCAGGATTATTATGGGAGCGTGGCACCGGTTGGACACTTCGCTCCCTGGTGTTAAATCCGCATTTGATGAGCTTTCGAAATAAACCTGGCGCTGTTTCACACTTGAGCCTCGCTCTCCCAGCGCCGTCTCCGTGCGCTACGGAGAGCATGAGCCCTGTCTAAGTGCCTTTAAGCAAGGCTGTGTGTCCCCACCAGCTGCCGGGCTGCTATTCTGCGCCTCATCCTGCTCGATAATCTCCCTGCTTATTGTGATTTGATTGCGGAGAGCGCACGGAGGAGGTGGCGGCGCGCCGCCGCCGGCTCCTCCAACCCCCGGCCGTCACCCCGCACAGACAACCCCAAGGAGCGCGAGGAGATAATTAAGGAGGCAGACTTGTGCTGGCTGATGAAGATAATGATTATAATGGAGGTGATTACAGTCCTATTAGTGGAATCCTACGACGGCAGTGTAGCTTTTACGCACGGGTTTTTGGGCACCAGCGATTAGAAAATAGCGGATTATATTCTCGCAGGCTATAAAACCTGGTTCCATCCGGGTGCGAGATATCACTTTCATCAGGCCCGGGTTTGTTTATTTCCCTTGATTAATAATTAAATCATAGGGCCAACCCGGGGTAAACAATGCGACATATGCACATAATCAACTCTTCCACAGTCCAGTGAGCTGATCGGCTCCCAGTCAGGCTGGGACAGATCACTGTTTCCGATCTCTAAATATTTCATGAGTCCTTTAGTTTAAACGTGTAACAGCTGCCTGGGCATTATCACACTTTAATATATACATTTCTATCTGGGTGTTTAGGTGGAGGAGACTCAAAAGCAGAAGTAACTCAGACTCACCCTCTTCCCCTCGGACTCTCGATGCCAGATGACACATTGCCATTAAAAATCCAATCAGCGATGACTCAAAATCCATCTTGGACGACGCAGAAACTCGCGGGGAGTTTGGAGTTTATGCTGTTTCTACCTTTAAAGGAGATCAATTCTTGTTCCGTTCCTCCCCAAAAAAACACACACATCCACACCGCGGCAGGACGGAGCGCCGCTGGCAGCAGGCAGGAAGGATCCCACGGCGTTTATTAAACCATTTGGCGGAGGAGGGAACTGTGTGCCAACTACATGTCACTGAGGAGACTCAGAGATGTGCCCGTTAGAGTCTGTCCTTCCGCCACTCAACCTCATCCACACCGAAAAAACAGTCAACGAACAAACTCCTCGGTCGATGCGGCGTGCGCTCCGCAGATATCTGCGCTCCGGCGGCTCCAGGGTGCGTCAAGCCCCGACTGAGAGGCGCTCGTCCCCCCGTAGCTCCCGCTCAGAGTCCCCCGCGTACTTTGCACACACGAGGGTCTGGTTCCTCCCGGTAGCAGCAAGTCCTCAGTGCCCGCTCTCAAGGAAGCCTCGGTGTGCGGAGCCGCGTCTTCACGCTCTCAGGGTGAGGAGGAAGGAACGGTGTCGCGCTCTTGCTCTCCGAAAGAAGCCCGATCATGTCGCGGCACCGCTGCGTGTGTGCGTGTCTCTGTCTCTGGCACCGGACCGGCGTGTGTCCCGTGGACGCGTCTGGGAGGAGGTGTGTGCGCGCGCGGAGTGATCGCGCTTTTTGAGCCGAGCAGCTATCGCGTTACAGTCACGGCGCCTCGGCTCCGCCCCCTCCCGTAGGTCGCCGATTATAGGGAGGGAGAGAGAGAGAGAGAGTGCACGTGCACGCGCATGCGCCCCCCTCCCCTTCAGAAGATCCCACAGATATGAACTCTTCCACAGATAAGGCATATTGTAATGGTAAACCAGGGTGCAGAACTTATCCTAAGGCTTTCTTCAAAGGAACAGAGGGGGGAGGCGAGGGGGGAGAAAACCCCAGAAAGAGTGAGGCGGGGAGGAGAGCCTCACACAGCAAGCGTGGCACAAGGCCGCCTTTCACCACAAACACACATGAAACGGCCCAGCCAGTGTCAAAGCCCTCAACCCCACCGAGGGAGAGCCCACCTCGGCCCGGCCCACCGCTGCCCTGCAATCACCAGCCTAAATAGAGAGAGCGGGCGGCCGTGTAATGACACAGTAGTGAGCCCAAAATAATCTGCTGAGAAAGGCCTCCGCGTCCAGCCCATGGGCCCCGCCTCTGGCTTGTATTACCGCGCGGCGGCCGAGGCCCGGCTGTGGAACGAGGTACAGTATGTCGCCTCGCTGGCATCTTTATTTGGAACGGAGGTGCATGCCTGCAGGTCAGGGGTCAGGGGGAAACTTCTGGGGGGGCAAAGAAACTTCTTTCAACGGGAAAGCAGGAAAAAGCTTCGTCGTCGTCGTGTAAACAACGTGACCACGAGACGCGGCGCCCTTGACAGAAGGTTGCATGACGAGCCCGTCTGCCAGCTCACTCACTGTCACCCGGCTGCTCGACCCCCCCCCCCCCCCCTGGGTCGCCATCAACATGCCTTCTTATTGCCTGTCAGTCATCTTTAAGCCCACCTCTCGCCCGAGGGTGCGGCGGCTGTCAGACGTCACTGTGATTGGCTAATCTGAGCCTCTGGGCGGGTAAAACCAGTTAGCCATACTGTGGAGTTGTTTACGCTTGTGTTGGTTTCCTTGTGCCACTTTATTGATCCGGCAGCATTGATTAAACTCTTTTTTGATGAGCGGGCGATCGTCACTTAACCCCTCGCCATGACCCCTTTCTCAGAGATAGAGAGACAAAGAGAGAGAGAGAGAGAGAGAGAGAGAGAGCGGGGGAGAAAACAGCCACTATGAAACCTTCAAGCAACACTGGGTCACTCTTCCTCTGCCCCCCCCCCCCCCCTCCTAGTCCCCAGAGGTCATTTGATACTCCTCTCTCCCATTTGTCAACATCTAGGCCCCCACCCTCAGCTTTCAACCCCCCCAAATATTGGGTCAGGCGTGGCTAATGGAGGGCCCGGGCCGAACCGGAGCAGGAGGGAGATAGAGAGGGAATGCCGTATTGATCTCACATGGGAATACATCCACCACCGCCTCCTTATGTCCCACTGGCTGAGCAAACAGACATTAATCACAGAGTTAGCAGACTCCCATCATGTGGAGGCTGTTTAAGCACCAGCAGTGAGCTCCAACGCCCGCCGTGCAGCCGCGATACCGCTCCCCCCCCCACACACACTTCTTATCTGTCTGCCGTCTTTCTGCCCCCCAAAAATACAGTCGACAAACGCCTGCCATCCAGCAACTCCTCACCTCGGCACACCTGCGCTGTTCACTCATGGGTGGCGGAGTGGAACACAACAGGGTCTTTCTCCCCCGTTTTGTGTGAGTGAGGGAGGGGGGGAGAGGGGGGTGATAGATACCAAGCGCTGCCATGCTGCCTCTCTTATCACAACCTGGCCCGGAGACTGACAGCATGACTGATAACTCTCCCTCTCTTTCTCTTCCTCCCCCCCTCTATCACACAGACAAGTCTTTCTACCTCTTCCACTCTCTCAACACCTCCCCCCCTCCCCCCCCACCCCGCCAGTCAGCCGGTTGCAGGTTCAAGGAGGAAGCTGCGTGAAAGTCTGCTCGTCTCTGAGCAGCTGAGTGATCCCAGTCCTTCAGCTTTCTTCTCTCCACCACTGACAGGACTGGCTTCAGATGTGACGGAGGGGGGAGATAAGCTGGAGATAGCCTCGACTTGACCCCATCAGCATCTCCAGTGTGTGTGTGTGGGCGGGGCTAAGGGCATTGTGAGCACGTCAAGGAGGGAGTTTTTGTGAACCCCTTTGGTATTCATTGGAGCGACACCTCAGCCAGCAAATATCAGAGCTTTACAACAAAAAAAGCTCCAAAACTGTTCTGTTTGTTGTGTTTTTTTAGAATGGGATCATCAAAGTTTCATCTGATCTCTATCTGGTGAGCACATCCACACACCCAGAGGTTCCTCCAGCGAGGGGAGGAACCCCTCCTTCCACCGCAGCCTGTGCTTTTTCTAGACCCACTGCCACCGTCGGATTCCTGCAGGGCCACCCAGGCGACGGGCATGCCCTGGCCAGGGGGAATAATTACACACACACGTCAACGTTCTGCTGCGTCGGCTGCCTGGTTGGATGGGATGGAAACATCTGGTGTCTGGCTGCTGTCTCACCACCGCTCCTCCTCTTCCTCCTCCCTCCTCCCTTCTCCATTTGCTACCTTCAATACCAAAAAGCAGCTCAATCATCCAAACACTTTCAGCTGCAGATAGAGAGCAGCACGCACGGCAGACGGGGGGAGGAAACCTCAAAGCAGAGCTGAGCAGAAAACGTTGTGATTGAAGGAGACACCCAGAAACACCGGATTTCATGCTCTCCGTGCTCCGCAGGATCCCCCCGTCCACCGTGTTGTTGTGAGCTCCGACATGCAGCACTTAATCCTGCGGTTTACTGAGATCATCGTCAGCCGTTCAGGAGATGACAGTGGTGGAGTCATACCTCCAGAGAGCCGGTGGGGTGATCCACCTGCAGTACACAGCTGAGCCGAGTGGGGGCAGGCAACCGCACCAAAGCATGGTGCCTCCAGGAAAACCCAGACTCCAGGCAATCTGTAGGAACACGGTGGGAATGTGTGCAAAACGTGATGCTGAATTATGCACACATGAACACGATTAAGATATTAAGATCAGCAGTCACGACAGCGATCTAATGTGCTTAAGAGTGGCGCTATCTGAGAGTGCCGTTGAACGTGTTCATCATTCAGTAAATAAGTCACAGTGGATGATCAGCAAACGTGCCCTATTAGATGCTTCTATTAACCCGCTGTATATCCAGCTCTGCTTGTTTCACCTCCGACGGCGTGAAGCCGATTGTCAGGATGTTGTTTGCTGACTTTAATTGCGAGGTGGCCGCTGTATTCCCCCGGCCACCTCCTGTTTATGATCCAGCATCATTATCGCAGGAGAAGGGGAACGTCTCCTCTTCCTGCACCGGGATCTATTTTACCTCTGCTCCATCCCCTTTCATCTCCTTCCACCGGCCTGCTGTGTGTCTTTATAGTCACATCAAAGTGACCTTCGCCACCCCATCCCCTCCAAACCCCCCCAGTCCTCCTTCTAGTCTGCAGACTACAGATTGTGTGGGTGTGTTTTAGTGTGTGGGTTTCCAGACAGCAATACAATAACTGACATGTTGAGCAGTTTTCAGTGAACAATGGAAACACAATCACATTAAACCTTATTATCCACCCCCCCTCCTCATGGTCACATGGTGTTAGTGGGCTCCAACCCTACTCCATCACGGCAGGAATGAGTGCTGCATTATGAGGGAATAATAAAAAGACAAGAGGCCATTCTCCACGGCTTGTTTACTCTGCAGGGCCTTTATCACCCGGCCTCCGAAGGAAAGATCAGCGCTTGACAAACCGCGGAGAGAAGACGCTGGAGGACACGTACATGCTAATGAGAGAGAGAGAGAGTCTTGGTTTAGGGGATAAGAGTGTTGCACGGCTACGAATGGAGTCAAGCACTTACACATTACATATGCACGCTGTGACTAAGGACTTACTGTACTATTACATCACTCATGGCTAATTCCTTTATAAATATGCCCATTTATACTCTCCGTGTTGTACTTTCCTTAAAGGATTATATCAGCATTATTCTAGATTCTACTCATTGTCAACAGAAGAATAGACCGGACAATGATTGGCTCATTTTGTTATTATAATCAGATTACAGAAAAGTTGTGTCTAAACTCGAAGAACACATAAATTAATAATATTAATTGAAAAAAACTGCCTAAATAATCTCCAGGCACTGTATTTTTCAGCACACCTTCCTCAAACAGTAAACATTGCATTGTTCGGGACTATTTTCAGGGGTGGATTATTCCACATTTGATGCTCTGCTGAGTATTTGCAGCAGCAAGGTGATGCATGTGGCGCTGACTCAAAATACTCCACGACGCCTGTGTTCATTTGAATAAACGAACATGTCACCCGGTGCAACAGCGTGCCTCATTCATGTGTTTTTTTCATAGTTTTTGGACAACAATGGAGCTCTGTGTGCCGCCACAGGAAATATTTATCATTGGCTTCGTTCTTTTCGTGACAGGCGAAGAGGAGGAAAATGTTTTTTTTTTTTTTTGAAGAAGAAGAAGAGTCACTGAATTAAATAGAGGGAGAGAGAAAATGAGAGAAATGGGGAGGCAGATGGCCGAGGAAGTTTGAGATGTAAAGAGGAGATTTTGCTGTGCATCTGCTGTGGGAGGAAGAGGATGGAGGAAGAGGGAGCACACAAAAGAGGAAAACTCCCATTAAGTGAAAGAGGCAGGGAGCAGCGGCAGAGCCGGGCACTTAGGATGAGATGGCTGACAATTTCAAAAAGCACGGATCTTTGAGAAAGGCGGCTCTCTTAATGTGGTTTAACCCTGGTGCATTCGCATTACCATAGTAATCTTATCAGTGTGTGTGTGTGTGTGTGTGTGTGTGTGTGTGTTGGAGACGGCTAAGCACTCGGAACCATTAGCAAAACCTAATTGACTTACAGCCTTCTGACCACAAAGGTAACATCTGTGTCACACACACACACACACACGGGTTTAAATGACGTTTGCTCCATTGTGCATCCCTTTGCCACCGGCTGACCTTGATATGTGCCAGCGGATGCAAATAAATGGACCGCATCGGGGCCCGAAACAGTAAAAACCTGACATTTAACCCCCAAAACGAGAGTATTTCTCAGGTAAACACGGCGAGCTGTCGGGAGCGTTGTCATAGTTCGCTGTAAGCTCCGAGATGCCGACTCAGCTGAAACAGAAATGCTCCTGAACCTTGAAGTCAGCGATGAGTTTGCAAAATAACCCAAATGTGCCACGTTCATCTAATAACTAATGGGTTTATATGTACACATGTAGGGATTAAAGGGCTAATCCACTTTAGTATTGCACTCCCATAAGGGTTGCCATGGACACGGATAGTAAAAGTCATTATCTCGGTTCATAGAAGACGCGATGCAAATATTTTCACCAGCGCTCCTCAACAGTAAGTGCTCCTTAATTTCAGGATGGGAGACTCGAACCCGGCAGACAGGCAGACAGGCAGACAGACAGGACAGGGATCCATCATTATTTAGCCGTGGATATAGAATATCAAATGGAGGACAGGAGACGCCTCCGTATCAGCCTGCTATTATTGAAAATGACTAATATATTCTGAAGAGAGAAAGACGGAGAGATGGATGAGATATGGAATCCGATGGAGACTGACACTCAATCTTTCTGAATGGTAATCCAATAACGTCTCCAACATTTCCTTATGGCTAATCAATTTTACCGCAGCACAGAAACAAATCACCATATCGCCGAGTCAATAACCGTCACTCAGGGAAATACCTCGCCTCAACTGTCACTGTTTATCAGGCCGGCAGAGACCCGGCTCCTGAGCAGAGACCTGGGTCCTCAGCAGAGACCCGGCTCCCCGGCCGAGACCCGGCTCCTCAGCAGAGACCCTGCTCCTCAGCAGAGACCCGGCTCCCCGGCCGAGACCCGGCTCCTCAGCAGAGACCCTGCTCCTCAGCAGAGACCCGGCTCCTCGGCAGAGACCCAGCTCCTCAGCAGAGACCCGGCTCCTCAGCAGAGACCCGGCTCCTCGGCAGAGACCCTGCTCCTCGGCAGAGACCCGCCCCCCCCCCAGAGAAGGTGACATGGCTATGTTTGGTATGCGGCTATCTGGAGGTGGAACATGCTGGTTGTAATTTAGATAAGACGCGTTATCAAACACGCCCTGACCTCAGGTGAAGCCGAGCTCGACCAAAGTAAAGATGGATGATGATGTATGGCTGACAGGGTAAACACAACAAACACGTTTATCAAGGGAGTGGAGACCAACACCTCCCACCTCCATAACAGAAACAAAAACCTGCAACGCTGGTCCCGTCACACAGACTAGGGTCCAAACCAGTGGACTGGTTTATGGAGCCGGATCTAAACTGGGAATTTCATTACGAGGATCTTGCAGATTTCTGGTCATCAATTAGCCGTTCTGCTCCAATGCTAGCAGCAGCGAGGTGTTGAAAGGGGACTGTTGGATTTCTTGTATTTAAATGTGTTTTAATGTCACTAATTACTAAAAAAGCAGAACAGAAATCCTGTCTTTACCTCGAGGGTGGCGGTGGAAGGCGGCGGTGGTCGTCTCGGCTGGTCATTTCCTGTGGTGTCTGCAGTCAGGGAGTGAGATGTGCTTGATTACACACCTGCATCTGCAGCTTAACGAGCAAGGAAGAGAAAGTGCACCAAAGTTAAATGATCCAAGTTACAGCTGGCAAAGGGAGATGCCATTTCTTTTTTTTTGGCCAACTTTATCTTCCTCGCTCGCCGCCCACTCCAGGATTAATGCTGTTACGCCAACTTCCACCAGAGTAGAACTTTATTGGAATATTTCATTGATTGATACGGGAAGGAAGAGCTGCAGTCGAACCCTGATCTGGTGCGTTGCTGTGGTTACGGCTTCATTAATTAGACTGGGGCGAAAGCCGTCAAGGGTTTACCACCGTGATGATGAATGAAACATGCCACCGCCGTCGCTGCCAAAACCAGAATCGACTCATGTTTGGCTCTGACCTAGATAAGCTTGTGTATTTTCAGATTTTCAGTCTGAAGCCTTTTCCATGCTGGAAGGCCGTGTTTGCTCTGAAGGGGGGTATTGTTCACAATAAGAGGCTTTGGTGTCCTCACCGAGACGGATGGGCATATTTTAAACCTCCAAAAAGCCAATGGCTCTGTCACCCTCCATTGAAATGCAATAAAAACTCCCACCAGGAGACAATACAGATGTATGCTTATGAATGTTGAACTCAAATCCTCCCGATTATTGCTTTTATATTTCCTAGAATTGGCAGGAAGTGTCGGAGAGACTTGCATTTCTAAAGTGGGGGCTTTGTGGAGTAAAAAGGCAAGCTTTCTAAGTGAAGTTCTTTTGTAATCAGATTAGCAGAACCCTCTACGCCTCCACAGCCTTTAATTATAAAATGTAATTAAGAGAGCTCAACTTTCTGACTTGTTATTCGTCCTTTAAATGATGTATAAAATCCCGTCTAATGTAAGGAGAATAGAAGGATAGCACCTGACCTGGTTGCTGTATAATGTAGAACAGAGCATTATTGTTGTCCGTCTAATAATGGACCTTCCTTCTTAACCACAGCTGCATGGATGCAGTTAAAACACCCACATGTTTTCCACAGTAATTGAATTGTTCAGTTTTGTAAATTAGTGCCACATTTCACGGCCCAGTCGGGGTTTTGGGTCTACGTCCGTCTCCGTTATCTGCAGCTGCTGCAGACACGAGAACAGAGAGAATCAGACAGGAATGCCTCCGTGGGTCCGTGCACGACATTAAGCTGAGCTTTGTGAACTTTGAGCCGGGCTGAATCTGATGGGAGGGACGTTCAAATGAAGCTCCTGTGGCGCAGAGTTGACATAATGGTTATTCAGCCCGAGGTCAAAATAGTACTTCTTTCTTAATTAATTGAAATTTAATTAGTAAATGGTTGCATCTCCTCAGGCGGCATTGCACTGATTGACTGGCCCAGTATTCTGTTTGCTGATCTTTAAAGCAGACTTATTGAAAGAAGAGGAGACTCCTGGTGGAGATATTATCAGAATGAAAAATACACAGTTTGATTTTCCAGTTAAGTCAAGGTTGAATATTTCACACGCCTTCATTCCCATCAACTGCTATTAACGACTACTTTAAAAAGGTGTCGTTTCTCAATGAAACACTCAATCGTTCAGAGCGGGCGATTAATCTCAACCATTATCTGTGAATAAAAAGATGGAAATCATCCATTTTTCCTCAACACTTCCTGCCTCACTGCTGTCATGTTGCCTAATATATTAATATTCTCATTAGTTAAAAAGAAAGAAAGCTGCTAAATATACACGTTAAATCCCTTGAGAGTCTGACATGAGTCTGTTTTCACTTTGGATGCTTGGGATTCATTGTTTCAGAGCCGTGTGTGTGTGTTAGTGTGTGTGTGTGTTATAGTGTTATAGTGACGAGCCCGGTTGTGAGTCAGATGTGGTTCAGAAGCTGCCGAGCCAGCGGCCATCTTTTAAGGAGATAATGTCAGTCGTGTGAGGAAAGTTCTTTAAAAAGTTGATTTTGAGAAAAGAGGATAATGAGCTGAATATCCTCGCCGCTTCAAAAACTACGACAGGAAGAGACGATACTCTCTGGATGGAGTGTTTTTCCCTCGTATGTATGTATGTGGTTAAGAGACAGTGATTATCTCCCTTTCCCTTTCATTCCCTCCCTCCGCCTCTCACCTCTGTTTCTTTTGAAGAGGAAACAACAATGGCACCATTAAGTGTCTGAGGGGGTCTTTGATGTGAATGGACTCTTAAATGGCCCTTTCAACAGCCAGTCAGGGAGGGGGGAGGGGATCAGGGGGGAGTCTGGGAGTTGTAGTGAAGGGTAACCTTGCTTCGATGTGTGAGTGAGGTTTGGTTCTATATCTGCTCTACTTTTATAATACTTTTATAAATGCAAAACAACTTCCCTCCCTCCACCCTCGTCTTCCCATTAAGCATCGCCTCCCCCGGCGCTGATCCATCTCCTTTATTTGATCAAAACCGTGTCAAAGTTGCCCCCGAGTCACCCGGCAACCAGAGAAGAGCTCTCAATACAAACACTTCGCTGTCAGTCACTTGGCTGACACACAAAACGGCAGCGTGTCCCAGACGTGGAGCGCCGAGCGGGATCTCTTCAGCCGTTAGACGGAGGGGTTGGGGGCGTCCCACTGGGAGCTTCATCAATCAAAGAAGGGAACCCCACGTTGGTCAAACGTGTCTGAACAACCCTCTGCAGGCTGGGAGGGACGCTCTGCATTCAACATGGGAATACATGAAGCTGAATCCAGAGCAAAAATATGATTGGAAAACCAGGAAGTGGGCTCAGGCCACACAGGAAGTCTTTCACACACGTTGTCATCACTTTGGCCACCCCGACTCTGCAGCTCATCCCAGCCAAGTACCGTCATGCCGACACAGGCCTTTTCACAGGCAATAAACCACAAATGAATATATATATATATATATATTTTACTCATGGTGATGATTTCCATCGCTGTGAATGAGAATGGTCCTGCAGTAAGAAAAAAAAAGGGAGTCGGATGATAAGAAACACAGAAAAGGACATGGGGGGGAAGCAGGAAGAAGGAAGTGAAATAAATGAAAAATCATAATGCAAGGAGGGCAGGAAGAAGGAGAGAGAAACTGTCATATCTCTGCTGTAATAGGGGAAAGGGAGCCTTTGCTGATTGGAGTTGCCATGGCAATGGTTGGCACCTAGTGTGTGTGTGTGTGTGTGCACGATTGTATTTGTGTATGCACAGTTTTGTGTATATGAATGTGTTTGTGAGCATCTGGAACTGTTTGTTAGTGTGTGTGTGTGTGTGTGTGTGTGTGTGTGTGTGTGTGTGAGTGTAGGTGGGGGTATGAATGTGGATCTTGCTGGGGGATTATCAGTGTTGTGAAAGGCAAATGAGGAAGGGGACCAGAGAGGCACAACAAAGCGCTACTAGCCGACTCTGTGGATGGCAAACACGCTGTCAACACACAACCGGGAGACAGACAGATGTGTGTGTGAGGGTCGATCTTATACATTGATGCACCGGCAACACCGCCCCCTACGCACGTCCAACTGATTGTAATTGGGAGGACAGAAAGAGGAAGGCGAGTGCCAGAAACGGAGACGGTGTGGACGTCCAAATCTGAGGATAAATGTGTGTCCAAACCGTCGAACGGGAAGCTTCTTCCTGCCAGAGAGTCTCGCTGACATCAGCCAAGTTAAAGAGGACTTAACAAGCAGCAACGACTCACATTTGCATGTGAAGACGTCGCTGCGCGTAGAAAAACATAGATCTTCATAACAATACTCTGGAGGCTGTCAATGAACGCTTTGACAGCGACACACACAAAACATGCCACACATTCCTAATCCAGTTGCTGTCTGACAGCGGTACACACACATCCCACAATCTACAGGTAATGACTGGAGCCAGACTCATTATTTCCAATCCCAGGTTCCAGGGTGGTTACCGGCGAAAGGTCACGACAATAGCCTCTAATTGTTTTCTGAGGGTCACAAACCTGTTTGTCGAAAAAAAGTCTAAGCCAGCACCTCGTGTCTCGTGCTCATTATTAATAATGGCCACAGTGGTGCAGCAACTCACACCCTGCTCTGGGTCAATGCGCTTTGAAAATCCAGCAAGTCAAACTTCAAAACTTGGCGATGATTTGGAAGCAGGCTGGATGCCGTGCTGCGAAAAAACCCACACAGTAACAGAATGATGGATGTGTCGAGTCAATTGGCCAGACTATGTCTTGGACTGTACTTGCAGTGTCTCTAATAGGATTAATCTTTGACATTCAGTTTTTCTGCGATTTATGGATATGTTTCTGCTTCCCACAGTCAGTCAACAGTGTGGGCAGCGCTGCTTTGTTGGATTTTCTACCGACAAACTGAACTTCTGCCTTTTCCGCTTTGGTGGCTGCTCATACTATAAACCTAGATCCTCAATTTAACATTAAAATGCATCACTTGATGTGTACCAAAAGGCTTATATAACCACCAGACACTGGGTATTAAGAAGGCTATAGGCTGAGCCACTAATCTGTGATAGACAGGTGCATAATGAACATGTATTTATAGGCAAGGCAAAACAGGTTTATTTATAGGTCGCACACAAAGGCAATTCAAAGTGCTTTTCATTAAGCAACATTAATTAAAAAACTCAGCATGAGATGTTAAGACAGCAAAAAATATTAAATTAAAATGATAAAAGCAGAGAAATAAGTAGAATCGGTATGAGCAAACATGTATTTAATAGTAATAATACTTGGGAAAGTCAGTCAGAAAGTTTGTTCCAGTGCTGTGGGGCATAATAACAAAATGCTGCTTCTCCGTGTTCAATTTGGAATCATCTGCATAACAATGGAGGATTTTATTTGGCAAAATGGAGGTTAAGTAGAAGAGGACCCGAGGTGGAGCCTTGTGGAACTCCACGTTTTGAAAATGGAAGAACATTGAAAGGATTTGTTCAATGCACATCTGCATAAGAATAGATGATTTGACTTGGGCAATAAAGGGCTGTAAAGGTTGAATAGAAGAGGTCCAAGGATGGAGCTTTGCTGAACTCCACAGACCGAGTGGTAATTGTCTCAGAGAAAGGAATTAAACCACATGCCCGCCCCTGTTTTCCTTTAGGGTCTGTAGTTTGTAATCACAGATGCATCTCGACAAGTGGTGCGCTACTAAGTAAGCTGGCAAGCTACTGTGTCACTGCGACATATGCCTGAATAATTGTTACACCCGATTGTGATTACACGCTATTTAATATCCATGCCAGGAAGCAATAAGTGACAACATCAGACCTGTATTTACAGCGGGCCAGTTTCAGCTACACCTGGAATTCCTGCTGAGTAAATACAACAATCTGCCTCAGCCTGTTGTCATTTCACTTCCACTTCAAATCCCGCCGCCGCCGCTGTGGGAACGCTTCAGTTCATAAATCATTCACATGTTATTCTGCAACCCAGATACGGAAGAGATGAACGCATGGCAGTCCACAGCCTCCAATCCCACGTTATATCCGTCTTTTACAGGCACGAGGTTCCGACTTAGTAAATGTCAATGTCTCGGAGGTTTGCGAAGGGGCTTGCCTCCACGCGGCCACAATGGGCTTTTTATGACAGCTTCAGTACCGCGATAATTAGGCAGAGGTTGGAGAGGGAGGGCTGAAACGGGACGCCATTTGCAGGGTTTGCATGTGTGTGTGTGAGTGTTACTGAGCTGATCCACAGTACACAATGGACTGGCAGCTGCTGTAAACGATAGCAAGGTCATCAGTTCTGCAGCCGCTCGATCAGTGTGTGTGTGTGTGTGTGGTGTGTGTGTGTGTGTGATGGAGAGTTGGCAAGTGTCTGTGAGAGAGTGCAGCTATATTTCCATCCATTTGCAAAAGTTTTTTTTTTTTCTTTTTTTAAGAGGACCGTCCTAACTTTCCAAATAAAATGCAAATTAAGTGCATTTCCATCAACTTTATTGGAGTGTATAAAATATCTTAAGCAGAATGCGTCTTGGGTTGATGGTCGTAATGCATGGTTTCATTTGTCCGTCTAATAAGAAGACGAGAGCCGAGTCAGAGAAAACAAAACAGCACAGCGAAAAACGGATCAATGAATTGCTTTTCAAGTCTCCATATTCATGTTTGTCGGGAGACCGTTATGAGAATATCCAGGATCCAACGCAGCTCTGTTCATTGTCCATTTCAACCGGAAACTTCTCAGTGACAAAAAGCAAAAATCAAGTTGCAACTCACCATCATGTAAAGGCTTTGCCCACAAGCGCAGGTGTTGTCACTTCTCCGCCTGATTGGACCTCAGCTGAGGGGGAATGTGGGCGGAGCTTTCATGCACATAAAGAGGAAGATCAAGGTGTGAATTATATCCTAATAAAATATCTTATTAAACATAAAACAGCCCTGTTTATTCTCTCTCCATCATCTCTGGATTTAATGTAAGTAACAAATATAGGGGAACGGCTGCACAGCATTCAACTCTTTGGTGCAAAAAGGAATAAAATTCCAGCGTGTAAACAGAGAAGAAGAGTATTGAACATGTCCCATTAGCTATATTTATTAAAATCTCCCTGCTATGCCTCACTGTGCTCTAGATTTCCTTCTGGTGCGCTAAGTTTTTTAATGAATTGGCCAGCATCCAGCAGCACAATATCACCCCAACAACAGAACACAGCACTAAATATCTGATGGGCTCTGCCGATTCCTCTGCTGATGTGAAGCGCTAAATACGGAGATGCCATTAGTGTGGGCCAGGCAGTCCCCAGCTATTATCTCTGCAACACCATCTTGACATAAACATTTTGGAGGCAATTAAAGCCCATTGTGTGTGTGTGTGTGTGTGTGTGTGTGTGTAGCTGTCAGAGAGCAATTACGGTGACAATGTTCTCAATGTGGTCCGGACGGCTCATTTTCACATCAGAGGAGACCGTGATGTTTCACAAGTTGATTAATGTGTTTTCAGGAGGACGAGTGCAGCGCGTGGGGACGCGAAAAAAAAAAAACCCACGCACCCAAACACACGTCTGAAACTCCCACACACACACACATGGAGATGAGATGGATGCGAGGCAGTAAACGCCTCTTAATTGATGCACGACATCCTTTGTTTCATTATTTACAGGCTCGCCTCGTTATGGAATCAGTCCCGACTCTAAATACTGCAGAGAGCGGCGTCCGTGTGGAAGCAAATAAAAACAGGAGCTCGGGAAAGCAACTGGCCCAAAACACAAATATGCACTCACATTGTGGATTTGAGCTAGTTGTATAAATCCCCACTGTGTCCGTAGCCCCTGAATGTGACGGAGCAGGGCTTACCTCACCATTTTCCCAGAAGCTCCGTCGTCATCATCCACTCGTTTTCAGATCTACGCGCTTTGGCGAGCGCTTTAGGGCGGGGATTCAAAAACTGAACAAAAGCAGAGAGGAAATATGTGTTCATATGTAGCCGACTTATGACTTGGACGCGTATGAAGACACCACTATTCCTTTCTTTGAAAGGAAAGGTGTTAATACGCCTCGTAACGCTAATAATGATGGGCTTTACCTTCCTGCCAGCAGCCGTCTCATATGAGTCCAGGAGATTCTTTCCAAATGATGTAAATGTCTCTTTGGAAGGAAAAAACCTGTAAAAATACAATTAAATTCAAGATTTCAAAAAAAAAAGTGCATGTCCCATTTGTGAGATCACATTATTCTGAAGTGTGTGTGTGTGTGTGTGTGACATGTCGGGCCTTAATTGAAGCAGGGTGCTGTGCCAGACTCACCATTATGGGGCTGAATCTTGATCTAATCCGTAGAGTTAGTGGCCTTAAATAGATAATGCTCCTGTACTGGGGTCCAGTCACTAGGGGAGGCTGAACTAGTCCATGTGTGTGTGTGTGTGTGTGTGTGCGTGTGTGTGGACATGTACAGGAGCAGACAGCTGAAACTGAGCCAAAGGCAGAACGGCATGCCTGTAGCATGAGCAGCAAACTTTCCAGAGTAACTGGACCCCCAGCTGGTCTCTGCGGAGCGGTGTAACTTTAACGCCGCTCCGCTCCGCTAACATGAGCTGACACCCCGGATCCAAGCGCAGGAAGGCCTGGGTAGGACCTGAGGAAGATGAAAATAGAGATAGTGATGGGGAAAGGGTTGGGGGGGGGGGGGGGGATTGACAGCCGAACAGACTGAGAAAACACGGCGGCCGACAGATGAAAACAAAACAAGTGTGAGAAATGCCAAGTGCTCAGAAGGAAAAGAGAAAATCAAATGTAGGGGAAAATAGTACCTAGGCTTGTCAATCAGGAGCCCCCCCGACGCGCTCCGACACACACACACACACACACACACACACACACACAGACGAGTCAATTACAGGCCGGCGAGGCAGAATGTCACGGCCGCCCGGACACTAAACCGACGGCTTAACCTCCTCACACCGCATCAATATGCCTCACCGGAGAGGAAGGGGGGGGGGACTGCAGACTGAGAGCACATCAACAGTCACATTATGCATGTGTGTACCTGTGTTTCCGTGTTCCTGTACCTGTGTTCCTGTGGTTCTATGTTCCTGTGTTCCCGTGTTCCCGTGTACCTGTGTTCCTGTGTTCCTATGTTCCTGTGTTCCTGTGTTCCCGTGTTCCTGTACCTGTGTTCCCGTGTTCCTGTACCTGTGTTCCTGTGTTCCTATGTTCCTGTGTTCCTATGTTCCTGTGTTCCTGTGTTCCTGTACCTGTGTTCCTGTGTTCCTATGTTCCTGTGTTCCTATGTTCCTGTGTTCCTATGTTCCTGTGTTCCTGTGTTCCTGTGTTTCTGTGTTCCCGTGTTCCTGTTTCTGTGGGTTTTGGCCTCAAAATAGAGGAAACTTGCATTCTGAGCGGTTTAATTTCAGCCCGGGTTTCATTACCTCGGCGTTTCCAACATGCCAATGAGTTCGGTGTCAAGATTTCATCACTTACTTCACTGCAAGACGCCGGGAATGCACGAATGCACACACACACACACACACACACACACAACAACACACACACACACACACACACACACACACACACACACACAAACACATACATACATACATACACACACACACACACACACACACACACACACACAACACACACACACACACACACACACACACACACACACAGTGTTATCGCCGGGACATAATTAAAACTGGCCCTGGAGTCACCTGACTGATGCTCTGTTGGATGAGATCTCCAAATACTCTGTTTGCTGCTTCTTCTGCTTGTTTCAACTCGTGTGTGTGTGTGTGTGTGTGTGTGAGAGTGTGTGTGAGTGTGAGTGTGTGTGTGTGTGACCTTGTCGTTACTACAGAATATTTACTCAACATCAGCAGTTCTCTTTATTGTGCCAACAACTTGAGAAAAACCGGACAGAGAGCCGAGTCCAAGCGAGGCGTGGCGGTTTGAAGCTCCTCGCTAGCGGCTTGCAGACAGACGTCATGTGACCAATGCCTCTGGTTACCCCACTCCCCGGCAGCTCCACCATGCCGGATACCAGTAATATTCACACGGATACAATGAACTGCGATATAGAACAACGTCGGTGTGAAAGGTCATCAACACATTCTGTCCAATGACACCGACGCTCCACCTCATCTGGGAGGTTTTTTGCAGAATCATCCAATATCAATGTTTTGTTTGGCGAGCGGCTGGTCTGGGACATCAGGAGTCCGGCGGCGAGCGGGGAGGATGTGTGAGCTGTTTATCACGGTGACCCTGAACAGCTGCTTTGGAGAGCTCGCCGCGGGGGAAACCTGGGCCACACGGACGCCTCAAGCTTCAAACGTGGGCGAGGGATGTTCCTGTGGGCAGGAAAGTGCGAATGGCGCCCAATGCTATGCATGGCGGGCTTCTCCGTCTGCAGAGTTGCTAACTTAAGAACAGTGTGAATAAAAAGGGCTCAGAGTCGACCGCAGAGCCCTCCGACACTTGCCAATTTCACAGCAGGGCTGAGCCCCGGCGGTCTTAACGGGGGCCGCGTCAAAGTCAGCGAGTCGCAGAAATACAGGTTTGTATCTCGTCCACACACACTCAATGAAACACTTCTACAGGGTGGTTGTCACGTGACTTCCCCTCGCGGACGCCGCCTGGCCTTCACCCCTCCAGGGTGTGTGTGTGTCACTTATCAGAAATGACTCACACACTGATGCAACAGCAGCTACTCATGAAAAATGCTTTGAGCCTGCATGCATGTGTGTGTAGGAATTAAGAAAACACACAGGGAATCCCCCCCCCCCCCGTCTCTCCCTCTGAAGTGGGGCGGGCCGAGATAAGGCGTGCTGTGAAAACAGTCTCTCTCTCTCGGAGGGTGGTCAGAGCGACGGGTCACGGATGTTTCCGGGGGGGAAATCCGTGATGCGAGCGGGTACGAGCATGCTGCAGTTAGTGAACGGTTTACAGGGGAAAGGTTGTGGATCAGTGAAGGCGGCGGTACACTGTGAGCAGGAGGCGGAGCCAGGGAATGTGCTTCTAAATAAGGGGAAAGGTCACACAAGTGCATCGGGGCAGCAAGGACAAAGTCAGGACGAAGAGCAGCGGCACAAATAACACACAACCCC
Organism: Chelidonichthys spinosus; assembly: GCA_029853015.1. Classification (NCBI taxonomy): domain Eukaryota; kingdom Metazoa; phylum Chordata; class Actinopteri; order Perciformes; family Triglidae; genus Chelidonichthys; species Chelidonichthys spinosus. The sequence continues at coordinate 3,760,641 of CM056844.1, forward strand.
CCCATAAAAATCCCTTTGCATGCTTTTATCTGGGGAGTTTTTAATCAAAGCGTGTGCATGCGTGTCACTCTCATTTCCTCCCTATCACAGAGCTTATCTGTGGACTGCAAAGAATTGTGGGGGGGGGGGGAGTGACAGAATGGAAAGAGGAGCCGGAGGAGTGCGGCGGAGAGACAGACGGAGATGGAAAGTCAAGCCGTGGAGTGAGAAGGGCAGGCAGTTGTCGTGTTGTGTTTTGCGAGCGAGGGTGGAGCTGCTCCGCTGTTATGTCTAGAACGGCGTAATGAAGGGGAGGCGCAGCGAAATGACTCAGTGGAACTCAGTGAAAGCCACTAGGCCTTTTTCTTTGTGCGTCGCACGACAGCAGCCTGCAGCGGCAGCAGCAGCAGCTCAAATTGTCTCTGCAAACGGCAAAAACACTTATAATAAATAAACAATTACGTGCACACACACAAAAAAAAAGAAGCGTCTTATTGTTGCTCATGGGAAACTTTCCTTTGCATCACAAAGGAAAAGGAGAGAACCTCTCCCGGCTGCAGCTCCGTCGACGAAAAAACTAAAAAAACTGGTCAAAATGCAGATTTTTTGTGGGGAGGCTGGAATAAGGGATGCAGCGAGCTTCTCAATTAGGCACTAATTGCCTCGCCTTAACGAGCAGGACATTTCTTAGCACTAATGAAGCTGGTGGCAGGCGCAGTGTGTGTGTGTGTGTGTGTTTGTGTTTATGAAAGACAGAAAGCCGAGAGATCTAATGGAGTCGGGTCGGCAGCTCATTTCCAGCGAGCTGTTTGGCATTCTCTGGAAAGAATGCGTGGATGGATTACACTGCTGGCCGCTACACAGACTTTCCAATGAGGCTCCACTTTGTCTTCAGCCTTATCTCGGCCGCGCTGCAGCGGCCGGCTCTGCAGAACCACAACCAGGCCCCAGACACCAAACCAAGGGGGGGACAGGCTCTGAATGATGCAGGCAAAACACAAATATTGATGTATCATCAGCAGGCTCCCAGACCAGGATGTCCGCATCATCATGGAGGACATTAAAGGGCCCGCCCACTTTCCCCGGCCAAGACATAGTAATGTAATGTGTTAATACGTGAGCTTTAAAAAGGTGCTGCTCGGTAGATCTGGTCAGCTGTTTCCAGTCTGTGTGTTAAGCTTCATATTTATCACACAAACATGTCAGCGGTTGTGTAACGGTTGTGTAACGCTGTCATCCATCTCCCTGCAGCAGCAGTGAATACTGTGAAAATGTGGAACTGTTCCTTTAAGATTAAATATAGAGCGCTGAGCCCGGCCAAAGGGAACGTCACCTTCCTCGCTGGTGTTTGTCCGACGTGCTCGCGGACAAAACGGTGTCGGGTCAAAACACAGCCAGAAGTCTTCACCTTTGACCTTTGGACACAGCAGAGCGAACAGTGCATGTTTGTTTTAAACCACCAAGCCACGCTGTCACGATGTCGGACGTCTCTGTGTTTCTGTACGAGCTGCGAGGAGACTTTATGTCACGCAGGGGTTTCAAGCAGGTAGGGAACCGGGACACACACACACACACACACCACACACACCACACACACGGCGTCCTCTCCCTGCCGCTCACAGCAACCCAACACCCCCGACACCAGCTCGCCCCCAGCACCCCGACTGCCAAACAAAACACCTGGCATCTGTACGAGAAGGGCGCCAATTTCACAGCGACTGCCAGGCGGTCAGCTGAGCCTCCTCCACACACACACACACACACACACACACACACACACACAGCTCAGTCTGGACACAAACACACCCACAGGAAGCGTTCAGAGCGACCACACGGCCTTGTGTGGACTCCATTTGTCCCGAGTGGACAGAGTCTACGTTTATAAGGTTCCAGTGTCTCTCTGACATTGATGCGTTTGCCGGTTGCGTGCTCCCATTCCTTGGCGGCGGGTTTGTGCGTGTCAGAGGCCAGGGCTGGTGCTGAAAGCCTGATGGATGGGGTCCAGGGGTCACGGACTTCAGCTGTTGCTGGCTCCATCACAACCCCGCTGAACCACAACCGCTAGCCTTGCACCAGAGGGTCCGGGAGATACGGTGAGAGAGGGTTTTGGAGGGTCCAGAGGAATCCGCCTCAGCACAGGAAGTAAACACGGCGTTGGGGTTGGGCTCGTGTTGCATCCAGACTCCATGTTTTTGTAGCGTGTAGCTTAGTGAAAACTAACAGCAGCTTACCACACTGAGCTGAATGTAATGCAGATGGCATTCCAGCTACGTCCCCCCCCCCCCTCCATACAGCACGACGGAGAACAAAGGGACTTCGCTGCATTTAATAAAACAATGCAGAATATGAGGTTGACTCAGCGACCGCGCCCAAACAGAAAAATATATCCTCCTTTTCATCATAAAGGGGATATATTGTCATCGTGGCCACAACGATGTCATCAGCTCTGAAAGGGGGGCTGCTGTGCCAGGATCCGGCCACGTTGCCATGGCGACATCGGTGTCAAAGTTGGTGGTTGGTGGCGTGCGGGCCAAAAACACAGCGTTTATTGTAAAAACGTGGACAGTGAATGGAAAAGCGTGACAGGAAGAAGGCGGAGAAACAAAAAAAGACATTAAGTCAAAAGAATGGATGTCTTAAATACAGCACAAGGTGAAACCGAGCACGAATATTGCGCTGGATATGAAATTATTTCCAATATCAGCCCGAGTGTGGAAATTCAATTTCACAGCTCGTGAACAATATCAAACAAACACGCCGGCTGAAAGAGCACACACTCCAGCCTGAGTGATACTGAATCAAAAGGGCTACAACCACAACGAGGTGGGTGAAGGGCGGGCTAACGGTTACCATAATCCATAACTCCAACAATCTCCATATTCAAGCCCCTTAAACTGCACATTAGCTAGCAGCGAGTCCCAAGGCCTGCCTCGGACATGAAGCAGGGGGGGGTTCTAATGAACTGTATAATTAAATAAGCAGCTCCGCTCAGACTACTCTGCCTTAACGAGGGCCGGATTGAAATGAATGGTAGCAGGTGAAGGACGGAAGGACGGTGGGCTAATGCACGGAATGTGCCTTTAATGAAGAGGATGAGAGTAGGGAGGGGGGGCGGGGTCACCCGTACCTCCACTCTATGGCAGATCCTCTCTATCTGCGGTGTGTTTTTGGGGGCTGTCTGTGTGCGGAGAGATAACCGTTCCAGCTCTTCCACTTTGCCCTCCCGAGAGCGCCGCGTTTGATTGACACATGCTAACAAGGCGAGGTGTCGGACGGGGGGGCGCCGGCAGAATGGCTAATGCTAAGAGACCCTAACGGGGGAATTCTCCCACAACCCCGCGCTTCACGATAAGCGACCGGGGGAACAGCCTGTGCTTCGGAGTTGCTCTTCATTTTTACATTTTCAGGAACTGCGACTGCTTATGAGGTGTCAAATTAATTCTCTCCAAAATCACAGAGAAGAAAAGTGTTGTGAAGGAAGCTTAACGAGGGATAGCTCGTTACAGAGTTGCACATCAAGCAGCATGTGAGCTAAAGAACGTCTTCTATAAAGCAGAAGGCCTCGCACGAGTCCAGCTCTCTTCACGACGGTCAAAGCTTTCGTTTAATGGACATGAAATGCGATTAATGTAAAGACGTTGTTGTTTATGGCCTTTGGCAGCGGAGTGACCGCGAGCACTCGGAGGCCGTTTACGTTCCTCCTTAAAAGTGAATGGACAGTTTAAGTGCTGCACCTCGAGTGAGCGACGCGTTTACATTAAAGCGTGGAAATAAACCCAAAGCAGAGTGTGAAGCCGAAGGACGGGCTGTCCATCATTTACGGTGTTGACCTTGAACCCTCAACTCAAGGTCAACTCGATCGCCAGGATTGTTTTTTTACATTTTCATCAGCTGACAGTCGGACCATTACCATCGCATCATGCCGTTATCACGACACAGTTGGGCCTTTGTTAATGGTGGAGCCACACACACACACACACACACATGAAAATCCACATTTTGAAGGGTTTCATCATCACAGGATGGTCAGCCGCTGTGCTTTTTTCCTTCCATTGTTGCTCCAGCTTGCATCCATTCTGCTACATTAAGGGAAATGTGTTATTATAAGCACCGTGTTTACGGCCGTCCTAAGCTAAGATCCCTGATGTGGGGTTCGTCTGTGGAAAAACCACACAGCTGCTTGTGCCGACTGGTTTGAAAGCGTTTTCCAGAGGAGACGGAGAAGCCGAGGCCCGGTCCTCGTCGGCCGTGACGCTAATTAAACTCTAACTGATAGAAAAAGCCTCCTCCACACTCTAATTATTCCCCTTTTAACGTCTAATTTCACCAATCACTGCCATCTTCATTTCTGGGAGCAGATTGGGCAGTAATCGTTTTCTCATGGCGATCTCCCCGCCTCTAATTGTTGAATATGATTTAGTCATTATCAGAACGCAGGCTACTCTTATCAGTCATCTCACAGGGCCGATTCATCCCGAGATTGTGCTCCGAGAAATGAAGCTAAATGTTTTTAATGAATTTTTAAAGCGAGGACTCACAGTGTTGTCTTAGTTTTAACGGGATATTTTAAATATGCAGAGTCGGGATAATCGGTTAAATGGAACAGACATTTGGAGGAAATGATTTGGTGCGGCTCAGAAAAGAGTGGTTCAAAAATATTTAATGCAAAATGTTTGTATATAAAAAAAGAACTCAATCCTGTTATTTGACATCATGTTTTAATCTAATCAGTGCGTTGAAGCGGCGATACGTTAAAAGATACTTTACTTTCCTATCAGCGCGAACATTTATACATTTTTATTAGAAACACCACACAAATGGCACAAAGAAAATTGCAATGCATTTGCACTTTTTAACAAATGTACAGTAAAATGTCTCCAATTCAATTCATGAAAGGCAAAAACAACAAAAAAAAGCACATATCAAAGAGTGAGAGCAGGATGTAAAGGAAGTCCAGGAGACAAAACATCAAGGACAAGAGGACCTTTCAGGCCCGCTACTTCCTCTTCCTGTTTGTCGACTTCAACTTCCTGTGTCTCCTCGTCCATCTGGCAGCAGCATCCCCGTTTATTTCCTTCAGTTTGATCAGCTTGTGCAAAACGCTGGAATCTCTCCCTCTATATCTATATATATATCTGTGTAATTAATGTAATCACCCTTAATTTACTTTCAAATCCACCTAATAAATCTGTCGGAATAACATCCTGTTGATATAAAACACACACACACACACACACACAGGCTTGTTAAATCTGTCTTGGCCTGTGGAGAGAGTTATGACCAGATGCTTCTGGAAATGATCCTCATTTTAGCCTCCCAGCTTGTCACGTATTGCTTTCAGGGTTCCTGATCAGATAAGTTAATATGGCAAAACCTCACATCTCCACACCGGCAGCCCAGTCAATGTTATGTTACATAAATCTGGAGAAACCCGTGATTGTTTGTATGTTCTGTGTCGCTCCGGAGTACCTCGTCACACCGCTCCTATCATCGGGTTCTTCCGCCTCGGGTCGGCCTGCCTCTCGTCTGCGTAGCCGTAGCGCTCGGGGCTGGTGTAGCGCCCCCTGCTGTCGGCGTACCTCTCAGCGCTGGCCTGCCGGTAGCCGTCCCCTCGCCCTCCGACAGCCTCGTAGTAGAGGCGCCCTCTGCGGCCTGCGGGGGGCGACGGGGGGACGTCCTGCCTGCCCACGGCGCGCTGCTGCTGCTGTCCGGGAGACGACGGGTAGTAGCGCGGGTTGCTGGCCGACGGGGGGAGCTGCACCCGGGTGGGCGCTGGGGGGTCGTGGTAGTTGCCCGGGTAGGGGGCTGGTTCTCTTGGCACGGGTCTGGAGTGGGTGGGGTAATCATATGGATCCCTCCTGAAAGAGATCAGAAGACGTGATCACACACACACACAAATATAGCCTGTATGAGCAGAGAGGAAGGCGATACTGGTTTAAACTAGCTGGGAGGAGGATTCAGAGATCTGGACCCCCTCCCTCGCCGTAAGCCTCCTGCTGTTATTCAGTTTACGTGGCGAGGCTGTGGCCTTGGCAGGATCGAGTGGTGGGATGGAGAGATGCCAAGAGATAACGGCAAATGCCTCGGTAAGCATATATGAGGCCGTGTGTGTGTGTTTAGCTGGAGTGTGTAGGAATGTGTGTGTCCCAGGGGTCTGCAGTAACGAGGCAGCCAGCTGGAAGTCTCCGGTTCCCCTCCCACCAGCTCTGGGTGATTAGGGGCTAAACCCCCCTGGGTAAGGCGACCCGGGCCTCGGGGGACGGAGGGAGACGAGAACGAGAGATCTGGAAAGAAGGTAAGAGAGGGAGAGAGAGGGGGCTGCTCACCTTTCACGGGCCCATTCAAATGTTTTCCACCTTATGTGCTGTTTCCAGTGACACACACACACGTCTCACCGAGCAAATCTCAAAGTCAGGTCTCCTATTTTTAAAAGTGGTGATCTAGGATGAGCTGTAGAGTCAGTAGAGTCAGGTACCATCATAGGGCTTACAGTAAAATCACACTGTCACACTGCCATGTGCAGAGAACACAGTATGCATGCACACTATTAAATAAAAACTTTCCTTACTCCTATTGTGCAGCCTGGTTATCTATCTGGGGAAGAATCGGCTCTCTCTGCTCCCCGATCACCATTACAGATACCAGGCTTCTGGTAAAAATATCACCCTGGTAATCTGAGCGCACGTGAACGCAGGTTTCCTGAGAGTCTATTGTCGGTCTGAACGGCTCAAATTATTATCCTCCATCAATCAGAGACGCGGCGCGGCCGAGCCGATTTCAGCATTTGCTTCCCACCGCTCCACAACGGTAGTGGTTATTACACAGAAGCCTTGAGCTTAGCCTCTCCCTTGTTCTGCGATCACATCCCCGTCTCCGCTGTCCGGTCCCCCGAGCCGGCTCAGCACCTGTTGACTGGCCAATTAGAATGACTCACTCAGCGCAGATTAGGGCGCACACAGCTTGTGCATGGGAGGACTTCCCTTGAGAATATTCATGGTCTGCAGTGACGTGGGCTTCTATATGTGTGTGTGTGTGTGTGTGTGTGTGTGTGTGTCCCACATATCAGTGGGGTGTGTTTTCTGCCTGACCACCCAAACGGAGGACAGGATGCACAGGTGGTCCACAAGAATGAACAGCGCCGCCTTGTCAGTCAGCAAGACTGGAGCGCGCACACACACACACACACACACACACACACACACACACACACGCACCGTCGAGGCTAGAGATAAGGCAAGGAAGCATAAAAAATGATCACAAAGAGGGAGAAAGCTTTCCATCTGAAGTCGTGATGTGAGGAGACAGAAGCAGATGGGAGGGATTGTGGCGTGTGAAGCTCGGCGAGGAGTGGGAGAGAGGGAGACGAAGGTCAACCTCCTCATTAATCCGGATGAAATGGTGAAGGCCACCAGGGGAGGCAGAGAGGACAGGAAAGAAAGCGTGGAGGGGTATAGGGGTAGAGGAGGGCCAACACCTGGGTCCTCCACCCGACTCAGGGCCACCCAGACAGGAACCTCCGCCCGGCTTCCCCATTCTTCCCTCATCGCCACTCGCCATATTTTCCCTCTGCGATCTTCAATTTCCACATCTACCCCCCCCACTTATATATATTCATGTTCTTCTCCTCTCCATATCACCTCTGCGACCCCCCCCCCCCCTCCTTCACGCTGCTATTTTAAGCCTCTCCAAGGCAATAACGAGGGCGAGGCTGTAAAACGGAGCAACAGGAAATCCAACGTGGAATCCTGCCCACGAATGTGAGACGCAGGTTGCAGGGAGGGGAATAAACTCCATTCATTAGTAACATGAATGTAACTTTCAATCACCGGCAGACTGCTTCAATTAATTAATTCAAAATCAATTAATGAATCACAGGGAAATTAATTGAACCAAATTATTTTAAAAAGGTGTGAAACAAGCCTTAAATACGTTCTTTGTCCAACGACTATGAGGTAAATTAAGTGGGATACATTCCTGTAGGGACGTGGTCAACAGGGCTGCTTGACCTTTGACCCAGAGCTAGAGGCTGTGCATAGGTTGTCCGCTCATATGGGAGTCATTTTGTTTCCGTGAGTACGTTTTTTGGTTTGACAGTGATTGAACCTCATTTCATCAGAACGTAGAATATGTGATATTATTGTAAAACCACTGGATAAAAGCCAACATAGGGGAGGCAGCTGGGGGATTAGGGGGTCCACGGGCCCCAGTGACCCACGGAGAGGTCCTCATCCCCGGGTCACACAGCTGGCTTCTTATTGAGCTTCATGTAAAATATCTTCTCCCCGTCGGCCGTCCCTAACGCAGCTCAGGAGGTACACTTTACAGAGCGTTTGATTTACAAAAGAAAACATGCCAGACATGGCAGATTCCTGCCCAAATAAAGGCTTGGTTGCCGTGGGTAACGCCAATGAAAGGAGCCCCGCTAATCGAGCTTGAAAGGAGATTATGACAACGAGAGAGACGTGCAGACTTTCGTTCAGCCGCCACGCGACTTTGATGCCACACTTTTGAAAATGTCAAAATAAAACTACAAAATGTGAAACTTCGGAAATGTCAAAATTCAAAACGACAAAAAATGAGATGTTTTCCACGAGAAAGGATGAAAGAAACAAACGGGGTTGGAAAAGGACAACGGGTTGGTCGTGATGGAGCCAGAAAAGCCAGAAAAACGGATGTGGACTCTCTTCGGTCTACATGGAGCCGGGTGTGATGGGACCTGCAGGGAGCGACTTGAGTGGAAATCTGTAATGACACGCGTGTAAAACATCAAGTCACTTTGGGAACATCAGCCCCGTATCACGCCTGTACATGTGTGTGTGTGTGATTACGGCGTGTCAGTGTGCATCTGGGAGTGTGTGTGTGTTAGTATTGAGGAACAGCTTCCGCCTCGTGACGGGGGAAGAATGTGTGTGTATGATGGCAGCATGGGGGAATGGACGGGGGGTTTACCTCGCACCTGCCCCTCGGAAACGGAAGGAGGAAATTACTATGCCCCCCCCCCCCCCCCTGCTTATTAGACCCCCACTCTCCCCATCCTGGTCCCCCGCATACCGCCAGCCCTGAACAGCTGGAACACAACCATGTGTCTCTGCCCATCTGACCATTATATTTGACTTTTAAGGTCACGGATCCATTTGATTTAAAAGGTCTGTCTGATAAATCATCATTTAGTTGCGAGTGAGTGACATTTTTAATAACATAAAGCTTGAGATGCCGTGGTTTGGATGCATGTATTTAAGTTCACACGCATGCATCAGAAATGTGTGCAAACGCTTAAACATCCAAAATGACATTTGCACACTGTATCCATTAACGTGAGGACATACAGACACATGTGTGAGCACATCTGCCAGCGACGTGCTCACCTGTTAGCCGACTGACGAGCAACAGACACACGATGCGTGCAAAATGCATTAATTACTCTGCAGGAAAAAAAAAAAAAAACAGCTGCTGCACTTCACTGCCAAACCCTCCCACACACACATTCATATGCATATCCACACACACTTTTCTGGGGGGAAATGTGCCCAAATGTGCAGAGATTAAAAAATAAATAAATACAATAAAGTAGCTGGAACTCGTTTATTTAGATGAAAACCATGTTTCAAAACATGGCCATCAATTATTGTGAAAACTGTTTATTTAAAGGATGTAATACGGTATGTTTAGCAAGGTGACATATTATCATTATTCTCCAGATTCACCCTCGTCCACACACACACACACACACAGTCACACACACACACACACACACACACACACACACACAGTCACAGTGCTAATGGCCGTGCTAGCTGAGTGCTACAGACACAGAGCAGGCCCGGCTGGCTCGGCAGCGGAGGAAACCATTAGCCACTCTGGCCGCGGCCCGCCGAGGCAGCTCCACTAATCAAACCAGGCTATGTCAACAACAGCGGTGGAAATTGGCTCTCACCTCGACGCACGCGTGTTTACACTCGCAGCTACTTTAGACCCGGCAATGACAAGGAATGTGCAGCGTATCGCTGGCAGGTAGAGCCGGCGTCCAGCGGCGACGCGGGAGCCCATGGTTGGGAATGAGAAGGCGAGGAGAGACGGGAGGCGCCGTGGCAACCAGCCTGTATGTAAACCAAGAACGAACCATTTAATGACTCATTCATCGTTGTGGTGATGTCACACCATCAATATTCTGTTTCATCTGAGGCTAACGAGTCCGGAGTGATTTTAAAAAAGTGTACGTTCCCCGGACCACCAAAAAAAAGTACACGCTGCCATTACCGAGGAGGTCAAAGGTCAGGTTTTCTTCTTGGAAAGTACTCCAAGAGGGAGAGTAATCATGTAATAGAGACGTGCCGGGGAGCGCTAATGGTTAATGACAGAAACAGATGGGAAATGCAAAAAAAGAAAAGAAAAAAAAACTTGCCACAACTCATATTCAATTTCTCAGATTCGACGCAGTTCAACCCAAGTTCACCACGTTCCCTTTTCTGTTCTAAACGTTTAAATTCATGCATCTCCTCCACACACACACACACACACACACACACACACACACACACACACCTAACCCAGGTAGAGCCTCCGTCCTGCATGAGGCAGAGCCGGCTGAAGCTCCGACCGCTGATTCCATTACGTCGTCCTACGTCTGAGCACAAACACCGTTAGCCGGACAAACACGGGGCCCCTTCCTTCATAAAAAGGGGCCCCGCGAATAAGAAAAAAGGGGTCAGGGCGGCTCTCGGGAAATCACCAGCTTCAGATGCTCTCAGGTTCGCCGGTTTCACAATAAAAGAGGAGGCTTTTTAAAGCAATCACGCAGCAGACATCAGCAGCTGTTATCGGGCAAACGTGGAAAACCGACGGTGAAGGAAGGACTCGGAGAAATGAAATGAGTTACGGACACAATAACTCTAACCCAGTTGGTGAGTTTTAAAGTGCGTGGCCCGACAGCTGGGCGGCGGCGGGGAAACACTTATCACTTATGAAGCTGGTCGTGGTTTCTAATAAAGACGAGGCGAGTGCAGAGAAAACAGCATTTCTCCCCCCCCCGACCTTGAAAACAACCCACCCAGATTGGCATTACTGCAACAAAATAATAAAGGACATTTGCAATAAAAGCAACCATCCAAGCGTGAGAGTTCTCTTTCCAAATAAATGAAAAGAATGAGAATATAGGGTTTTTCATCTTTAATATTCCACTCATCTTTCCTTATTTATTCATCCTATTCTCGTCACTCAGAGAGGAGCTGACTCATTTAATATCTCCTGCCTTGCTGTAGGGGTCCGGTCTGGGCTCGGCTCTGTAGCGTCCTAGCAGACAAGGCCCAGGGTCATGTGAGACCTGGTGGAGAACGCTGAGTAGCAGGGGAGCGGTGGATGAGCGTGCGACATCAGGAAGGTCAGACGAGAGTCCTTAAAGGGACACCTGCCCGACACTCGACATGAGGACAATCAGCATGTGGCCCTCTGGGCTGTAAGCGGGGCCCGAGGGCGGCTGATGAGAGCCCAGAGTGCTCGGTCACTCCACAGACGACGACAGGCTCGAGAGGCTCAAAGATGCACTCTCTGGTGGTCTTGGGAGTCTGAAAGTGGTGGACTGACAGAGACCAGAGCCCAGGGATCAGCCCACTCAAAGGGAATTAATGAGCAGCCATGTTTCCACACTTCCACTTGGACATCACACGTACATCACTGGAGCTAATTTGGACCCGGCAGGACTCGGACCCCGTGATGGGTCTCGGTTGCTAGGAACCAGACCTGTGTCCGTCCCGGTGGGCCCTCCATTGTCCAGATGTGACAGGAGCCGCGTGAGGCCAGCGTGGCCCTCCGGTAGGAGCCCCCCATGATCCCCGACTCACAGCCCAGCGGCTCCACATCTATCAGCCAATTATCAGCCCCGGCCAGCGACGTCGGCGCGCCAACCCCCGGCCCCGCTAATCCAATCACCTTGGGGGAGTGGATCAGCGGTTGCTCTGATTGGACGACCTGGGGCTGGGTCTCTGCGTCCGTGACCCGCTGCTTTGAATTGGTAATGACGTTAATATTCTCCATATGGCCGTGTGCGTCCGCGAGCAGACGGCCTCAACGCAGCCTGAGCTGCACCCCGGCGTTAATGGCCGACGGAGAGGCAGGCGAGAGCCAAAGTAGCACTATCACCCCCCCTGGGGCAAACCCACTTCCAGCCCTCTTTCCAAATCCTCTCCAGCTTCTCCAGTTGGCCGCCGTGCAGCAGCTCTCAGCACTCAGTCCTGGCCGAGCTACTCTTCTGTCTTTACTTCATACTTCAGCATCTTCGGGTCCAAAGAAACTATGATTTTGAGGGGGTGGGAAAGTTCCCGGTATAATAACATAAAAAGCTGCAGGATTGGGATGAGAAATGAGCTAAAAACACATTAAATAGAGCCCACTTGTTGCTGGAAGAGCACGACAACACTTAGCACTGAAAGATAAATGTTTTAATAATATATAAATGTCTGTCTGCTTTGATTCCGCCTCAATTTCCTCCCCATCCCTCTGACTCGTCTCTCTCCACTACTCTCTATTTGCTCCCATCTGTGAGGTGCTTTGCTACATCTCCTGTACTATCCACACACACACACACACACACACACACACACACACACACACACACACTCACCTCCTTCACTCCCACCCCTCCAGCTGCAGCCCCAGCCGGCTCCACACAAAGGCAGGCCAAATGTATGCTAATGAGAGCCAGGCCAATGGTGGAGCCGCACTCATTTTGAGAGGAAATGGCTTTCAATAATGGCGGCCCCCGGGGGGGTTTTGCACAAAGTTCAGCTCCACTTTGAAAAATGCATCCAATTCACCGCTGTGTCTGCTCTCTCGTTTTCTCCTCTTTTTTCTTCTCGATGAAAAAAAAAATAATTTCCTGGAATATGTTTCGGTCTCCTCCTCTCGCCTCTGTGTTTATAAGAGGGGGAGTGGCGGGAGGTTTTCAGGGACGGAGGAGTCGTGGTTTATCTTTACAGAAACATCAGAAACGGGAACACGAGTGGGAATAGTGGTGAGACGTTTCCTCTGCCTTTCTTTGCTCTTCCGCTCCCAGAATGCATTTCAAATCAGCGCTGTGTGCAACAGTTTAACAACAACCAGCAACTTGTGATTATTTTGTGTATTAAAATGGCAGAAATGTTCAGTTTAGAGTGACATTAAGCAGCAGATGCGGGGAACGTCCTCGACTGAAGAATCACTCGAATGATTAATGTGATTGTCGGCAAATAAAATGCGGGATGCACCTTTTTCATTTCTGCCAGTCTGAACGGCTCGGGAGGTTTTTCAATTTTCCGGACTGGCTTTCCAGATTATTACGGAGAAAGTTTCGATAAGTGGATGGCACGCCGCCTTCTCTTTTCACCGTACCTGAGTACGGTTTCAGCTCTGAAAGGTCGCAGGTCTCCCTAGGACTGTCTGTCTGCATTTAGGCTTTGTCTCCACGGTTACAGTTGGCCAGTCTCTCTGTCTCTCTGCTGCTTGGTCATGTCTCCCTCTCTCTCCCTCCCTCTCTCTCCCAGATCCTCCGTGAGTCCCGTCCCCCCAGAGCCGGTGCTGATGTCGGCGCTCCCTGGTGCCTGTCATATCAGGAGGGGCAATAACCCGTGAAATGACTGTTCTCTTTCTCTCACTCGCCTCCCTCCATCCCGGCTCCACGCTCCACTTAGCGGTCAGGCCCGCCGTTCCTCACAAAGATGGCGCTTGGGTGTGTTTTTGGACCGAGAGGGGCATCGCAGGACCTTTAAAACCTTTAAAGGAAGCCGTGCGGTTCCATTAAAGCCACACTAGAGGTAACACATCCTTCATCATGGATGTGTGTGTGTGATCCTTTGCTCTCTGGAGAGCTGAACACTCCTATTCCTGGGATGAGTAGACACTCCCAAGGCAAACACTCCAGATTTAATTATAAGCTCCAAAGAGGATTAGTCTGTGTGTGTGTGTGTGTGTGTGTGTGTGTGTGTGTGAGATGGAGACACAAAGGGAGGGAGTGGCAAGAAGTTATCCATTCATTTCCTGCTCTGAGACACACACACACACAGAGGGTCTCACCTGGCGTGGGCGGGGGGCTGCCGGTCCACCTCCTCGTAGCGGGGTGCGGGTCGAGACTCGGCTCCTCTGGGCGCCATCTGTGAGGAGACACGGGGCGAGGGAGCGTTAGGGAAGCCATGGAGCGGCGGCGTTGAACTCAGTCAGGTGGCAAACAAAAAAAAGCGTGTTAAGCTGCGTGCTGACTCCAGGTCTGCTGGAGCGGAACACACACATCCGCAGGCTACATGTTTAACCTCGGTCATATTTCAAACTCATGCTTGAAGTGGTTTGTGGAGAAAATGCTCCACATGTGTTAGCGTAAACACGATCCGAGGAACGATGCAAAGGTGGTGGGAGGAGAGTCACGTTCAGAGTCGGGGGGGAAGCGATCGAACGAAGCCACAAACCCACGGATGGAGTCTGGAAACGACACAATAACAAGCTTCAGGTCATCTCTCAGCTGAATCTCTTCATCATCTCTTTCTGCTCGCAGGATTTGTATTTTTGTTGGCGTGAAAACGTGGATCGACGACTTCAGTGTAGAGGATAAAGACGCGGCGCCAAATTTAGTTGCGTAAGTAAGTGTGGACGCGGCGTTGAGTTACAGCATCCACACGGGTTTAAACCAGGAGAGGAGAGAGGGAGCATGCAGTTTCAATTAGGTTGTGGGACGTGCAAACACAGGCTGTTTACATTACACCACACACACACACACACACACACACACACACAAACACACACAAACAAGCGATGGCGGACACACGTGGGAATCAGAACAGATCAAAGCGACGCCCACGAACACAGAACGCAGCATCACAAGCGTACCGGCGGTCCAGCGGCGGGTTTCTGCATGTACGGATGAGCTCGAGCCCCCGTGTGCGTGTCGATGCGGCCGCGGCGCATTTCCAGACATCATTAGCATGGAGCTCTAATGTCTCTGAATGGGAGCCAGGAAGTGAAAGCACATCAGAGGCCGGGGCGAGCTCCCCTCACTAAAGTGGCTTTGTGCCCCACGTGTGTGTGTGTGTGTGTGTGTGTGTGTGTTTATGTTAATGTTGTGGCAGTCAGGGGGTTTAATATGATGTCGGGAAGCGAACGCTCCATCTTCGGATGGCGGCGCGTGTGCGTTAGGTCGGGGACATTATGCAAAGAGACGCATAATGTGAGGCAAAGGGGACATTAGTCTCCGCAAGAGGCTGGGACCCAGGTGGAAGACCTTCTGTGTGGAGAGGCTCCATGCATCTTCTGAGTCTGAGGCGAGGAAGGGTGTGTGTTTAGATAAATTCCTCATTGATTGTATTAACATAATAGCCCGCAGCCATAGGTCTGCTTGATCGGCTTATTAACTAACACACACATATTACACGTGTCATACGGATGCTTTTCATGCGGAAGCCCATTTCCCCAAACTGGAGAGCCAGATGATGCACACACACACACACACACACACACACACACGCAAGTCAACAAACACACGAAACCAGCCTCACCATGGCAACTGGTAAACCAGCCAAATGAAACCCATCCAGGTGAGAGTGTGAGACTCGTGAGGAGTCACTCCTGCTGCTCCTCTCACGCCGCGCTATGCACCTCCTCGCCCCGACCCGGGTGACATCATCACAGTGGAAGTGGTTATCAGCGGGGAAAGATAATGTCTTGTGCAGACGGTAGCCGAGAGGAGGCCAGACCACAACACACACACACACACACGAGAGGGATTTTCCTCTTTCTCATGTGGGAAATGTTAAAGCTGGAAGCGTTGTTCACCTCGTATGTCATCTAAACCCGAGCCCGGCAATCAGGAGGATCTTCAGGCCGCTTTGAAGACCTCGACGTCGTCGGGGAACGCAAACGAGCTTAAAAACATCGGGAGGAATCTTTTGGTACGAAAGCGTGTAATTGTGTCGAGTCATTGCCGCAATTCAGCAGCTGACAAACGCTGTGTGTGTGTGTGTGTGTGAATGAGCACAAAGTCGCTTTTCCATTTTTCCAAATTAGAAAGCCACGCTTTGACAGTGCCAGATGATACGCAACACACACACACACACACGCAGCAATCAACTCCGGCAGCACAGCTGTCGCATTCATCATAAAGTATTGCCGGAGCTCAGGAAATGAATTTTCTCCGAGCACTTTTGGCTCCGCTGTAGATTTGCGATGCTCGTATATACAATAAACCTCAAATGAGCGTCCAAGTGCTTTGACACGTTGCCTGAGCGCCGCTTTTCATCCTGTGACTGAGATGCTCAGATTTTGGCTTTTTTTTTTCTCTTTCCCTCCAAAAAAAAAAAACGATTTCTACCGCTTCTCGCCAAACGGCGTAATTAGCCTCCTGTCCTGCCATCTTCTCCTCATCCATCCTTTTCTTCCTCCCTCCATCCATCTCCCATGCTAATTAAGCTCGATGTCTCGGCGAAGGGGACAGAAGCAGAATTAGTGTAATGACGGTGAACATGTTGCCGCGGTTACTTCTTCTTTTTTCTTTATTAATTCAGTCTCGTTGGACAAAAAAATATGTTTTTTTTATGGGTTTTTAATTTGTTTCTGTGGAGTTTGAATGTGTGATGAGTGTATTTATTGATAATAAATTATGATAATCGTCCAAATGCTTGTCGATTTGACGATATTTTAGCTTAGCGTTTTTGTCCGGTGTGAAACGTCGAGCGTCTTTCTGAACCTGCACCGGCACCGACTAATAACCGGACGAATCTCGGGGAAAAAAAGGGTCAGAGCCTCTGTGGCGCTAAGCCGCTGGCACACCAGATTATGCTGCATTAGGAGGCTCTGTGTGCGCGGAGCTCAAACAGGAGGCTCGCTCGGCCCCCCAGTGTACACTAAACACTCCCACACCTGGACCCGGCTCACTCCGAGCTCGTTAGCAGCAGATGGCGCGCACACACACACACACACACACCCACACACACACACACACAGTGACCAAAGGTTACACACACTCAGACTGGAATGCAGTCTATTTTGGTAATGGGCCAATCTTCTGGTAATTGCCTTCATTGTTAGTGTCTGTTTAGGCCCCAGCTCTTGACCTCAGAATGGCTTTCTGACATTTACATACACTTCGGACTTGGACTGTGTGTGTGTGTGTGTGTGTGTGCCCTTCACTCTCCCCATGTGAGGATGCAACAGGTAACGCTGCTGATGTCACCGACTCCAATTGGACGCACAGACCCACACGGATAAAAAAAAACGATGTTTTGTAACCCAGAAGACTATCTGATTGGTTGTAAGAGGCTATTAGCCACAGCTATGATGTAACCAGATGACTCATAGACCTCTGGAACGACGTGACGCGGTCACGTCCCGCCGGTAAACAGAATATTAGGTTGCATGTTAATTAAACTACCAAACAAAATCAGAGACTTCTTCCTAAACTTCCTGCAAAGGTTAACCTGCATGTGTGGGCGTTGTGTCAGCGCATGAAGCTGCAATCAACATGCATGTTAAACCTGTTCCATGTGTGTGTGTGTGTGTGTGTGTGTGGGGCCTTGGCAGTGGCCATGGGGTGTTGTTTATTTACTGGAGCCGTGTCCCCCCCCCCACCTCTGTAGGGTTTGTTTGCCTCCCCACTGTTCACTGAAATAACATCCCGATGCCCCTGAGTGTGTGTGTGTGTGAGTGTGTGTGTGTGTGTTGGCTTCCCTCCCCAGGTTAGACGATGCCCTGAAAGCTTCGTCACAGAGGTTGTTTTTTTTTTTTTTTTTACCAAACTACGTTTATAGTTGTCCTTGTTTTCACAGAAAACAAGGAAACACAAGATTCGAATTTGTCCATAAAACATGATTATCATAATCTAATTTAGATTATTATATGTTTTCAAGTAACTCATTGGATTATTCAATTTGTGCCTTCGGTACATTGATCCCAATTAAGAGAATAAGAACCCTGAAGGGCTGAGGAACTGGAACTTCAGGACTTGTTTACTTTGCTGAGGTTTATTTAACAGTAACTCACTCTGTTTGCACACAGGACACCTGCCTTTATATGGTGTTTAGGACGTGCTTCAAAGTGTAAACTAAGACGGGTTAGGAAAGTTAGTCACGCCCACATTTGTGTAATTATGCGTGTGGAATGACTCCCTTTAACTCCAACAGAACACCGGTGACGGGCTTTGAAGTGAGTGAAGCAGAATGGGAGATTTCCATCAGCGTGCAGACGGATGACACTCTGCAGTTTGCCTGTAGGCCAGAGACAAGCGGGGATAAAGACAGACACCAGCTCAGTCCCCGAAGGCCTCCGTCAGCCCAGATGGCGAGGAGGGGAGCGCGAGGCAGGGGAGAAATAAAAAGTAAAAAAAAAAAAAAAAAGCCTCATTCGCTTGCTGTGCAGCATCGGAATGAAGTGACTTAAAACAAAAGAGCGAGGAGTGTGTGGAGCCTCGGGGATGAGAGAGGGGGGAGGGCGTCCGTGGACGGAATCGCTCATTGTGACTTTGCAGAGAGGAAAGAGGGAGAAGGTGGCGAGCGAAGCTCTCGATAGCGGCGGCGGCGGGTGGAAACATGACGGGGGTGAGACTCTTCCTCGTCTCCCGGGAGTGTGAGCCAGAGTTCAGCCGAAGGATCGGGGGCGACGTGGAAAACAATACAGAGTTTCAAGCTATTTGACTTTGTTTGCATGATATTCATCAGATCCAGACAATGTGTCGTGTTTTAGGGCGTGCGATGTGATGACACTGGGATGATGTAACATAGACTCTGTGTTTTATGCGGCGAGTAGAGAAAAAATAGCCTTTTAAACGCTGCTTTGCTTGACAGCAGCCGGTCATGTGGTGATTTAGGACGCGCTTTGACTTTGTGTGCTCTGATAGATTCACAGGCTTGTGGAATAAAGTGATATATTTCAGCCGTATCGCCCTGAATGCAATGTTTAAAGGCATTAGTGCCGGAAACAATGAGAAACACGGATTAAACTCAACTCGCTGTGAAACGCTTAACCTGTAATTATCTCGCAAGACTGAGAATCAGACTTAATGGCACAGAAACTATTTCTGCTGCACTACTTTCATTTCATAATTATCACCTCAACAGTCTCCTGTAAGCTCCCGTATTCACCCTCTATCATTTCCCTCCTGTTTTTCCAGCAGCACGGTAGCGTGTTCGGGGTTATTCTGGGGCCGCTGACTCGCGGTCGGGCCTGTTGTAATTATACAAGCCAGAATAGCAGCGAGTCCGTACCAGGGAGTCGGGACCGCTTTGATCGTGACAAGCTTTAACTGCGGCGCAGGCCTGGAGGATCACGAGGAGACCCGGATCAGGAGGCTGCATTTCTTGTAATTACTGAATTACGAGATTTTCCTGAAAAAAGAAGCTGCCAGCGTGGACTGGAGAACTCTGAGAACAGCTTCAGCTGAGGTTTGCAGCCCTTTTATGGTGGCGTGGAGTGTGTGTGTGTGTGTGTGTGTGCATGGTTGCTGGTGGATTGTGTATTTTTATGTGTTAGTGGTATGTTACCTCCTAAAAGACTAACTTATAAAACGTGTGCTGAGCGGACGTCCATACTGGAGTGTGTTAGCCTGTGGTCGCGCTCGTTTCTACGCAGCGTGTTTGCATGACGACAAAAAGTGTCCTCACAAACATAGAAGTACAGGTGTGTGTGTGTGAGAGACAGACAGAGAGACAGACAGACAGAGAGACAGACAGACAGAGGGATGTTGAGTGATGGTGTGTGTTATAGCCGAGCCATCCTTCTTTCTCTCCTCATTAAAATATGGCAGGTGCATGGGTAAAACCTCAAATCAACACGCACACACACACACACACACACACACACACACACGCACACACACACACACACACACACACACACACACACACACACACACACACACACACACACACACATACACACACACAGGGCATATGCTAACCTGATTAACACTAACATTAGGCTCACATTAGTGCAGCATCCTTCAGAGGAACGCCCCCGGACCAGCTGCTCTCCTCCCTCGCTTCCCTCCGTACGCACAGCCCGCCGTCTCGGCCTCCCACTCTTCCTCCAACTCTCTACAAATCTACATTCTTAACACTTTTTACTCGGAAAGCCACGTTTCTAATGAATTGGACGCTAATTAATATGCGGCGGTATCGTTTCCCCTCTAGGCAGGGATTCAGCCTGCACGACCTTCCTCCCACCTGAAACCATCAGGTCGTTCTCCTCCTCCTACCACCCGTCGCTCCTCCGACCCGTCTCCCCCCTAAGGCGCCTCTTTAAGTCTTATTTGCTTCGACTCTGCTTTATTGCTTTGTCATGTTTTCTCCCCCCGTTTCTCATAAAACACACATCTTGTGTTCTTCTGCTCTGCCGCCGCCGCCGACACTCCCCTTCCCTGGTTCCCCTTCCCCTCGTATCCTCGCCCCCGTTCCTCCCCCTTGGGTGCCCGACTCATCTTTATAAGCAGCGTTCTGCTGGGCTACGGCGTGTGTGTGTGTGTGTGTAGCAAAGAGGAGGCGCTTGTCAGGAGGAAGCGGCGTTGGCGGCGGCGGCGGCGAGTCACGCAGTGTGAGCCCACGCGTCTCATCAGTAAACAAACCTAAACATCAAAACGGGGACCAGAGAACGGGCCTCAAAGTGCGTTGCCATGACACCCGGAGGTCCGCCGCCGATGACATCGTTCAGACTTTGTGTCTTTGAGATCACAGAAGGAACACGTGTGCATTCACGACGCTAAAACCCATCGAGGGGGGGGGGTTCTGCCTACGGGCACGACGCGTCCCGCGCTGATCACCGTGTGTGTGTGTGTGTGTGTGTGTGTGTGTGTAGGCCATCTATCACGGTGACAGGCCGCTGCGTGTTTACTTAATGATGTGGGGGTTTATTTATGAAGTGATGGCCGACGTGAAGGAGGGGGGGTTTGAGACAGCCCGAGGATGTGACATTAAAATATCATCAAGGTGATGGATGTCCACACACACAACATTAGAGAGAAGCACAAAAAAAAACAGCTGCACATCGGATCGGATGACGAGTCCTATCTGGACTTTCCGCGCGTGTCTCTCTCCGTGTGTGTTTTATAATGACTCCGAGTGTGTGTGTGTGTGTGTGTGTGTGTGTGTGCGGGACTTCTGTGTCCATTAAGGTGCCACTGTTGTTTTACGATTCGCCGGGTAATGAGTTGGAGAGAAGATGCATGAGTTCATATCCAGCCAGAGCGCCGCGTGTCTTTGTTGTGAGACCGGCTGAAACAGGATGCCGGTTGGCCGTGGAGTCACGTGACACGCAGGAAGTACACGGACATCATAATAACCGTGTCACGCAAACAAAGACACATCATCCGTCCGACAACGACCACTAGGGGGAAAATGAGCACACACACACACACACACACAAACACACAAAAAGACCCGATCTATAAGGGACCAGGACACTGAACCCAAATCTTTTCGCCGTCGCTCAAGAATCCCCGACAACGTAACAGGAATAATGAATAATATAGAACTATTGAAGTCGAGATCATGGTATGGAAGGAGGAAGCCTGTTAAAAGAAAGTGCACTTTTGTGCCTTAATTGGCCATCAAAACATTACAGAGAGCCTATCATTAGCATATAGAGAAAAATAGACGGAGGGACGGGGACGGTGTGATTGTCATAATTACCAGTGTGACCTTTCCACAGACGGGGAACATGGGAGACGGGTCAAATTAGAGACTGAGAGATAGACAGGGACACGACGAGGGGACACCGAGTCCTCTTTGAAGACCGGATTTAGCTGCACACACACTTTAAAGCGGCCTCTGGAAGAATAAACAGATACCGTAACCAGGCTTTTGTTTAGCTTAGCGTGTTACCCAGAATCCTCCAGCTCAGGAGAGTAAAACGGAGACTGAATGGTGCTCCTGGCCTTGTGTGAAGTGTTTTAACCATTCAAGGCTTCAGGAATGGCTGAGGATAAAAGAGCAGCGCTGCGCTGGTGGCGGCGTTAAAAGGCTGAT
Organism: Chelidonichthys spinosus; assembly: GCA_029853015.1. Taxonomy (NCBI): domain Eukaryota; kingdom Metazoa; phylum Chordata; class Actinopteri; order Perciformes; family Triglidae; genus Chelidonichthys; species Chelidonichthys spinosus. Next base: position 3,782,585 of record CM056844.1, read on the forward strand.
CACACAAGGTCGAAGCCAGCGAGAGAGCGCCGAGCTCGAGTGGCCCGCATTCACGCTATTGTCGTCGATGTGAACACGCTTCTATCAGGACGCGTTTCTTTATGACTCATCAGAGGAAACTCGGAGGAAATCTTTTTTTGGCGCAAAAGGATTCTTGGCTCAACAAAAATAAATCATATTGAAGCCATTTTTAACACAACAATCTATGTTGTTTTGTATCCAACATCACTTCCTGGGTGTTTGACTGTTTCTATTCTCGCCGTGTGTGTGTGTGTGTGTGTGTGTGTGTGTGTGAGTGGGGTGTTTCATTATCAGGCTCCTCGGGGAGGCCCCCCCCCCCGCCTGCGTTCACCGTGGACACCGCTGGCTTTATTTTTAGAAGGAAAATAACAAATAAAATCAGAGGTGGCGCCTCGGGCTCGCTGCGCTTTAATTGCATCAGAGTTTCTGTAACAGAACAGAGTCACGACCAACCGGTGGCACAAACACGTGCTGCACGCCGCCGTATGACGAAGCGGCGAGGCCCCTTCGGGCCCCGAGAGGAAGCGGCGGCGGTGCGAGTCTGCGAGCGCCTAATGAAGACGGCTCCGCACAGCTTCACTGCTCAATAAACACGACAATCAGCGAGGAAACAAGCACAGCGGGGGCGCCAGGCGTGCCAGGTGATTGGGTATCGGCGACGCTGTCAGTAAATCCATCGCATATTTCCCAGATGCCTCGGCTCCTCTCTTCGCTGAATGAAAGGAGGAATCGAGCTCTGGAGGAAGAAAAAACGCAAATTGCCGCGGCCGGATTCAGATCAAACTGTGATTTTCTGCATCCGCGGGCTCGCTATTAAAAAAAACCCACTTTTTAAAAAATGGCTGATAAACGCCTATTGATTCCTGTGGCGAGTCCGCCGAGTCGGGGAGTGTACGGAGGTAAATGATACGATTCCTCAGGCCGGGTCGATACCGATTCAGGGACATTTAGAGCTGCAGCTCGGTCAGAGAGGACGACGAGGGAGAGAGAGAGAGAGAGAAGGTTGTGGTGCAGAGGGAAGAGAGCGAGGATGGAAATGTCACCGTCTAATAGATCGCTCCATAAAGTAAATGAGGGAGGAGAGCGGCGCCGCCTCGGTGCCACGCCGCACCTCCAAATGTTAACAAGAGCTGGAAATAACCTCCGAAAGGCAAACAGACGCCGCGGCGCTCCGGAGGAGCGGATTCCTTCTTTCAACATCTCAATCCCTCAACCAGCTTGTGTGGCCGTCTCACCGTGGAGCACGCCATTCCGTGGCGTTCTGAGGGGTGGATCAAACAAATGCGTTTCCTGCCCGGAGGCGAGCACACTCACCCGGTGGGGGTCGTGATCCAGGACTCGGCGGCGTGCGGCATCCAGTTCGTCGTAGCCCGGAGCGGCTCGGGCCTGCTGGTACTCCCGGCGTAACCCCTGGAGACGCTGATCACTGCAGGGAGACAGAGAGAGGGAGGAGTTAAACATGGCGGGTAGCTTTTACTTAAATCTCACAGCCTTCCAGCCAGTTGGTACATGAGGCTTTCCCCTTTTCACCTGTAGTTCTTATTTCATCTCTTTGCTCTGCAGTGACAACCCTTGACAGCAGGGAGACTGACAGGCAGACAGATATTACCCACAATGCACTGCTCTGGGAACTTTGTACAGTTGACAGGGAAAACAAAAACATGCAGCAAAGAACAGTATGTTTCCCTGCACGTAAATGTTGCAAGATCTCTCCTCACCTGACCTGCAGACAGACATGCAGACAGACATGCCGACAGACACGCAGACAGACATGCAGACAGACACGCAGAGAAAGGGACCTCGGCTAAAACAAGCGGATAAGAAAAAGAGCGAAGGCGATAAGAACGCGGGACAGAATGGGGACAAAACTTAAAGAGAAACATCATCATGCTCACTGGACCTTAATGCTAGATAACAAAACACACACACACACACACACACACACACACACACACAGGTGTGCCTGAGTGAACCCAATCCTGAATGTGCTACCGGAGCGCGATGCGGCGCGGCGTTTATCTGCGTTTACTCATATTTATTTCTCATATTTACACGGATGGTTCGTCCTCAGGAGACGCCGCCAACTCAAAGATGCGACGGCGGCCTTTGGTCCGGTGTCAACACCGACACAGCCGTCACCGCTGTGCCGTACATCCTAATGGTCTGACCCCCCGGGCGGATATCGACCGAACCGGAGCGGAGGAGAGAGAGAGCGGGGCGAGAGACACAGAGGTTCATTAGCGAGGTGCATCGCTTACATGTTTAAGTCTCTCTGGTGACCCGCCTTTAATTAGAAAATGGAGTGTGTGTGTGGTTAACGTGGGGAATGCCGTGACAGTGTGTTTGATTAAATGCAGCCCGCCATGCGAGTCAGCGGGGACGCCGCTGAGTCACGCACACGTCCAAAACAAACACATCCTTGAAACTTCCCATGAAGATGGATGTTCAGGCTCGGCTGATCAATACCGATCTGGGTTTTTTCCACATATTCACACTTACTCTCTGGGATTATTTATTTATTCACTCATTACTTGCGTTTTCATGCCTCTCCCTCGGCCTCAGCCCACCAGGTCTCCTCCCTCACAAACAAGCAGACGGACCCTCGGAGATCCTCTCTTCCACCGAAGCCATTAGCCAATCCCTGGGCCCGTAATTAGTGCTGCCATTCTGATTGAGCGTGCGTGTTGCTCTCCCGGTGAAACAACACTGTAATTATCTCATTATGCCGCGGCCTCCATCACCGACGACGCCGAATATTATCATATTAATAGCTGAAGACAGGCTGATGCTGGATGAAGCGTTCATTGAGCAGTTTGACGGGTTGACACTCCAGGCAGGCTGCTCTCCAAACACAGGGAGGAGGAAGTGTGTGTGTGTGTGTGTGTGTGTGTGTGTGTGTGTGTGTGTGGAGGGAGACAGGTAGGTTCCCTGTAGTCAGCAGCAGCTAATAACCGGCTGATTGCCTGTCTGCGGTCCCGAGGCCGGCTGCATGAATGCCAGCAGATCTGAGATTTAGCGGGAGTCGTTCTCCCGACAGGCGGCGCCACGCGAGGCCGTTGGTGACAACTTGAACTTGAAAAACCGAGGCCGAAGTAAAATATATCCTCCATGTGATGTAAACACACTAATCAATCCATCAATAAAGTCTTGTTTTGCTCCACTTTTCCCTTCCAGTCACACGTCATCCATGTTTTAGATGATCCGACTACGCGGCATGATGTGAGGAGGGAAAACCGGAGGAGGAGGGAAGGGAGGGAGATGATGAGACACCGGAGCAGGAAATGAAAGATGCATCGGGAGACAGAATGAGAGCAAAACAAAACGCTGGAAAACTTGGAGCGCGGTGAAACCGTCGGCTGTATTTCAGCGAGCGGGAGGAGAGCGGGATGCTGCGATCCCGCCGTGCTCGTCGGTGTGGGGGCAGACTAATAAGGAGGCGTGCATCGCCGCCGACGGCTGGTTTGGCGACTTCTTCTCTCCGCAACACGGCACACTGAGGGGGGCAGTTTATTCTCTGCTGCCTGTCTGCTGGAGGTAAGCCCACATCAAAGTGCACCGTCAGTGTTTGCTTTCCTGTTGTGGACAGCAGCTCCAAACTGGGAGCGATGGGAAGGATTTTATCTGTAAACAGGAAGCGTTTTTAAAAATCAACGTATCAGAGGCCGAGATATTTAAGCCCTTAAAAAACTACATTTCCCACGGTGCAACGCACTCACACAACAGACGCATTACTCATGGTGTATCTGCGTCCCGTTAAGTGCACGGCTATAAAAATAAAACTTGATTATCCAACAGTCTGACACTCGCTTCCCGTAACAGCGCGTTTCCCCCCGTGTGACTGACCACGAACAGAAGAAACGCTCCAATAAAAAACCCTCTGAAGGCCGAGAAGACGTCTACGCTGATGATGTGTTGAAGACGTTTCTGTTTTGCAACACAAACGGTGAAGTCGGCTTTCTGCACGCCTTTCCTCTCCGTAGGGGGATAAAAAAACCGTGGCGCCAAAAATGGCGTGGGTGGGGGGGGAAGCAGAGACGAAAAACCAACAATATTCAAGACTTGTAAAGGGAGCCGACGGATCTACATCCAAAAAGACCTTGTAGCTTCTTTCAGAAATGTTCCCACAATTAGTGAAGCCTGTCTGGAGGGATTTGGGACTCGGTAAACTTAAAGGTGCGTCTCCTCGTGCCGCATGAGTCTGGGTGATGTGTCATCCACTCGTCTTAGCTTACAAGCTCACCTTCATCTTGCTTTTCTTAGCACACCCCTCTCTCCGTCTCCCTGCTCTCCTTACATCCCCCTCCACTCCTCTTTCATCTCATCTTCCCCGTGTCTTGCTCCAGCTACAAAGACTGCCTTCTGGCTAATAAAATTTGACAAGCAGAGCTAACCTTTTTTCTCCACAGGTCAGCCCGTAGCACGGCTCTAATCAAATGTGACGCCCATCACGGCACACACCTGCCATCGAAGGCCTGATGAAAATGTCCGAGGGTAAATTAGGGAGACGGCGGCGGAGTCCACTGTTAACGGGGGTGTGGAGGGAGGGAGGGAGGGAGGGGGAGGTAATGTGTCTCGGTTGGCAAAACTATGCAAACACAGTGGAGGCGGAGGCGTTGCACACTCACCTCCAAAACAACATTTGGATGGAGCTACATTAGCATCGCGGCGTCCCACGTGGACGATGAGCACTTTTCTCCTTCATTAAAACAGCAAAAGATGAAAGAAAGCGGATGTGTTGTTCCCTTGGAAACAATAAAAAATCTGCATGCTACAGCGATCAAGGCCTGCTTTGTGTAGGGCAAAGTAGACTTCAACGCATGACTATACCCCACACACACACACACACACACACACACACACGGTAAGCTTACACCTGTGGTTTTAGTGCAGCGGTTTTAAACGCTCCGGACCACACACAGCATGGTTGCTAGGTTACTCTGGGCTGCCTCGCCAGAACATTACAGGTGGGTGGCTGTGTGCGTCTACTCCTGACCGTGCATGTCGGTGTGTGTGTGAATTAAAAGTGGGGAGTGAGGGAGGGGGGCGGTCCACCCTCATGGCGAGCTCTCTGCGTGTGTTTGAACAGACTTTTGTGAAAGCGCCGTGGGTGGCGGCGGGACGGGGGAGTGGAAATAGCTGTCGAGGACGGAGGACGTCTGAGGTCAACCAACATGGCCGCCCACGTTATTTAAACATGGAATAAGTTAGTCGGGCTGTTTGACTCACATTTAGCTCTTCATCCATCACGCTGACGACGAGCTAATATACATTATGAGCACGACGGGGGGAAGGAGAATGGAGGAGTGACACGGGGAGAGAGTCAGAGAGACGGGCAGAGGGAGAAAACAGGCCGGTAATGAAGTACACACCACCAGTGGATGAGAGCTAAAGTGGTCTAACAGATCTGTCAGGCTGCTAGACTGCAGCTAATTATCCCTCCAACTCTTTTGTCTGCATCCTCTCCTCCACCACTTCTTCCCTCTCCAATTTACTTCGCCTTTTCTCCCTCTCTCTCTTACACCCTTTTCTCATCTCTGTCCGTCCCTCCATCTGTCACTTCTCTCCACATCCCATCTGTCTCCCTTCCATGTCCAATCCCTCTCTCACTGCATCTCCTCCTCTCCTTCCTGCATGAGATTCGGGCGGCGTCTGGGGCTTAGTTTCTGATTTGCAAGTCAATAATAATTTCTGTCAGAGAGTTTTACGTTGACGGAAGTTTTAATGCGGCCTGTATTATTTTCACACGGGAGATGACACATTTGCATTCCTTCTTCTCACTCGTGCACACAAAAAAAACGGCTGTGAGTCGAAGCAAAACTCCCGCGGTAATGACACATAATACGGGAGGAAGGACAATTCTGATAAGCAGCGTCTTTGTGCAAGCATTAACCCTTTCATACGCCCCAAAATTAGAATATACAACACGTTTCTGCACATTACATCGCCTGGAGCTGCCCTCCGCGATGTGGGGAAACTAAATTCCAGCACATCCGCATGAAAATTCAACGCCGGCTACTCCCCCTCCTGATCGTAAGGGCGCTCACGCCCACAGCAGGTCAACAGAGCAGGGTTATGCAGCAAGACAATGCTATCATGCATACAGACAAGGCGGCCGGGGAGCCTTCCACTGCCAAACATAATGTTCCTGTGTGGGCCAAGGTGGGCGCCTGACCTCGGTCCAACTGAGCATGTGCGGCAGCCCCCGGGTCTGGCAGAGTGTGGGACGTCTGCCTGCCGGAGGCTTCCAGACGCTTCCTACCAGCAAAGGATTCACACTCAATATAAACAGTGTCCTTCCTTACACCAAGTCTTCGACTAGAAATGATTCATCACACGCCGTCCTCCGACACCTCGGATCGTCTCCAGGATGCATCGACATCCGTGTGGAGAGCCGGCCGCTGGTGATTTGCATCCGACCCAACGCTGCCAAGTGGGAAAAAACGGGGGATTTAGCCGGTGGCCGAGAATTCAAACGGCGTCACGTTGCTGAGGGCAGCGCGGAGGCAACCTTGAGCTTTCAGGGACGGGTTCTGCTACAGACAAATACATACATTTGTGTAGCAGCATGAGAGACAGCACGGGGGGAGGAGATGCTATTTGTAGAGCACAGGGCTCCAGGAATATCCAACCGTTGGTGTGGGAATGCAGACGAGAGCAAAAACACCATATTTCTTCATATTTTAAAGCTTGGCATTCAAACTGAGCCCAAACAAACTTTTCCTACAGACAACCAGGAGGATAATAGGACCCAGCTGTATCTGTGGATATTGTTTTTAGTGATTTGAAATGTTTACAGAGGTCAGAATGATCACAACACGGGGATAATAGTCATGCACGGTGTGCTACTACAATGCAAGCATGCATTCATGTTTTATGCATTTGATGCTTCGAAGCACACGGATGCAAACACGCCCTCGAACGCATCGGTGACCTGCAGATCTGTGTGCATCGACGCCGAACGACAAGATGCTACACACGTGCCTTTAGAAACCAACGCAGAGAGGAAATGTAAATGAAGCCCCTCCCTCACCTGTCTGCAGCCGGCGGTCTGGACTTGTTGACCTTGGCGTAGAGCCCGTCCAGCTCCTCGGAGGAGGCCCGGAGCGGGCTGGCCGGGGACGGCGTGCGGCTCACAAACGCCTGGGGCGACGGCGGCTGGCGGAAGTTGTTGATGCGGGCGTAGTTGGGGTCGCTGTCGTCGTCTTCCACGTCGGGGAAGGAGGCCGTGTCGGGGGTGGCGTTGCCCAAGCGGATCTCGGCGTAGTGTGGGTCGTAGCTGTCGGGAGACATGGAAGGCTGTGCTGCACATTCAACTGGGGAGCAGCAGGGATGGTACACGGTGCCACTGTACTTCACATACCTGCCTCTTTGGTCCTGCTCCTCTTCACTCAAGGCCTCCAGCTTGCTTTTGGATGCTTTGGCAGCATCTTTGCTCTTGTCCTCCTTCTTCTTACCGAACCTGGACACACAGACAGATGTGGTGATAACGCTGCAGCATGTGTGTGTGTGTGTGTGTGTGTGTGTGTTAGGGGGCTATAGTTCTCACGCAGCATGAATATTTTAGCATTTTGTCCAATAAAATAGCAGTTACGCCACAAGTGTGCCGTGTTTCTCTTCTCGCCGTAACGACCGTCATCATCATTATCATTCTGGAGCAAAATGTACTTGTCACCTCGGCTCCAGTTATAATGAAGCTCTACTTTCACACTTTCAAGAAATTAACCAGCCTTCTCCTCTAAATATTTCATGTTCTTCTGTCTCTCCTTCACGTCGTCTCTCATCTCTCTCTCTCTCTCTCTCTCACCCACCAACCTACTCCTTTTCATCCCTCTCTCTCCCTCTCGCCCGCTCCTTCTCTCAGAGCTCCTGCTGAGCCAATCTAATGTCTGTGTTTATCTCATTAACGGCGAGGGCACTTCTCATCGCTGCTGCAGGGGGATACGTGGCCTGAATGGCAACGCGCCGGAGCTGAGAGCGGCGCCGGAGCTGCAGCGAGACCCGGACGGGGGTTGCCAGGTTGGCCCGTAACCGTCCTGCAAACCCATTAGTGTTGCTCTTAGCTAATCTACTCACCTCACTTCCACCTGTTTGTTTTAACGTTGCCAACAACGGAGCAGAGCTGCACACACACACACACACACACACACACACACACACACACACACACACACACATCATGCAGCAGTCTACCAATGACTTCACTGATAAATAAAGAGCATGCATCAAAAATCCTGTAACTATATTACACATAAATATGTGATTATCTAAAGTCCTGGGTTTAGCAGGATTAGATGGCTGAAACACACACACACACACACACACACACACACACACAGCACCTTAATCAACATGCAAAGGGGGCAGAGGTCCACAGTTGGACCCATCATTATAGCTGCATTAATTAGGAAAGCCTCCTCTTCTCGCTGCATTGTCACGGAAGGAAAGAGAAGGGGGGGATGCAGAATGGGTGTGGGACTCCCAATTAGAGACGTGTACCTGCCATGAGGGTGGTGGTTATCCCCCCCCCAACTCTCCCATTATCTTATCCCTTCTTCGACGCCAAAACTCCCATCTTTTCCCGCCGCGGCGAGCCAGCGGTTTGTTAACGATGTCACACTGCTTTCCTTTCCTCTCTCTACTCTCTCTCTCTCCGTCCTTTGTTGCATTTATCAACTCTGTCTTGTGCAATTTCTGCTCTGTCACTCTTTCACCAATCTGACGGTTAATTTCCTGCCAAGTGTCCGACTGCTGCTGGATGAAAAAATAAATAAATGACAGAATCATGAGCACAAGCAGGGGTAAGAACTCACACACACACACACACACACACACACACACACACACACGCTAAAGCAGACAGCAACATAGATCAACACAGGCGACACACACACAGGAACTCCGTAGGGAAGTGCAAACAGTCCCATGGAATAGGACATCTCATTAACTTAGCATTATCTGCCTACACATCCACTCCATCAAACTCTCATTAGGGGGAAGTCGGGGGTCCGGGTGCGTCGGGCTGCTCCGGTGTCCCATTTAATACACTCCCCACTGTCACAGGAGCTACTGGGAACCATTATTAGTGTGTCGCTGTCATCATTAGCCCGCTGACTCCTGCCGTCGCCCCGCCGCCACCTCGGCGAGCCCGGCGTCCCCGGAATGTTTGCACTGAACTCTGGGAGTGACAGCCCCTGCAGGTGCGCTTGTGCGGGATTTAAAGCTAAAATACATAATGAAATGCTTAAAAAATGCTTCTTCCTCTTTCCATGGTGAAAGAAAAGCCAGCCATCACAGCCGATGACTGCTGCACTTTAACAGAATCAACTGGAAACTCGCTGCAAAGCAAGCAGCTGGTAAAAAAGGGCTGTAATTACTGCTGCTACTGTCATTCTCATTACTGCAGAAGGGAGTGAGAGAGGGGGGGGGGGGAGCCGGGCTCTAATGAGCTTCTATCTGCAACATGGAGATCACAGCTAGCCGGTGTGTTGATGTCACCAACCTGACCTGACCAATTATCCGGTCAGACCGGGAGAGAGCTCACTCTATTAAGCAAACTTATCAGCGAGGGAACATTCTCCGAACAAAGCCACAAACTCAACGCTTCATCTCTGCATTCCACGCCGCGTGTCGGCGGCCTTCCCCGCCTCGGATCTTTCAAGAAATCATCCCTCCGCTTTGCTTTCTGTGACAACAACCGCGTGGAGCCTTAATAAGCTTCTCCTATGTGTTGCGGCGGGGAGTCGGTGGGCGGTTGGGTTTGGTTATCGGCGGGCGGAACGAGGGACGCCAGACTGCCGGAGTTTCAGGGTTTTAATTGACGTCCGAAAACCCAAACAAACAATGACACAGCTGGTTTAGCATCTCCAGCTGCATGGAGCTGCAGCCTAAGAAGGGCCTTAAAAGTGATGATTTGGATGCAGATCCAGTAAGAAGGCAAAAGCAGGTGCAACGTGGTTACCAATGACAACGGCAGGAAGTGATCTTAACATCAATATTTCTACGGGAGACGGAGGCGGCAATTAGATCGGGGCTAGTGAGAAAACTGTCCGAATATCCCATTTGTCTTGGGGACTGAATGAAAGTAAGATGCAGAGGCAAAAAAAAAAGAAAAAAAAAGAAGAAGAAGCAGAGTGGATGAAAAGAAAAAAAGAAACCCAAAAAAAGAAGGACTTAGTCAGAAAAAAAAGGGAATTTAATGAGCAAGTGCGAGCTGGCTAAACAGCCGATCTGCCTCGGAGAATAAGCGAGAGGAAGAAAGGGGAGTGAGGGAGGGAAAAAGAGAGAAAAGAAGAGAGATGGATGGGTGAGCCAAAGCTCCCGTGAAAGTGCAGCTCGGCTGGGGAGGAATAAGGAGCTTAGGAATATAGAGAAGCGATGCGGCGGCGGCGGCGTTCGGAGGCGCAGGGAGAACAGTTAATCAGCCAAGCAGAAATGTTATCGCAGTAATTAGATTGCTCTGTATTTATTTGGAGAGGAGCGCACAGATCTCGGAGGAGTTTGCGGTAAAGAGAGGAAAAAGAGTAGACTAACGGACGGTGAGAGAAATGGGAGACGCAGAGAAAGAAGCGATTAACACTATAGAGCTGTGATGTAACCATTCCTGGCTCAAAATAGACAGAGTCACACTCGGCTCTAGAAAATTGGTGCGGTTTCCTGGTGAAAGACTGCAGGTGGACCGAGGTCAAGCCAGGTCGCTGAAGGCCCCTCCCTCCGCAGGAAGCCCCGCCTCCGTTCCACAATGAAAGCAGGTCGCAGGTTTTCCCCACCGGGCATAATTACATCTATTTACCCGGATTCCTCTCCATATTGGGGCCAAACCATCTCCCATTAACGTCTGGAATTAGCAGCGATAGGACTCAAAGAAGGGGAGTGTGAGACGCTGATCGCACTTAAAACGGCTTCACTTAGAACGCATTAATAATGCAAGGAGGGACGATGCGAGCCGAGGATTCTCATTTTCATATCTAATTCTCAAAAAACGCTTTAACCCGAGTACTGATGCTTCGGTGGGATAAAAGGCAGGAGGAGGTGAAAGGGAATAGGGAAGGACACAGGAAAGGAAGAGGAAGTGTGGCTGCGTCACACTTCCTCTGCGACAGACCACAGGGAAGTGAGGAAAGGGAACAAGGAAGGGACATGAATGGACCTCCTGGTGAAAAATGGACCCTTTTAATCATCTGAATTCTTATTTGCATCATATTTTAGCAATTCCACGCAAAAAGAAAGAATAAAAATCTGTCGCCACCAGCAACACGTCTTTCCGTCATCCATCCTCTCTTCTGTCAGGGAGCGCATCAATAATTAATAACTGGGTGACGGTGACTCCTCCGGCCCTCTGGGCCCAAACACATTTAAAAGGTTGCTTTTTGTCGACGCAGCAACACACGTGAGCAAAGCCTGGCAGCTGTTGATACCCTGAACTGTTTTTTTTCTAAAGAATCCTTCACATTTTGCAGTCTGGAGGCGGAGGAAAAGGCCAGGTCGCCTCGGCTCCAGATGAGAGCCATCGGCGGACTGGGAAAGGTTAGGCTCCTGGCTCCTCGGGGCCCCGCCGCACATCCTCGGACAAGAAACACTTAACCTCCTCCGCCTGGAAAGCCGGGGTCGCACTCCCGACGACGGGAGCGTGTGTTCCCGCATGTGTGTGTCATTAGACGTTAAATGACGGAGGAAGTCCATCCATCACTGGTGACACGGTGATGACTGGAAGAGACCGCCGAATGGAGGTGGAGCCGCTTCCTGGCGCCCCCCATGCTACGGAAGATCAAATGCTAATTGGTCGTGACTGTTTCCTGTGGCCACCTTTAATTGGCCGGTGAGCGATGGGCAGCCGGCCGGCCCAGATCGCCACTGAGCCGTCTGGCCCGATACCAGCTTCACCCCCCCCTCCTCCCTCGGGGTCAATCCAAATGTCATAACTCGATAGGAATTGATGGATCGCCAAACTGATCAACACAAATGGAAGTCTCGGGCTCGCCGTCTCATTTGGTAATTACCTCACGGGTAATAATTCACCGCACAAATGTGGGTATCATGTTCCCGCGGCCGGATGACTCACAGACGTTATCGGAGGGAATTAAAAAAAAAAGACGACGACGTCTCGAAATGAGATCTCTGCCGTTTGAAAAATGTGACGGCTGCTGGCAAAAACATTAGCGGAAGATTACCGCTTTGGAAGATTGCTCCTTTAAGGTACGGGAGGATTAAGCTGATATATGATGTATAACGTTTGATTAAGCAGTATGGACCTTTCTGGGAAACTCTGGAGGAGGTGAACAAGTTGTTTGAAGCGTATGAATAAAGTCGGTGGAGGAGCGAGTCGGCGTCCCTGGCTGAAGGGAGGAAGGAGGCGGGCAAAGGGTTGAAAGACAAGACACATAAAAGCCGGGAGAGGGAGGGAGGAGGCCTGTTGTGGCTGCCCCTTTATCAGCTGATATGTATGCATGAGGATTTCCTCATCATCTCCGCTGTCAATTCCCCGTCCCTCTGATATTTGACTGACAGCTCGCATCAACACCAATAAACCGCACATCATTTCAGGAGAAGCTCCCCATCGCGCCGGATGGAAGGGAGAAACGGGGAGAGGAGGAGAGAAAAAAAAAGTTAATTTGCTTCCTGGCGGCTGTCGACGGCGATAGCGGCCGGCGTCTCGTTTGCCTCTGTGACGAAGTCGTAAATTAGAATTAGGCGTCAACAAGGCGGAGCAGGAAGCTGCCGCTGCGACGCGGAAGCTCGATGCTCGACAGCTGCTCGGATTCCAGTCTCGCTGGGAAGCAAATTGTAGCACAAATCTGAATTATGAAAGGAAAAAAAATATATCTGAGGACTACTTCCTGTCTGTGGAGGAGGACTCGATGCTCCAATGTTACGGCACATTTCGGTGGTTGATGGGAAAAAAACAGAAACTCACAGCTTGTGTTTCAGGTAAACGCTCGGCTCCGATGATTGCGGGTCGAACAGAGCTGACATTAACCCTCCGTGGGATTTGCATGATTGCCGTCTCCGTTTCCAACCTCTGACCAACACAAGCAACACGTACACGGATACCAGCCCCCCCTCCCCCGGCTTCACATATTTAAGGCGGACTGATTAGCGAACCCCGTTTATCCGTTACATGTCAAGTGTTGCTTAAGGAAGTGATTTGTGGTTCCGCATGTATTATTTATGGAAACGATAAAGAGACGGATGGAGATGAAGAGAGAGGGCGATAATGCTTATCCACAGGAGGAATGTATGGCCTTATGCATATTTTACAAAAGAGGAGACCAACGTTAATAAATACTCCATATCGCTAACAGCCCTTAAACGCCAGATGAGACGGCGGATCAAAGACTTCCACCTGCAGCGCTGGGATTAGGTTAAAAAATAAAACGACGCCCACGCTCACACGTGACGGGGATTTGGGTTTTCCTACCAACACTTCTGACAACCGGCGTCTGCTCACATGGTCGTGGACATCCTTCCCCTCTCTGTTCTAACACACTTAGTGGTACAGACACTATAGAGGTGATGCTGGGACAGGAAGCAGTAATTAACGCTCGTAGACGGAGAATCTTTAAATGCAAAGACCGAGGAACGGCGAGGTCTCTGGGACCGCTCGGTCACAGATAATCAAACTCCTGTGAACTCAAGTGGGACTTGAGAGCTGAGATTGTGTCATCGAGGCTTTGGCGCCGCAGAGTTCCAGCCCACCAGTGAGCACCTTTCAACCCGGCGCATCCTGCTGCTCGGCGATAGGACGGGAGCGGAACGGACGCCGCTAATTGGCTTGCTTCCTTGTCGGATTCCTCCGCCGCCGCAAACTGGGGGGGAGGAGGCGGCGGATATATATCACGGCGTATGTGGATTTGTGAACAGCGGATCAAAAAAAGCGCCGGCTTTCATGTCCCCTCAGATTGGCGGCGGGCGTGCTGTCACGGCGGGAGGCGACAGCCAAACAATGATGGCGCCTGACGGGGGACAGACGGGATGTGTCGGGGCTCAGCAGGGCTGGTGGGGCCGCTGAGCAAATGATGCATCATGGGGACGGTGACATGAGTACACAAAAACACACACGCGACCTCGCCACTCGCCGGAGTGTCAGTCGGGAGCGCCGCTCACTTGAGAGTTAGTCACAAGCGATATCCCTCAAACCCTGACCTCCTGATGAAGTCACGCCATAATACGTCTAATCCTCGCCGCTCTAAGCTCTGCACGCCAGAATTAACGCCGCCATCCACTTCCGAGGATCAAGGAGGAGAAACTTGTGAAGAATATGTGGAACGCTGGCTGTTGTTGGCAAAGGTTCTATTGAAACGGGAAGAGTGATGTAAATGTACGACATCTGAAGCTCGGAGCAGGTTGTCGTGGCGACGATGGAGAGAAAGCAGCAGTGCGGGCTGAGTTCCACTGTTGGTCTTCCTGCAGCCCCGAGGCTACGTTACAGGCGAAGGCCTCGCCGCCGTCGGCTGAATACAGACGAGACCGGCAGCCGACCTCGACGCCTTGACCGTCAGCTTCAAACCGCACCATCAGATACCGAGAACCTTTCAAAATAAAAGTGTGCATATTCCTCACGCCTCAACCAGGCTAATGATCATTTGTCCCGACTGCGGTAACTAGACTAAACAGTCTGACCTTTTTTCACACACATCACCCCCTCACTGTTTGTTGACCTTTAATTGAAGCTCTTAAATGACACCAGCATGTGGAACAACGTAAAACGATCACGTGTGGATTCATCGAAAAACCAACGTGATCTCAGGAGGTCACCTCGCGTCCAGCTGTTTGCAGCACGCCGCCGCACGCCGCCGCCAAAAACCACTTGTTCTCCAAATATTTAGGGGCTGACTCCCAACATTTGCTGCGGCACACTTTCCCCAGAGGTAAACTGAGGTCATATGTTTATAATTTGCCCTTTTCCTAATGCTGCCATCGGAGTAAAATAACATTTGAGGACTGCAATTAGATTGAAGCGCGCAATACTCCAGCTAATTAAGTCATATTTCAAGTTCAATAACCATCAAGTGGGCCAGATAAAGGCCAGGGAGTGAAAGGCGAGCGTGTGGGGCAACAATCTGGAAGCTTTTTATACGAGACTCCATTGTTGAGACGGAAAAGCACTCAGCCTCTGAACACTGGGCTGGCTTTAAGTGTTTCAGACTATTGTTGCCAATTCAAAAGGACGAGTGTGTGTGTGTGTGTGTGTGTGTGTGAGAGACTACATGTGAGACTAGCGGGATAAAGAGCAGTCGACTTCCTTATTTTATTTTGTAAGGTTGTTGGTGCTTTCGGCTGTCGAAGCAGGTTTTAAATCCTCCCTATATTTGGTGCATTTTTCACCGACGCACCTCGGCTCGACTTCTGAGAAACGCTGCACTATATTCATATAAATAGGAAGAGGAAAACAACAACATATCCTGGAGTAAAGATGCAGGGATTAAATCACAAACACAAGCTGTCACACAGTCTGCTGCTGCTGCAGGGAACCAGCTTGATGGAAGGAAGGGGAGTTACTGGATTTTGGGCAGGTCTACAACCTTCCTGACACGTGTGAAGCCCCTCCCCCCCCGCGGACCACCTCTTCCATTACCGCCCTTGACACTGTGGCCGATTGGATGCTTATCTGCCATCGGTAGGCCGACGCTCAGCCTGCGCTATCTCCCCGCCACGGCCTAATTGAATCCCTGGTGTTGGAAGTGCGGTGATACACTGACCACACCGTGCCACTGCCAATAGATAAGGCTTCCTGCTGGAGGATTGGACCGCCACAATCACGATGGCGACGCGTTGATAAAGCGGGTGACGAGCGGCTCGGGTCGGTGCCGTGTCGTTGGGACTTTACTCGGATTGAGAGATAATGGATACCCTCCATTACAGCGAAGGTTGTGTTCAAACCCAATAAGGCGATATCCCATAATCCTGCTGGGCTCAGTGTGTTGGATCTTAACCAGGGGGAAAGTAGGGCAGCGGTTTCCCATGGATTTCTACATAAAAGCTGCTTATTTACATCTGCAGCAACAATAGGAAAGTTAAATAAGCAGCAGTGGCCTCGCCGCGCCGCAGGAAGACCCAACTCATTACCTGCTCTGTTAAATCTCACATCTCTTCTTGTTAGGAAGGCCACCTTTCAAACTCTGTCTTTGGAGACGCTTCACTTAATTCATCATCATGGACTTCCCAGAGTCACCTTGATGCTGGAAACTTTAAACCACATATATTCATTAAATGTAAGTATTAAAGGATATTCAGGTCTCCTACCTTAAGAGGCCAAATCCTTTCCTTTTGGTCTTCTTGTCCGGGTCGTCCACAGAATCCTCCGTTTTCTTCTTCCCTTTGCTCTTTTTCTCCTTCTTCTCTTTGGTTTTCCTCTTCTTCTTCCCGTCCTCGGCCTCCAGGCCTTGGCGAGACGAGCCGCTGACGGGCGTTTCCTGCCCGGAGCTCCGCTCCGACATGTCGTCGTCTGAGGAGGGCGAAGGGCAGAGTCATCATCACACATACAACAACAGGTTTGTGGGTTTCGGGTTCGGTTGTGCCACGAAGACGCCTTACCGTCTTCAGAAGGCCCGTCGTACGACTTGTCGATGGCGATGCGGAAGCTCTGGTTGCAGCCGCGGCCCCGGACCACGTGTGGCCGCGGCCGGTGGAAGGGCACCTGGGCTTGGCGGTGACTCTGCTGGGCCTCGGACACGGCGGTCTGGAGACTCTCCAGGGAGCTGGACTTCCAGAGACCCAGGGTCGGGCCAAGCGCTCCGCCGGCCGCCGGCTCTGAGAGACAGGAAGAGAGAGAAGAGGGCGGGAGGGAGTGAGCGATGAGGTGAGCTGATGTTAAGGAGGAGGGAGGAGGGCATGAGGCTGATGGAGGAGGAGAGGATGTTGCACTAAAAATAATATTTCCTTATTTAAATGGGACAGTTTATTGTGGGAGAGGAAGGAGACCTTTCAGATGAGAAGCTCTGGAGTCCAGATTAGGCTTCATCCTGTGTTTACAGCCACATTTAACACGCCTCCTGGTCGTCCTCCTCCCACATCACCTTCCCTTTTGTTTAGCGTTTGATTGCAGCTTTCACGTAATTCCTTTATCTCATCTTAACATGTGAGGGAAAACAGCAGGAATGCTGCTAATAAAAGTCACTGGACTATAAAGGAGAACAAACACATTTTAAAGCGTGAGGTCAAGCTATGTTTCCTAAAGTTGGATTAAAGATTAAAGAGATTTATTTTAGTTTTAAACCTCACGGACGGGGATTAAAGACTTTTTACAATGGTTACTTGGAATCAATTAATACACGTTTAAATATGCTAATCTTCATCAGCCTTTGGAAACAAAAGATCACCTGATTTCAACCTGAGCAATCAGCCCCGGCTCTTTCTCACTAATGGATGTGGCTTTTTGAAACGACACTCAAATAAAAAGGTTAAACGCCAGAAATATAAAAGCTGAAATGCAGAGAGAGAGAGAGAGAGAGAGAGATGTAGAGCGAAGGTGGAAAAACAGCTTTGACAGGAATGAGGAGGAAGTCAGACTCCTATAGGAGCGACATACAGAAACACTGAATGAGGAGGAGTGGTACAAGGACAGGTGAGGAGCGGCAGTGTGGGAGGTGACAGGCTCATGCATAAGCAGGAGAGAGAGAGGGGGGGTAAATGAAGCGCCATCATACTGTACTCGGGTATGGCCTCCAACTGGAGAGAGGAGGAGAGGGCGGGCGGAGGAGCAGCAGGGCGATGAAGGCCACCGCTGACTCAGCAGAGAATCAGGGAAGAGGGAGGAGGCGCCGGGGGGAAAGAGGGAGTATTGGAGGAAATGCAGAGCTGTAGGGGAAACAAGGGAGTACATGAGAGAAGCTGACGGAGAGGGCGAAGCTGGGAAAAGGCTGGGAAGCATCAACGTATCAAGGCGACAGGCAAAGGAGTGACAGACAGGTAGAAACTTTCCTCTATAGGGATGACTTTCTCGCATTGTGGCGCTCGCCGCTTAAGACGTCATTTCAGAGGCTTCAAAGCAAAGGGGGGAGTGAAACTGAAGCGGGAGGAGGGAAGGGGAGGTGGTGGGGGGGGGGGGGGCGTAAGCGGAGCGTTGCTGCCTTTTAAGTCCTAAATTGACTTTCTGAGAGGAAGTGGGATTTATGGGGAATAAGGGGTTATAAATAGAGAGGGGGGAGCGCTCAGGAATAAAACGCTCAATTTGAGAGGCAGGATTTGTGTCACAAATGTAATTACGGCTGTCCAGCTCGCAGCCTGATAGAATTAAGCTCCTCGCCAGTGAAACTGTTGCTCTATACACAGAGACAGTGGGTGCCACGGAAACCTGAGAATTTGGATCCAAGGAATAAACTCACACTGCCCGTGTGAGATAGCCGGTGTGTGTCCTTGACCGCGGCGGATGGAAGGGAAGGACTACTTTTTCTGGTGTGTGTGCACGGTAAATGAGTAATGAGGGTTTAATAGGAGGGAGGGAGGGAGGGAGGGAGGAGGAGTGGCTATCATCGCCAGCTCCATCCAACGGAGGGTGAAATCGGCGTTTATCACATATCGCCGCCCGCTGCGCCGGCAGATGCTCCGGCTGGATCCGTTCGGATTCAAGCTGGTGCACGCGTGTGACGGCCTCACAGCCCGGACCGCGGCTGCAACGCTCGCCATCCAACATCAAGCAACGACGTCACATCTATACTTGATCAGCATGCTTCAGAAGGGACGCTGGGTCTGCAGCGACTCTGTGGCGGTTCAAAGGCTCCGACGGACGTTTAACTCCCGGTTCAACCGGCGCTACAAAATATGATTAAATGTGTTGGGAAATAAAATCTCTCCTTTGATTAAAAAAGTCTTTTGAAAAGTGCATAGGAAGTTCAGGTCCGGCTCCCGGGGTGCATTTCAGGGAGAAACATGCAAAGGCACAAGCTAAATATCGCTCTTTGTAGGAATCTGTTCATAATATAAACGCCGAAGGGTAAAAATAACACATTCAGCATTCAAAGCAGCTCACTTCTGGATTATGGATGAATATTTCATGCATTTAGTAGCTATTGTTTGGTGATTTGGCTCAGATTACGATCTAAAACACTTCTTCTTAATATTATTGGTGCAATATAATGTTAGAAAAAGAGGATAGATGGTGTTAAAGCAGGACAACTTCTAAATTATGACTTATGGTGGGAAAAAATACTGACTTCTGGGAAATGTGGTGTTCAACCTGAATGCCAAACATTTGCTGCCGCAAACAAAAGAACCTGCTTTCACACCAAACACACGCGAGAACCCAACAAAGATCCAGTCAGGAGGCCACGCCCACTCACGGCGGCGTGCACGCCACTGTGACTGCGTTGACGGCTGTCGTGTCGCCGTTGAGCACAAGAGTCTGAGCCTGAAACGCAGCCTTGGGGTCCTGCTGTGCTGACAGGCCCTTCAAGGGAAAACACCGCCGCCTGGCTTTGTAGCTTAAAGAGAGAGAGAGAGAGAGAGAGAGAGAGAGAGACACCTGCAACCTGGGACACACACTCCTTTTCACGCCGGAAATATTCACAATATTATCCCCATATTCATCAGAATGTGCTTAAACTCTTAAAGTGGCAGTAAAATATACTGGAATGACTTTACATTTGGTTAAAATATAAATTGCATCACAGATAAAAACATCTTTTTGAATGAAAAACAATTCAATAGATCATAAATCATAAGGTTTACCTGCATAAATGCATTAAAAATTCACTTAATATTCACAATAATCCCGATAATGGAATTTTTCTGCTTTTTTAAATCACAATTAAATGCTATATTGTCTCATCCTTAATGCAGTCTCACTCTAAAATGTGTGTTTTCCTGCCGCCGGCTGCACACGACTCCCTCATTATTTCACCCAATGAACTCCAGAATAAATGAACTCGAAACGTCCAAATTACAGGTTTGGCCGAACACACTCTTTGCTCGCTGCAAAGTTAATGTATGCACACACACACACACACACACACACACACACACACACACACGCTGCGAATCCCACTATCCAATCAAGTGGGAGGCTGACGCCCAGCCATTAAACGGGATATTTTCTTATTTCTATTAAATTTGACGTTGTTGTTCCAGACCAGACACACAGACACACAGACACACACACACACACACACACAGACACACACATCTCCCAGAATCCACCCTGGCACACTGCTGCACCCCCCACAGTGTCCCAGCAGGGTCTTAACACCTACCTATCAACTGGACTACAATGTGCTCCACGGCGAGCAGCTTTGCAGCACACTGGCTGAAAGGTTGCCACGGTTACAAGAAAGTGGCCCCTCCACCGAAACCGCTGGGGGTGGCACGTCGAAAGATGTGTGTGTGTGTGTGTGTGTGTGTGTGTGCAGGGTGACGGTGAGTTGCCAAGGAGACACTTTAGCCAACAGTGGAAAGGGGGCTTGTTGCTTCTGGCCATAGTAGACGGAGAATCACTGATGTGCTTCCAGAAACACACACATGTAAGACACACACATACACACACACATGTAACACACACACACACACACACACACACACACACACACACACACACACTACCATGTAGTATCCAATCACAGGACAGGCCAATAAAACCAGTAAAACAGGCTCTGACCTGCCCTCTTCTATAAAAAAAAACACCAGACATACACACCTGTAAAAGAAAGGCCGCCGTCAGCGTCACCCTGTTCAATAAAGGTTATTGAATTTAATCCAACAGAGGCTTTAAACGCACCGTTACAAGGGATAAAACAGCACCAGCTGTGTAACACAGTTTCAATAAAAGCTGTCCAATTAAAGAAAAAAAACTAGACTAACAATAGACGTTAACAAATCTCACCTCGATAAATGTTTACGGATGGATTTTAGTTCTTTAAACCACACAAAGAAACCGCACACCTTCGATTAAATCTTAAAGATTTATGGGAGCCAAGCTGTGATGAGATGAAAGCATGACGTACATGTTATTCTATATTTCTTTACTGGACAAAAATGATTCTTTGCCACGGCAGTCTCCTGGAGATTTTCATCACTTGAGACAACCGCAGAGCCAGTAAAAGCAAATCCAATTCATGTTATGGCCGATCAAAACTCCACTCCAATTAAAATCCTGTCCGATCATCAAGCCTCTCTCCGTCACTACCTGAATGCACCGGGCTCCATCAGAAGGGATGACGGAGCCGGATGGAGCGCTGCGCTGGCAGTAATTGGGTTTAGCTGTTTAGATGTATGAGAGAATGGGGGACATATGGGCCGTACGGATCCAGCCTCCGACGAGATGAATGGCTTTAATAACTGGAGGGGACTTAAAAGGCCATTTCATAATTACTGCCTACCTCTGCTGGATTACAGCAGCGCGGGGGTTGGCAGGGTCCGGATGAGGGCTGTGTGGAGGCGTGCCATGTACACCGTGCACACACCTGCGTAACGATATGCTTGTAAAGGGGGCTCCAGGTCTTTATGGACCCAGAACCCATCATGCATCATGTGACAGATGCAGGAGGATCCGACCCGGCTCCGACAGAACGGAGGATAACGAGATCCAGAGAGCAGTCCAGCTACTGAGAGAGAAGCAGGCAGTTAATGAGCAGCCGCAGCCACACAGCAGCAGCTCAGGTCACTTCCTGACACGCCGCCGCCGCTCACACCTGAGGTCGCAGACGGCGGCCGCGTTGAAGGAGGAGAGTTCAGCCCCGATGAGCACGGAAATCTCTTAGATGTGGGGATGAGCATCGAGTTAAACCGGTGACTTTCAGCTTAAATCAGCGCCAACACGCCGGATGCAACGAATGGAGGGATGGAGGGAGGGAGGGAGGGAGGGATGGCACGGGCGCAAAGCCACGGGGTCATCCACCGCTTCGGATCATCATCAGAAAACACACAAAAGAGGGAGATTGCATGAACAAAGAGAAATCGCGGCGGCATCACAAGCAAACGCCAGCACTGATTGTCAGTTTTGTAGAAAGCTAGTATTGTGTGTGTGTGTGTGTGTGTGTGTGTGTGCTGGATGAGCTCCCAGGTGTGTTGTAAGAGATGTTGGGGAGATGAATAAAGGGATACAGGTCCACTACTCCTCTGGCCGTCTGCATACATGCACACAAAACACACAGAGAGACGCTGCCGTTCTGGAAACCCAAAGGCTGGAGCATGTTCAACATAATCACGGAAGGCTGGAGCAGATACAGCTGCAGAGGGAGAGAGGGGGGGGGGGGGGGCTGAAGATAACAGAGAGAGCAAATAAAAATGGCTCAGCCTGTTGAAAAGAAAGAGAATGAGAGCAATCACAAAGAGAGAATCGGAAGTGGGAGAGGAGGAGGAGGGAGAGAGGAGAAGAAAGAGAGATGCCGGCTTGGGATTAAGAGGATACTAAAAATGGGGATGAGCCTGGAGACAAAGAGGGAGAGAATAATCGGGAGGGAGAGAAACCAGAGAGCGACGATGTAAGCGAGAAGAGGAAAGGAAAAGCTCTGCTGAAGACGGATACTCCTCAGACTGGAGAACCAAGAGAGAGAGAGGGAGAGTGACGGAGAGGAAGATGGAGCGGGAGGAAAGTGAGCGGCGGCTCTCGCCAGAGAGGAAAAGGGTTTTAGCCAGATTAAAGAAGCCAGCAGGCCTCTTAAGACCATCCGGCTAATGAAATATGTCAAAGCCCATAAAGAAACACTGAGGCCATTTAGGATGGAGGGGTGTGGGGGGGTGGGGGCGTGCAGCCAAGGGAAGTAGGCGAATACGCCGCGTCAGCAAAAATGAAAAACGTGCAAAAGCCCCGTCGATACGCATTAGCTCAGACGTCAAGAGGAGAGGAGATGAAAAACGCTAGAAAGGAATGCTGCAGCAGAAAAATGGATCACTTTATATAAATCATATGGGCTGATCAGAAATGCCGGGAAAAATAGCATTAGGAGGAGGAAGGAGGAGGAGCCACTTGTGTGAATGCTGAGTGCGGGGGATTTGAGGTCGCCGGGGGTCCGCGGTCATTTGTATTCCACCGACAACAGGCTTAGTTGTCTTGTTGCAGGTGGATTTAACGATATCAGTGTGTGTGTGTGTGTGTAATAGAGACGCCGCCAACATCACGACGCTGGTCTAGATTCCTCTCTTACATAAGACTCGATGTCGTTTTAGGATACGGTGGCTCCTCTGAATGAGACGCTCTGATTAATAAATGCTTTTATTCTGTTTTTGAAGCCTTAATTTCAGATCGCTGTGAGCAATAATAAATCAATTTAATCAAATTCAGACTCCTGTTTGATTCCACCGAGAGGAAAAAAACGGACTTTATATTCTACATTTAACCAGACCAGGGTGAGGATGGGTGATGCTGGGTGAGGATGGGTGATGCTGGGTGAGGATGGAGCGCTGTGGGCCCGCTGACCTGCTCAGCTATAAATTCACAACTTAACTCTACTCTGTCAGCGGAGGGAGGCGGACTCAAGGAATATTTGAAGAGAGAACACAAACTGGTCCATTTATTTCTAAGTGTTGCACCGCGTATCAAACACTTACCGCTCCTCTGCACCACCAGAGATCCCACGTTGCTCTCATCGGCCACTGCAACACAGAAAACAACCACACGGTTAACAGTGTGCACACACACTGGGACACGGAGACGGCGTGTAAATGGTTGGAATGGCATCTGGCGGGAGACGACTCCCTGCAGGAGTGAGACGGAGCGGCGAGGGAGGAAATGAAAAAAGAAGCAGAAATATAAGAAAAGCAGGAGGACGGCTGATACCGAGCTTGTGAGGGAAAATGAGAACAGATACAGATGAGACAATGAGAGAAATAATAAAGGGAGGAAAAGGAAAACAAGAAGAACCCCCACCCTCCTCCTCCTCCTCCATCATCTCATCTAACTGAACAGAATGCCGGTCGGCCGCTACGGCCGCTGCACCAGGAGACACAATAATAGGTTTTCATTACGCGGCCATTTCTCTTAAATAATCCTTTTCATTTTTTAGGAGGTCCATTTTTCCGCAGACTGAGAGAAAATGAGAGGAAGGGTGAATGGAGGGGGGAGAGAGTGAGGGGGGGGGGCTGATGGGGTTCAAATAAACGGCAAGAACCGCCTCATAATAACCTGCATAGAAACATAAACCCAGACAAAGACATAGAAATACCTTTTCTTTGGGCACGGATGAAATAAAAAAAGAAATAACACTTTTAAAGTTTGGGAATAGTGAAAAAAAAAATTGAGGGATGAAGAGGTGGCAGACAGACAGTTAATGAGACGGTCTATCTGCCCAGATTTCACCTCTTGGCCTCTTGAGAGTACGATCAGTCCTCGTCTGTCTGCTCTTTTATGGATTTTCCCTCCGTTGCACACAATGTCCTGTTGACGCTGCTGCATTTTTCAGGCATAAGCCTCCAGATTTTTACGAGATCGACCCCCATTTTTGATACTAATTATGGGTATTTTCTTCTGCAAAAGCCAGTCATTGTATTAACATTCAGGGAGCATCTCCCTGCATAGAACCGCCGTGGCGTCTGTGGATCCGGCTCGCCTCAATAAGCTTGAGGGGAAATGATGCACGCATGTAATCCCGTGCAATTCCACCTCGTTGATAACAGCCTCGCTCTCCTTACACCGTGTCAGACCTGTTGCACCGCCGATGCAGGCAGAACACTCCGGGCATTGGATTGTGCTTTTATTGTGAAGGAGCCACAGAAAGCACGATGCATTTGAGGGCCTTCTTTCAGGCTCGGCTGTTTGTTACCAAACTGAGCAAGAAGGTCAGTGCATGAATGACTGCTCCTTTATATCCAACCACTCTGACGTCTCCAGATTCTCCGTCCGCTCTGATGTTTCAGTGCTCTTTCAACGTCTCAAAGACAGAATGACTTCTCCATTATTTCCCCCTCTGTCGTAAATGATGTTATAGAATGTGAATGAGAGTGGAAACCATCGTTCTGCTGCTTTCAGGGGCTTGTGGTTCAGCTGTGAGCGGAAGCCCCGAGTCAACAGGCTGTTTGCTGAGACGTCCGGGGGTCAATAAACGCTCACCCCGGTCTGTCAAGAGGAGTTTAATAAGCCAGGGCCGCTCGGTGGGTCGTGGCTCTTTAAATACAAAGACAGGGACTCTCACACACACACACACACCACACACACACACAAGCTCTGCTAACTACCTTGTTTCAGCTCTGAGCACTTTGGAGAGGGAAGGGATGAATAGAACCAGAGATAACAAACACACACACACACACACACACACACACACACTCCCCAAAAAAACAGATTGGAATGGAGGACGGCCAGAGATGGAGATGGAAGCCAAAAAGGGGAGGCAGGTATTGGAGTGGGTCCTCGATGGGATAGAGCAGAGAGAGTGTGTGTGTGTGTGTGTGTGTGTGTGTGTGTGTGAGTGTGTGAGTCTGTGTGTGTGTGAGCAGACCACCCTCGTCCATAATGAAAGCCAATCAGCTTGGGTGGCAGAGGCGTGTGCTGCAGGAAGAAAGCCAATCCACTGAACCTAATGAAGCGCGATTGGAAATCAGAGCGAGCAAGAGAGGAGAGAGAGATGGATGGAGGGAGGGAGGGAGAGAGAGAGAGAGAGAGGGAGAGAGAGAGAGCAATGAACTTGTTGCCTTTCAGCAGAGAAAGAAAAGTGCGATAAAGAGACAAACAAAGATAGAGGGAAACAGGAAGAAAAGGAAAGAGAGCTCTGTCCTCGTCCCAGCGGTCACAGGTAACACGAGAAGAACGAGTATGAAAAAGTTAAATGAAGAAAAATGAGAAGAATGGAGGGACGGACAGAAAGAAGAGGAGAGCAGGGACGAAGGTCGGACCAGGTTAATGCGAGGAAATAAGCCCCTTCGTTCTCGCCACACACACACACACACACACACACACACACACAGATTGGAAACCTCACGCCTTTCATTCACACACACACACACACACCAGACGGTGTGTTCATGCACATTGTTGGAAAGCCCCTGGGTTTATGAGTTCAGGAGGTCAAACCCCCTCAGGGCGGGGATAATACATATCACAACAAAGAAACGTAGTGATAAGAGGCATGTGATAGCTGTTGTGGTGTGTGTGTGTGTGTGTGTGTGTGTGTGTGTGTGTGTAGTCCGGTGACATGGTTAGACTTGTATGTTGGCTGGCTTGTGAGACAAAAACATGTAGGGAGTTTTTTTTTTTTTGGCTCCAGAAAATGGGTTCAATCTGCAGAGAACCAAAACAACAGCTTCTTTCATTGATGAAGTGTGTGTGTGTGTGTGTGTGTGTGTGTGTGTGTGTACGTACCCAGGTCCATGCTTTTGGACGCTCTGTTGCGAGGAACGTTGTCCTTCTGAAAGTCACTGCAAAACAAGTGTCACAATCAATCCATCAACCGGCGGACGTTTACTCTTCAGCCGGAGCCCGAATCAGAGGAATAAAAGGGTTTTCCAGTGACCGCGGTTACATCACCCGCACCAAAAAATGACATTTAAAATCCACACAGACAACGGATCATTCAATTTGCTGCACTCCAGATGGCATGCTGGAGTTAAACAATAGCACACAGTGTCTTAAATAGACGTACAGGGAGAACAGGAGTATTGATGCCAGATTCCGACTGTGACACAAGCACGCTTGTTTTTCGAAGCCCTCGAACTCCGGCAGAGTTAACCATCACGGAGCCTCCATAATAGCTTGTTCATAAAGCAAATAGGCGATTGCAATTAGGCCGTATGGCCTAAATAATGCATATCATCTTTGTAATATTTAGTATAATGGCTCTTCTTTATCTCAGAAGACAGCCCGTATCACGACTGGCATTAGCCTATAATAACTCTGCGTGGCGTTTAATGGAGCGCTGATGGCGCGGCGTGCTGGAGGTCGGGTGTAGTGTGTCGGGTACCTCTGGCGAGGGGGAGTCGGTGTTAGGTGTTGATTCATTTCCTCCACGCCGCCGGGGGAGGGCGGCGGCGGGAAGCCTTCCTCGAAGTCCTCCTCGTCGGTGTTGCCGTAGTGACCGTAGCTGCCGTTGGTGGTCGCGGCGGGACGCGGAGCTGAGGAGAACAATACAAATTTTGTGTGAGTGGAATCAAAGAGAAACAAGGTGGATTTTTAACACCAAACTGGATTGGCTTCCATGTCAGAGTTACATCCTGATGCTCACGTATTCAGTTTCACACGCAGCGATATGTAAATGTAGACATCAGACACAATGAGAATCCTTCCTTTGACGATCAATATCATCAATACGGACGTTTAGAAAGTGTGAGCGCTTCGTAAATAATAAAAAAAAATAAACGTGCACACTCACGAACAAAACTGAAACGCAAACAGTGTAAAGCCTTTGTGAAAATGAGTGTAACTGTTGTGAGTCTGATGGAGAGCTGACAGCATCTCAGCGAGGGAGCGTCCCAGGGGGCGAGGGAGACGGGGGAGAGAGAGAAGAATTTAAAACAGTTTGTCCGACCTTCTTCTTTTTTTTTTTTTACACACACAACAGCACGCATGCTGCACAATCCCCCGTATGCAAATCCGTCCCACTTAGACGGCGTTTCATCAGCGCGATGATTCCAAGGTCAGATCTGTCTGCACATGAAAAGCAAACGCCTCGTTCAGGGAAAGAAAAAGGAAAATAACACAGTTAATGACTTGCCATTCTCCGGGTAGAAAGACGGCGGGTCGAGAGTGAAAGGCGATATAAGAGGGATGTGTAGAGGATTAAGCCGGCGGTTACACACACACACACACACACTGTGTACACACTCTGAGTGTTGACTCCCGCAGCTCAAACACTTTGTTGTGTGCTCACCACTTCCAAAGTTGCCGTGCGTGTAGTTGTTGGTCGTCATCGGAGGGTCTGTGTTTGGGGGTCGAGAGGGTCCCCGGTATCCATCGTGGCCCCGGGGGTCCTGCCGACAGAGAGAGAGGAGGAGGTTATTAACGGCCTCATATGCAAAAAAAAAAGTGCAGAAGTCGTCACTCGTGAAAAATAGATGATGAGATTTTCTTTTATCACCCAGAAGGATTCATGTCTTTTTATTCCCTTCTGACACACAGAATAAATATTAGGTTTTTTGGGCATAAATAACAGCAGAAGTCAACAAAAAGATTTTTAAGGATTTAAATGATAGTGAGTTTTTCCCCCATCTCTCCAGAAACGTGTTTAAACTCCAATACAGAGTGGAATAAACCTTTCACACCGGCCTAAAAGAACCCAGCTGGCAAACTCACACAGTTCAAGTGTGGAAGCAGCCTTTTTCATTTCATTTTTACAGTAGAAGTCAAAAAACACACTGGAGGGTTTTACATGAACTCACATCTTGTAACCAATCAATTAGACATGGGAACAAAAGCTTTACAACGATCCTCAGTCGATGTGGCGCCCGGGTGATGAACAAAAAACGCCACAAAGTAGTGAAGTCGATGAGCAAGATGTTAAAAAAGATGCTTCTGATAACAACAGAAATATATATATATATATATATATATATATACAGTATATAGGGATCTCCTTTGAAAAAAAAGGAAGTGTGGAAATGCGGTAATTAAGACGATCCTGAGAGTCCTGACAGGCACATTATCGAACGGCTCAGCACTACAAAAGGACCCCCCGCCCTGCGGAGAGGAGAGAGGGACTTGAAGTGCTGCTGGAGGATGAAAGAAGCATTCTGGTCAAAGAGATGGGAGCTATAGAACAGCTGTCACACACACACACACACACCTCTATAGATTTATGTAAGTGTAGAAAATAATGTTCCAGTATGTTTGTGGTACCAAAGCATGGGGTGGGGGTGTGTTCGCCGTGTCACGGAGTCCCTGGGGCATCATTAGTACCGAGCCTGCATTATTAATATGTCACAACGCCGTAGCTGTCAATCACCGGAGACGCTTAAACGCATCACAGCCATTCATCATACATCCATCCTCCCATCCTTCCATCCTCCATCCATCCCGGTGAACTGACAAGACGCCCGAGGCCTTTGAAGCAGCCGGCAGGCCGCCAGTCCGATATCTTAATCCCACAACAATAAGTAAACAGGGAGGGGGTCCATCCTTCAGCCGGCCCCCACCTTCAGCAGCATGCGAGGGGCTTCTGGGGGGCTTAGCCTAGTGTGTCAGCCACATATCAGCGGGCTCAACACATAAAATGCTGCTTTCTGACTTTAACATCGACGTCTCATATGGTTTTTTAGGTACTTTGAACTCCCCTGACTGTATAAATGACGTGGTGATGAAGTGGTAGTTTATTATTATGTCTAACGAGTGTGAGTGAGGAAGAGAAAGCTGTCATCATCTCCTTCCTCGTAGTCTTTGGTGTTTGTTAGCGACGGTGGAGTTTTCTTCTGACTAAATTTAATCATATCGCCATCGGCAACAAACAGTCAGGATGCCGTGTGATTGATAATTGAGACAAAAGAATAAATACGGTATTTATAAAAAGGTAAATGAGGGAATCTTATATATTTCATTGTAATGTAAGATCCTATCAGCCGTAGACGGAGCCGTCGGCGAGGGGAGCGTTCCTTTTTATCTGCCAGACTGGCGGGTTCGAGACTTTGAACTTTGAACTCCCATTTTATCTGCAGGCTTGGATAACTTAAACACACACACACACACACACTGATGGGAGATGGAAACGCCACAATGGGAAGGTCACTAGCAGTCAAGCCTCTAACCCGGTCTGAATTAATCAGTCATGGTTCAACGTGGAGCTCAATCGACTTAAACAAGAAAGTCTTCATCCGTCCGTCCGTTTGTGCTGCTTTTCTACTACGTGTGAGTGACAAAAGGATAAAGAAAAGGTGTCAAGGAGAAGGAAGCAGGACGCCCAAACGGTGTTTAATAAACAAGCAGAGAAAAGAGAGAAACAAGCAGACAGACAGGCATGCAGGAGGCTGCAGATCGACTTTATTAGGCAGAGGAGAGACAGGCAGGCAGGCAGACAGAAAAGTAGGAGTTTATTCCCTTAAAACAATATGAAACTTAAAAAAGGAACATTAAAAAAAAACCTCGACACAAATAAAACAGAGAAAACAGGAGGGAGCAGATGAAGCCTTTATAGTCTGCTGAGAAACGGTGGAAAAGTGAGAGGATTAAGAGCAAAATGGCAGAAAGGAAGAATTAAGTACTGCTTGGACTTTATTGCTAATATAAATATATATATAAAAAAAAGAGAGCTAAAAGTTGACAGTTAGTGTTGCTGGCGAAGAGAAAAAGCTTTCAGCCAGATTATTACGCCTCCACGCCTTCCTTCACTAGACTGTATTTACAGGACATTTCATTCCTTCATTGGAAATCTATCGTCATGGGAACGACTCATAACTAACTGAATGTTGGGCACACACACGCAGTGTCAGAGACCCCCAGACAGCTGGACGTGCTGGCGTGTGGCGAGGGCGCCGCTGTGTGCGTGGTAACGCGGGTGTGCGTCTCCGTGGTAACGCGGGTCTGCGGGTGTGTGTGTGTTTCTGCTGAGACAGCGCGTGGGCGGCTCCCCGTACATCTGCCCCGCCATCGCCCTGATGTTCTCCGTGTAAGTGCCGCGCTGCGTGTGGGCGGCGTCCGGCGTCCGGCTGCGTGCGTGCCTGGACTTGAGGCCCTGATCGCCGCCGGTAACGCGACAATGGCAGCGTTCCCTGTGGGAGTCGGCGGGCGCGTTGAAGCTGCTCAGCGTCCGACTGTGAGACACAAACTCGTACGCCGGCGCCGCTCTGCACACGTCTTCCTGCCCGTACCCCCCTCCATCATCATCTCCATCGCCGTACTCGTCCCGTTGCGTGAGGCCGAACGTGTAGCCGCTCCGCCTCTCCCTCTGTGTGTAACCATAGGTGTATCTGGTGTGCGTCTCCCCCGGCAACGGTGCGTAACGCTGCCTGTGGCTGTGAGGCAGCGGCTCGGACACTCGCCTCCTCAGTGTGGGGAGGAAGGAGGAGGAGCGCGGCGGCGGAGGCGGCTGCTGGTGGCGGCGGGCGTCGCTCACTCGTACCTGATTGCTGGGGCCGGCGTGGTTGTGCTGCTGGTGGGCGGCGGCGACGGCGGGGTCCGGCGCCGGGCTGCCACTGCTCATCTGTAAGGAAAAAGAGGATGTTGACTGAACTACAGCTCCACGCCATCTTTACTGCGGTTATATAACACATCACTGGGCGCTGCTTGTGTCTTTGAACACATCGGGACGTTTTCATTATGCATACGCAGCCCTAAATGATGCATGTCACCAAACTCATCCCAGCAAACTCCGGGAGTCTGAGAAGTCGTCAACGTCAAGCGAAACCTTCAAAAAGGATCGCTGACAGGAAGTAGATGACAGGAAGTAGATGACGGGAATTCAGACTGTGATCCGGAGGAGGTGTAAAACATTTATGGGTTTGGATTTATCACTTAAAGACACTATGCTACGCTTTGAATATTGAGATTTAACACAGACTCTATGATAGTATTTTATTTTCTCAGCCTCAGAAATCAAGCTTGAGCTCTTTGGCGACCTCAAAATGTCAGTCTCTTCTATTCATGTTTCACCAAACAGCCAGAGATGTGATTTCTAATCCGGCGAGGTTAAAAGCGTCTGACGAAATGTAAAAACAGGAACGCTAATTCCTCCGTGAGCCTCTGTGGAGCACCGGAACTGAATTCCGTGATATTTACAGAAACGCTTCCAGCAGGAGAGCGGGGTGATGATGTCATATCTACCTGTCGGGGGACTCGGAGCACCACCAGCTGGATGGTTCCCCTGGCGTTGCCCTCCGACGACATGGAGCGCCTCAGCGTCTCCATGGCGGCGTGGTTGGAGCGTCCGAGCAGCGACTCGCCGTTCACCGCCAACATCTGGTCGTTCACGCTCAAGCGGCCGTCCTGTCGGGAGACATTATCAGCGTTTATTCCAGCTTAGGAAGTAAAACTTTGGGTTTTTATCGTGTCATGATGGTAAAAAAAGGAATCCGACATGGAATAAGACACACGAGGCTGGCCACCGATAAAGTGAGAGAGAGATAAATGTGAGAGAGTGGAGTGGAAAATGGAAGAAGGGGGAGGCAGGAAAATTGTAGAGTTAGCAATCTAGTGAGAGCGGGAGAGCCATGATAAATACATGGAGGGGCTAATGGAATAGCCTCCGTGGGCACTAAATCACTTCTAAGTGTTTTAAATAGCAGCCTCTCATAGAGAGGCAACACAGAATGGTGCCCTAGGGGGAGGGGGGGGAGGGGGGGGAGTGGACGGGTGAGAGAGAGAGAGAGAGAGAGAGAGAGAGAGAGAGAGGAGAGGAAAGCAATGTGGAGGGCAATATTTAAAAAAAAAAACAATAAAGATGAGAACGGAGACACTAACGACCTGTGTGTGTGTGTGTGTGTGTGTGTGTGTGTGTGTGTGTGTGTGTGTGTGGAGTCATGATCGGTCCATTATGGTCAGCGATGCCCTTTGACCCCATCTCATTAACAAGGCACCGTCGGGGCTGACCTCCGATGCAGACTGGGAGACACACGCACACACACACACACACACACACACACGCACACACACACACACACACACACACACACACACACACACACACACACACATCAAATCCAAGGCTGTCATTAAAAATGGATGCTTGTGCCAAATATCAGCGGGTCTGTGATATTCCCTATTAATATCTCCCCTCTCTAAGTAAGCGGCGGCAGCACGCTACATGTAATTTTAATTTGTTTTCTTGAGCACACTCTTTGATATGATCGTGTGACAGGATCGGGGATAAACTACATTTTTATTTGGGGGGGGGGGATATAATTGAGGCCTCGGGCCCCGACAGCAGCCAAAACTATTTAATGGAAATAGGTTAGATCTCTCCGTGACGCCGCTCCGTCTCCTCCCTCCTTCTTCTTCTTCTTCTTCTGTGTGATTTTGTCTGCGACTCCGGGGACGCCCGGGTTTCCTCCTCGGCGCCCGGCCCGCCGCTGCAAACTTGCATCGGCCCCTTAGCTGCTTTTCATTAGCATGCATCAACACAAGCCAATGTATTGTGTTTCTCCTGAGCGTCTCCACTTCTCACTTAGCTTTTTCTCCTCTTATTCATCTGTTTCCATCTCTCTATTGTTCAATACTGCTCATTGATTCCCTCCCTTGTTCAACCGCTGTCTTCTTTCAATGGGCTCCCCCCCTCCCTCGCTACTGTCCGCCTCCCTTCCTGCATGTCTTTCTTCCTCTTATGTGGTATCTTGTCCCAGAAACCTGCTTCTCAGTCAGCCGGAGATCTTACTCGGCCGTTCTGTCGGAGCGTTATCCGCGTCGGCAGCTGTCGGAAAAACTACTTCTGAGGGCACTTTGGGGAGACGCTGTCTGGCCGTCCTGATCCCAGACCAGCCGTTTATCTACGACGCCACGCTCGTCTCTGCGCCCGCTCGGCGTGCGGCGCAGATCTAGGAGCAGCGGCGAGGGCTGTGAGGAGTTGCGAGGGGGGCCAGATACGGAGGCCAAGTGGAGGATTCTTCAAAGTGCTGAAACGGGATGTTTCCTTTCCTGATGCACTCACAACTTGAAGTGAGCGCTGAGTGATGCAGATAAGACGGCCGCGGCGCTGATGTGACGAGGACACTCGGGGTCAAGAGGAGGCAAAGGTCGAGGGGGAAGGCGGGGCCTCGGAGAAAGACAGGAAATGGGTTGGAGAGGCGAGAAACAAAACATCCCAAATAAATACGATAAAAAATACCCGGCTGACCAACACATGTGTACTTTGGATTGCTGTGGTGCACTTTTTAGATGCTTTCTGATCCTTTTATGTCCGTTGTGACTCCGACATCGTCATGGCAACACAACGCTGAATCAGTAAACGTGGTAGGGGTCGTGACGCGGTGACAAAGATGGAGGGATGGGAGTCCCTCTACCTTGTAGGCGGCGCCCCCGTGGATGATGGACTTGATGAAGATGCCCAGGTCCTCCCCGGTCTCTCTGGACTTGTTGCCCTTCAGGCTGACCCCGAGGCCGGCCGAACCCGATTCGTTGAGGGGGATCTCGTACATCAGCTGCTCCCTGCCGTCCTCCAGCACCAGACTGCCGACCTCTTCCCCTTTCTGGAAGACAGATTTAAGACTCTTAGAACGTACTATTGCTATCCTAACCCCTACTTTACATAATAATTGTTGTATATGAACGCTGTAGATTGAGGTGGCTGCACCGAATCCAAGGCAAGCTGCTCCTGATTAGACTTCACACCGGGAAAAGAAAAGAAACAGATTACGGAGTCGGATGGAGGAGAAAGAGGAGCAGGTGTTGTGCACTGAAAGAGAGATGACAGGCGTGGTGAGAAAAAGAAGAAAGCGACTGTCGAGAGGTTATTCCATTTGGAGATGAAAGGCGCAGACGGAGAGCGAAGCCATTTCTAAAGGAAACATAATAACCTCTTCATACCTCCTCCCGGAGCTCGGTGTGGGAGGAGAGGGGAGGGATGGAGCGGAGGTGAGGGTGGAGGCGCGGAGGAGCATTTTAAAGTAATAACCCGTGCCTGAGGTACACCCGCTCCTCTCATTCACCCCCTGTACATTTCATCCTAATCTCTCAATCTCACTGTACATCTCCCCGCCTCCTCCCAGGGACTCCCCGCTCACAGCTTCCCTACCTTCCTCAGGTCTCTCTCTCTCTCTCTGCAGCAGAATATTAGATTAGAAAGAGACAAAAAAACAACAAAAGGAGAAAAAGGAAAATGTCTGTCATTAGAGGAAAAGCCAGGTTGAGGCGCCTCAACACCACTTCACTCCAAAGCCCTTCTTTAAAGAGGACGGACGGAAGGTTAAAGGTGTGTGTGTGTGTTTTTCTCCCGCTCTTCTTCCTCTGAATGACTAAATAAAGACAAAGTGTAGCTCGTAAAGCAAGACAATGCCAGTGAAATATATATATATATATATACGTTGCCAGCTCTCCCAGAGGGTTGCAGCAGCCTTACATCATGGCGTCTCTCCTGTCACTGCGGCGCATGCGGCAAATATGAATATATTCACCTCTCGCTGCCGCTGGATCCAGATCACGCGAGATGACGAACCGGACTACGATGGGTTAAAGCACTCCAGTATCATTCCTGACGCTGTGCTGCTTCGTCTAGCTGCCTAATTAAAACAGCGGCCCGTTAAAGCCTTTAGGCCGGGAGGCAGGCTGGGAGGCACCCGGGTAAATGAACGTACCCATCCAAGTCGCTGCTTCTACTCTGGATTCACAACAGACGACGGCTCAGTGCCTATTAGTTAGAGTAGCTTAAAGACAACCTTTACAAAAAACGACTGCAACGGTTACCGTGATTGATCCCGTCTTTTTCAAAGTTCAGCTACCTGAGTGCAAATTCTGAAAACTCCTTCAAGAGTCCTGGGATCTATTTTCTGTTTCACTACAATACAAGACTTTCAGCCGGGGCTTATTTTTTTATCAACAAGGCGCTTCAGAGTGCCGTTCCTCAAAA
Source organism: Chelidonichthys spinosus (assembly GCA_029853015.1). Taxonomy (NCBI): domain Eukaryota; kingdom Metazoa; phylum Chordata; class Actinopteri; order Perciformes; family Triglidae; genus Chelidonichthys; species Chelidonichthys spinosus. The sequence continues at coordinate 3,817,942 of CM056844.1, forward strand.
CCAGAGGAATTACAGAGACAATCTGCTACTTCCTGCGTGAGAGGCACTTGAGAAGACTCGGGTGGCAACCTGGGAGGTTTTAAGTGCCGCCGTGATCTTGCTGCAATAACACGCAAGGTGGACGCGGCCAAATCAGGAACTAAGTCACATAAACGGAGCGTGTTTATTTATTGTAGCTGATTTAGATCTATTTACGAGTGGATCTCAGCGGTGGTCCAAATGCACTCCCAGATCCCCTCTAATGCCCTTACCTCGGGGGCAGATTGGGTCCCCAGGGTGGCTGAGACCCCTTGGCTCCACTCCACGACCCCCCCCCCCCCCTCCCTCCCTCCACTCATCGCCCTGAGCAACAGCTCTTTAACAGGCTTTAAGCCAGGAGAGAGACCACCCTCTTCAACACCCAAATGAGGAGACAAAAAGGAGCTTTTTCTTACCCCGGGGTGGGGAGGGAGGGGTGATACACCACGATTACACACACAGCCTTTTGTCGCTGAGGATTTCTAAATGGGGGGGGTTTCAAAGCGGTGGGATTAGCGGCGAGAGCGACATTCAATTAAGATGAGATCTCCCGGCGCTCGACGGCAACGATGGAGCTGCCAATTAATCGCCTTAATGTCTGCCTCTCCAGCGCTTTACACCTTTACCTCACAATGCAGAGAAAGGGAAGCCAAATGACTGATGGAGGGATAATTCTGAGGAGTCGGACGGGGGAAGGGGGGGGGGAAGAAGAACTTCAGCCCTGAGACGGAGGACAAATAAAAGAAAAAAAGACAAGCTGCCTGACGACCCCGTCTTCCTGTGATCTGGCCTAGGCTCGCCGGCATGCCGAGGGTCAGCCATGTGCAGAGCGACCCCTCCATCCTGTCCTCGGCTTCGGACGCACGCCTTTCACGCTCTGATCTCCGTCAGGGACAAAGCCATAAAGAGGCAGAAACGCTGACAGAGCGGAAACTATGATTTGAAGTTATCACTTTTTAATTACCGGGGAGGGTGTGAGATCATCAATACCATCTCTATTGAAACCAATCGATCGGCGGTTCTGCTACTTCCTGTAAAAGTCTCCGCTGCTTTTACAAGAGAGATAACAACGAACGTGAGAATAGCGGGGAATATAAATCTTGTGGTCTGGCAGCAGGATGGTGCAGTGACAACAAAACGCAGCTTTTTAACAGACAACCCCGGACTGCTGGTTCAGCAAGCTGGTTCTTCCTCTGGCAAAACGCTGACCCCTGACCCCTCCAGGGCCGCTGAGTCGACCTCTAAGTAAGCAGCTATGTCGCCTACATTGTTAAGAATAAGCTCGTACATATTGGTTATTGAGATATGAAATGACACAAAGATGTGTAAGCCTCCCCTCTGCATCCCACAATGCATTTCTACTTTTAAACTAGAGGTAGCATTTATAGAAAAGCTGGATTTTTCAAGTCAATTCCAACAGATAAACAAGTCCGACTTACTATATGCTATAAATGCTCCCAGATATCCCGTCTGATATTGTTTGTGTGTTTGATTTTAATTAAAACATTGTGTGAGCGCTCTCAGCTGGAGAAAATGAAACCTTGATATATGCAATAAGCTGATATTGAAGATTCAGCCAATTAATCAGGGCAGCCACTGAATGTAAAACTGCAATAATGAACTGCTGATTTGCATCTGATTATTTCTTTTTTTCTTTTCGCTATGAAATATGACCGAAGTAATGTGGATTCTTAAAGCCAGTTGGAAAAACACCCTAAATATTCATGAGCGGCCACAACTAAGTCAGACGCCGACGCACGAGTGTTTGTTTGTGACAGGCGAAGCAGATGGCATCTTCATCTCCATCATCATCGCATCTTCCTGAATGGAGTAAGCCGCTCCTCGCTACATCCTCGCTATAGTTTCCTGCTCGAGAGCAGCAGGGGGAGAAGAGTCGCAATTAAAACCTGCAAACGGAGGAGAGGGTTTGAGATTCGGGTGTAGATTCTGGAAAGACGGAGACGTGTTTTTGTTCATTTGGATGCTTTAAATGATGAACTTTTTCCTCCTCCGGATAGTTTCTGCATCTGTGTGTTTATGTAATCCTTTTTGAGGGTCTGCACAGAACCTCCTGAGTGTGTTGTGCATGTGTGTGTGTGTGTGTGTTAATATGCATGTGTGTGTGTGTGTGTGTGTGTGTGTGGGACATCAAACTGTCTTTGAGGTGGAGGACTGTGCTGGAGATAAGGGCCAGATCTCACGGGGCAACAACAACTTCAACAGCCTCGACAGAGAGACAGGAGTGAAGGCTCTCTCTCATTCTACTCCCCCTCCCTCCCTCCCCCCCTCCCTTCCTTTTTAAGTCTCTAATGCCCAAATATAAGCAAGTGTTAGATGAAGACTGTAGAGGCTCATCAAAGTGCACTTGTTATGCCAAGCCTGCTGGGCCATTAATGAGGGCAAACTATTTCCGGAAGCAGCAACTTGGCTGTTTAAAAGATTGTGTGATGTGTTCGCCTGTGCACGTGTGTGTGCACGTGTGTGTGGTGTGTGTGTGGTGTGGTTTTATCAAGGTGTTTAGGAGTTTGTGTGTGTATCAGTCACTACAAAGCCCCGGTGCGTTTTCCTCAGAGCGCTTTGAAGTAGCGGAGAGGGAACGAGCAGAATAAGTGTGTGTGTGTGTGTGTTTATTGATGAAATGTCCCCAGTGAGATGCGGTCAAACTGTGGCAGTTTTACCACGTGGACGCCGACCTCCGACCCCGCCAGCCGCTGCAGGTAAGCGGACGCTCAACACCCGCGGCGTGCCGACATGATATGCCCCCGCGTTTCCTGTTGGGGCCGCTGTGGCTCGTGTGTGTGTGTGTGTGTGTGTCTGTGTGTGTGCCCGACTTCCTCTGGCACCGCTGTGTCAACATGCCGGAGTGGGACAGGAAGGCCGGAGCGTGGCTTTCTGTGTTTACAGGCGAAAAGGGCATCGTGGCGAGGAGGGGACACGGGAAAAGGAAAAGATGACACAATGTGAAGGAAGTGTGATGAAGGTAGGGGGGGAGGCGGGGAAAGACCCAGGGCATGGTTGCTGCGGCGATGGCCGTGGCTCTCTTACCAGCTCCCGAGGCAGGAAGATGTCCTCCTGCCGCGCCACCACCACACACACACTCTCTCCCTGCCGGGTGCTGCGCAGCATCGCCACCAGCTCCTCCTGGTTACGGCCCATCATGTCCACGCCGTTCACCTGCACGCACAAACAGAGAGGAGAACACATTATATTCTGGATGAGGTGGTCTTAAAACTGCAGAGATCGACAGGCTGATGGCCGTCTTACCTCCAGGATGCGGTCTCCCGGCTGCAGGCGGCCATCTTTGACTGCTGCGCCGCGCGGCAGGATGTTCTTCACCAGGATTGGCCCCGGCCCGTGCACCGAGGAGTCACGGGTTACCACGGTGAAGCCCAGACCCTCGGAGCCTGCGGGAAGGAAGCAGCCTGCGTCACGGTGTGCATCAGGGAGGTGAAATCCCCCCACAGGCCAGACCGGAATTTCTACATTTTATTACTTTTAATTATGTTTTAATTGAATTCTCGCTCTCGTCCCCCTGCTCTGTCACATTTATCCTCTCTCTCCCTCTCTCCACTCCTGTCCTGCTGAACCCAGTCTGCCGTTTGAGCATCTTCCTCCACATTAACTACTGTTTAAGTGCCTGTTTCCCTCCGGGGGGTTTGTTGCCTGGCTCAGCCTCTGAGCCGCCGGGAGACGGCTCTCTCCTTGCCGGATTAGACAGACTCTGCCTTTAATTTCACGTGTGAGCGGGCCGAACGGTGGCTGGCGAAGGGAGGTGGAGGGAGAAGATGGAAGGAAGGTGGAGGCGGAGGGAGGAGAGGGAGAGAGAGAGAGAAGAACCTGAGGGATATTATTCCCGTCTCTAGCTTCCCTCCCCGGGGACGCAACGTGATTTCCACAAAGATTTTCCTTGTGGGTGTGAGCCTGCGTTTAACTGTGTGTATACATTTACAAGTGTGTGTGTGTGTTTCTGAGGCCACACACACACACACACACATGCATGAGCCATCAACCCCCAGAGCCTCCACCCTCTCCCTTTTTTCACGGCCTCACAGGCCCCAAGCCATGAGTGAAATGTACCACGCTCGTGTGTGTGTGTGTGTGTGTGTGTGTGTGTGTGTGTGTGTGTGCAGGGCAGAGCAAAGCCGGCGTGGCATACTAAAGGCGGTGAGCGATGCTATCTGGTCTCCGAGCTAAGCTTCTGCCTGCCCTACATTAGCGCACCTAAACCTCGCCGCCTGTCAATCACGGAGAGAAAGAGCCTGTTGCCAAGGGAGAGGGTGTTAGAAACCCCATAATATCCTCTCCTCTGATCTTGCATCAGGTGAAAGGGATGGAGGGAGAAAAGGGGGAGGACTAACAAAAGAAGGATGGAGGGGAAAGGAGAAGAAAATAGGAGGGATGAAAAGGTAGAGGGGAAAGAAAGGAGGTTCCAATACAACGAGTGAAAAGGGCTTTGAGCCGGAGCTGCAGAGTGTGGAGACCAATTTCTTCTATTCTTTCATCTGGATATCTCCCTCTCTCTGGGTCCCTGTAGCAAGTGTGTGCATGCGGCCCAATTACAGGTATCCTTTCAACACCCCCGTAACACTACAGGTGACAAGAACAGAGCCTATTCACAGTCCCACAATCTTATTCCAGTGCTATCAACACATCGGCGCTGCAGCACTGATGTGTTTTAGAGGGATAATGGAGAAGTCGGGACTGATCCGGGCCGGGTTCAAATAGAAAAGCACAACATTCAGAAGAAAAACATGAAAAAGATCTGCTTTCAATATGGACTGAAATTGACTTTATATGGGACTATTTCTTTGCCTGGAGTAAAGAAACCAAAACAAATCCAGGAGTTGCAAATCAGCTCTTCATTACATCAGAAAATCAAACCTTGATAAAAGCCGTAAATAAGCACGGATGTCAAAACGCCCAGCGAGGACGAGGAAGGAATAAGAGAAAGCTGACTTTCCACGTGAAGCAGCAACCCTTTTGTTGATGTGTAACTTAGAAACTCAGTTGACAGGGAAAAACACGAGACATAAAGCTATTTCAAGTTGTTACAGAATGGTAAAAGGAGTATCAAGTTGTGATCAAGAAGAATTTCTGAGTGCATTTTCATAAATGTGGGTGATGAGCGGTCGAAATGGAAGCAGAAGAGGCTGAAACAGACTCAAAAAGATGTACCTTTCTTCAGGTCGATTTTTAGCTTCTTGCTGTTCTTCCTGTTGGTGAGGTTGGCCAGACCAGGACCAGGACTCCGACTGTCCAGGGGGCTCTGGCTGCGGGTCCTGGGTGTCGGGGAGGGGCTCGCCCTGCCCGGCGGTATGGAGGGGACCCTCTCCAAGGATCGGAGCTGGAGCTCCACTGGCGGCGTGTTCCCCCCGGTCGGCTCCGGGGTCTTGGCACGCGCCACTTGCCGCCTCGCTTCTAGTTTGGAGTTGAGTTTGGGATCCGCTTGGGGGTCGGGTCTGGCGCGGACCGCCGTCGGACTCTTTGCTTTTGCGGTGGAGTCTTTGGCGTCGCCGGTGAACAGCTGACCGATCAGGCTCTTCTCGTAGCGCGGCTTGTTGGCCGGCGGGAGGACCTCCAGGCGCACGGAGGCGGAGGAGGACGCGGTCATCGCCTGGCGGAACACTTCCTGTGACCTGAGAGGAGCGAGGCGAAGGGTTCGGCTTCGTTGATGATTCATGGAGGAAAACAATGTAAGCGTCGTACTTACTGGGCGAAGGTCTTGTCCTGGAGCGGCGTGCCGTTGATCTGGACAATGCATTCGTCCTGGTGGAAGATGTTCTCTCTGGCGGCGCGGCTCTTCTCCTCGATGCCTTTAATGTGCAGGCCCAGCGTCCTAGAGACACACGGTACAGTCAGCACGGATGTGATGCACACACACGTCTGCATTCCTATGATCTGTGTGTGTGTGTGTGCTTACCGGCCGCTGAGAGAGGAGCAGTAGGGGATCACATGGATCCCCAAGGGCCCCCAGTCACACGGAAACTCCACCATCCCTCGTCAGGGTGCTGTGGACACAAAAACACACACTCTCGCCATCAAATAAAACATTATGTGTTGCATGAAACCGCTGATGGAGTGATACACGGCCGCACGCTGGCTCTTCAAATATAAATTCGCATTTTCCCCCCCGGGCTACACGGATAGGGATACAAATTAGCTCACATAGTGCTGGCAAACATCAGAAAGACGTGTGTGTGTGTGTGTGTGGGACGCAGCTGGCTACTCCAGCCTTTATCTACCTGCTTCTCAGCGGCCCGATGCAGCCGCTGGACAAAAGACGTGAGCGGGAGATAAAAGGAGAAAGACAGATAGAGATGAAACAGAACCAGCGTCACTAATAATGTCGGCGGAGCCCCGAACTGTGGCTTTTTAACGGCAGATAAACAAGGACGCTGAAGATAAAGAGGCAGAGGGATGCTGTTGATAGCGGACGGCTGAGAGAGGCAGGACCAAAACACACAACCTACATTTACAGGTCAAGTTAGAGAGGTCGTGTTGCTGCTTTGTATGAAAGATTTCATGCACGTAGCTATTTAGCTAAAGAATAAAGATGCGGTGCCCCCTGTGGATAAAAGTGTTATAAAGTCGCAGCATCCAGACTCATTTTATTGCAGCAGTCTAATCTGCTTTCAAACAATAACGTGTCCTTGAGCAAGAGGAATATTGGAGGTCCTTTTGGGAAAAAAGCTACCAAATAAACGTTGTATAACGTCCACATTATGAGCAATGAGAAATTGATGAAAACTTACGACTTCATGTCATTTCTTTGGGTTGGGAAATAGAAATCTCTGCCTGAAAATCATTTCTACAAACTTCCAAATAAGAAGTGAAAGTGCCACTTTACCAGAGATTTCCACCTCTCCCGAATAAGAGTGTTATAGAAGACAGAAATATGTGTCACTGTCACTACGCCGTGTGCTACATCACAACCAGCCAATCAGCCCGGGGCGAGAAAAATGTCCAAATCCTCCAAGTTTCAAGTTTCCCCGCGCAGCGTTCACGTCTCAGAAGAAGTTCAAGGTTTGTGTGCTTCTCACGCACACACACACACCAGCCCAAGGACTTCCTGCATCGCTATAACACACCGCTCTGTCACTGTCACTGGCTCTCGTTAACCTCTGCCACGGTCACACACGTACTGTACACACACACACACACACACACACACACACACACACACACACACACACACACACACACACACACACACACACACACACATCCAATTTGCATTGTTATTGCCACATCCATTGCGTGCTCACAAACACCATCAGTCACATTCCTGTAAATTGAATTCACAGATACACACATGCATCAAATTTACATCTATTAGGAGAACGCAGTTACATCTAAATTACACACACACACACACACACACACACACACATATGCATTGCACACACAAGCTGTTTGGATTTACTTGCAGTGATGGTAAACAATCAAACCAGGACAGGATGTGCACGCAGGTACAAAGCTGCTCCTGAATGATGTATTACACACACACACACACACACACACACAATTACACACGCACACACACACACGCAGCCCATTTACATTCATATAAAAACAAACGGCGGCACAAACAAGCTCATCAGAGGCAGCCGTAGCTTGTTAGCGCCGCACTCCAATATGCAGAATAGCTCCGCTCAACCATTTTAGCATCCCGCTGACACAAACACAAACACAGTCGTTCCACTGGGGGAGGGAGGGGGGGAGAGGGGTGAGGGACGGATGAAAAGAGCAATGAGGAGTGAGACAGATGGAGCTCCCACTCTTGGTTGACTTCCTCTCCATCAACGGAGGCCCGGATGCCTAACAAACTTGCGGCCGGGACTCGGTGAAAGTGAGCTCGCTCGCCGTGGCTTCTTCAGCCGCCAACCATCTGTTACCATGGCGAACTAACTGTGGGAGCAGTGCCTCCATTGTGTCGCGGCGCTGTCAGGACACCGCTGTACTGTACAGGAAAAAAAAAATCACCATCTGTCGCCGTTTTCTTAAAAAGCAAAGAAAAATCTTCTAATCGGTGAAATCGCTCGGCTGCCGAGGAATCATCGCCGGGGGAGACGGGCTGCGGGAAGGGGTTAGCGTTGCCATAGTAACTGGCTTGACTGACAGCCTGAGAAATTAAGATAAAACTCCCATCGTGTCAGAGGTCTGCGGGTGACATGCCCAAAAACAAAAAGGTGGTGGTTGCCATGGCGAGGTCTGTGCCCACCCACGTGCACACACACACACACACACACACACACACACACACACTGTGTGTACTGTGAATCACACAGAAAGCAACACCTGAAATGCATGCAGAGCTGAGAGGAGGCCGCCTGAAATAGTCAGGAAGCTAATCGAGGAGCGACAGCTACTTTGTTAAATGGCTGCGATGAGAACAACCGTTTAAATTAATATCTCCTGACAGCTGCTTGCCAATCTCACATCATGAGGGTCAAAGGTCAACACCCTGGATGTCACCTAATTGCAACATATCATATAGAATATAATAGGAAATACTTTAAAACCTCTTCTTCTTCGGGAGAGTGGGATTAAACGTGAGTGTTGCTGGGATGGATTACTAGAACATGACAATACCACACACACACACACACACACACACACACACACACTGGCTTTAATCCAGTCCGAGTGTCAGGCTGTGAAACAAAGGCTGGAGCTGTAATCCCAGTATGCAGCGCGGCTCCGTCCCTCCATGATGTCGCCTTCCATCGATTAACACCCTTACCTGAAGTTAACTCTGCTCATGTTGCCGGCGGCGACGTTGTCTGTGTGCAGTCGGTCCAGCGCTCCTTTCAGCACATGGTTGATTTCCTGTTTGAGACAAACACGCGGACAGTCAACGTGACATGTGACAAATTAAGAGGTTCCTACATCGACACACAAACGCTCGCCGGGCTGCGAAACCCGACGAGGCCCGGCGCCAATTAGCAAACGCCATCTAACGCCGCCGTCAATCACCTTTGCAGACAGCGGAGAGAGAGAGCGACCGCCGGACGTCCAGCCCCCGACCTCGCCACGCTGTCCTTCCTTCACTATGTATGCTTCTATCTGTCAACCTCTCCATCCCCCACCCTCCATCCCGACTCAGGCAAGGCTCTATTTTTAAGTCGGCATGAAAAAAAAAACAGAAAAACAACAACAACCCCCGGGGGCAAACGAATCAAAGAGGAAGAGGGAAACGCGGCGGAGGAGAGAAAGAAGACGATGGCGTCAAACTCACAAAACACACTGGGCGAGCGGGGAGAGAGAGAGAGAGAGATTGCCCCAAATCGTTAAAGACAAGAGGGGTGCAATTAGGTCCTTCTGCCTCGTCACTTTCATTGTGTCACCAGTACTAATGGCTGAACAGGTCCCGCCCACCAGCTCGCTCCTTAGCAACCCCCCTCCACCACACCCAACTCCCCGATGGACCCTCTGTCACACACAGAGTAAATATATGCTTTATAACACACACACACACACACACACACACACACACAAACACACACACTTCCTGCAAATATTACCTCGTCGTATCGCAGAGGTGCAAACATAGAAACGCTGTATTTACGAACGTATGCTGCCTGTACAAACGGTGACCCACTTATCCGGGCCGTGTGAGATTACCCCATAATAGAGTGTGTGTGTGTGTGTGTGTGCGGGGGCAGGAAGACGAGCTGCAGGCTCCATTGTTGCTGTGCATCGTCCCGCTACGCCATTATCGGCCGCCGACGGGCTTCTCCTCTCCTCCACCACGCATCCTCCATCCCAGAGGCCTCTAGCGACGTGTAGAACCCAAACAGACCCCCAACAGACCCCAAACAGACCTCCAACAGAACCCAAACAGACCTCCAACAGACCCCCGACGGACCTGCACCTCCAGTTTTGCAGGTTTGCTGTCGACAGTGTAAATCTAATCCCAGATTGAGAGCATGAAAACAGCAGATTTGCTCTTTGGGCGCCCAACTGGGGCTCGGCCAATCAGAGCGTCCTATCCCAACACACAAGGAAGCAACACCAGTGTCATCCCCATCATAACCTCATAGCTAGTTATTACACTTTTATTTTGTTTATTAGCCACGACTCCCACGTTAAACGGCAGTGGGGGGGGGGGTTGTGGCGTGCTCGCGCTCTGCCTGTCTGAAAATCTGAGCCTCACCTGAGCTCAACTAACAGGTTGTCAGCTCTGTTATTGTGTTGCACGCCGCCGTACTTGTTTCTGTGTCGAGGTGTGTGTGTGAGTGAGGGTGGAGGGGGTGACAGTGTGTTGTCATAGCGATGAGTAATGAGGTGTGTGTTGCTTTCGTGTGTTTTTTCCCTCCGGGAGCTGGAGTCGTCTGCTGCACGTCGAGTCTGAGAGCGTGTTTGTGTGTACGAACGCTGCAGGATCACAGCCGGCCGGCGCTCCCTGACCCTCCGAGCATCCATCACATCAGCATCCGCCGCCGCGCTCGCATTCTTTCACGTACGAACTTGCAATCCCCTGGGGACGGGGGAGAACACCCACAACGGCGTGTCAGCTCTTTACACGACGGCAGGAGAGTGAACCGGCGGACGGAGAGGAGCGCATTGAAGACTTTCTGCTGCGTTAACACGCGTTGCATCACTGCGCCCGGAGGTGTTGGAAAATCAGCCGAAAACGTGTGGGCGGCGGAGCGAGGGAGCAGGAGAGAGAGAGAGCGTGAAGGAACAGAATGGGGATTGCTTAAAAAAAAAAAAAAAGTAGTATATAGAGCAGGAGAGAAGTGGGCCAACCTTGGCCTTCGCAACACCGGACGGGAGGATCAATTAAAGGGGCAGGGTGCATATTTATCAGCCTTAATGACACGTTATCTCTCTCTCAATACCTCCTCGGAGACAGGAAGGGACACGCGTGTGTGTGAGTGAGTGGAGATAAGGGATCGGTACAGTAGGTGAAGTGTATTGATCTACGGGAGTCCATCAGGCCCGGGACTCGATATGTGACGGAGGCAGCACTTCTTCTTTGTTCTCCTTTTAATTACTTAACGCCATGAAAAATCTCCTCCACGTCAGACGGGAAAAAGGTCTCGTATGCATCTTAATTCACCGTATAATGAAGCAGAGATGACACACAAACATTTTAAAATCATCTCTCGTGAGCTCGTTGGCTTTAGTCTGTTTGAAAGGTACGAGGCCTGAAATACGGGCTCTGTCACTGCGTTTGTGCCCAAGTTCTGCTTAGTCACCGCCGTGACCTCACACAGCCTCCGTCCTGCCCACACACACACACACACACACACACAGTCAGAGCAAAAAAGGCAGCACACAAAGTCCTCCTTAATGGCATTCTGTTTGCGGAGGGACGAGAGCACTTGAAAAGCTGAACCCTTCTCCGGAGTGCGGCGCCCCCGGGGGCCGCGATCCACAAGAGGAATACTGACTGGCTTCCTTTGTCTCGCACGCCGCAGAAATAATGGGGAATGTGATGCGTTCATCTCGCCGTTATTTATTTACTTTCTGGTTACATATTTCATATCATCTCCATTGGCTCTGGCTTTGGTTAAAACACGAGTCTGAACAGCGGGAGTTTCGCCGCTGGAAACCCAACGTTTTGTCCGATTTCTTGCCGTCTTTAAATAAGAAGAAGATGATAAATAAAGGAGGAAATCCAACAACCCAGACAGGAACACATATAGTGAATGATAATCCTCCATAGATGGAACACCTGAAACTATGAAACAGTATTCCACATCTGTACTGCTGCGTCTCACGGTGAAAGGATGCTTACCGGGTCATCAGGAGATGTGTCGCCATGGTGACCAGGTGGAGGCGTGGCTCTCTTGTCGTGGGGCGGGGCCAAGGCCGAATCACTGCTGCTCCTCACCAACAGAGGGGTGTCTGTGGGGGACAAGGATGCCGTTAGAGGGGATGCTGGACGTTTCATGTTATTTGTATTATTCACACACTGGAAGGAAGGAAGTCGGTTGCATTTAATCGTTGAAACTCCAAACAAACAGGCTCATCGGAGGAGGAGGTGGAGAGAGAAGAGGGGGAAGCGTTTTCTTCCATCTCTTGGTAACTCTGGTGCCGAGCAGCTGGCCTGCATCTTATTGAAATGAGCATCGGGGAGGCTCAGAGGTTTGGACAGACCCTCCCCGAGGCTCGCCCAGCTCCACCAACGCATTCGACACCAAAGCACTCAAGGAATGAAAATTCAGAGCTACACCTGAACTAAACCAGAAAAAGGGGAAACCGACCCCTGAGTGAGCAAAGCTAATGGAAATCCTGGAGAAAACGCACACAGGAAGTTATAGAAGAGAAGAATAATAGACGACGAACCCTTAGAGAGCACCAACCACCCAGTATGCTGGAACCCCACACCCACTAACATCAGAACAGCTGTTTCCAAAAGCCCTCGCCACAATCATCCCCTCGCAGCCTGGAGGAGCCGGGACCACGACCAGGGCCGGGACCAAGGCTGGTCTGGATCCACGAGGAAACCATTCAAAAGAATCTAATTTGGACCTTTGTGCTGCTTCTGCTTTAAAACATCCACCCTGAAGGGAGCAGATTGTTATTTGTGGATGTGAAACTCGTCGCAGTGCGTTCTCAAATTTAACTCGACAGAGGAGAAAATAAAGACGGAGGCGGAGGAGGGGGGAGATAAACAGAAAGGGAAAGGGGAGAGGAGGGAGAAAAACCTCGACCAAGGCCAACAAAATTCTCTTCTTTCCTGTAATCAATCTCTCTTTGGAGGGTCAGCGACTGGGTCCTGGTCTAACGTGGTCCGAATAGAGAGAGGACCACGAGTCGGGAGGAAGGAGCAGGCGGAGGTCTCACAGTGAGTTTAGTTGCTAATTGTCTTTATTAATGAGCATAAATTAGCAGCCAGGCCCCGTGTGCCTCACTCTCTCCACCTCCGACTCACCATTACTTAACGTGCGGGAATAAAAATTAAAAAAAGCTTCGACAAGCTGGTTTCTCCTAATGAGTTCTGGTTTTCTTTCTTTTTGCTCTACTGAGGAAATCAACACAACGCTGTCTAATCTGATTCACGCAGGAAAAACGTCAGAAGGAGCGATTGGCGGCGGTGAGACGTGCTTTGATTTAACACGGGAACATTTGGGGAAGTAAAGGTATCTCATCAAACAGACATCAGAGGAAACACATCAAATGATGGCGGCGACGTATCAGCGGCTTCTGATTCCTCCATCTGATTATCTATTAATCTTCTGTGTATCTTAAATAGGTCAAACACTGCAGATACTTCTCTGACGCGTTTTCTTCCGGCGACGACCCGCGCGGCGTTAAATCAAAACGGCAAGGACGCCGTGAAGCATGCGGCCGGCTGCTTCCTGCAGATCTGCCTGAACGCTGAATGATGGACCGCACGGGAACCTGTTTCCAGAATGGATTTCACCTCCAACGTGACAGGCCGCCCCATGGTCACAGTCAGGGTCCGTTACCCATAAATCCATGTGAAGGAACCTGCCGGCCACTGGCTTTGACCTCTGACCCGCGTTGACCTCCTGAGGGTCTCAGAGGGTCGGATATTGATGAGAGTGACAGTTTTAAGTCTCGCAGGTCAACCACTGTTTAGTGGGTTATAAATAAGAGGCTCTGAGCTAATCAATGAGTGGGGAAACCCTGTTTACAAGCCTGAAAGATAGGACCACAACCAGCGGTGAGGACGTGGACCTTAAATGCATCTCAGGATGTATTTAAGGTTCACTAACTGGACTGCACGCGACCAGAAGGCACGCTGCGACTTTAAATCCACTCGCTGACCGCTCCGCAGAAAACAAATGCTAACACGGTGAACTAAGCAGGAGCGATGTCCCTCCCTTATCTCCCCGCTGAGACTGGTGTAATTGGAGAGAGGACCCCGAACAGGCCTTGTGAACTTCCACTTCTGTGTTTATCCGCCTGCGACGCTCCATCTGCGACTCCCCGTCTAACGAGGCTGCTTATGCAATCCCGGGAACGCGAGGTTTATTTTAAGACTTTCCCTTTTGTTTTTTTCCCCCACTTCTGTGAAAGTTCGCTCGGTTGCCGGGACGAAAACAAGGATGCATCATGTTCCTCTCCCACTGTGAGTGTGTGTGTGAGTGTGTGTGTGTGTGTGTGTGTGTGTGTCACATGGTTGTTTGTGTGTGTAATCAGCCTGTTTGCCTTTAGAGTTTGAATGTGCAAGCATGCATGTGTGTGTGTAATAATATATGCACATCACAACACCAACAGTGACTGTGACTTCTGGGTGCGTGCGTGTGTGTGTGTGTGTGTGTGTGTGTGTGTGTGTGTCGATGCCACAGACAAGGGTGGTCTTGTTTCTCTCCCAATCGATGGAGCAGCCCGGCTCAGGCTGCTCATGGGATGATGAGATAAGGACTCTCTCCAAGTGTGTGTGTGTGTGTGTGTGTGTGAGTGCGCGGCAGCGGATCAATGCCGGTCTAATCATCCCACTGGGGCAGTGTGAAGTCCAATCATGCTGTTCAAACAAGCGGCCCGGCCCGACACCTGAAACACTCCGATGCCCGACTGACGGTCGCGTCACGCCTCGTCCTGCCCGCCGCCGCTCGCTGACATGGCACGCCCGCCGTAACCAGATTATTGGGAGTAATCAGATTAAGGTGATAGTGTGATTAAAGCATTCACATGGTTTGCGGTGACCCAATTTCTTCTCCTCCAGTCGTTTACATGATTTGTTGATAAATGGGTTAATGTCTGGGAGGATGCCACATTAATACAGCTGTCAGTTCTGTCGACTTCCATTTAAAGTCGACCTGAATTCGTACTTTTTATCCTTCCCTCTGAATGTTTATAAATCATGCAAGATCTATTTAAATGATTTCACAGCAAATGTACAGACAGGCATCCTCGATGGAAACCGGAGAATGTGCCGCCGCTGGAAGACGTTTGGATACGACACGTCTAGAAAAGTCTGACTAGCTTCGCCGCTTTGTCTCCATAACGGAGGTTTTTTAGAAACGGTCTGCTCACTAGATGTGATGGAAACGCCGTATTTAACAAGTGATCTTGTTACAGCAGCAAACACACCCCCACCCACCGCAGGAGAGCTTCCCAGCACTGGATGGGTGAGCGGTTCGGAGTTGTTTAACTTGCAAGCTGGGCTTCTTTTGTCAAACCGTGCATGTGTGTGTGCGTGCGTGCATGTCTGAATGACAAAAGCCGCCTTATTGCAGGAGTCTGGCTCTATATGAGGGGCGTCACAGGGTCACATCATAACTAAGTTAGTCAGGGTTCAGAGCAGGTTGGGGGCAGGAAGAGGTCTGGTTTGAAGGCAGGATTGGGGGGAGGGGTTAGTTCACGCTCTGCTGGACCCTGAGCATGCTAACAGGCTACAGCTCTAATCTAGTTAGAGCTGGAAGCCACGCAGAGATGGGGCGGGAGAGGGAAGGGGGTGGGGGTGACGGGTCAGGGTGGAGAGGGCCGGCATGGCAGGTGGTTGAAGCTGAATAGTAGAGTAGGCGAGGAGTGATGATGGGGCAGCGGGATGGCAAAGGGCAGGTGTGTGTATAGGCAGACGGAGAGCCAAATGAAAGGGGTGGACCAGCTATTAGACAGGCCCCTTCAGGCTGATTTAATCCTTTCTCTTGCCATTCAGACGGATCAACACAAGGCTGATATAGGAAGGGCTGTGGCATATTTACTGTATAACGTATCTGCAGCCCAGACAGCACATATTTCCCCCGAGGCTCCCGACGACTCGTCTTGTGATGATGTTTCCCACTGGGGACGCACCGTGACCCACTAACTTGTAAAGCAAAACCGCCGCCGCGTCCTCATTTAACGGCAGCGCTTTGCAAACACGGCGTTTGTCGAGTGTCAATATCACTTAGCGTTCATGGAATCCATCAGCTCGCTCAACCGTGGCGCTGACGTGGGGGTTTTTAGCCAACCCCGACTTGTGAATTCACAGGAAAACATTAAAAGTTACAATTCCCCTGCAGGATGAAGAAAGGAAGCATGATTTATCACCGCAGCACATGACGGACTCAAAACACGATGGTTTTAAGGAGAAGGGAAACATCTGTTCCATCTTTTCAGTCATTACGGCTTTAAATCAGGCTGTGACATCGTTTAGAAACACACTGCCGTCTGTACAGCATCACTGACGGCATCCCGGTCCCAACGTTCTGAATGTGAGTGAGCCGACGTCTGTGATTGTCAAACTGTGAAAAGATATCATTTATCAGGATATTGGCTTTGTCAGGAGCAGGAGTATTCATCACACCAAATGCTGTGGGAAGCTTTTGTCAGTAAAGTTAGAATAAAGGCATCTGATCTATACACATATACACATATATATCTATATATACATGTATAAAATACCCCGCAGTCTGCACAACGTGTGAACACGAGGAGAAACTAAGTGAAGAACAACGAGAACTGCATCTGTTTTCACACGCAATCAAGTTACAGGCAAAAACACAGCAGGTTCAGCTCACAGCTGTTCCACAAGCTACTCTGTGTCTCACGCGGCCGCCGCCGCCCGCACATACGCCTCTCACCACGGCGCATTTTCTCATTTTCTCAACAAGTGTTGATTGGGCATGGCATCGGTTCCTCAGGTGTTTTTTCTGCAGAAACGTCTCTCACAATTTAAAACCGACAAACCCCCTGTTGTTCCTTTTAAAATTGTTGCATTTAAAAATGATTTATTTATTATTATATCTATGTTTTTAAAAATATATTTATAATCCCATGAAGCTTTCATAGCAGATTTCACATACTGGCTTTGAGGACGGCCTCGTTGACTTCAATCTCTCCTCTGATTGGCTCCTGGTACTGCAGGTGGCCAAAGTAGTGGAGGGGTTCGGGGCTGGGGTCTCCACTGGAGTAGCCGTTGGACATGGTCTCCCTGGGACTGTCTGTCCTCCCGCGCTGGACCTCGAACACCGCCACGAGCTGCAGGAGAGGAAAGATGAGCAGGTATTAAACATAATGTGTGCGTCTGATCTGCTGAGTGTGGCGACCAGAAGGACGTCTGGCAGGAGAACAAGCCGGAAACACGCAGCCAGGTTATAAAGCGTCTCCACTGTGATCACAGAGAGGCTTTTATGGGATGCATCTCGCCAACAGTGGGGATGAAACCTGCATCGTTCTGCCAAGTGTGTGTGTGTGTGTGTGTGTGTGTGTGAGAGAGAGAGACGAGCAAACAGAGCTGGACTCTTCGGCGAGACAAAAACTTTCTTCTACGTGGAAATAAATGGGAGCGACGGAGGCCCGGGTTCATGGGGGTTCGCCCACGTGGCGAGGCGAGGTGAGCGCGTAAGAAATTAGCAGGCAAATGAGATCCGACACGAGAATGAGAAGCTGTCAAACGCGATGACACGGCTGACACAATGAGACGGCGCCAAATGAACGGGATGGAGGGCAGAGGGGCGACAAACAATCCTAATTGAGACAGGGACATGATGGCAGATAGAGCGAGATTGTGTGTGTGTGTGTGTGTGTGTGTGTTGATTGCGAGGCTGCGTTGTTTGATAAACGGGCGCGTGGCGGCGTGACGCTCTCATTAGACGGTTCCGGCGAAGGAAATGACCACTTAATGAAAAGCAATAACCGCGATGGAACGAGGGATGGAAATAAAACAACAGACGAGTGTCAATTAACAAACAAAAGGAGTGTGTGTGTGTGTGTGTGTGTGTGTGTGTGTGAGCATTAAGAGTGTGTAAACAATAAGCACGGAGGAGGCGGCGGGATATGTATCATCCATCACGCTGCGACGCCGCTCTCACCTCAACCTCCCGTGATTCAATATCCTCATGACACCTGATCGACGCCATGCAAAGTGTGTGTGTGTGTGTGTGTGTGTGTGTGTGTGTGTGTGTGTGTGTGCATTAACGAGGGCGACTGGAAGAAAAGATGAGGAATTGAGGGGCTGGCAGATTTGAAGGGAGAGAAAAGCATGAACGCCAGGAGAGCAATCTGATTGGCCGCTTGATGGATGCTTCTTGAGCTCTTTTCCCCTCCTTTATCTGCTCTCTGTCTCTCTCTGTCTCTCTCTGTCTCTCTCCCTCCAAACTCGCTGACGGCATCAATCAAAGAAGAGGAAGTCTGGGAGACTTTTCGAACAACAACTTTTTTTAATGTGTGGAGGGATGATGATGATGCTGATGCTGATGATGATGAGGATGATGATTTGCTTTCCAGGAGTTTGATTTTTGTGTTTTTTTCATGGCCGACGGCGGTGCAGACGACGCCGCCCTGCTGCTTCCTCTCATCACTCAGTCAAACACAAACCGTCAGCTAAATCAAGGGGAAGAAGTTGGCGTTTGAGGGAACTGGCCCTTTAAGAGTTTGTTCCAGAACAGCTTTGCTTAATGTCGCACTAAAGACGTCTCATTACGGATTATATTCCAGCTCTCTGCCGGAACAATCGAGGAAACACGGGGAAAGCTTATTTTCCAAAAGCACACGGCGGTTTGAAACCCAGCCCTTCATGCTGGCCGTGGAGGGCCCCGCGCCCCCCGGGGGTCGGAGGAAAAACACAGTGAATGACTCACAGCGTGTTTACTCGACACACATCCCTCCAGACCGCGATTAGCATTCAAGGAAACAAATCGCCGTATTTTTGCTCCGCCGTCTGTGGGGGGTGACATCGATACGGACCCGGGGAGCCGGCGTGCCGACTCCTGCTGAATAATGGGACCCGCTCGTCCCATTTCCATAAACACACACACACAAACACACACACAGCCTTCATATTGTTATGTGACCATCTGTAAATCACGGTTGCTATGACGAGTCACAACGTCTGCCATCAAAAGCTCCACCGCTCACTAGAAACCTGATAATGCATCATTCCAAGAAAAAGTAGTCCCCGGCTGAAACTTTAATGTTGTTCCAGATGTTGAAGTCGGCTTCAAGGGGACGAATCGAGCCGACTAAACACAGCGTCGAGTCCTAGTCGCGACTGTGATTGGCTGTCAGATACACGCATGCGTCATGGTGATGGTTTCTATGAGAAATACCCGTATTGTGAATCGATCCCGGCTGCTGTAAACGGTGGAAGGTGTTTACATGTTGCAGCTCACAGATGGAACAGTAGAGCACATTTAATAATTCATGCCCGGGCTGAGAATTAATTAGCCAAATGCAGCTTGTCCTGTATGGGGGGGGGGGGCACTGGGGAGAAAATGGTATGTTCCACACACACACACACACACACACACACACACACATGATATGGAAATTTTGTACTTCTTGATGAGAGATATTTGAACTGAAGACTTACACATGAGAAGGTTTGGTGAGAATGTAAATGTGTCCTGTGACCTGTGGCCATTTGTGTGTATTTTGCAACCCATGGGTGCCTTGTGACATAGTTGTGGTTTATGACCCAGGTAGGGTTTGCGACCCATGCAAGGTTTAGTTACGACTTCCATCCCTGTGAACTGAGTGAAAACACACCCACAAGAAGATGGATAAATACCATGTTTGTCTCACAACACGTTGAGTCTTCACTTTGTAACAGACCAGCATGTTGCTCTGTGATTTCTCCTCTTGATCAAGATTAAATCCCTGTTTGGACCTTGAGCTGACTCCGATCTCCTTCCTCCAGTTCTAAACCATCGGGTAATTATTTTAACAACACACACACACACACAGTTATTTAAAGGATGCACACCACAAAGACACACACTTTTCACAGCTGGAGGATGAACAGTGCCACCTTGCTTTAGGCAAACGCCACTGCGAGCAGGTACAACTCCAGCCTCCAGTCTTTACCCACACCCACCACCACACACACACACACACACACACACACACACACACACACACACACACACACACACACACACACACACACACACACACACACAAACAAACATACACACTTCCCTATTGCATCTGCTGCTACTAATCAACCCATTTTTCTTCTCCTCTCTCATCGCCGTCTAGCACTACTATATATGTTGTGTGTGTGTGTGTGTGTGTGTGTGTGTGTGTGTGTGGTACCAGTCCATTGAGATGCTCTGCTTTTGTGCTGTTTGTCATTTATCTTACGACTGCTCTCCTGCGTTTTTCTTCCCTCTCACGCTACTTCTTCATTCTGTCTTTGAACAAGCGATGCATAATTCAGGAGCGTGCGGCATCCTGACAGTAGCATGGCAACCCAATCATCTCTCACACAGACACACACACACACACACACACACACACACACACACACAGTACACACACAGTACACACACAGAGAGAGAGCTTCTAACACGCACTTTTTCTTGACTAAAGTGCAGGTTTACGAAGACTATTTTAGACATCAGTTTTTCACGCGCTAAAACCGGAATCACAGAGAATAAACCTCCCAAAACAGAGAATAAACCTCCCACTCTGGCGGCAGGAAGTGAGAGCCTCGTCACCTTCCCCCAACAGAGACTGGAAGTCGGGGAACGGCAAGCAGATAAGAGGTGTAGAGAACGGGTTCCTCCGCGGCTGTAAAGCGTGATTGAATATCGACGATGCACTCGCTGAGCGGAAACGTGGCTCTTAATATCCGTGGCATCGTGCGAGAAAACGGCAATCAATCCGAAGAAAGGAGGAGAAGAAGGGAAAAAAGGTGCCTTTTTGAAATTGACGAGCGGTTAATTGCAATTTGTGATACTTGCAGCTGCTCGCCGGGTTTTTCAGATCTCTGAACCTGCAGTGCAGAAAGTTCGAGTCACACACACTCAAGCATGTACCAACAACTAATCCATGTTCAAGGGCACACGCTGCAGAGCAAAACACACACACACACACACACACGGACCGTATGGGGCCACCAGAGGAATGTTTGGCCCCCTGTTATTTAAACAAGGAGAAAATTGGTTGCATTACCGGCGAGAGCCGGGCTAATCCTGCTTCTTTTCCAGCCTGCATCTATTCTATAGCACTACCAGATGTGGGGTAAGACACACACACACACACACACACACACAGTCACTCATGCTAGATTAGAGACACACAATCCAAAGTCGTCAAGTGTGTGTGACGAGGGAATCCTATCCCTTCTAAATGTTTCCATCTTTGATGAATCCGACAGACTCGTCCAAACAAACTGTCGCTGCAGCAGCCGAACATTTGCATTCATGCAAATTTAACAAATTGTCGACCCGGACCTGGCACCACTTTGGCAAAAAAAAAAAAAAAAAGGCTGGAAAAAATGCAGAAACGCTCTTTCAAAAGTCAGGGAGGAAGTTGACTCACGAATGGTGGGTCAAAAGTTAAATATTAACTTATTTCACACACAAAGAATATCACATTCCTTCCTGCCGTTCTCTCCAGAGATATTACAGCTTTTGGTGGCTTTTCACACAGAACGGCATGTTTAAATCTAAACTGATTGCACTTTATATAAAATACGTATCAAAACGCACAAATACTGCTTTAACTTTCAGTATAAGTTTTATTATGTGGGAAAGAAACAAGAAAAAAACAACCTTATCAGGGCTTCCATATCACATCAGGGGTTAGTTCAAGATCAGGATCTAGAATCTGATATAAACTGTATATAACATGTCCACATCGGGCTTTTATACTGGGAATCTGGATTCTGGGACTTTCTGAAGCTGAATTTATTCTATATTTAAAATAAAACAAAAACAATCAAATAATCTGAAAGAAGACAAACAAAAACATGTTTGGACGGAAAGAAACATTTGCAGGCGGAACAGCTTATTGTTCAGACACACTGGCAAAAGTTTCTATATGGCACAGTGTGTGTGTGTGTGTGTGTGTGTGTGTCCACAAACTCACATCTGTCGGTGATGGAGCATGTGTGCACCAACAGAGAGCGCGCGCACACACACACACACACACACACACCACACACAACACACACACACACACACACACACACACACACACACACACACACACACACACACACACACACACACACACACACACACACACACACACCAGCCACCAGCTGAGGAACTGCGGTGCCGGCTATGCGCGGTGAAAGGCCACATTATTATTTATGCACACTCATAAAGGGAGAGGGTAAACTCTTCATAAATCACACATACCCGAGAGGCAGAGAGAAAGAGAGAGAGACGGAGGGGTGAGGAGGAGGAGGCGGGGGAGGGGGAGAAGAGAGGGGAAATGGGAGTGAGGGATTGTGGGTGACAAGGGGCTCCAGGCCTCGTATTTCCCGGGCCGGCAACACAAATATCAAACCGGCTCGTTCGTCATCCCCGAAGAGCAAACACATCAGCGGTGGTTACACCAGTCCTGAACCCCTTTCTCATAAATGTGCATACACACGCACACACACACTCACAGACACACACACACACACACACACACACACTCACAGACACACACACACACACACACACACACACACTCACAGACACACACACACACACACACACACACACACTCACAGACACACACACACACACACACGGAGTGAAGCCGCACACATGTTCCAGCTCTCTTCCCCTAAAGTCATAGCCTGAGCCTAATAATCAGCTTTCTCCTCCCTGTGGCCGCCGCAAGGCCAGCTGCTCCCTCCAACCTCCTCCCCTCCCTCCTTCCTCCTCCTCCCGGGATCTGACAGAGAAATAGAAGGAGTGATTAACTCTGAGCTGCGAGGCTTTTGCCCTCTCACCTGTGGCTCTCTCCTCCACAGGCTTCCTCCTCCCTCCTCCCTCCTTTTCTCTCCATCTGCCTCCCTTGACATTACACTTTCATACTGATGTCACCTCTTTCTTTCTTCACGTCGTCTTCCTCTTTGTGCAGACGCAATTCTTAAGGATGGTTAAATGGGAAACTCTGTATTTTTCATTATTGTTGTAAATCCATTTTTTACTTTAATGCCTTTTTTCTTCTTTAGGGGAAAACATTCTGCTCTCCTCTACAGCTACATATATATATATAAATATATATATATATGCGTGAACTATAGGTTGCCATGGAGTGCCAGCACCGCTCACAGCCTGGAGGAGGGAAACATAACAAAGGAAGCGTCACCTGTAGATGTCCCCTGCACCCATCAACATGCGTGTTCCTTCCAAGCAGCCTTATTAGATAGGTATTGACTCGACATGAAAGCCTGGAGCAGGAAAGTAGGATTTGTGCAGCGTTACACGTCTGCACGCTGCAAAAGCACAAAGCGCCACCTGACAGCACCATCCATCAGTTTATATGACGGGGGCGCCCGCCTAATGCACGTGTTAGTGTGATAGTGATGTCACCGACGACACAGAACACTAACGAAGCCCTGAAACAAGCAAACGTTTGCTTTTTATTTCCTCCATAAGTGTTAATTTGCTTGTGTAACCCCCCTTTAACGGCTCCTCTTCCATACGTCCCTCCCACACGCAGACCGGCTGATCATTCGAGGGGCCTATTAAGACACATTACCGTCCGCCGAGCGCCATTCATTAGGCCAATCAGCTGGGTGATGAGGATGAGAGGCAAAAAAATGAATAACAACAATAGTGTGTGTGTGGACACAGATGTGGTTTCAGCTCTGTAATTGCAGCAGAAATCATTAAATACTTAACCTAAATGAGTTGGATTCGGTATTACGAGCATTTATCTCCACACACACACACACTCACACACACACACACGTGTCGGGGAGTGTGACTTTCTGCTGATTTGAGTTATTAGCGGTGGGGAGCGAGTGGAGGGAAAACAACCCACGCTTTCACACACATGCACACTCGTTGGGGGCAAAGTCATGGAGGGAAACAGATGGCTGTTCAGGTCAGAGACTAGATTTGCTGTAAACAAGTGGATCTATAAAGGATCATTAGCTGGATGTGATTAGCTGCTCTGCCAACTGATGAAGCTAATACTGACGACAAACAGCCGCTCCGACGTGGACGTGTTGGATTACACATCATTTCAAATGGAGGGCCGCATCCTCTCACCTCTGACCCCCGCCGGACCACGGTCAGGTTACAGCACGACCGTCTCACTCCATTAGCAGCTAATGGGCGGCGTGACGGGGGGCGTGATGGCGGCGCGGAGTCGGCCGTGATTTACAGGAGGAGCAACAGCGAAAGGACGAGATCCGAGAGGGGTGCGATGACCTGGAAGTCACACACGCCCACGCAACCAAAACAGAAAGGGGCCCTTATCCGGACCCGGATCCCGGTCTGCTTCGGTGAACTGACAAATGACTTTGGAGAGGTGCCATCATTCAAAGTCGAAAAGGTAGAGCGACGCATCGTCGGGAAGGAATTAAAATTCCAGCGCTCGACTTCATGAGAAAACTTAAATGAAAAGCAGGCGAGGATTCTTTCACCTTAAGCCTTCCTCCACTCCATGCATCGTAATTACAATCAAACGTGTGTGTGTGTGTGTGTGTGTGGGCATTGTTAATTGAATATAATCAGATGAAGAGCCGCCGTGATGCTGAGAGGAGGGAGGGGGTGAATCAAGGTCGAGGCTGATGAGATATGATGATGAAATCAGCTCAAGTGACCGAATCCCGCCGGGCAGAAACGTTCAAGCGCTCCGGTCTGATCCGATCTGATCCGCAGGCAGCAGATATAATCTGCCTTTATTCAATATACTGTAGGTTTGCTGGAGATTAGAATATATTAATGTGTAATTGACGTGCATCATAAACACAAGGTAAGGACGAAGCAACAGGAGCTATGAAGGTTATATGAACGATATAAACAACAAACATCAGGAACAAGAGACGCCGCCGCACAGTTTAATAGAAAGCAACTGTCAATACTAGACGGCATATTTAGGAATATGATGTCACGTAATGAGAAGACCGGAGCGGAGGCTGGAAAACATTTAAAAATACCTATTTTCCATTATGCAGCTTCCCTTCAGACAATCAAATCTCTGCATGTCTGGAGCCTCGGGCTTCCACGGCGACGGCAACCTTTACAAGAAATAAATAGATAAACGCTCTTTTCGCCTGAATAAAATCAATTAAACGGAAGGGACATAATGAACGATAGCCGATTCATTTTATATGCAAGAATCCATGACTAAATCAGACCACCTTAAACCTTTGAGTTGTTATTTTCCTTTCCTTTCGCCTTCTTATTACCAGACGGTGCTATATGGATGAACGTGCCTCGCCGAGACGTCTTCCTAATCAGCGCGTTTGAACCTCACGCTCCCCCGCTCATCACCGGCCATTCAGACGGGGCGCCGAGTCAGAAGATTCAGACAATCAAACGCGGCGGCGGCGAGCGGAGGTGAAGGGGCGAGGTGTCGCCGAGCAACAAGCGCTCATCAGCACGCAATCACATCGCCATTCACGGAAACGTTTTTTTTTTTCTTTAAGTAACGCCTCATTACGGCCTGTCAGGAGATGCTCCCGTCTGTCAAGGGATAAATCTTATTACGAGGCCGTATGTTCACATTTATCCGTGTTCTTCTTAACAAATGACCCCGAGTCTGAGAAACATCAACTAAATGAGGTCATTCTTCAAAAGGGTGTCATTTTCCTGAAAGATGCTCGTGACCACAGACCCACTTTAAATACCATAACATGCTTCCCCGATTCATCTCGTCTATCCGGCGCTGTGACGTGCAGGCGGAAGAGATGGATGATGGGAGATGAGCTTGTGATCAAGTGGGTGACATTTCCAGCCTTAGCATTTACAGCAACCAGAGGCTGCACAGGAGGTGATTAAAAAGGGCTAATTAAAGTGAGATGGAGGAAATCATTCCACCTTTTTTTCCCCTCCCCGCCATTAAATTTCCCATGAAATTAGATTTCTCGTTTGGCTGCATGGGATGGGAGGCTGACTCCCCCCCCCACCCCCGTCTCCCTCCCGACAACAAGGTCTGCGTGGAGCAATGTGCATGTGGAATGAGGAGTGACGGTCCACTTACGAGGGGACGTTACGCTCCCCGAGTTTAATTCGGAGGAGATCGGCCTGACAAGAGAGGACACTCGGATTCACATTCAGATTCCTGCTGCGGCGAGAAATGACGGGAGGCGGCCTTCTAATCGCCATCTATGTGGGCTTTCGTGTCTCAATGAACACAGGAAACAGCAGCCATACATATATATATATATATATAAATATCTTGTATGTTAACGGCGTGATGCTATAGGACAGCCTGCCTGACAGCTCCTGTGCTCCGTGGAGACGTAAGGAGATCCCAGAGGAACGGGAATGGGAAGGAATGACAGCTCCGGTTGTGTTAAATGTGTCGAGATAAAGCAGCACATCTGTCAATACCTAGAGAGAGCAGGAGTGAGGAGGAGGAGGAGGAGGAGCGAGGGGGGAAGGAAAGGCAAAACAACAGACTTTGTAGAATTAATACCTGACAAATGATCACATCCTGTATATCCACACACACACACACACACACACACACACACACACACACACACACTGGAGTCCATGATGGAGGACGGAGCGGGTTAAATAGTCTCTAAACTACTGTGATTTGACCACGGCGGCGTGACAAGAGGAAAGAGATCGAAATAGCTGT
Source organism: Chelidonichthys spinosus (assembly GCA_029853015.1). Lineage (NCBI taxonomy): Eukaryota > Metazoa > Chordata > Actinopteri > Perciformes > Triglidae > Chelidonichthys > Chelidonichthys spinosus. The sequence goes on from CM056844.1 coordinate 3,844,363, forward strand.
TATGTCTCCCTACTTCTCCAAAACCATTAACAAAGTGGTGGGGTGTCTGACAGGTCAATGACTCCAACTGTCTTGAGAGCTGCAGGGCAAGCGCACACACACACACACACACACACACACACACACACACACACACACACACACACACACACACACACACACACACACACACAGTGAAGGGTCAAAGCCGAGGCGAGTATAATTGAGTGCACCGTGACCTGCTCTCTTTATACTCGGCTCTTTTGTGCCTACGAGTGTTCGCCGCTTCCATGTGGTCACACCTTCCTCGCATTCATCAGATCCATATTAATATTCATGAGGAGGCTGGTGGCCGGCGTCTCGGGACGCTAATGAACATGTGTGTGTGTGTGTGTGTGTGTGTGTGTGGCGACGTGCAGGGGGGCAGAGCTGTAATCAAATCACAGCCGCCCCCTCATCTCTGCTCATCAACCACCAGTGGCGCTCCTTCCGTGGCCGCTAATGCTAACACGCTACGCTACACGCCTTCCTGGGGTTCGAGTGTGTGTGTGTGTGTGTGTTGTGTGTGTTGAGTAATGGTCGGGGGCTGGCCCAGATAAAGAGGTCTGGACTCGCGGCTAAGCTAACCACTAGGCGTACAAATAGCTTTCCATTATCGCTCATTAGCATCCGCGGCTAACACAGGGCCCATGCTGTGCGGTGAAGGGCCCTCACAATAGGGCCACTCCTGGATGATTGATGGGGAAACAGCGTCGGCCACAATAACAGCAAACCAAAAACAGGGAGAGAGAAGCACTAAAGATAGAATCTGTCGGCGGCGGTGGCGAGGGTTATAAAAACGTAGACAAACAAAAGGAAGTCAGACTAATCACGGCTTGCCAGGCTCGGCTCATTAATCTACGAGAGCTCGGAAGCCCGCAGATAAGTGGGATGACTGCTCGTCCTATTCTGTCTGCTATCTTTTCATCAGCGGCGAAGAAAAACAAAAGGATAGAAATGAGAAGTGAGATGAAAGCAGGTGGGGGGGGGGGGTCACAAAGCGCACCGCAGCCACGGAAACGGGGAGTCGAACTCGGGGTAAGTCGTTAGCGAGGGAATTTGATGAAAATGCGGGAGCGGGATTTGATCTGTGACGCTCAGTCATCGCTGGAGAAAATGAGTCGTTAAAAATCTGACAAATAAGACTCAGATTTTGTGATTATAATCCCATCACCCTGGAAAATGAGGCTTCGGCTCTCTGAGATTGCAAAAAAAAACTATTTTTATTTTTTTTAATGAAGACTCCCACTGAGTTTATACATCTATTATTTAGCCGCGTCCCCTTTTTCACAAAGACTATTTTGCCATTATTGCGTGGGACAGGGTCGGCTGAATATTCCATTTTCATTTCATTTGGCCGTCTTGCTGACTCAGTGTTGATAATTCATCTGGCGTCGGGGCCCGCGGCTTATGAATATGGATTCCGGGCGGTTCATTAGCACATCTTAGGAATGCATTATGGGGGAAATTAGCAAGAGGGAATAAAATTGTCTCTTTATAGAAATCGGGCCACCGTCTTTGAGCGCGAGCGGAAAAAGCGGCGAACCTCAAACTACCAACGTGAGCGTGTGAAGTTACATCACTGCTGATTCGGAGAACCCCTTTCAAAGTCCTTTCATCTGGGGGGGGAAACGAACATGACAGCTAAATCACACGCCGCCGCTCCTACTCACGCTTTCTGGAGAGGAAAGTACGACGCATCACATGACGAGGACGAGGACTCACCCTGTCTCGGTCTTCCACCAGATCATGCAGCAGGTCGTCCATGTCCAGGATGCCTCCCTCCATGTACATCAGGTGCTGGGTCTTCACCTCGCTCTCCTCCTGCTGGACATCGTCATTCAACTTAATTGTGCAATTAAACGTAACTTCAACAGCTTGCAGTTCATAAAAACACACAAATATACAAAACAGAAACAGAATCCTCCACACACGTGTTTTACAGACCGAATGTTTGAATATGTGGTTAAAAATAGCTCCAATGCCATCGAAATCCACCATATTTACAACAAATGTGACACACTGACAGCCAGTCAACATAATAACCAAACATATATGCAGCTCCCACTCCTTCCCTGCAGCTTGGCAGGTACAGTAACATGACCTACATTACACTCTACATGGGGAACTTTTCCAGTCCGGGCACATTCCAGACCACACGTCAGGGTGAAGACCCCCTCGGAGCAGGAAGTACCCCGAGCCCGCTCCATCCATTGTCAAAGAGAACAACGGCGAGGTGCAATCTGTGATCTGCGGCGCCGGTTGACAGAAATCAACAGAGAAGTAACAGCAACAGCAGCATCTTCCCCGTTTTTAATGCGAGGCTGCTGCGGCGAGGCTGTGGGGAGCTCAGGGAGGGAATTCATGGGCAATTTACAGATAAATTGCATAAAATATAAACAGTAAGTCAAATCTCCTGAATGGGTCAAATAGCCTGGCTAGATAAATACCCCCCCATACACACACACACACACACACACACAATTTCTATTAAAGTAATGTCTGGACTAAGAAATCTCTGACAAGCCTTTATCTTTTTTAACAACGTGCAGTAGAAAATAGCCCATTAGGAGCCGCCCATACCAATAAGCAATCTGTCCCCAGCAACACACGACTACATAACCGGCTAAAGTACCAGCCGTATCGGCAATAAGCCGCCGAGGCTGGAATGAGTTTGGCTGAGAACCCAGCGAGCAGCTTCAGCTGTATCACCCAGACCCTCCTCGCTCCGCTGCACCCCAATGTGAATTACGGGGCCACAAAAAAAGGAGTGTGAATGCCTTGCACAATGGGCCTTTTCTCTTTAAAAACAAATGGGCATCCCGGGAGAACCCTCCTTCAGAGGAGCCCATCGGAGATTAGATCGTGGTTTGTTTTCATTTCATGTGACGGTTCTCGGGGAATCTCAGGTTCAGTTCCTCGATTCCTCCAAAGGAGGCGACTGTTGATCATCATGAATGGAGGCAGAGCACCAGAAGAACCGGTCCGACCAGAACCACCGCCGGCATTCTTCAGCCTCTCACACTGTTTACAGTGTTTGTGGGAACAAATGCATGTATGCATGTGTGTGTGTGTGATTGATTCTATGGTAATGACAGTGATCCACATTAGGACACACACCTTTGTGAAATGCGTCATCGGGAAGGGTTCATTCACATCCGAGGTGAAGTGTTAATTAGCTGCACCTCAGACGAAACTCGCCGAGGCCCCGGGAACGCTCTCTTCCTGCTTAGGGATGAAAAGGGATGGATGTGTGAAAGTAATCTAGGGAGGAACGGAGGGGGAGGAAAACTCTCTTGAAGTAACAACCGTTGGAGGGAAAAAATTACGCCATTAAAGCGCCTGGCGGAGGGGTTGATGCACGTTTCAATCCTCGGAAGGATGCTTTTACAGTTGGACAATGAAACCAACTTGACCTTCGACCCTCATCGAGGGCTGAACATGTAACATAAATGATTTAGAATGATCTTGTGGAGGGATTTAATACTTTCCGTCTCTGTCTGGCATGCAGAGTATTCTCCTCCAGTTAATCAGGTAATACTCCAGACGCTTTGATGAATGCAGACTATTTACGCCCGCCGGTTGTGACAGTTACAAATATGCCTTTTGCATAGTTCTGACGCACACACACACACTCACACACCTCGCCCTCCCACACACACACGAGAAGGAGGGCAAAGTGCTCTCAGCTTGTTGTGGCCGCTGTCAGAGTTGATATAGGGGCTGTAATCTGAACTGAACCTGCACAGACGGACGGAGCATCAGATGGCAGAGACGCGGCCGCGGCGCCCTCGCCGTTTCCCCTGAGAACTCACAACGCTCACAGTCTACATGCCCCGGGCTGGAGGCCCGTCGGGGCCGCCGGAAAACACATTTTAAAAAAACCGGCAACCAATTCCTGCACTTTTCCCCACATATTAAGAGAAATCTTACAGCGACTGGAAGAAACTATAATTCACGCTGTATAACGAGCCGTAACCGCCGTCTCTCCTGCAGATGTACGTACAGACTCACAGCTGAGATCAACCTGCTAATTAAGGATGCGAGGCTGTAAACCAACACACACCCTGCGTGATTAAACCCGGAGGTTTCTGGCGGCGGCCCTGCTGTCAGCGGCGAGGCCCGGGTGGAGAAATGTGCATCTAATGTGGCCGCTGAGTGGATTCTGCTGGCAGGAGCAGCCGGTCACATCCATTCCGCTGGTCTCTGACGAAGCTGCGCTCGTCCTCGTGACGCTCTGCTTAAATTAAGAGATGGCAGGCAGACTGCTGAGTCAGCGTCTAGCAACAGCTCCCAATTGACTTGCCTGGCGAGGAGCGGTGGAGAGCCTCGGTGCATACTAATCGCTCGCACTCACTTTTAGCCCACTTGAGGTTTTGCACGCCAGCAGGTCTGGATGAAGGACCGTTGGGCAGGATGGGCTCGGCCGAGGCGCTGTGACAGCTCACGGGACGGCGAGGAAGATGAGCTTCCGTGTGTGTGTGTGTGTGTGTGTGTTGCTTTCTAGGGGTTTGTGTATGGAAGCAATCGATCCTTCCATCCCTTCTTCCCGAGGCCTCTCGCATCTCACCAAGGGGGAGGGTGCGTGGGCGGGCTGAGGGGGGACCAGCCAACCGATTACACCCCAGACCTGTCACCAATCCTAATCCCCAATCACTCACGGGACAAAGCCTCCTGTCGGCGGCTCACATCCCCGACTGCGGCCACATTGAGGACATTAAAACGGCAAACTTCCACCTGCCCGCTGAGATACGGCGGCTTCAACAGGAAGCTATTGTACAGGTGGACAGCCGCTGCCGCCGCCACTCTCATCATCACAGAGACGAGGCTCACATTGGCGCCGTATCACGCCGGGACAGCACGCACATACACGGAGGCTGATTAATAAAAGGTCAGTTCGGCAGGATGATTAATGTTCGAGTGATTGCAGCATCGGAGGGGGGAGGGAGGGCAGCTCCTACATTTCCCAGAGTGCCTTTCAACTCCCACCAGAACAGGTACGAGTGAAGGTCACGTGTGGAAGCGAACCAGAGTATTGACGGTCACACCCCTCGATTCAAAGTGCCCTACGGCTGCAATGCATTCTGGGCAAGTTGGTCATCATATGACGTTCACAGGAGCTTACAGAAGAATGTAACAGTACAGTTAACTGATTAATTAACCACTTGTGTTTATAAATGATAGTAATGAGAGTAATGATGTCATAACTGTCATTACAGGACCGGTATTCACTGCAGAGTGCACCGCCAAAATAAAAGTTGGATAAATCTTTCAATATAAAGGAGGTTTCAGCTAAAAATGACCAGAACACTTAATTTTTGACATTTCACAGGAGATGCATTGACATATTTGTTATGGTTGAGTCCAATTTTTTTTAGCAAGAATGCATCATTATGGTCACGTGACACAGACCACAGTATGGGAGTTAATTAAACATGACGATTATAAGTGGAACGGGACGGTTTCTGTGCTGCACAATGACGTGAAAGCGGATCAAAGAGGCGGTTTTTAGGCGGGTTTACCTGGTCCAGAATCCTGCGGTACCTCCGCGTAGCTTGCTCGACCAGGTCCCGCACGGTCCAGGCAGCTTTGCAGGGGACCACCACCGCGGTGTCCCCGAAAGTCACCGTAACTTTCATAGCGGCGGCGACTTCCACCGGGTTTCCTGGGAGGAAAAAAAGACGTCCGTCCGTCGGCGCCGCTCCGGGTTTCGGGACCAGGAAAAAGGAGGCACCTGTCCGTCGAAAGTGGAGCAACAGGTGTCTCGAGTCGGGCTGGAAATCACGACCGAGTCACTATTCCGCCTTTACCGAGTTAAACACGCGTGTTTACGTGGACAAACATGACACACGTCGATAGAAAGGAGACTTTCCGTCACGTTTGATCCGTGCGCCGAAACTCCCAAACAAAACAAACTGCGCGAGGAACCCGGAAGAAAATCACGGTGACGCTGGTAATCCAGGAAACAGCAGCGGGCGCCTCTGGAGCGCTTCACCCATGGGTGTCCTCATCCCCAGGTTTCTAATGTGTCCTTTAACATGGTGGATGCCAAAAGACACAATAAAACATGTTTTAATTCAAGTTTATTAGTAAGTTTATTTAAAATTAAAACATTATGATGAAGCAACTGTTTTATTTAATCTAGATGTCTGATAAACGTTTTTTTTTCCTTTATGAATGTCTTTATTTTCCTGTGTAGAGCCCTTATATTTTCAACAGAGTGAAAATCCAGCCCAAAGGCTGCTATACGCCTCATTGACTCCGTTCTGAAGATGCTGAAGTGCCTTAGGCTTGCATTATTCCCACTGACCATCAGGGGGCGACTCCTCTAGTTGCAAAAAGACTGCATGGAAGTCTATGAGAAAATGACCCTGCCGGTCACATGATTTATTATCACAATATTCTCTCACTTTTTCTGTGTATGCGACATATAAATGCATTTTTTATATTGCCGTATTAAATTATTTCCTAAATGCCACCTTATTACTTCATCAGACACACAGAAGGAAAAGTTGAGAATAATATTAGCCTAACTGCTTCTAATCCCCCCACTATAACCAATGTTATGTGTTGTGAAATTGCCTTCATATACATGTGTGTTTGTTCTTCTCTATCCGTCTTCATCTACGGTGTTAGCACGCATTTGGTGGGTTTGGAGGACTTCATTACCCAGAAATCATGAAAAGTGCCTTCAGATGACAATTAGCTTGACAACTTTCCCATTTCATCGCATCTCGTGCACAAATAAACATCCTGCCAGTGACCATAATGCATTTCTTCCTCATTATATCCTTCCTTATTTGAACACGTTATTTTCCAAGATGTGAGGCGGCGGCGTGACAAACAAATAGGAAAGAAAGAAACAACACAAGCATGGAAAGACATTTTTGAAAATAACGTTTATTATTATATTATTGAAGTCCAGTAGAAAACAATATGCAAACATTTTAAAAGATAAGCGACCATTAAAACAATATTCATAACTCTAAATAAAGGTTCTTTTTCTGTTTTTTCCCCCCAAAAAATCAGAAGCCTCTCTGTTTGTCCAACAGTGTTTGCACATTATGATGACATCACTTCCTCCTATCAATAACGATGCTCTCTGCCCTACATCATCTTCACATATGACATAAAAGCAGGACTTTGTTCCTCAGGATTTAAAAAGGTTTACAGCCATCTATTGAGCTTAAAGCGAAGTTATAAAGGTTTACGCTGAGGTCTAACAAGCCTCTTTTTTCTTTTTCTTTTTTTTTTTTTTTGAGTCTTTGCAATCTCACCCTCGTCTGGAAGTAAGGCGTGCTCGCCAAACTGTTGGCCGTCAATAAAATCCCAGTGATGGTTTTTGTTGTTTTGTTCAGCTCCCTGAGTGCAATTTACAGGGTTGGGTTGTCTGGGTCGATCGCCGCGTTGATTTGCTTTCAGTCTCCCAGCACTGCCCCTTTTCCAAAGAGCAAAATTGACATGTTCTCAGCGGCGGTGCCAGCACCCCTGTGTTTCAGCTCAGTGTGAGACTGAAGCTTGTCAATAACTGGGACTTGCTTCACTTCCTGCTGCGCTGCTTACAATTACAGGCCCCCGAATAAGTAGCACAAAAACCTGTGTGTGTGTAGAAGTCGGGGAGGGAGGGAGAAAGGGATCGCAGTCACGAAATATGACTTTCAGTCCACATGAGGATTTAATTTCAGACCTGAGGTATAATATTCACGGGGCAAAATTGCATTTCTTTTGTGTGCGCCTGCTGAAAAGCTCCAATTGAATTGGCCAAAAAAAGGCGCTCGCCTGTGAATAACGAGTGTAGCCAAAGTCTAATCACAGTTATCCAAATAAAAAAAACAGCCATCATCGGGAGCCATGGTGTACGGACGCAGAGAGATGCATGTTGTTGGTGTTTTCCACTTTGGCGGTTTAGGGGGATTATTGTCAAGCACTGCTGGCACTTCCTTTTAAAAGGTACAGGTAAGGAGAAGTGTGCATGAAAGAGGAACGGATGGTGAATATGGAAGTATCTGCCGGCTCCAGTAGCCCCACTGCTGTCCTCCCTGTCAGCCTGCTGTAAGTGATCTCTTCCATAGCCAACAAGTGACCCACAAAACAGCCAGCTTTAAGTGTTAACCCCAGCTGGCAGAACTCAGGGCTCAGCATGGGGTCAAGCTCGGCTCGCCTGAGTGTTTAAGTTGCCCGCTGCGCCCCGCTGCACACCGCTGTACACCGCGTTTAACACCGGATATGACCATGAAGGCGTCACGCTTTTTTTAACATGCTTTTCAGCTGCTATGTGTCGGATATCTATATCTGTACGCATGTTTTTGATTTTCCACTTTTCAATTCTGGGATCCTCACTCAAACTTAGGAAAAGAATATCTTTTTTGTGGAGTGAAACGTTTGGAAAGGCCACAGAGAGATAACAACCTCACAAAACGTGCATCATGGATCATATTTAGCTGTTTTTGTTTGTTTTCTATGGAATCTTTGGAATGTCGTTAAACCAGGACGTACTGTTCTACCGTGCAGCAATCCCTCCAAAATAAGAGCGGTTGACGCCTGCGTTCATTTGAAGACATCCTTCCTCTTTGACACTCCTGGGAAAGCATGTCGTCGCAGCGCCAGAGGCGGACTCGAGTGCCGTTATGCAAGCGGATGAGTGAGCTTCTGTGTTAATCATCTACTTTTGTGGCAGCTCCATTGGCAGGAAACCAGGAATGAGCTATTATGTCACCAGCAGCATAGAGGATCAGAGAGCAGGTTACGAAGGGAGAAATCACAGCCGGAGGCGGGATGCGGATCTGCAAACACATATTTTCACACTTTTTACGATATTTCCTCAGTTTTCTTGTCATAAAGGACGTGCCGTCCGTCTTCGACTGTTGCACACGCCTAATTACACTAATTAGATATTTCTCAGCTAAGCTTTAACGAGACCCGACTCTCGCCCTTTGCACGATGCTCCTTGATGGGTGAGACTTTATACTCACTAGACAGGTAGCACATCACACACTCTCTCACACGCACACACACATGGCTTAATGGATCAAATTAGCACTCTGGCACATAAACCCTGTTTTTCCACCAGTTATCCCCCCCTCCCTTGTTCTTCTCCCTTTCTTCCTCGCTCCTTCTGTTCGGAGACAGTCGCCGGGTAATTAAAATCTACATTGAGACAAAAAAGTTGCTTTAATTTAAGTTCATTACACCGCGCCAGTCTGTGGCTTCGCGGGAGATCTTTTTTAGTAATCCTCCCGCCTTGAAACCATGGCAACTGCAGCATAACCTCGTTTTTTTCGCCCTAATCACAGCGAGCGAGACTGCTAGACGTCGCTTTGGACAATTATGGGGCTACATCTGCAACAAAGGCAAAGAAGGCAAGAGGCGATGGTTGTGGAAAGGTGAAGTGTGGGGGGGGGGGGGAGTTAAGTGCTTAGAGAGGAAATGAAAGAGAGGCTACACATCTACATGGTTTAATGGCTCAAAAATGGCACCTTGAACATCTGACTGACATCCTGTCGCCTCAGAAGAGCTCTTCTGTGCTCATTCTGTGGTGATTGGACCAAGATTTCTACTCTCAGCCGACACCTTCTGCATAAGAAGGATTATCTGTTGTTCCCTTTTGTTGTTGTTTATGGTGTATATAGTCTAGCCAGTGAATGGCCATGCATTTGGGTGAACTAGCCCTTTAAACTTGCTTGTTCTTTGCACTCAACAAAGGCCACGGTGAGCAAACAACCTGGATTTTATTGCAAGCGGGAGGGGCCGTCGGATTGGTCGTGGCCCCAGAGGTCAAAGGTCAGAGGGGGGAGAAGTTGAGAAGGGCTTTACTGTAATAACACCACCTCATTATGGGGTATCATTACCTCTCCAGCGGGGTCAGACATTTGTTTTGGTTGACCCGGCTTCAAAGGGGACACGTCGCGGTTCCGTGACCCCCGGTCAAACTGAAGGGATTCTGGGTAATTATGACGGGGCTGGTGCCGGGAAGAACACAGTGAGGTTAAGTCAGCAGGAGAGAGAGAGAAAGACAAATAAAACGTCCACCTATGTGTAACTATTCCCCCCCCATGTGGAGACCCATCCACCAAACACTCAATTAAGTTATGCAAATGCACTAATTGCAAATGCCTGGCGGTCCCGTCTCATCACTTAACCCTCAGTAACCTGTTTAAAGGTTTCCATAGCAGCTTAGAGTTGGACTGGCGAGCTGGATTTGTCCGTGGCGTTGGATGGCGGATGAATAGAGGGTCTTGTGTGCGGGGGGGGGGGGAGAAGAAAAGAGAGATCAAAAATCTGTCAATCAAAAAACCCAATTATCATTCACAATCAGCGCTGGAAAGACACAAAGGGAGGCTCTCATGCGACGGATCAGTGGTCTAGACCAGAACAATTACCACATAATTAGTTCATCAGACAGTCCCTGATTGATCCGGCTTTGATTTGCATGCAGAACTGGGTCGGAGGAAAGCCCGGCTTTGTTCCCGAGCAGATCCTCATGCTGGAGGTTCCTGATGGGAGACGGAGGAATCACTCCTGGAAACCTTCGACGAACGCAGCGTGGAGCTCCTTCCAACCTAACTGCCCTCAATTTGAATCTTCAGTGATGAAGGTGCCTCTCCCGTCATAACGGAGCAGCCCGGATTGCAGTGCATGATTGCGAGACCGAGGTTGTTATTCACTTGACCAGCCTGGACCTGATTCTGTGGCGGGGGGTGAGGGGGGGATCAATGATGAAGAGGAGGTGGGCGGAGGAGAAAGTAGACCTCACGCTGCGTTTCTTTCAGCGTCCAGGCTGCATGACTTTCTGGGGGAGAGAGTGTGAATGGGCCGTGATTGCCCATGATACAAATGGGCGAGTGGACGCGGCTTTTTGAGACGCCACCCGGCAGCAGCTCCATGGCTCGCTTTGATTTAAGGGAACCGTTGTTATGGCGACCGGCACCCTGCTTATGATGGAGCCGAAGTGACTCCAAATGAACACGTTGAATCAATTAATAAATGGGATTGTTCGGCATCTCGAGATGATTTTTTTATTTGGTTTTTGCAAAAATCTCATCATGAAATTTTGAGTCAGTGTGTGTGTGTGTGTGTGTAGGGAGTTTCTGCAGTGAACAAACCTGCTTAACTTTATAAAAGGGTCTAATTTCCATCGGGGAGGAGGACTCACCACACTCATTATAAATCAGGTTTTTTTCCACATGAGAGACTAGAGGAGAAGAAGAAGAAGAAGATTGATTTAAATGTGAATAGATGCTGGATATCATCTCTTTTGACAGAATGGGGGAGGAAAGCTGCTTCTAGGGGGGCTTCCTCAAGTCTTAAGTCCAGTTCTCCTAAAGTCAAGGCCACACGTTACCCTGAGACGATCAATCCCCTCTCATCCCAGGCTCATGCATCCCCATTAACTCAACAATACGCCGTCTTGTATCTTCCTCTTCCTCATCTCGCTAAATCCCAACCCAAAGGAGGTAGCATAAATATGGATGGACCGGAGCACGGAAATAAACTCTGGTCTCTCCCTCTCGGTTCGCGGGTCGATGGCGGAGGTTAAGTCCGGGCTTACAGCTGCTTCATCGGGACTCCAACGAGGTCGAGGATGAAAAGGAAGAGCTATTTCTGTCCAGCCCTCCTTTGTAATTAGAGCGGAATCCATACGACGCAGTTTCTCAACCAAGTCTACAATTCCGCCCGAGCCATAATTTACTTAATTACCCAGAGACGCCTCTTTGATTCAGTCAATATCAAAAAGAGCTTTTCTGGAGGAGAGGTAGGGAATGATAGTAATTTTCAGGCTGTTTGGCTCCCATTCGCTGCTTGTGAGCAATAAACTGATTATAGATGAGAGGCCGTCAGATACGTCTGTTGTGCCTTTTTTCCCTCGGTGACAGAGCCATTTAAAAGTGAGGGCTTCAGTGAAAGTACACTTCAAATCCCATAATAGCAGAAGGAGCTAATATTGATCCCATTTTCCTGTCTGCTTAGCATCCTCCAGCTATTGTGCAGACCTGAGACGGGCTGCGATTCCCTTTTTTAATCTGTTGGAACGAAAAACACTGCAAGTTCGCACGCGGCGGAGGAAGAGAAAGTGAAGTGCACCTTCGGGAGGCGACGGAAGACAGGGTGCCACTTACCTGCTGCAAGCCCAGCGAGGATTTTCCCTCCAAGAGGCGGGGGAAAACGCCAGGCCTTACTTTGTAAGCCTCTCTCTGCAGGGCTGCGATTAGAGGACATTCCTCGTGCGGGCGGCCCGTCGGTGGTCACCGCCGCCGCCGCCATGTAACGCACGGTCTCCGGCGTCTTTGAAGTGGCGGGATAAGCCAGGCCTTGGACGCGGGACGAGTTCAAAAGGGCCCCACGGAGGGATTTTTGAAACCCAGAGAAGGAATCCAGCTCTTCCTCAGATCATTTCCAGCCCGGTTTCCCACCGTGTCAGCGAACAGCCAGAGAGGAGGAAACAGAAGGGGAAAAAAAAGCCTGGAAGGCTTGTAGGCGAATGAGTGACTGAGACATTTTGATTGCTTTATTTTGGGAGGGCTTTGATTCAGAGACTTACAATTAGCGAGCAGCTGGAGTCGAGGTTCAAAGGCAGAAACATGACATTTCCCCCTCATCGTCCTGTCAGCTTTACATGCATGTTTCTTTACAACCAAACAACTGAAAGGACCGGAATCATGATGAGAAAACAAGTCTGAAGGCTGAACTCACTGCATGTAATACAGCATGCTACCATCACAAAGACAAAGGATTTCAAACTGAAGGCTAAAAGGCTTTTTCCTTTTCCTGTCCTTCTCCCTCCCCGTCCCATAATGCCCCTCTTCCTAATAAGCCCCTTCATGCTGCTGTCATCATTTAGCTCCCTCAATCGTGCTGGCAGCCAAAGATCCGGCGGAACCAAAGCGCTGTAATCAGAGGACGGAGTCGGGCAGAATCTGACTCTGCGTGACCTCGGAGGAGACGGGAAGCCACCGGGACACGTTCCCAATGCCAAACAGTCCCGCCAAGGCCTGGACCAGCTTAACAGGCTTTTACTCCGGACTGGAAATAGTCTTTGTATATGCTCTCCAGCGTGTGCTGCATAGTTAGTGAAACCCACGAGGCCGCACGGCTTGCCAAGACGGAAAAGTCTGCAGTGTCCACATATGACCCTGAACGCCACACGATCGGACCCCCAGGTGCTCCTGTGTGGGCTGGGACGTTACAGTAATGTAGTGTTTTGGCCGAAGCTGCGGCCCGAACCGCAGACAGGAAGCCGATTGTATCTGTGATGAAGAATGGGCTCATGCTCCACAGTTATGCTATAGCATCAACTCCACTATTATTCAAAGATAAAGATCGAGGAACAGCGTTTCCGTGGATGAATCTCCTGCTTGCCATTCATCAGATAAAAAAATGTGCATCCTGTTAATAAAGCACTTCAATGAAAAGCTGCAGCTCCTGCTCTATGTTAAATGTCTTAATGGACATTTTTTTTACTTTTGAGATTGTGCACACATAACGACTACAAGCCAATCAACCACTAGACTGCTTGGATCTTTCAAAATAAAAGCATGTCAAGCCTTCATATGTCAGCGAGGGAAAAGTCTGGATGAACACTTCAATCTCTGAAGGTCTTTTTGTTGCATGTTGCAGTTTATCTAAAGGGCTGAAGAGCAGTGAAATGAGGCTGAGAGAAGCAGAACGGAGTGACATCCTGTCACTGCTCTCGTCATTGCCGTGGCCATCAAGTTTTACGGAGCTGTCTGATCCCCGAAGTAAGAAAAAAAACTGCTCCCGGTGAGGTCTGATCCCTCAGCGTTGCTCTACTGGTCCCCACTGCACACTGACCAGCTGCACCAGTGGAGCTTGCACTGGGCTTTTATTCATTTGATCCAGCATACATTTCCTCCTGCCTCTCTTCACTGATCCGTCAAATTGCCTGTTGGAGGAAAAGATGGTGGAGCTCTTCTTTTTTTTTTTTTTTTCAGACAACAAAAAAACAACCCACAGGTTGTCTGTCCGTGTCTAAATGACAGGTGTCCAAGCCTGAGTGTGTGTGTGTGTGTGTGTGTGTGTGTGTGTGTGTGTCTCCGGTCAGACGACCGATCCTGCTAATCCCGTCCATCCCAGAGGACCGGCAGTGTGACTGGGTAATTGGCCACTGACTGAGCAAGACCGCTCTGGTGGCACTGCTTATTGAACCACTGTCAGAGAGAGAGAGGTAGACAGAGAGAGGTAGAGAGAGGTAGAGAGAGGTGGAGGCATAACGAGGCTGGAGAGGAATTGGAAGAGAAGGTAGAAAGAACGAGGGGACAAAATCAAGAGACAGATGAGGAGTAACAAGAGCAGAGAGGAGTGATCCAGATGGAATAAATACGTCGGGGAGGGGGGAGAGCGGGGGTGGGTGGACGGGGGAGGAAAAAGTGAAAGTGAAGAGAATTTTGAGAGTGACCCCGAAGCCACCGCTCCCTCTTCTCTCAGCTCAAATGTGACACTTTCATGATTACACTGGACCCCCTTTTTTTGGTGCTGGTGGTGGGGGGGCACAGCTTAATCTTAAAAGGATGAGCAGGCGGGGGGGAAGAAGCAGTGGGGACGGGTGAGGAGCGAGGCATGGTAATGGAAGTCTGGGTTAATACTTTCCTCCTCCAGCTGGCCGGCTAACAAATTGCCTTGTAAAAGCAGAAGCGATGGATAAATAAAGGATGGAATAAAGAAAAAGTATATCCCTCCAGCAAATTGGCTGTCATTGGATTATCCCCTATAAAGCAGGATTTGTGTGTGTGTGTGTGTGTGTGTGTGGGTGGATTTTGGGGTATATGTGTGAGCATTTTCTTGCATCACATAGATGTCAAGTGTGTGTGTGTGTGTGTGTGTGTGTGTGTGTGTGTGTAAAAGATGGGTGGTATCAGGCACCAGGCAGAAAGGGTTAAAGGCGAGAAAGGATTGGATGAGCGATCATTGCTTCATCGGCTCCATTAAACACACCAATGGCCTGTAAATCAGAGAGAAACACTCATCCTGCACACACACACACACACACACACACACACACACACACACACACATGGACAGGTAATGTCATGATATAAGTGAGTTGCAAAGCTTGAAATGTAGGTAAGTACGGGGCATGTTTCAGACGTGTTTTTGTCCCAATCAGATAAGATTGACGTCAGCGTGAGGTCATCACAGGTGACGATGTAACAACAGGAAGGAACACGCAGTCCCTCCACCAATACGCATTTACCATGCGGGACCAGCCGCCCCCCCCCTTCGGGCTGATCCCGGATCAGCATGCTGTCGGTGCCGAGGACTGAGTCAGCAGCTTTCCTGATATCTGATATATCCTCCTCCCTAACTCTCACGCCCGGAGAGAGAAGAACTCTGAACGTTTGGACGTGAACGAAGCAGAGAAAGGGAAAAAAAAGGTTGGGGACATTTATTTATCTGAAAGATAAGAGCGGGATTAAGGAAGGTGATGAAGGTGGAAGGTCATCGGCTGAGTGTGTGACCTTCCTTCCACGGGACGTCCCACGGATCCAGCCAGTAGGGCAGATATAAGAACCGTCCCTTCCTTACAGTCGTTTAAAATTGAATTATGATGACTGATGCTGCACAATCAATGGTGGCCATTTCAAAAAACTGTAGTGAAGTATTGATTCGGCCGCGGCCTGCAGTGAAGCCGTTTATCTCCCATTAAAACAATCCCTCCTAATCACCTTAAGGTGCTCTTTAGAATCATGGCAGGAGGAATTAGCAACAAAACTGTGCGTCGTTAGAATCAAATCTATTAATGTATGCGTCGTCTCGGCCTCAGGGAGGGTTTTTTTGTAAATAAAGTGCGATGATGTATGCGCTCATTTTGAACTCCCCCGAGGCTCCCCTCCATCGCAGCGATCATCCAGCGTTTACGGGCTGCAGCACATATTATCAGAAATCAGAATATTCAGGGAGACATCGGCAAAATATAGATGTTTTGGGGCATTAAAGCATGTAAAGTAATAACAAGTGTTTTTAAATATCAAAGAAGTGTTATTGCAGTAATGAGTGAGAATCAACCTTTAAAGTGGCAGCCATCTTTTCAAAGAGCACCCAACCATCGATCCAGCCGTCTCACATCCTCCGACCGACATGTGAATTACGCTTTCTGCCTTTGATAAGGAAATCACAGCCGCTCTGATGACCACCGTGGACGCCGCCGGCCGGTTTGAGATCTTCTGACAAGGTTAACAGATGATCAGTAAAGAGGGGCTCCCCATGGTCGCCGCCGCCGCTCCCTCCCTCCCTCCCCCTCGATATCAATCAATACCTGCTAACAAAACCTCCGCGGGGCTCCTCTCTCTCTCTGCACTCTTATTCATATTTCAGGATGTTATTAGAGCGTGCGGCGAAATGTCAAGCTCCTCACAAAGTAAATATCTCTCCGAGTGGCACCGGGCGAGCGGAGGTGGGGGGAGGAACTACTTTTCTTCTCTGTCAGACATTAGGGTAAGAATGATTTCCCCGCCGGCGGCGCCAAGTCGTTTGTTCCTGCCGTGTTTCCAACGATCATATTGGTGTGGGTGTTTGCATTTTAATGGATGCCGCTCCTCCTTAATGCTGGAGGGACCTTTAAGATGAATAGAGGGATATGAGTGTGTAAAAATGGGTTTTTATGCACACGCCAGCCGGAATCGCTTTGTTGAGATCAGCTGCCGTCCCCACCGGGCGAGTCGTGTCCGGGAGAAGAGAGGTGGATCAAAAGGAGCGTGAGGTGGTTGGTGACGGGCCTCCATCTTTTCTCCGTGTTACACATCAGCGGTGACATCAGCAGCAACAACCGAGGACAGGAAGTGTGTGTTGACTGAACATCTGTGTGTGACGCTCCCGAGCGACCGAGAGTGAGGGAGGCAAATAGTGCCGTGATGACAGCATCGTAGTCAGCCTCTGGGATTGTGGGTAATGAAGCTCTCGTGGGAGATCTGGGGCGCCGTCGCCAGCTTGGTGATGTCACAGTGCCGCGGCGAACAAGCACAATCAAAGCCCCGTTTGACAGGAAGCGAGGAGGCGCCGCTTCCTGTCGGCGGTGACGGCACGCGTGGCGACAGCTCCCGGCCGACCTCGTTCGTCGTCTTCGCTGTGACGGAAGATGTCTGCACGTCACACGGGCCTTCTGGGTAATTAGGAGGTAAAAACGACGCCCTCCCATTTTATTTACCACAAGACGAGTGACTTTCCTGGCGAGTCAAAGGATGCAACTGGAGAAAAAATCTCCCAAACGCTTCTGTCTGTGTCACGTCTTACCTCAGAGGAGGATTCATCCGTCTGCCGACTTGGAGGCGTTTCGTCTGCAGGCCGGGAATCGAACCGCGTCGCTGCGTCTCTCCGGCTTTGTGCTGAGGAGCACTGAGCAGGGATCAGGAAGAGCTTCGAGGAGCAGAACACCTCATTTGTGGCTGGTTCGTCTCCCAGCTTCTGGGAACTTTTGGTCCCACAGTGCCACCTGTTGACCGAAAATATATCTTCACAGATCATTTTAGACGGCCTTTTTTCTTCTCGAGCTTTTAGTGTCCGAATGATTTTATACGTCTGCAACCAAAGTTAATCCTTTTGCACTGTTTCCTGTCTGGAGGTACAAAACAAGACATTCAATTTCCCTTCTAGAGGCCGAATTAAGTTATTCAACCCATATTACCCAGAAAACCAGCTGATTCGTCTGCGATGAAAATGTCCAATTGTTTGTCGAGGTCACCAGAGGGTGGACTCCAAGTCACAGCGAAGCAGAACCAAAACTATTAAATCTTCCATCATTTCCCACTCCTCCTATAACCTCGTTGTGGCGGTGGAGCTCAGGTCTAGACGTTGTGAGGAGGCAATCGCCATCCATCACGTCCGATTATGCCGTTTAGATGTAATTGCGAACCCTTGAGGATCGCTGAGCCGTCCTCGTCCCCGGCACACAAAGAAAGGGCTGGAATATCACGGTCGAGAGAGATAGGGAGAGAGGGAGAGAGAGCAGCACCTCCAAACACATTTCACAGACAATCAAATTAGAGCCGGCGTTCGATACATCACTGACAAATTGTTTATTAAACACACGGTTTGAATTGCAGCATAACCCAGAAGGATCCGAGTGAGGAGAGAGTGAGACGGGGAGCCGTCGTACTCACCCGTGTAAGGAAGACAGGTTTCCACGGTACTCACCCCTCATTCACGCCATTTATGTCCTTTTCTCCACAAAACGCCCCCAGCGTGGACGTAAACAACGTCAGCCGAGTTCGCCCTCGCACCGTCGGCGCCGTTGGTGTTTGATTCCCGGCGGGGGCCCACCCACGTTCAAGCGGCACGGCGGAGCACTTTGGTTAAAAGCGTCCACCATATGGTATGCTAATGCGCCGGGATCATTTGTTTCCTGTCGTCTCAGAGCGAGGAGCCTGCAGGTCACGCGGAGGCATAACTCACCTCTCGTATTGTGTAGCCGGCAGTTTGAAACTCGCCTCCCAAGAGGTGGGACGACTATGGAGAGCCGTGCGGCCATTATGCAACATTTATCATTTTATAGATTCCCCCTCTGAAAAGGCATTACAGTGGAATGGATCTCAGGCTGTAATGAAGTATCGTCAACTTCACAGCAGCGGCGATAAATCCCAACGGCTCCGGAGCTCCGCCCGAAGCTCTGATTTATCGGCCAGACGAGCGGTTTGGGAAGGTTTTAATGTTTCCACCTTCATATTTAAATCAGGCGGCAAACTTGGTTGGAAAAAGTGAAGCCGACGCCCATCAAGGGGCGCCTCCTGGTTGCAAAAAGAAGTGTTGTGTAATCACCTTCGCAAAGGTGTGTTTTTCATGCCAGCCAATCAGAGCAGACTGGGCTCTTAAAGAGACAGGAGCGTTCGAGACAGAAGGATTCAGATCGACAATGTGTTTTTCTAACATGAAAGCATGTCAAAATATTCTCAAATAACCTGGGGTCAAGGGTCAGATTGGTGTTACGGGAGATCATCTCACAGCTTGAGGCAGAATAAATGAATTTTCATGGAAAAAAAAAAGAAAAGAAGATGCACAAAAGGTCAAACCTTTTTTCTGATTATTCCCACGATGTAGAATTTATTGAATTCTGCTCATGTGATAATAATAATAATAAGATTCATGCATCTTTAAGTTGGCATTAGAGGTGAAATGATCTCTTATGGCCGAGAGGTTGGAGCTCTTTGGACACGCCTGAGCGTTTACAGACGCAACAAACTGTAACGCACGCAGCTAAATGTCATCAGATTAGCTCCTCCGTAGCACACCAATCAGATAAGGTGGGAAAAAAGTTGCTCAAGAGAGAGAAACTTTGGGCGGGGACGAGGGGCTAAAGGTCAGCTCCTGATCCTCCTGCCGCTGCATTGTACCTCGGCGCGGGGCGATGACACCTGTCAATCAAGCGGCGGCGAAGACCTTTACGCCGTGACAAAAGCCCGCTCGCAGCCTTTTGAGGGAGAAATGAGAAATGTCACGGGTGTAGAGAGAGCTGATGTCAGAGCCCTCGGCCAGAGCCACTTTCCCTCGGAATGATACATCAGCTGTTAGAGCGGAGCGGGGAGATCATTATCCCTTTGTGTGTGGTCGCTGGGTGCAGCGGTGTGATGCATGTCTTTAATAACAGTCCATTAGCTCTCTGCCTGTGTGTGTGTGTGTGTGCATGCTCCCACGTGGAGACGTGTTGGAAAATGGCCGCTGCTGTTATTTCATGTTGCTCCCGCCGGGCCGAGCAGCAGCCGGGCTGCTGTCTGTCTCCCTCCGCCCGAGGTTCACTGACCCCGAGCATGTTTTTCTTCCCTCCCGCCGCTGTTTTCACCCTCCCTTTTTTCTCTTCTCACTCTCACACTTGTTCCTGCTGCCTCTCTCCCGTTTCATCTCCGACTCCCGTCAGATTCATGTATTTGCTCCCCGTTTTAACAACCGGGCGTCGTGACTGGCGTGTACCGACGCGTGCCAGCGAGAAGAGAACGTCTCCCAGTCCCACGCCGACGCATAGAAATGTGAACGCCGCTCGCCCACCTCCACCACAACAGCAGGCTTTAACTAATCCATCTCCCACTACATGTTTTTAATGAGCCTCCATAACCGCTATCCGTATGGTGCAGCGCGGCTGCGGCGGCCAAATGGAAGCCGTTGCCGTGACTTTGTTGCTGTCAGCGGAAACGTGACGGGGGACACGTGTGTGCATTTGGTTGTGTTGCTGTTGCCTCTGAGCATCTGTGTCGGCCATGTTGCCATCCTGGTGCACGGTTTTCCCATCTGGTAGATCTGCATGTGTGTGTGTGTGTGTGTGTGTGTGTGTGTGTGTGTGTGTGTACGGCCCTATTTACCTGCATCATCCTGTCCATGTCTGACAATGCACCAGGATTATTGGAAACAGAAGCTGATGGGCGGCGGTCTGGTGTGTGTGTGTGTGTGTGTGTGTGGAGGTAGAAGCTGCCAGGCCCCTTTCAGAAGCCCCCAAGGGGGCCACATTAGGGCCCTCCGGGGGCCAAATTAGAGGCAGCTAACCAAGTTAGAGATCGGCAGCAGAGGGGGCCTGACTGGCAGGGATGGACTGATTTCACTCACTGAACTCTATCACACACACACACACACACACACTCTTTGTTTTGCCGCCGATCAGCAGAAGATAAAAGCCGGTTCCTGACAACAGCAGCCTCTCTGTTGGGGAGTCTGCAGGGAGATCCTGGGAGGAATGGATGTAATGTATTCCTGTCGGCCAGATTAGTGCATCTGTGTCGAGAGGAAGTCGTGATTTCAACCAAATTAGCTCCGTAGAATAAAGAGTTTCTGTGAATGAAATCGAATCATGTGTGTTTTTTTATCGATATGTTTTTACAGGAAATATTTCCATAAGTGCGGCTTCGGATGCTGAGAAATGTTGATTTTTAGCGTCATAAATGCCATGTTTTCCATTAGTTGTAGGAAAGCAGAGGTTTTACATGCTTATATTGTAGAGGGAATGATGGTAAACTTAAAAATTATAGTGGAAATACACATTTTTTTCTCCTTGAATATTTACATTTTCACTCAATAAAATATCATACAGTATGTGAAATGGGTTTAAAGAAAGTACAAATAGAGAGTTTATATATGTCAGTGTGTGATTGACATGCCCTGCTGGAACAGGTTCAAGGCCCCGCCCCCTGCTTCCTGTCACATGTCACGCACACGCTCATGCATTTGGTGGCGGTGACATTTGCGAGGTCTCACGGAGGATGGCCGTAAATCCCCGTTTTATGAGCGCCTGCTGAACTGGGACTATGTGGACCGCGTGGCCTTGACACTGAAGAACAGGCGGCATGAAAACCCAGAGACTCCCTGGCAGCGCTGATTGATTTGTCTCATGAGGGCAGTGAACGCCACTCCGTGTGGGGGGGGTCAGGCTTGTTCCTGTTTATAAAAGTCTCTGTTCATTAACGTCACAACAAGTGGCAGGAGGTGTTTGCCTTTAATGCTTTTTCTTTTTCCACGTTTTAATATTAAAAAAGTACAAAATAGTTAAATGAAATAGTTATTTCTATGAAATGAGTCGGAGACGTCGGACTTAAGAGGCTGTAAATTAAATTGTGGGAGTGCACAGCCAAGCAGCCGTCGTTTAATCTGCAGCTCTCTTTAGTGAGTCCTCCAGGCTGGAGGCCAATCAAGTCATTAGGAGTGGGAGGAGCCGGCCCGAGCTACAACTCACTGCTGGTCCAAAGACAGAAGCAGCTCTCTGGAGGGAAAAAACACCAAAACCTCTGGTTTTTGTGTGATACGTTGTGATGGGGTTCAGAGAGGCGGCTTTGTTCAGGTTTGTGCTTCTCCTCTTAGGTGGAACTCTGCGTGCTGCCACGCAAAACTGGTCAAACCTGAGCACCAATGAGACTCGGATCCCACAAGAACCAGCGTTAACAAGCTTCCAGTCAGCAGGTCTCCAGGAGACCCAGATGGAGACCCAAGTAGAGACCCGCGGCCCGGCCCGCTCCCCTCTCACCTACCGGCTCAAGACCTACCAGCTCGGGAGGGAGAAACCACTAAGATCGGAGGCCAGCAGGCTGACCTCGGAGAAGCTGGAGCCCGGGGTCACGGTGCAAGCTCAAGAGCTGGTCAGACTTGTCCAAGGGCCGGATCTGAACCCGCCTGTCCAGCAGGAACCAAAGGTAGGACTCCTCCACCTGCCTTTTATTCATCATGCACCATCTCAGCCTCCACTGAATGTGAGTGATGTTTCCAGGTGCTGACGCTGGTGTTTGACCAGCGGGTGCCCGAGCCGGCCGCCAGCGTGGCAGCGCGCTGCGGAGAGGGAGAGGTCACCGTAGAGGTCAAACAGAACTTCCTCGGTAATGGCTGCCGTTTAGTTGTCTGAAACGGGGAGGGGGTTCAGGTTAGGAAATGTTAATGCAACGGTGAAGATGGCCCACTCAGTGCCGATTACTGCAAATGGCACAGACTATGGAGACGAGGGATCAATATCATGCTTCCGTTTTTATTTCTTCACTCGGAGAAGGAGCGTTCTGCTCAAACGCTGACTTTCAGCGATGCATTAAGAAGCCTTTTTCTTTGTCCTGTGGCTGAACCTCCTCTCTGCTGTGAGTGTTATTGACTGGACCGGCCTCGGGGTAATGGTCGTTTTTTAAAGCTGCACCTTTTTTCTTTTTCTCCCTCCCGTTCCCAGGGAACGGTCAGCTGATCCGACCGACTGATCTGACCTTAGGAGGCTGCGCCGTGCTCGATGCCGCCCCCCACGTCCTGCAGTTCCAGACTCGGCTCCACGGCTGCGGCGGCACAGCGAGGGTGCGTGGCTCGCCCCCTCCCCCTCCCTCGGCACCCATCGACTCATGTGCTTTGAAGTAACTGTGTGTTTTTCCCCTCAGATGACTGAAGAAACGCTCATCTATTCCTTTTCTCTCACGTACTCTCCGACACCCATCGGCAACACGTACATTTTAAAGACCAGCCCCGCTGAGGTGGTAATTGAATGCCACTATCGAAGGTAAAGCCCCCCCTCCCCCCTCAATTCTATCCCCGCTGTTATCAGACTATCTGTTTAAATTCCATTCCACGAGGCTGTAAAAGCCTCTTTAAGGATTTGAACGTCCTCATTAAAGATGATTATATTTACCTGCCTGTTTTATATTCTCTCTCTCATCTGTCTGTCTTGTGAGCGAGGCCTTCGTTTTTAGTGAAATGGCCGTCCTTCCTGTGATTGTCCCCACAGGAGGCATTACGTGAGCGCCGTCAGCGGCGCCAGGCCTACCTGGAACCCGTTCGCCGCCAAGGTGTCGGCAGAGCAGCAGCTGAGCTTCTCCCTGCGTCTCATGACAGGTTGGGAACGCGCATTAAGAGAGAGAACAAACTAAACTCTCTTCTGCAAGTTGAAACTTTCTGATCTGCGTCAGGCGGTTTTGTCTAATTTCCCCCAGCGGCGGGCGTAATCACAATCACAAGGACGACGCTGCCGACTGCTGGAAACTGCTAAACAGTGACTCCATGCTAAACAGTGACTCCATGCTAAACAGTGACTCCATGCTAAACAGTGACTCCATGCTAAACAGTGACTCCATGCTAAACAGTGACTCGATGCATGAACTGAGATGACACGCCTCCGCTGACCTCACCCACAATGCAGTGCACCCTAAACAGGCTGATTACGCTCCTGTGATGCACTTACTAGCATGCACTGTTTGAGTTCTGAAAGTTCTTAAACTAGTTTCTGTCGGCACAGACGCCCATCTGTGTTCCCTCAGGTTAATAACGCAGCATCCGTAATCCATTTAGTGCTTTTCTCTTATTCTTCCGGAACCTTCATCCTCAATCATTTAGCATCTAATCACATTGATGGCTCCAGCATGACTTTCTCCCTTTTCTCCCAGAGGACTGGCGGTCGCCGAGGCCCTCCAGCGTTTACTTCCTGGGCGACGTGATGCACATGGAGGCGGCGGTCCACCGGGGCGCCCACGTCCCTCTGAGGGTCTACGTGGACGGCTGCGTGGCCAGCGCGGGCCCGGACCCCGAATCCCAGCCCAGATACGCCTTCATCAGCAACCACGGGTGACTGGTCTGAAAGGAGGCACGTCTGTCATTACGGAGCTCCCAGTTCACCTCCTGGTTTTGTGTTTTTTCCATATAAGGTGTTTAAGTGATGCTAAGCTGACGGGAGCCAAGTCCTACTTCATGCAGAGGAGCCAGGAGGATAAACTTCAATTCCAGCTGAAAGCCTTCAAGTTCCACCAACATCGCAGCAATTCAGTAGGAGACGGGTTTTTTCCTTTTTTAAAAATGTCTTTTTCTTTAAGCAGTTTGACTGTTGTGACGTGACCAGCGTAGCTTTAATCCCAGCTGTGCTGTTGGTCTCCTACCTGCTAAGTTGGCACATAAAGTACACATTAGTGAGTGTTGTTTGAAGGCCTTAATACCCTCATGTGCTGTCGCTGCTTGGTATACATACCAGCCACTTCAGCATCGTGCTGCACCATCGGAGCTTTGGATGACTCTTTTTTTAGGCTCTTTTTAGGCTGCTTTTGGTGCAAAACCCAAAATAACTTAAACACTTATAACAATAAATAATGCTGAATATGAATTCTTCACAGCTCTACATCACATGTCGCCTGAAAGCAACGAGAACCTCCGTTCCCGTCACCACGCAGCACAAAGTGTGTTCCTTCTTGACTGAAGCCAACAGGTGGCTGTGCTTTTACTTCATTTTCATATGAATATGAATATATTCTAATGCTGTGAGCTCGGCAGTAACGCGCTCTACTTCCGGCTGTGGACAGATGGGTGGCGTCCGGCGGAGACAACGAGGTGTGTAGCTGCTGTGACACCAGCTGTGGCGGGCAGAGAAAGGGGAGGAGCCTCGCTGATGACGCTGGTACAGTTTACATGACGGAAGTGAGCTCGTCCCCTTTTTTTTTTAATTGTCCAGGCAGTCGTATGAAATGTTGCACTTGCTTCAGATGTGCAGTGGGAGGAGACGCTGGCTCTGGGACCCCTACTGGTGGAGGAGCTGCCCCAGCTCCTGGTGGTGGAGGAGGTCCCGGTGGAGGAGCTGCCCCAGCTCCTGCTGGTGGAGGAGGTCCCCCTGGAGGATCTGCCCCAGCTCCAGACGCATGAAGTGACCCAAGCAGGTAACCTCCGGTTTGCACCAGCATCACCAGGCACATGCATTAACTCTTCCTGCCCTGCTCCTGATCTGATAGAGATGTTTGTCTCCGTCCTCAGCATCCCGTCCGTCTTCGGCGTCCACGGTCCTGCTGTGTGGAGCGGCTGCAGCGCCGGCTCTGCTGCTGCTGCTGCTTCTCATCGCTGCCGTCGTTCACAGCAGACAACACAAACCCTCCGGCCACTTTGTCTGCACCTGATTCAAGAAAATAAAAAGACTTCTGACCAAGCTTCGCCTTTCTTGACCTGTAAAAAATGAAAGCAGCTCCTCTGCTTCTTGTCTGGGGCCTGAAGGTAACGGAGGGCTTTCTGTGTTTCCAGTAGTTGGATCAGAGCGTTCGATGCTCTGCCGGGGTCGAGAGCGGTTAAGCTGAAGTGTCCCGGCCATAAAAACGTATGCTGTGTACACAACGAGCCAATGTATATTGCTCCATCAATCAGAGCGCTGTGATCCGGCCTTGAGGCACGGCGCAATAAATGAACATGGTTTTCATAATGCGGAGGGGCGTTTTGAGACGAGCGACCTGTATACACACATTCAAGTGAATATACAAGAAGAATAGGAGGAAGGGAGTCACCCAAAGTGCAGCCTTTATGCTTAATTCATGCACGGATGATTTGTACGGTTAATTTTTCGGGGGCATGTGGCTAAGCCCGCCATTGCCCGGATCTCCGGGAGCTAATTTAATACACACCATTACTAGTGAGCTGCCATGTAATTCACTTGAGCTGCATGAGGTTTCCCCATCTCTATACTAATCCACATCAAGGAAAACCATGGCAAAGAAATGAAAAGAGGAGCGCCGTGGGCGCTGCGCTGCACGCTGGAACACACAACGCCATCCCGGCTAACAATAGTCATATTTTAGCTCGGGGCCATTTCCTGGTTGTTCCCTTTAATTCCCCCCCTCCAGCTTTCTGCCAGTGGCAGAGTATCCCAGAGACGGGGCTCATCATGAACTGTTGCTCACGAGCCCGGGAAGACGAATAGACATAATTAAAAAGGCCATAAAGGCGAGAGCAGGGGCTTTTATTACAGTAATATGTGAAGGCCTCGGTTTAATGGGGTGTTTGTTGCCGTGTGCAGGGCTGACGGCCGCGCTGCTTTACTGCTGCAGCGATGCTGACCCCCCCCCCCCCCCCCCTCCAACACACCAGAGGCTAATAAAAAGCCAGAGCTAACGACGCACCAGCAGGAAGCATGACAGCGAGAAGCATGCCCACGCCGAGGCTCGCTGATGGACCCCGAAAACGGGTCGTTGAGGACGAGGGGATGTGATTAGAGGAGGACAACAAACCAGATCAGAACCAGGACTGGTTTTGGAGCTGCATGTTGGTCATGGATCGGCTCCCCTCCTGCTGCTGATGGTAAATGTAGTCCACTGAAGAAAAACATTCCTACTGCTTTTTTCCATCACGTCCTGACTTGTTTTTATACAGTCTGCAGCTTTAAGAGGAGTGTACAAGGTGTTAATGACTTGTTATGGCTGCAGAGCATCATCATCATCATCACCATCATCATACCGGGGGTAGTTGCCCGGCTACAGATGTCTAACTGTTATGGCGGCATGGACCCACGCTGACAAGCAGAATGGCGGAGAGTCCTGAATCAGCCGTTTTACCCCGACAGGATGTGCGACCCTGAGGGCGCTTTCACTCTCACACACACACACACACACACACACTCTGCCCATCAAAAGTAATGGTGTGTGTCCAGCGGCAGGAAGGGAGAGTCCTCTCATGTCTGGCGGCCATAGCGATATCATGGCTGCAGATGGAGCGTGCTGGGGAATATCGTTCCACGCCACTGGTATGCTGCCGGCGTCCACGCGGCGTTAACGCCAGACTTGTTGGCCGAGGAGAACCCACAACACATGGACTCCAATCCCCACAGTCCTTTGTCTGATTTGAAAATCAACAGTCATAGGCTGTTTAACTGACGGTGTGCTGTTTTACGCCCCTGCCACAGATGGCGCTATCACATCTGACCTCTGACCAGGCCCACCATCAACCCCTTAATTAAGAGGGGGAAAGTTGCTAACGCAGGAAATGGATTTAATTAGCCTGGTCTTAGCACACACACACACACACACACACACACACACAAAACAATTAAGCCTCTTTTATCCCGGCTAATGGCTTCAGTGACTCAGAGCCTTTCTCATTAGGACTATCAATAATATGCTGATTACATGCATCCAGCTCGCCTTTATCGGGGCACAAAGGGACGGGTGTGTGTCCCCGAGGTTCCAGGGGCGGGGCTCCCTGTCTGCACGACCTTATCTGCTCAAGTAGACGTTTGAATTGTTTGGCTGGAGAAGCTGAGAGGGGCTCCGCGCTGCCGTGTCTTTATTTATCTTATCGGGGAGGGCACGTGTGTCTATGAAGATGTACAGCTGAGGGCTTTATGGGGGCCACATAATAGACTAGAGAGGGCCAGGAGACTATATCTGTGTATATGAGGGCCGAGGCTTTCAATCAAATATGTCTCCTCTTGCCTGGGGACCTTAATCATATTCAAGCACTTCTTTGCAGATATATATCACTGATATAACAAGCAGTCGTGTGGCGTTTCCTCCTTGCAGATAGACAGGCGTCTGTCACGCAGGCAGGAAGACAACGGGTCTGGGCTTTGACCTCCAGTCTCTTCCTGTTGGAACAGACACTGGCATCCCTCCCAGAGGAGGCCAGAGGGAAGCGGGTGGCTTGACCTGCGGGGACACACCTTCACCCCCCCACCCCCAACCTCCACCTCCACCTCCACGCTCCATCACTAAACATCCCCGATGGGGGCCGCTGCCACGCTGCCTCTGATCTCCACTGTTTTCCAGCCCATGCTATTGTGAGCTTTGTTTTTCCACCGGAGTTCTGAGGGCCCCGCGGGGCCACCTGTGGAGCTGACGGACAGACCTTTGTTCGGCTCCCTGCCTCCTTTATGAAAAATCTTCTCAATAGTTGAGTTTTACCAAATTACAACAGAGAGATAGTTAAAAAAAACTGAATAAATGCATGCTGGGAATTGTTGTATATTGTTTTTCACTTCAATTCTGACTTTTTAGACATTAGTTTGGATCCTTCTCCATCCTACATTTCCCATAATGCAAACAAAAGCATGAGCACGGATGTCCAAGTCTTAGAAATGATATTCTGACAAAAAACTGAAGGTCAACTTGCAAGATTATTGCAAACTTTGAGAGCTGCCAGTTAATCCAAATTGAATTAATTGAGTTAATTGAAACCTTTTCTTCAACTTCCAAAACACAGATATGTAAATGCATCACATGAGTCGAATGCTCCCCTAAAAAACTGAAAAATAAGTTCTTCTCGGGCCGGTGTTCCCACGGCAGCTGTGCCAACAGCACCACACACAACCTCTCAGCCCAAACAGCCAGCAGATAAATAAATCATCTGCACCAGGGAAGTTAACGCGGATGTGACTTACTGCGGAGCAGATGTCTGTTCTGAAATAACATGAGAATCCATCCCATAGCGAAGCCAACACCTTCCTTCTAACCACCATGAGGATAACCACAACAAAGGGCCCCTCTTCCGTTTATTCCAGCTTCAGATGTGAGGGGGTTTCGGGCACACAATGGATGAAAATATTCTGGCCTTGATGTTTTAAAGGGGAATGTGCAGAACGATGTTTGATGCGGGCTCTCAGGTGCACGACAACAAGGAGATAAGAAAAATGAAGCAACTCACACCGCTCCTCTTTTAGGAATCCTAATAAACACATATTTGTCCTATAGACCGCGACCTTTAATCCTGATTGGCACCCTGAAAAGGGGATGAACCCACGGCACACAAAACGCACTCCTTTATCATTTTGCCAGAGCCATCAACCTGAATAAATAAATCCCCCCCCCCCCCCCCCCCCTCTTATCTCGCAACGCAAAACTGGATAAGCGCTCCCCACTGGGTCTGGATGGAGGAAGCTGTCAGCACCTCTATTTTGGTTTGCTCACACAGAGACAGAATCCTGTTTTCCTCTACAATCCATCCTCCTGGTTTTTCAATCCCCGGAGAGTCGTTTTCCCTCCGTGTGTGTATGAGCAGCATCCATACATGATCCCTCTTTCCTGCTTATCTCACACGGGGGCCTATATCTTTCAGCAGACGGTAAAGCCCACGACGCTGCAGAAATATCCAGGTTGGGAGGAAAGAAAACAGGATTTTCCGAGTTGTCAGGTTTTAAACCCGTTTGATATATTTGCCCGGCTTCCTATATCACACACTCTGTTTTGACACCTGTAGCCGCAGCAGCTTTCTCTGGGGCTCAATTTCAAGTCTCTCATACAAATAGTGAAACAAAAATCTGAGTATGTAAGTATGTAGTTCCCCGTGTCACATTCCTCACGTCTACTCCACTGACATGATTTAGAATCTGCTCAAGAGCAATTTGTCAAGAATAATCTGTATAAAAGTCTGTATTCTACAGGTTTTTTCATTCATCACAAGAACAAAAGGAGCCAAAAGGAGAAGAGAAGCTGACAGAAGGGAGGCGGTGTGTTGTTGAGCGCTCTCACAGAGCAACATTGCCACCTGCAGCCAATAGAAGTCAATGTAGGGAGGCTTATCAGGCTCAATCAAACGGAGATCAAGCCTTTGGAAGGAGGTGAGGAGAATTTGTTCTTTAGGAAGATTGTCTCCATCTTTGTGTTTGCACAGAACTCATCTATATACAACTATTGAATCCATTGCTGTGCGACTAATAGTGAAGGTGCAGGAGAATGACATGGTTCACTATGAGGGTGGGGGCCATTCTTGTCACTCTGCTGCCCTCCTGTGCTGATCTGGAGTAGGACACATGAGGAAACCTATGTTGTGGTATTGAGGTCTGGAGTCTGATGTCTGTTTGTGGTGACTTACCTTTCAGTACGCGCCGTGTCCACTAGATGGAGCCATTTATCCATTATTAGAGTTGAAGGACTTCAATGGATGACAGCTTCTGAAGACAATATAAACACATTAGCACAATAATTAAGTAATTTTTAATATCTACCTATTCGTCTCCATCTGAATTGATACATAGAGATGCTTTTATTGCCAGAAAGAACCAACTTGACCTTCATGGCCCAATGAAAAAGCATTAATATTGTTATTTTACGGCATATTGCATATTCTGCATACTTCATATGTGATACACGTCTTATCTGGATTATTGTCAGTACTCATCCTATAGCTCAGATGTCATGGTGTGTGTGTGGGTGTATGTTAGTGTGTGTGTGCACGCGCTTGTGAGGTTTGTAATTGATCTACACACACACACACACACGCTGATCTTCCGCCCACTCCCCTCCATAAATACATTTCCATTGCAAATCACACAGCAAATAAATCACCATGGTTACAGTAATATAATAATTGCCGCACTGGCAGGAGGCTCTTGCTGATGATGCTTGCAAGGCCACTTAGAAATCAATCATTACAGGGAAAATACGGCGTTTCACTCGGCAGGAGGATGCATGCTGGGATGCCTGTTTGATCCGCCGAGCAGGATGCCGTGAGAACGTAATATTTCCTCTTCTTGAGGGCCTGAAACTGTAGGAGGCTCTTTATTATTTCAGTGTTGTTTGTGCAAACATGGTGTATTCTGCAGAATAAAATGCCTGATTAACCAAAGATGAATGTACACAGGGAGCGGGAGCGACAAATGAACCCCCCAAGTGCGTTAATTCAGACGTGAAAATCAAATTGTGCAAAGTTAATAACAATTATGTCAGATATACAAATATATCAAAGGAAGCAAGTAGAGGTGTCATATCGACTGGGGCATTTTTTGCGTATGTTAATGGAGGATTGTGTTTGTGTGCATGTGTGACAGCTCAGTGTGAGGTGTGACCCCAAAGGTCAAATTTTCAAATTCGCACACCACCTGAACGCACCGTCGGCTTCAAAATAAATGCAAATTCTAACATTCTAACATTATATTCATGAAAAAAAGGCAGACAGACGGACAGACAGACAGGTCACGCCCAGACGGAGGCGGGATGTTCACGGTTAAGCTTCGGAGGTCACCATGTCTTTGCTAATGGAGGGGTTGCCTGCCTGCTATGAGGCGTTGGCAGTGTCCTTGTAACCTGCTGCAGCAGCCAGCAGCCAGCAGCCGACGCATCAATATTTCAACCTGATGGCTCGCCTTGAGTTGGGTTATTATCGTCTCGCATGCCCAAACACACAAAAGTCGTATCCGCCATGCTTTCCTGGAAGTGGACAGACAGCACGCGGCATCACCGGCGAAAAAATCCGAACGCTCGCTTCATTTATCTTTCACAGAAAATCCCACCGTCATGGCGGCCAGTCAGAGTGGAAATTGCTTAATTGCTACCTCCAGCTTCAGCCTGCGTGTGTGTGTGTGTGTGTGTGTGTGTAGGAGAGAAACAGAAAGTGTGTGTGTGTGTGAAGATAATTAGCTGACTTCCCTCAGATCCTTAATGCATTATTGAATATTTCAAAGGAGTCTCAATCCTCTGGGCTAAGCGAGTGCCAAGCCCTGGATCACAGGGCCGGTTCGGTCGTGATGAAGGGCGGTTCAGCCATTAAGGAGTCTGGGCCAGGCTGCTGGCCTTGTGTGAACCCGGAGCTCATGAATAATATAAATACCTCTACTGTATTTGGAGGCACTTTGGTTTGTGGAGCGGGGCGAGCTGATGACATTGATTTTTTCGTTGGGGGGGCGTGCAATTTCAGGGAACAATTCAATTTTTAGTGGCAAATCGTGGGTTGTAGACAAATAGAGGATTTATTGCGATCGCTCCTGGTGGAGAACAACAGTCATTGTCTGCTTCCATTGCAGCGCAACCTTGACAAGAAAATAGCCGAGTTGTCATGGTAATATGCCATTTTTCTCCTGACATTTACGAGATTTTCATCTCCCACAATTACTGCCCGTCCGTTTGCTTTTTCCGCACCGCCGCCGTTGGTTTATTGGACGGACTCCGCTGTGGGGCCAGATCTTGGAAATCCCAATTCTTAATGTGCTAATAACAATGGGCCACTGTTTGTTCAATCGATGCAGGAAACCAGCCGTGGAAGGTATAGCGAAGGGGGATCTTCTCACTACACTTAAAGCTGCCCTAATCAGTATTTCTATAATGCCTTCATCAACAGGTTGCTAGGCAACCCAGCCTCCACTAAGCCACTGCGCTTGACTGAGACATAGTCCATCATAACCCCTGATAAAACTACAACTTGTAGCTCTTTGTTTTTAAAACAAACAGGATGTACCTTGGGAATCAGTGAGCTTTGGAGTTATTTCCCAATGTTTCCAGTCTTTATGCTAAGCTAAGCTAACAGGCGATATTGCTCCATCCGGTCGCTTGTCCCATGATTGTGAAATACAACAGTGCAGTGCAGTAAGAGAGTGAGTCATACTCTTTTGATGAAGCTCTCCTGGTACAGTGAGAGTGTTCACACGTTTCTGGCGATCGGCTGGTTTGACGGTGGCGGAGCCATCTTCAATCCCTCAGCGCTTATCGGCCTCGCGATTAGCAAAATGCTCATCACGGTCCTAGTGGGAGTAAAAATGCCCATGTGATCCCCCCCACAATCAATCAAATTGATGAAAACACAATGAGACACACACACACACACACACACACACACACACACACAGACACACTGTCTACTGAGATTTGTGTCAGCCATAAGCTTTCCATTAAAACCTGCGCTGCATTAAGCATCTGGGTTAAAAGCTTTCATAATCAGGTGTGTTCTCATTTGAGATTTCCCAAGATCAATACTGTCCTTGACACGAGAGCTTTGCCCACTGTGTGTGTGTGTAGGCGTGTGTGTGTAGGTGTGTGTAGCAGAAGGCCCTCAGAGTCAGAGCTTTGGCCCCGTGTGTGTGTGTGTGTGTGTGTTCACATATTTGCTCTTGTGAGTGTGTGTTTACCGTCTTCCGTCCGCGGGGTCCGAGCGGTTTGCTGCCTCTATCCTGTGTTTGAGGGGAGCTGACTGTGCTGCTGCGGTTGTTTTTCTGCCTGACGCCCCCTCAGTTGATCCCAAGTCCACTCCACGGACTGCAACTTCAACAAGCGCGGAGTCAAATCACGCTAATGAGCACGCACGCACAGGCTCTGGTTCCTTTTTTTTCCTTTTGCTCGGATGTGAATGTTTGAAATAAATGTGCTTTTTCTTTTTCTTTTTTTAGAAAGATGGTCAAAAATAAGTATGCTGTTTAAATTGTCTCATACAGAGCGGGGAGGGGAAATGACCCAAATGATTCCACCCTCCGCCTACCTCGATGAACCAATCTCAAAACTTCATTTCAAAAAAGTCCTGTTAAATTTATATTTGTGTGTGTATTTGTGGGTTTTTTCATGAGCCCAGTGTGTGTGTGTTTGTGTGTGTGTGGGCGAAGTATGCCGGCAGCAGCGTTTTTTGGTTCTTTTTTTTCTTTTTTTTTTTACAAATGCCTCCTCTGCATTGAGATCAATACATCAGGCCTTGGGGGACGAGCTTGACCCATGTGAGCAGTTTTTCATAATCACTTAGGTCTTGAAAAGACAGTTGTTTTTCTCCACTGTGGCCTTGGCTGTGTTGTCTTTGCTGTCTGCGTACTTATTTGGATGGAAAACCCAGCATGCCATGTGGTTAGATAAAAAAAGACTAATGGCTGTGATATTTTTTGTGCAGGCTGGGATAACATCAGCATTCACAGAAAAAAAAACTGTTAGTCAGCCATGGAAAACTGAACTACGACGCATCAAATGTCACAATAACGTTATGACACCAGGAAGCAACACATGTCAGTGGTTAGCATCACCCGTCTCCAACATGACCGAGTGTCCGTGCTTCAAACAACTGTCGTTTTTCCTCGTGAAATACTGCAGTCAAACATCAAACCACTGCCCGACTAACAACGTCTTCATCCCTGACACCGCCACTGGCCTGTGTCCTGTCAAACAGCGATGCCTTCATCCCCAGTAGCATTCCACTGAAGCAGGCCTTGGACCTGACAGAGCAGTCTGTGATGGCTATGTTCATTGTTCGTGTGCTCAATAGGCAGCACATGGCGTGGGCAGCAGTCAGTGGGGCTAAATTTGTGCCCCTCTGCTCATTCCGGGGATATTTGTGACTTGCTCCTTGTTGACTCGTCGCGCTTCTTGCTGACAACGGGTCTCTGTGTGTCACAGACCGCTAAAGCCAGCCAGCTGCGTGCAATTAGGCTGCAAAATGCCGGGGATGTGCATGCTCCTCTGCAGAGCATCGCGTGGTGATGATGTGATGATTTAGAGCCTTTGATCTGCTAATAAATCTTAATGTCTTCGTTTTCTCTTCTCTTAATTATGATGATTATAAGAATTAAGGCATATCATGGATAATGAGGCTAGAAGATTATTTTAGCTAAATCAGTTAAATCACTTTTTTAAAAATCAACATTAAAATAATATTAAAAAATTCAACTTTTCAATATTGATCTAGGAAATCATGTCTTAGAGGGGATTAATGCACATTAGACACATGAAAGTGTTGGTTAAATAATGGGAAATAATACATTATCTCATGAAATAAATTGTAATTTGTTATGTCAAATGTGTGTAATGTTTTCATCTCGTCGATGGAAGGCTATTTTGACAGACAGACAGGCACTGCTACATAAATCTGTGGCCACATCTTTCCCCCCCGAGGGAGATTCACTGTTGTTTCCTAGGTAACAAGCACCCCCTCCCTCCCTCCCTTTACCCTTGGTTCCTCTGGACTGTACCACTTTCACTGTAGGGTGGGAAATGTGTTCGTTGTGGAATAGAAGTAGATTTACGCGTTTAAATCGAACGATATGTAACAAAACATTAGCATTTCAAGTGTATTTATCTCTCAGTCGCAGTAATAGTATGTCTAACCGTTGGAAATAAACGCGTCATTAATATTTAAACCTTACTACTTACCCCCTCGCGGAGCACATTCAACATTTCCTCAACTGTCAAAATCGCTTGTTGCTTCCTTCCCTAGCCTTAAAAGTAGTTAGCGAGCTAGCGTGTAGCATGTAATAGCTCACTTCTGTCACTCTGCTGATACGCCGTATTTCGAAAAGCGAAAAAAAGTTTGCAGCTGGAAAGAAAAAAAAGGCGAGAACCCCCTCCCCGTCGAAGACCAACATTTTTTTTTTTTTTGCCGTCCTGTTGCTACGGTCCGTAGGTCCCGTCACAGCCGAAATAGCGCTCCCGAGAAGCGGCGGCGGCGGTTGAAGTGCAGCTGGATGTGACAGGTTCGTCATCAGGTAAGCTGCAGGTAGTTAGCTTAGCTGCTAGCACCTCTCGCCTCTGGCGGTTCTTTGCGCACTTGTTACGGCGGCACGGGTGGATATAACGGTTCTTTAGACGGCATGTTGCTGGCTGAAACGGTGGTAACGATGCTACTACAGTATCATAAACATCCTGCGCTGGTGTCCGGACTGCTATGCTAGCTCAACAATCACTGCCCCAGACAGCTAATGAAAAACAAGTGAAAGCAGCTCCATGAAAAACCAAAAAAAAAAAAATCAAATCAGCATGCACTTCCTGCGTGTCTCTCCTGCACGGCTCAATGTAAACGCTTTCCGGGACGTGTTGTCTGTTAGTAACCAATGACGTGATGGAGTCACTCGGGAACAGGTTTTCTAATAACTAATTTACTATTGATTGCGTTTGAGCAATGACGTCATTGTAAGAAGGTGCACCCCAATTGTAATTCAAATGTGGAAAAACTCAATTAAGCCCCCATTAATGATTAAGATTTGAATTGCTGTGCACTAGATATATTATTATATTATATTATAGTGAGACTTAAAAGTGGAGGCTCATTTGAATCTGCTGGAGGTTGGCTTCACTCCACCGGGTTAATAAGTTGTGATCAGGAAAATGCAAAGAATTGCACCTCTTAATATCAGTATCATAATATAATTTTTCTCATGGAATATAATGTGCATAAACTAAGGCTATTGCAGCAATTGTAGCACAAGTGTACTATGATCATTCAGAAATTATCTTCATGATTAATTCAATATTTTTCATAGGGTGAAATTAAAATTGGATTAACCTACAGAAAATAGATTATGTTTGATTCAGTTGGAATTCTAATGTAGAGAATGGAGCATTTCCTGGATAATCTTTTGCACACAGCCTCACTGCTCAGCCTTGACGGTCCAAAACAAACTGGTTTAACCATTTGCCCACGCATCCATTAGGCACTTGTTTATTCTCCATCATCATGTGGACTTGTGTGACAGACTTACCAGAATGGGTTTCAAGCGGAAGGAAGCGCAACTCTCATGCCGCTTGATATTTGATTACGGCTAATAATAGAAAAAGACAGCTGCCTTTTCATTGATCTGTCTTCGGTGCCCTATTTCCGAGCCCTGTTTTTTTTTTTCTCTCTCTCTCTGTCGTGTTTAACTATCCAGTAGTACCACCGGATTCAGCGTTCTGCACCGGGAAGCATTTTTCAAGCAGGTTAAAAGGCGTCAATTTGCTGTAATTAGCCACTGTTTGGAAATGCTCCTTTTTGTATTTGAAAACGAAGCAGCTTTGAGCCACAGAATCCTAAATCTGGTTGTGTGTGTGTGTGTGTGTGTGTGTGTGTGTGTGTGTGTGTGTGTGTGTGTGTGAGCCAAGCCGTTTGGGGTCAAACAGGACAGGGATAATAACAGGGGAGGGGATACCATGTGGGAAGGAAGTGGCTCAGCTTGTTTGTCTGCCAGCCCTTTGTTTGTTTTCCTGTCGGACCAATCTGTTTAGACGGTAGGCTATCTGAGGTCCACCGATGGAAAGTAGCTACAAGCAGGCTTGTTTTTTATGTAATGTCATTTTTTCCAGTAATGTTCACTATTGAGAAGTCAGCTTGAAGCTTAATGAGACATTGATAAGATTCCAGCTGGCGTCCCTGATAACATATTGAGTTGTGTGATTTTCTGGACATAACAATCAAGTTTCATCCTGCAGTACTGGACAGTGTATTGCCACCTCGTAACATTCCTGCTCCTTAAATCTGCTGCATCTGTGTAAAGTACAGCGAGACTACATTCATGGAAAGGTGTAAGGTGACACTTTTGACAAAGGCTGACATCCCCCCCACCTCCCGGTGCATATAATGGCAGAGCGCTTGTCTGTGTTATTTCATTACAGGTGCTCGGATGCCTGAGATGACGTCAGCGTTCAGTGTCATTTGCTGAGGGAGACAATTTTTCATGCTGGAAAGATTAATACTCCCAACCCCCATCTCCCCCTAAACCAGTTGACAACTCCGTTTCCTGTGGCGCATCAGACTATGAAAGCATAATCAGACGGTAAATAGGTTTGTTTATCGTGGAATTGTAAAGCATGTTTAGCCTCATTGATGTCAACGAAACACCCAGGCTGCTGCGTCATTCACAGCCTTTGTTTGAGACAGAGACCCACAGAGAGAGAGAGAGACACACACACAGGAGAGAGACAGACGCTACAGCTGTTCTATTGAATCTGGATCGAAAAGTCATGAAGCTGGATCTCTGACTCATCAGTTCTGTGACGCTCCGGCTTCACGGCTCATAGGATGCCAACCGGCGTGTCATCAGCTGGGTGGAGGGGAGAGTACGAGTGCAGGGAGGAAACAGACCCAAGACTTTCACATCTCAGCCACCCCCCTCCCAACAGAAACGTACAATTTTCCACTCTGGTGAAATTGAGTTTTGAAAAGCGGGGGACGTGCACAGGTGAGGGATGGAGATGGGATGTGTGAGGGGAGGGGAGGAGTGTGTGGATCGGGGATGAGTTTAGAGGACGGATGCTGAGGTAGAGGAGAGTCGGGAAGGGGAGGCGGTGCTCCTGTTTCATTGGGGGATGGTGTTAAATTTGATGATAGAACATAGACAAGGTCATTATGAAACGGCTTTGTTTACCGCACCAAGGTTGTTTTCTATTAGAAAGGCTGAAACGATGGAGAAAAATAAATAATGTAATAGCTAGTTGAGCAGGGCATGAAATTGGGGAAATACCTTACTAGATCAGCATTCAGTGGCTGTTACTGTAAGCACAGTTTTCACCCTATCACTTATTCCACTCTGTTCCAATGGAGAGGCAAGGGAAGCTGTGATTCAGTGCAGCTGTCTTTCTATTGGCTGGAGCTGTTAAGGGGCAGGGCCTTGCCAGAGGCTGGTGGGCAGGAAGGGGCTGGCTTTAGGGGTGTTGGGGGGCGGGGGCGGGGGTTTGGCTGGAAGTGTTTCAGCCAGATAGTTGGAGTAGACACTCTTCTGCTTCCTGCCTGCCTGCCTGCCCGCCTGCCTGCCTCGCTCGCTCGCTTGCTCCCCGGCTGAGAGAGAGAGAGAGACACACACATCGAGAGAAAATCCCTGTCTAGGCATGGACCTCCGGCTGCAGCACTCGGCAGCTCGCGAGGAATGACAACAGTTCACATGGTCATTAACTCCAGTCGCTGAGGCTGAAGGGAAAGCTGTACTGTAGCTCAGTGTCACAGAAGCACCGGGTGCCTCCTATGTTCAGGACAGCAGAGAGACAGAGGCACACGGCAGAGCTACGGGACCCCGTGAAACCAGGTGGGAAACAACCGTCACGTTGGCTGGCTTTTTTCTTCTCTTTTTTTTCTCCCAAAGATTTTTTTTTTCTTTTTTTTTTCAGGAGTTTTGCTGCAGTGTGCTGCATACCGGTCTGGGTGGGGAGGGAGGAGAGGGAATGTTTTCTCTGTGCGAGAGGCTGAAAATGAGGGGAGAAAGGGGGGAAGAAATATAGCGTGTGTGGGATAGATGCACAGTAGTAGTGGGAGCTTGTAGCCACGCAGTCACTAAACGTATTGCAGTTTCCAGCACTGTAATGGACTTTCTCTTTCGACTCCTGAGAGGCATTATCGCAGCAGTTGACTTGTCCCTTTCTCAGTGCAAATGTCAGGAGCGTTTTCTTCTTCTTTTGCCACATGGACTGCATACTTTTAGCTCTCGAGAGAAAAAAAAACGTAGTGTTTTGTGGCATCTGCGCTGTCGCTGCCTTCTGCGGGTTCTCACAAAGTTTTTCTCTCCATATGGTAACTCTTGGTGTGCCAGCTTTCCAAAACCAAGGGCAAAGATTGCTTGTTCAGAACAGGATCCGGTGTTTTGACACTCTTGACACAAATAGCTGGTGGCCTGGATAAGCTGGAACCTCACAGTTCTAATAAGGCGCACATGATAATTAACCTTTTGTGTTAGATGAGGCATGGTTGGCGTGTCCCTAGCTTTTCGCTGTCTGTCTAGATTTAGCTTTGTTCTAGACGCTGGGCCTGGAGCAGTTCAGCAGCGGACATCATCGCCTGTATGGAAAAGGCCAGGGTGGTGTCATACATCTGGCTCTGGATCAAGGGGAAGTGGGTGTTTTCTAAAATGGAACATCAGTTCAGCCCTTCCTGTTGAGCAAAGAATGGGATAAGTCTCAGACAAGTACCACGTCCTTACAGCAGCACCCTGTCAGCCAGAAATCCCCTTTCTCGGAATTGACTCTCATGCAAATTGCACCTCGAGATGGCATTAAACGGATTTAGCGGTTGTTAGGTTTTTCAGACGTTTTCTGCATGACAGAGGGAGGCTTGATTGCTCTGTGACACGAGGGTAAGTTTGCTGAATCATTCTGCACTTATGTTTTCAAGTGCTATAATTTGGAGGCTTAAGATTTCAGCTCGTTTGATGTGCGTTCACTTAATATTTCAAGGTACAAGAGCTTTAATCTAAAGTAGTATTTCTTATCCTTGACTTCAGGTATAAAAGAATTATATAGCGACTGTAGGTGCAGTGCTGCTGCAATTTTCCCATCAGGCTTTTAGATGAAGTAAGCTTGGGTATCCTGTTAATCATCATGTTTATCTGAATGGCACTGTTCAACTCTGGCTGCCAACTATACTGTAATTAGCTGGTGACTTGCCTCAGTCCGGCAGCTAAGCACGGAGTAGATGGCACTCACACGGTAAACAAGTCCATTAATAGAGTGCAGGGGTTCATATCCATCACAGATGCTCACACTCACTCCTTATATTAAAAACTTGCTTGGGAAAAGGAACACCGTCTGTTGTGTGTTATGAAACGGGCCACCGGTCAGGAGAGGAATGCACGGTCCCATATCATGAGCAGGGCCATTCGGGTCATTGTGGTTTAGCTAAGGCTATTATGATATGGGGCACATCTATCTGCTGACTCCGTGAAATGCTTCTTGTGTTGCCTCTGAACAGTAGCTTAGCGCTGGTACAGCCTCTACTGAGCTCACTCACCCGTCCTTATCGCTAATGGTTGATGATATTGAACTCAAGGAGCCTTAGCTTATGCCAGAGACAATTTCATAAGCATCATAATGTCCGTAGTATTAAACAGGAATTAGGCTGCAGGGTATAGCCCGTCTCTGATCCGCTGTAGGGGTAAAGGAAAGTTTTTGCAAGCTGGTGATGTCACGTTGAAAAG
Source organism: Chelidonichthys spinosus (assembly GCA_029853015.1). Taxonomy (NCBI): domain Eukaryota; kingdom Metazoa; phylum Chordata; class Actinopteri; order Perciformes; family Triglidae; genus Chelidonichthys; species Chelidonichthys spinosus. The sequence goes on from CM056844.1 coordinate 3,884,888, forward strand.
CTAGGTGAGGTTGGTTCGGGACACTTTGATAAAACCTTTACTGTGAGCCTCACTCCTTTTCCATTACTCACTGGAAACTGAACATTTTCCCATTTCACTCCAACAATGAGGCTCTCTCTCCACAGCCTTAAACAACATTGACCACTTGTTCCCCTTGGCCATGCAAATGATCACAGGAGTGTGGTTCGCCAGCATAAAATGGTAATAAATGGAAATGCAGCCGCTCAGGTACCCGGCTCGTGTTTGCTCGTCTGTCACAGCCATTTGTATTTCAACTTTATTTTTTGCTGGCAACACCTGGCTGATGCCACAGTAAACGTTGTCGCAAGGCTTACGACCAATGAAAACCTGGTAGCTTATCATCTCTGCTGAACAAATACAAGCGGCCGAGATAAACTGCACCGCCCAGACAGGGCGCAGAGATACCAGACTAATGGGTTACATGCGTGGTATTCAGAGGTCAAGCCAATGACTTTCACTCGAGACGCCCCGGTCCCACTGACTCTCATTCAATTAAGCGGGCTGACCAAGATAATGCCCCTGCCAGCTGGCCTTAGTAAGCGTCAGTAATCCATAAAGTCTAGTAGTCTGCAGCGCTTTTCTTCACATCTCTGCTGTGCTTTATCAGGTCACCCTGTCTGTCCACTGTTTGTACTGAGACAACAGAGAGGACAAAGCCTTCTCACAGGAACTCAGGAACTACAGATAAACAGGATAGACGCTGAGGTGCAGGATTTGGCTCCTTGGCTTTAATTTAATATGTGGTCCTGTATAGCTGAAGCAACACTGTCAGTGTCACTGTCATTATGGTTTCACAATACCTTGAAAGATAATACATCATAAGACTGGTATTTGACTCCAGGGTCTATTTCTGTCCAACTATTGTCCCTATAAACAGAACCTGTGTCAGTCAAGGTGTACAGGTCAAAATTGGATTGATTAATCACAATCGTCACTGATTGATTGCCTTCTCGATTTAATTGAAGAATTGATTGAGGCCTCCTCTCAACAACAAACTGCTTGGACAGCTGTTAGATTTGCTTGCCATATTGCACAAACAGAGGAGTCTATAAACAGTCCTGCAGCAGACATGCCGTCATTGTGACGGCCTTTTTTGATCTTCGGTCCTCGTCGTTTATGACAAAGACATTGTTTGAATGTTGCCCGTGAACTTCTCCAACCAACCCTTATCCACACTGTAAGCCCACTCTATTTGATGAAAAGCTTTCGCTGCTGTACCACCTCCGCTTTCTGCACAGCAAAAAATAAAAAATGGCACGCGGCCGTGCTTCCCTGACCATTTTAGCACATCTTCCTCCATCATTCGAGGCCAAGTCGTTTCACAGAGAAACGGCGCCATCGTTCCTTCTGAAAAAGTAGGTTAGCTTGATCGCAGACTTGTTATGGCCTCTAAAAATAAGAAGGGATTAATTGTTAAAGGTCAGATCTGACATGATTCTCTTACCTGACTTTCTCTGCTGCAGCGATTGGCTCTCTCCCTTGGGAGATGGTGTGGAATTAAATCCTGCCTTGGAGAGTGGAGCCCGGCCGTCGGTACCATCGGGCGAGGAAGCTTCTCATCTCATTTCACGTGATCAGCACTAAAGTGGGACAATATCATTAGCTAGACAATGGTCCGGATTCATAGGCTTGGAACAGTGGGTGATGTCCAGGGGAAGAATCTGAGCGTCGATCTGTCGAAGGAAAATCTACCTGTCTTTATGACCGGCGGGGAGGAAATATCCATCACAGTCTGGAAAATATTTTATTCATAAGCAAGGGAATATCGTCTTGTCCTTATGGTCTTTTTGAGCTTCTAGCTTTTGATATATCAGACTTCAAAACAAAACCACAAACAGAATTCACAAGTTTCCAATTAGAGAGACCAACTTTCAGACTATGACGCAGGAGGATTTTACATTTACAGGACAGCAGGGCAAAAACCCAAATCACCTGAAAGACACCTGCGTGACGGCCGTGTAGCATTTCTATCTGAAGGGATATTCTTCCCCCCTTAACAGTAGCGTAGATAGTTGAAGTACAAGTCTCAACTTGCCTTCATTAAAACCAAGTATGCCTTTAGAGGTCGTTAAGATATTGTTCTCGCAGTGTTTTGCTATCGTTGGTTTTCCGTGGACACGTTTATATATTTAGAACAGCAGAAGGGGGAATCTTTTAACCAGAGCTGTGTGTTTTTTTTTGTTTTTTTTTACAACCCTTCTCCTCCCTCAGTCTGGTGTCCTCAACCCCCCTTTGTCCCGCCCCCAGTTTGCAGAAAAACATTTCCAGATGTGCCAAGAAAGGAGCTCCTTGCGCAGTAGCTTATTAATGGATTTCGTATGCTCAGGCGAAAGGTCACTTCCTCAGATTGTTGCTCCACCTATTGTCCCCCTTGTCTCCCCTGACAACAGAGACACAGAGGCCTGTACCTTTACTGGATGAGACAGCAAACACGCATTCCCCCCATGAATGTAAATGGACAGGCCGCTGTCAATGAGACTGTATCTAATTTGGATGGTGGGAGACCAGTGAATATTGTGGGACACTGGACAGCGTCATAATCGTGTCTGGCACTCGCATATGCATCTGTCTCGGTCCCTCTGTGGCTGCTGGACGGCTGCCCGGAATAGTGCTGTGCTTCGCGGTTTTCTATTGGCTGCAGCATCCCGCCGTGCATGGCTCTACATGGTGGGTTGGACCCCGGGGCTTGTTTTTTTTTTCTTTTTCGAACTAGATGCTCTTGTCCATCGTCTCATAGCGTGGTCACTTTTGCGTGTATGTTGGAGAGCCGGTGGGCTTGTAGTCACTTCGTACAATAGTGCACAGCAGTGATTTTGGGGACTTAAACTCAAGTGGCTTCTGAATAACCTCACAGCTGCCTTTTCTATGGTTCATCAGCACTGTACTCCTTCGAGCTAGCACCCCTCTGGGCCAGTATGCACACAGATTCAGATTGACATGCATACACAAACACTGTTAACGCCTGCCAAAGCCCATTACGTAAATACTTGCCCATCATCTTTATAAAAGTTTTTTTTTCTCACTCCGTTTCTCTCTTTTTCTTCTCCATTTCAGACAATTGACAGAAAGTGCCTTGTGAGACAACGTTCTTACTTGAAGATCCCTGGGCGTTCCAGATTATCCCCGCCGTCTGCAGTCGGGACCTGTTTGTTTGTCCTCCACTTGTGCTCAGTGTGAGGAAACCTCAAGTGAAGCGGTGGAGCTACTGCACTGCTGGCCAAGGTGCCAAAGCTCCGAGAGAGTAGGTAGTGAAGAAACAACAGAAAGCCACAAACTTTGTGTTCTAAGCTGTGCCATCGCACCTCAGAATAATACCAACATTGCACAGACATCATCACCCATACAGAGGTTATTTTGGGGGACTCTGAGCATGCCCCCTCTGCCTTGTCAGAGGCCTGCACCTTTCTGATTGATGAACAGTTAGCTGTGTGACTGACAATCTCCACAACAGCAGTGCAGTCCCATGCTCCAGTCACAGAGACGTTGCCAGTCCATTACCTCCACTTTCCTGTCCACAAGGACAAACCTAATCCGCTGACCTGAAGCACATCATTTATAGCTGCATGTTCCATCAGATTTAGTTGTTGTGCGTTTCATTTCTTTACTGGAACAGTGTGAAACGCCTGCCCAGAGGATAGCCTCCTCCTACAACCAAGTGGCTCCACTCCACCCCGGCTCCACAGCCAGTGCTGCTGACATGGCTCTAAACATTGCCTCCATGCGGGACACAAAATGGCTGACCCTGGAAGTGTGCCGGCAGTTTCAGAGAGGGACTTGTTCACGCAGTGATGAGGAATGCAAATTCGCCCACCCACCCAAAAGCTGCCAGGTGGAAAATGGGAGGGTGATCGCCTGTTTTGACTCGTTAAAGGTAAGGACTTTTAAAACAGCAGGTAACTGCTGCGTTCTTGCTGGGATCTGTCCTTATATTTTCCCTCCAGAGTATTATTTACATTACATTAATATGAATCTAAGCCTTTTCATGAGGTTAACCTGTACTTCTTTCTCTGTCAAACAATGCAAAGCAAATGTGGCTAATTGGATCTCATCGCCGCAGCACCAAATATAGTATCTGACATGAAAAAAAACGTTTTGTGGTCCCTGATGGTCGGTGGGTGTAGGTTGTCTGCTCAAATTAGCTTGTGTGTCAGGTCTCCATGCTGCGCTGCAGTTAGCAGACCAGCCTGACCTATGAAGCTAAAGGCCAGAGAGGTCTGTTGTCATGTTCACCGTCACCACAGGTGTGTGCGCGTGTAGTTTCTTTTTAATGCGGTAAGTTCCTCTCGTGTTACCGCGCCGTGTCCATCATCTGTACATGTGGGCCAACATCTGATCGCCGTAAGTCATTCCAGGGCTTCTATTCCTGGGTGCATGTCAGCTGTTACACACAACCAACGTAAACAGCCAGAGCTCATTTTGTGATGTTTGGTTCTCACAGATAGATGGATGGAAATGTTAAAATCGCTTTGATTTATATGGAAATACGTGCCAAGTATTCATTCCTTTAAATGACCTTTGGTTTATTTGGAGTCTTGTGAAAGGTTATGTTTTTGGTGGTATGCTGGTAATGTTGGTAAAATATCTTAAATTAGCTTGCCTACTCAACAGCAACCCTTTATTTTCAAGCTGCGTGGAAGTAAAATAAAATAAGAAAGCCAGCAGTGACAATGATAAATAGCCAAAGAAACTAGAGCAGAACACAGAAACTATCAGGAGTTGGTCTTTTTCTAAGTATGAACTATTGCTTCATAGTGCATATACAGCAGTGCAGTGTGTGGTTTGTGCAATTCCCATTTTTTAAGGTCGTGAATGAGGTCAATGACAAAGGAAACAAGCAACGAGCTGTTCCCCAATCTGATTTTTTTCCTGTTTCTGAAAACTGTGACCATGTCGTCCTCGACACGCATGGTAACATTTCAGACTTGAAATCCATTAAGATCTTTGGAGTATGTAAATTCTCCTCCGTTACAAGTTGCTCATGGTCAATTCCATTTTCAACACTATGAAAACCAGCTGTGTTCGTGGTGCCGTCAGCTGTTTTCATGGCTAAAATGGTAAGGCGAGTTACCACTCACAGCCTGTAATTGACTGACATTCCTCCCTTTCCATTTTTTGCGAGCCGTTACGCCGTCATGGTCTAACGAGCAAACAGCTGACTCCGGTTGGGATCGATTTGTCGCCGCGCCATGCAGGGGCCGGCCTGACATGATGATTTCGCTGTTCCTTGAGAAACGCCAACCGAGGAAGCTAAATGACCAGAGCACTCAACCTCATATTAGTGCCTCCTTCCATTGAGACAAATGGTGGCTTTGAGGAAATCCACTGAAAAAACCATGCATCATCTGGACCGTAATATACAGAATGAAGGGACAGGAAGCCGTAGAGTCACTTATCCCGTGACCTCTGTTCTCTGATTACATGACTCAGGCTTCTTTCAAAACGCCCAAAGCTTCTATGTCAGCACTCCTGTTGTTATTGGCAATCTTTATGCTAGTATCAATAGAACTTCTGCAGGCTAGACATCAGCTGACACTCCTTTTTTAATCCTCGTATCTTGTATATTGCAGATAGGCATGGGACGATATGACAATTCGATGTCACGATCATCCTGGATGAGCTCAAATCTTCATGCAGCTGTACCGTAACATGTACGGACAGATCTGGTCTCGTTCTCTGTCACACTGCCTCTCTCCCTCTTTCCACCACACGACCCAGTGACAGGACGAGAATACAGGATTCTCCAACTCGCCCCCCCCTTCCCACAAAGACTTTCCTCGTGACAGCTGAGAGAATGAATGCTTTATTATGCATTAGGAAATGTGTTTCGCTCCACGGCGGGCTGATTTCCACCCCATTACGCCGGTATCGTCTTCCTGGTTGTGTGCTGCCAGGCGGGACTTGGCCAATGATCAGAAGGGGTCTTTTTTTGTTTTTCCTAAACATGTGAAAGGTACGGCTCAGGAGAGGAGTAGAGTAGTCGAGTAGTTGTCAAGCAACCGTAGGTGAGCAAATCAGTGGAGGATTTGAAACTGAGTGTTGTTTTCAGAGTTGGGGCTTCATCCTGTTAAACGCTCCTGTATCCAAATCTCAAATTTTGAAAATATAATCATTTGTTTTGACATGAGCATGTCTGTCTGCTCCTGTGTGTGCCATCCATCCTTATCCTTTGAGATATCAGACATCAGGAGCGAGTTCCAGCGACCTAAAAAAACCGATTTTGCATTTTTTGCGGCAACGAGGCATCGTTCCTGCAGCATCCTTCTCTCAGCGCGTCTATAGTGTCGCCTCTAGGGAATTATATTTCGCCCTCCTGCTCTACGCTGTGGGCTTTAGGAATAGTCTCTCTGTGGCACATTTGTCATCTCTCAAAATAGGACAAGCTTCTCCATCCCTGTCCAAGTAAAACTCTATTCACATAGGTTGACATGATGTGGAGCTTGCCAGGTATCATTCATCTCCAGTGAGACGTGAACCGTTACGGGAGAAGCACTGTCTTCTTAAATCCATATGGTTTGTCCGTCTCAACTTTTGGAATTAGGGAAATCCATGCAGACGTAACTTGATTTAGTCTGGGGACTGAAATATCATTCAACTTTAACCTTTAATCATTCGCCGCAGAAGGCGATGGCCAATCAATAGAGGCAGAACTGTGTCGTGGTCGAAGCCATTTCCTTGAAGCTCTTTGATGCTTGCGGTGCGACCATGGAAACCAAGACATGGTGGTGGCGTCGGGGAGGGAACGGGGGCTGTGGGAAATGAGCGAGAATGTTAATGGAGTAAATGCAATCACACCAGTCATGTGATGATGTCACATTCGCTCTGACAGTAGCCCTTTGTTGGCGCTTATTCCTCTTTTCCATGTTTTTTTGCCTGTGTAGCACTGTCTCTGACCCTGCTAACTGAGTTACATTTGAATTCCTGCACAGTTAAAGAGAGTTTGTCTTAATTTATTATTAATTTATTTATGTGTCATTGCACATATGTGACATAATGCACATGGGCTGTATTTTAACCTTTATTTTCTAGAGAGAGTGTTCAAGTCTGTTAAAATTCTTTCTTTTTGTACCAGCCAGATTTTACCAGGTGACCTCCATGCCTGACTGAGCTTCAATAGTCTGAGAGGCGCTCTCATGTTTCGTCAAGTTGCGGTTGTCATAAAGAAAGTGGCGACGCAGGAGAAACAATAGGGGCTACTTTTAGGGTATTTTTCTCATCTGTGTCACAGACTTGAAGCACTCCTCCTGGGGCTGAGGTGCCCTGGTTTCCCTCACTTTGTAACAACATCTTAATCCGGACTTTGCTTCAAAAGAGCATAAGTGTTTTTTTGGGGGGGCGTGGGATGGCCGAAGCCTGTAAATAAAGAAGCGAGAGAACAGGGCAAGGTGTGAAATCAGTGACAAGTCTAGCCAGGTGGGAACAAGAGCAACATTTTTAAACCACTTATCAAATATCGCAATCAAGATTCAGGAGGAAAGTTACTCCATCGCTACCAGTCCAGACAGAAACCAGACGGTGAAACTTGAACGCTAATGGATTTTTTTTTTTACTTTCCCAGATTCCTCTGATTTATCTGTAGCTTCCTCCCTCTGGGCTTATTGCATTTGCATGTTTTTGGGAGATCCTTAGGAAGCCTCAGTGAACATGAACTTAATGCCCATGGCCTCGGCTCCCCCCCCCCCCCCCTACTTTCCCTGTCTTGTTTTAAAAGATGGGCTCGGCTGCATTCCTCAGCGTAATCCTCTTGAACCGGGCCACACCCTGGGCAGAGCAAACATGTGGAGGGGAATGCATGCGGCGCAGCAGGAGTTGGTGTTCCCCCACGGTCATTCACACAGACACAATGAGGCACTGACTTGAGCTTAAAGTGGGGCTGCAGCGGACACGGCATGCTTTGATGAGCCCCCGGGAGACCCCCAGCCGCTGCCGATCCTTAAACAGGCCCTTCCGTACACAGACGCATGCACGCACACTCCCCGTCCTCCCTGGGCTAACCCATGCCAAATTTCATTTGATCCATGTGATTTCACCCACCAAGGCCACAGCCTGGCTGATCTGAAAACAAGCTCCAGAGATAGTAGGAGATGAGAGAGGGAGAGGGAGGCAGTCTCATGACCCAGGTCTGTCCTCCTTCATGTAGTAAAGGTCTCATTATAAAGTTAGGATACGAGTAAGAGAGGGGGAAAAAACACAGACACATTCATTTTGTGTCAATGCATTTGAGCCTGAGTTAACCTCAGTAATTCACTTGAGTCACGTAGAATGGCAACGTTTATAAAGCGCGTTAATCCAACGCACTTTTTGCTGCTAAATTAAATCAGGCTCAAAGTCCTGTCTAAACCAACATGTCTAAACCCACATCTTTCCTCCCCATGATCTTACTGTTTGACTCTTATCTTTTAATGTTCTGCCTGCCCGCGTCAGTTGTATTTTTCTTTTAACTTTGGGATAAACGTTCATAGAGGTTATTGCCGTTACGACCAACTACAGTATTGCACTCTATTGCTGTTGATCAGAGAAGCTGATACAGTAGGGTACATTTTAATTGGGCCACTGCTCTGACCTGTGTGTGTGTGTGTGTGTGTGTGTGTGTGTGTGTCTCCCTCTGGATGTAGCTGCAGAATCAGTAGAATCTCGTATTCTTAGGATATTCAGACATTGCAGGGAATGAATCAAACACGGCACTTTTGTGATCATCTTTTTTTAACCCTCTAAAAATCAGTTATATATTTTTTCTATTCAATGGGTTTATTCAATACTTGATTTCAACCGTGCATTACTGTGGTCTGTTATTTCTCTACGGCAGACCACTGCTGTGAATAACCGACTGTTGCCATGGACGCAGTTCTGATCTCAGCGAGCGGACCATTTTTCTTTCAGCGGAAGCAGTAAAATGATTCGCATCGGGGTCCCGCTCATCCTGTCGGGGCTAATTCCGCAATAACGAGCGACTCGCCGAACATTATCTTTCACTTTGTTTCCTGTTTTTTGAAGGGCTTTATTGTTTGCGTGGAATCACAGTCCATAGTGCTGTCGGTAATACTGGTTTACAGCTTTCACTTTTGAAACAGTTTCGCCGTTGATTGTCGAGCCAAATATAATTTAAACACCTGAGAATAGTTAGGCGTGAAGGTGTGGAAAAAGCGCATTTGTTATATCATAGACTGAACTCGATGACAGCATAGCTTCTCCATAAAACAGAAAATGTATGGCAGCGCTGCTGGTCATGTCAGATTGAAGAGTAGGTGTTTGTCACCCAGTGAGCCTCCTGCAATCATGATGGAGAGACTGAGTGCTGAGAATCTGCCCATCTGCTCTACCAGTGTCTCACCTGGTCTCAATCCGCCCACCATCTCTGAGTCATCCTCTTTCCCATCTCTCTCTGCTGCCCACAGTGCTGATAAAGTACTAGATTCTCTGCACTCGTTTTCTCTTTGTGAACCCCCCCAAACTTAAATCAGTGCTGCAGAATCAATGCCATCCTCACATTTGGAGATTTCACAGCCAGCTGGACTCAAACTCGCTTACTGCTGCAGTAGCCGTCGCTGTTGTGAGCGCCGCTGCAGCAAAGCAGGAAGGCAGATCTATGGCGAGTCGGGCAGGAGGCTTGACCTTTAGTATCGGCCGCATTAATTATTGATAGGTAGTTTCACCATCACTCATCAGAGGCAGACTCAGGTTGTCCTCATCTAATTTCTACTGCGAGTCCCATTTTTTTTTTTTTTTGTCTGCTTCATTCCATCGTCTCCCGTCGTACGTGACTCCCTTTAAAAAATGCATATCATGCTTGGAAGATCAATAGCTTTTTCCCTAGAAAGACCAGAGGTGCTGGCCTCAGTATATTCCTCATGTTTCCAGCATACAGTACAGAAGCATATGGCATTTTCTCATATTAAACATAGAAAATGAACTGCGTTGACGGCACCGCCAGGCTTTTTTTTAATTCTCCTCCGATTATAAAATGGGCAAACTTACAAAGACAAAGAGCTCAAGATGCTCCACAACTCCCACCCATCCACCGCCAGCACACACACACACACACACACACACACACATGCACCAAGGGAGCTACAAGCAGTTAGACAGACAGCCCCAGCTGTCTCCCAGGGGCCAGCCTTTATAATGAGACAGAGATCTTCTTAATTGGCTCTATCTAATGAGGCAACAGAAATGCGATCTTAAGGGGCGCTCCACTTTTTGGACTAAATGACTTTTACTCTGTGTCAAACAGGCTGTTGTGGCTTGACATCTTAATCCCATGTGACGAAGATGTCTACCCTTATGTGTTGCAAAAATGGATATAAATTGGTGCAGACTTGCTTTAAATTCTAACTTGCACCCTCGCCACACCGATAATGAAGAGGCACTTCATTAGACGGAGGCTAAAGATCGAATCAGGGGGATGAAATAATGTAGGTGTCTGAAAATGGCCGATTACCTCGAAACAATGCTGCTGTTGCAGTCGTTTGGTGCCATGTGGCTACAGTAGGCGGTTTATTCAGGGCCAATCTGAATCCCCTCAGAGACATCAGGTTTAATAGGCTTGAGCGTAGCTGCTCCAAATTGGGGTAATCTGACAGAGCGTTGCCTGGATGAAAGTCTTGGAGTTGTAAATGGGTCTCGTGTTAGTGAATGAACGTCTTACAGCTGTCGAGTGAGAGGGAGTGCCAGGTTTGTAAATGTTTTCATACCAATACGCACTAATTCAGCTTTGATGCCGTTGTCTTAAATGATGCTTTATTGATGCTGAGCTCCGTGTGCATTCCCACAACAACAATAGAGCTGGAGTTCTATTATTAAAGCATAAATCACAGTTTTCCTATCGGGAACGACATACAAGTTTATTTCTGAGATCCAGGAACGCGGTGATGTCGCCACAGAGAACAAGAACACAAGCTGTCAAAGCTTTGCAATCTTTTGATGCCCCAAAACATGCATGGTAATTTGTACTATTCTTAGTAGGGATTGTTTTTTAATACCCAGTCCAAGCAGGAGGTATTATTTGTATCACACCCTTCTCCCCTCGCCCCTAACCACACAGGGTGGCCATACCATAAAGGTCAACTTTAGGTCATAGCAGCATGTCTGGGCCCATGCATGTGTGTGGACAGACAGACGGGGGGGCATGCGAAGTTCACGGGCGAAAGTGAGATGGCCGGTTTCACACCCAGCACATGCCTGCACCAGTGACCCGCAGCGACAGGTGGGGGTCACTAATTGGCAGCGTGCACCTTCCAGAGGCGGGTGGACCCATGGTGGGTGAGGAAATGAGGGTTGCAAGGCGTTAACGCATTCATGACAGGAAGTGCGTCGGGTTTAAGGATCACACACGGCGCTGGTAGCAGTTTATTCTTTCTTTCTTTTTTTTAACCAAAACAGTAAAAGAGCAGGGTGATGACATGGGTGACAAGTGAGATTAATATGTTTACCTGCATCCCTACATTTAAGCCGAGCTGCAGCTCAAATGCTGTTTGAGTCAGCGTACCCTGGTTTATTAATCCAATCTCTTCAACCGAGGGGGCCACTTCATATAAACACTCTCTACCTCGCTGTTCTCAACCTTGTGAGGCTTGTTTTTCATCCTCTCCACTTGGGCGTAGGGTCCCCTCAGCCCATGGGAGAGAGCGTCCTCGGAGGCCTCATCATCACAACCAACAAACAACATGCCTATCCATATTCCCCCGCGGTCGCACGCGGCAAACATTAAATTGCGTTTGATTGCAAAGACGTTTGTGTTTTTTTTTGCGGGATCTGTTTCATCATATATCGGCTACGTTAAAACCAGCACTCTGTGACGTATAAATAACTCGATTGTAATCACTCGCTGGCTTCCAGTGGAGTGATGTTTCAGTACGTCAGGGAGAGACGGCATGACTCCTCTTGTGATGTATACTAGGCTATGAATAACTCAGGCATTTCATCCAAGAAATGATCAAAGACCAGATAAGATTCATAACAGGAATACTAGTGTGCTTCTTAATTCTCACTTGAATAACCGGGCTCTCCAGTTTCTCTCTCTCGTATGAATTATAGACCTACACCTCTCAACTTTTGTTTTTTTTTTGTCAGCAAGCAACCAAAGCTTTAATCTCCAAACTGGAGAGTAAGCAGCCACCCAACATTTTTGCCCTTATCTGCTGAGTGTGTTCGAAAGAGGCTTTGATGAATCTGCTCTCTCCCTTCCATCTCATTATCCTCCTTCATCTGTTTTATGGATTTACACAACTCCTCAACGCGCTCTGACACGCGGTCGATGGTGTCACCGGGGGAAGAAGATGTGGGCTCGCCTGTTCCTTTTGTTCCCCCCCCCCCCCCCGTCATGTTATCTGCTTAATTTTTATTGTCATTAGCATTTGTCGTGGGTTTGTGTTATTCTTAGAACGCTGCAGCTTTTGATCGCTAAGGGAATGATTGAATCTGAGGTATCTGTTAGCAAATGTAACATCAGGAAATTAATATAAGGCCTGTTTCCTCTTGGGGCTGTGCCACAGTTCTTCTCGAACTAGGGCATCCACATCAGATAACCTATTTCTATGAAACCCTCCGCTAGCATGGCTAGCTTGGGCCCCACACGTGTACAGGACTGCTGTCATACCAGTGCAAAGCTGACGAGATCCGTCTTCTGAGCATAGACAGCTTGTGGAAAGCAGGCTAGTGCCTCAGTCGTTTAGCTGTGACTCACCTGTCAACAGACTGAGAGGTGGCGTTGTCGTAGCTGAGCTGCGTGTGTTTGTGGGAGAGTGAGAGTTAGGACACGTCCCCCTTCAGAATGCGCTGTACACATGTGTGTGTTCGTGTTTGTGTGGCAGATTAGAGGAGCTGGAGAGGGTGGGTTTCATGTCTCAGCAGGTCACAGATGATCAGATTAACTGAAGCAGGGCTCCAGCCTCCTGCCGGATTAGCAGCAGGGACCTGGACTCTGCAGGTGCCTCGCACTGCAGCCATAGAACAGTCAGAACAGTGGTACACGCCTTAGCCGTCACCTGAATGCCGATAATGGACTTTTAAATTACCCTTGCCTTTTGTTTCCCTACTGAACGTAGACATTAAAGCTTCTTTGTTTGGATGAAGAAAAGCTTTTTTTTCCATAACCTGCATGAAGTATATATCGCAGCTCTCAGAGGGATATAGTCTCTGCATATTTAGGCACAGCAGTGCAGAGCTGAATAAAGAAAAATAAGTTAATTGATTGCCCTGGACTCTTCAGGGTCCTTTGATTGAGGCTGTGCTGTAAAAAAGAATAAATCTCCCCCATAACTTTATTTTTCTCTCCCATGTGTAAAATGTACACAGCCCAACTGGAAAGAATCACTTTGTGTGTCGACACACAGCTTTTTTTAGCCAACTGATCACCAGCTGCACTGCCAGTGCTGCATAGTGTCACAGTAGCATGTGATTTTTCAGCTGATGCACAACCACTATTTTGAGACACCGCCGCCATAATTGTTTACAAGGTGATGCCAATGTGAGCCAAAGGAACGGCATGAATCTGAATCGATAAAGGGGCACATTCGGTGCGTGGACACCAACGGCCTTTATACCACCGTCCCTTCCCAGCTCATCGTCTCTCTCTTCTTGGGTAATCTGAGGTGCGTCAGCAGCAGTGCGACTCCTCCATCTGTGGGATTACAGCTGGTGAAACAAAGACTCTTAATTACTGCTGAGGCAGCATCGTCTACATGTGTGCCTATTGTGTCTATATAACCTGGTCTCTGTCCTTTTTACCATCTGCATTCACTCACATTATCACTGTAGTCCACTAGCCAGGTCAAACATACCTGATCGCAGTATAATCAGTGGTGTTACCTCTGCAGTTCTACATTGAAATTCCCCGCTGTTCTCCATTGATTCGTGCTCTCCATTACCCGCCCAAATGTAGGCGAAAAGCCTTTGGCTATCATTTCATAATGGATTTTCAGTGTTTCCTGGTGTCCTGGAGCCTAACTGCTTCAAACAGATCCATTAGTCCAAACGGATCCATTAGAGCCCCAAAACAAAACAGGATCCTTAAGAGGGAGCATTCTCTGTGTTTGGGGATGAAGGGAAGCCCTGTCCATGTGCATCCAGCGCCTCGCTACTTTACCGGGTGCTACCTTCGGGTCGGCACTTCTGAGCACTGCGGTGCCTGTCCTGATGGTGTCCTATAGCCGGGTGTGTGTGTGTGTGTGTGTGGGGGGGGTACTTTCACAAGAGTGGTCTCCTTGTGAACCGTTCCAGGCTGACCCATGACCAGCAGTTAGTGCCCCCTGGAAAAACAACAACTCAAAAACAAGTGAACAAGCAGAACGACAGTGTCACTTCCTGGAACTGCTCATTCCAGGATCCGCTCCAGGAAGTTGGTGCGAGCCAAGAAATGCTCTTATTTGGGTATTTTCTCGCCACAAATGTGCATATCTGTAAACCAAACATGCTGTCAGAGGATGAGCGTGTTTCTTCACAATGTAAATGAAATGGCATAAAAGGCAGGATGTTAATGCGACACTGAGGGGGGAAAGCAAAGAAAGAGATATATGAGGGAACATCCACCCCCCACCTTCAGTGGTCAGTGGGGATACAACAGGTTCTTCGACTATGCTCTAAGGGGATTACACATATCACAGGCTTCATGTCAGAAAAATTAGTGTTAGTTCCTCACAGCGGCCCTCCTCCTCTCACGCTGAGAAGGACAATCGGATGAAGACCCTGCTACGGCTTCTCTGATTGCTGCTTTATTCTCCACCGTTGTGCCACTGTGCTGCTGACCCTACCAAGTTCCCCCCCTGATTGTTTTTTGTCTGGATTCCAGTCTGCCGATACTGCCAGTCACGCAGCCATCGATCACGTCAGCTAGCGCTGTGCCAGCATCAGATAGACGTCGCGAGGGCTCAGATATGTGAAGTCTACCGAGCTTCTCTAGGGGGGAAAAAGTGGGTGGGGCTCAATGGAGAAAGGCATGCACAAAATGCATTCCCAGGACTCGGCACTATGTGATTCATCAATATTGTTATTGAGGTGTGGGAAAGAAAAGCAATGGCTCATTGTGAGTGTGTCCATCTTGGACAAGCAGCAAGGCAGGGGAACTAGCCTCCCTATTAAGGGCTGTAGTCTAACGTCACCTTTATGAGGACATTTACAGCTCCTCTGTCGGCTGCAGCCTATAGGCAGCCACTCTCTGTCGCCAGCGGGCCCGAGGATAGAGCGCCCATTGAGGGCGAAATGCAAATGTTACAGTGGTGAACGGAGGGGCCCACAACTGAAGCGCTATTCTGCAGAGGGGGTGGAAGACTGGCCCTCTGTGTCTGTGCCACCCACAGACACACAACGGTCATCACTCTGACCATTCAGCCCGGCTGATGAAGGAGGTGGGGGGTCTCGGGTGGGGGTTCTGCCACTGACGGAGATGGCAACGTTAAGCCCAGGCAGGGGATGCCAGTTATAAATGGAGCATTTGGGCCTGTGTTATATTCTGGGGGGCGCTCATTATGTTTCAGAATCGGGGCCAGTTCCATGAGGGATTGTGGTTTAATAATGGCTCGTGTTTGAATGTATTGACAGTGGTATTAATCATAGGAATGACATTCAAATGCTTTGGATTTTAACAGATTTTTCTTCCTTTAAAGGGAATATCGCAGCTCTATCAACCCCTTAAATAGGCTCCGACAGGGCCCTGATGTCTGAGTCTGGTTGACAATATTTATTTATTTTACAGTGCTGGCAGTGGAATGACATCAACACACTGAAAACATGTACAAAACATGTACAAACTTGTACAAAAAGTATAAGCAGGGGGTCACAGGCAGTTCAGAATGTATACAGCCAGAGGATGGAGTGTTTTTCTGTCTGCTTAGTTGCCATAGTTGGAGCGCTGCAGCATGATAGTTATGTTGTGTTTGGACAGGAGAAATGCTGCACCGTCCTCAGCACCCTGTCACTGGCTTTGGATGGATTGGGGTTTTTTACTACTGTTTTTTTTTACTCTCCCTCTCTCTTTCTGCTAAAGATTTATCCACTGGCCACGTCTGATGGGATGGCATGCTGAGGGAATATATATGTATGTAACATTAGCGGACTAGCATTTAGTTCATGGTCATATCCAGTAGAGCTGTACATGCACATGTCATAATAAAAGCATGATTAAATTGCAGAATTAAAGTCTATTTTACAGATAAAAACTAAGCAGTGGATTTCCAGAAGTAATTACTAACTAAACACATTGAAAGAATTTCACAGCGTGAAGTGAGTGTAATCCTAATCTTGTTTATGAAATTAGCCTTCCTGAATCAACCCTGATGTGAAACACATTTTAATTTATGTCACCCCCTTTATGGAAACTAGGAAAACAATAAGTGCTCTCTTGTTGTCTCCGAAACAGAGGATCTATTTCACGTGAAAACGACCGATAATTTATCTTTGATCTCTCCTCCATGGTTTGATTGTTTTTCACTGCGACGCCAGGAGATAATTATCCATTCTGAATCAAAGCAGCTATTAGTGCGTCCCAAAGCATGGATCATCGCATCTCATAAGCAGAGGGTGCTACGGCGCAGCCCACAATGAAAGTTGCCATGTGAGAGACCCTCCTGAAAGGTGTAATTTCAGCGTGTAGCCATGGCTACACACAGCGGCGGCTGCTGCGCGCATCACAGAGGTGCCTTGGTGCTTTCAAAAGATCCTTTTCATAGACGGCCGCTCGGAGGCAATGCCCCTGATGAATGGATTTCTGCACCGCTCTGAGTGGGTGGCTTCGACAGAAGGCACAGTATGTGTGTCTTTCCGTGTGGATGCTTGCGTGTGTCTGCCACCCTCTTAAAAACAAAACGCTCTGAAGCCAGATGATGCCGCTGCATTGTCGTCACGCTGCTTTTTAAGCACCGTCATGGCTGCGCCGTTGGACCGCTTCCCCGCTCAAACCATCAGCCTCTTTTTTTTTTTTTTTTAATATGTGATGCAGTGTCGCCTCCCGACGACGCTTACCTCATCGTATGTGCTTTGAATCCCCGAGCGCGTCGTCCCAGACTGCAGCCGGGGACCTTTCACTGACGACCATTAGTCTTAATCGCTCACACAAACGTAATTGCTATGTATAACCATCACTATGCCCTTCTTGAAATTGGCCTTAGTGTGTTTTATTAAAGCAAGAATGGCTTCTGCCATAAAGCAGATGTTAGATTTTCACCCTTACTCAGAGCTAATCAGAGAGAAGTGACGTGGGTGAAAGCTTTTTAACTGCTGTGCACGCTACCAATAAATTAACACCTCCCTGGGTTTAATGAAAGCACCATAATACGTGTGTGGGGGCGTGTGTGTTTTTATCAGCACTGTTCCTTGATGACAACTGTGGATGCCAGGATGTCTTTTCAACGATGGGATTAGCCCAGATTATAGTTTTTGGACTACCTGACCTCTTATCTCCAGTCTGAAATTCCTCTAAATGAACCTCTTTTGTGTGCAACCTAATGATCTAACACCCCCTAAAGGATCTCAGCCATGTTGATGCCCTTTAACCGTATTTATAGAAAATCCATATCCTCTTCACTGTTCGGCGCTGAGACTTCCAGGTGCCTCGGCTAGTAAAAGACACCGTGAATAACGGCGTGCAGGATGTGACATGTTAAAAGAGGCTATGGTGACACGGGGTATAGAAATGTACAGTCCAGGTAGTAACATGAGGGGGCAACACTGCTCTTAACCGCCAATAATCAAGACTGACGACAACAGGATGATCACTTTCCTCGGTTGTAAAAGTCTGTTTTAGTATTTAACACCAGACTTCCTGGGTCATAGTTCACCTTTTCATGTAGTAACCATGAATCATGACCCTTGTGTTGCTTTAACGCACTGCTATTTCTAGTCTAACCTTTCACTCATTAATTCTTACTTACTCCACAGTATAATATCTCCCCTAATCCATATCAAATTCATATCAGTACTAACTTTATTGATTGATAGATATGACACAAGAATAGAAAATATTGGAGACGTGGATATTTAGTTATTCTCCTTATATGAGCTTTTGAGGTCATTAAATTTATTGCACTGCACTGATTCCTCTCTTTTTTTTAAACAGTGTTGGAAATGTCATTACCATGACAGCCCTCGCAAAGTCGCTGAATTTATTTGCTGCTTCCACCTCCCAAACGAGACAAAAAAGGAGACAAACCTGATTTATGCAAAGACCTGGCACACTGCTGTGGTAGATGGTGAATACATCAGTGAGGAATGGCTCTCCAACTAAGTTTGACGGGATGAAAGGAGGTGGTTTTTTACGAGTCCGACGCTCGCACTTAGTGCGGCCGCGCCTGCACGTTATGAAGCACTCTCCCAAGTAGCTTCACCACCGTTTATCTCATCACTTTAAATGGGGAATGATGATGAGCAATTGCGAGAAAAGCGTGTGTCACTCACAGGTTATGGATGAACTGAATGTGGAGCAAAAGGGAAGGTAATGGCTTCCCTCTCGGTCCGCGTGAGTGACAAAGTGAGCGGCGTGGTCCGCGGCGTGGGTCCGCGCGGGGGCCTTTATGTGTGCCCGTCTGTGTCTGTGATCCCTGCAGGGAGCACTGGTGATGCTGCGCTTCCCTGCAGGACTCGATTTGGGATGCTGTCCAGGGCTCAGCTTCAGCACCGGCTCCCTCTCTCTCTCTCTGACACACACACACACACAGTCACACCCGCCCACACAGTTTCTCCTGCACACACATGCACTGTTACACCTGCCTACGCATTCTCTCTTGTGGATGCACCTTGCTGGTGTCCGCGGCGGTGCATAAGGCTCCAATTAGTTCCAACACCTTTGAGGTTTCAGCTCCGTTCCTCTGGTCCGGACTGGGTTTCACAGAGCCGGGCGCTTTGTGTGCAGCAGTGCATTTGTCTATGCGCATGTTTGCTGGTGCGTGTGGGCGCCGCTTGTTGTGATTCTGTGATTTAGTATGCATATGTGTGGGCAGGTGTGATTCTGTCTGTGTGTGTGTGTACCGTTGTGAAGGTATCGGTGGGTCGTTGCAGCTATAACACCAGGAACGTGGCTCCGGGTTCTCTCTGTGAATGTCAAACCCGCTATCTGACACGCACGACAAAAGACCTTAAATCTTATCTCTGTATGTTTATTAATGTGAAAACAAAAATTACAAACCGCAGCTCTCTCAGCTGAGAGAAAAGTAACAAGATCAATAATGTGTTTGATGTTCTTTAATATCTGTCCTGAAGAAACGAAGAGCCAGGTTTTATTAGTTTTTTCCCCTTTGATGAGATTGAAGATTATTTGTTATGTACACTGGCAGCCAGGCTAGATTAAAAGTTCTTCTGTGTTTTTCTGCCCACCTTACATACAAAAAAAACAAAGCTGTATAGAAGTTGAACTGGTTGCTGCTTCAAATCCCCGTAGCACGGCGTGTGACACTCAAGCCTTTGTGTGAGCAAAGATAATCCATACCGTGCTTTTATTCACAACCCAGGGGATGCGTGCCAGATCCTAGACTTTACTAAGAATAGTAAGAAAATGTATTTATTGTGTTTTTTCAGGTTCAACTGGCAAAACTGAATAAAAACATACAATATTGTGTCAATATATTAGGGATTATTTTTTCCATATTGATGCATTTGTTGTATTTTATTTACAGCATTATTAGGCAGCACTAATTGTCAAGCAACTGCCTAATGAAAAATAAAATACAATCTATTTAAATAGAATTAAATGTGACACAGAATATATAGCTACAGGGCAGACAGCAGATATATTAATATGCCTTGGCAACAACAAAAAAGGCCCAGGTGTAATAATAAAAAAAAATAGGCAATCAGACAGCATGCACAATACCAGGCCCCTGGAGCTGCCACGTCTGAATTTAATACCGCCGTCGTTAATGTTATTGATTCCACCTGCACGTTTCCTGTTATGACGGGAACAATGGAGCACCTTTAGGATCATCAGAGAGCATCGTGTTGTCTTATTGCAGCCTCTGACTCCATGTACTAGCTGACTGCCTTCTATTTAATAACAAGTTTGTTCTTGTTTCATATTGTCTGGTGGCTTGTTGTCATTCTGAATGTTTTATTCAGGCTTTAAACGCTGTTTGAGCGCAGCTCTTGAGTAGTTAAACAGCTCGTCATCGCTGCGTCGGCAGAGCTGTCGTATTTTCTTGTGAGGGGGAAATTAGAGGAATAATTGCACAGCATAGCTTCTTGTACGGGGCGTCCGCATGCTAAACGGAACCTCTGAACCTCCGCCCTGCTTCACATTCACCAAGACGTGCCATGTCATGCCGGCCATGTCATCTCCTCTCCCTTTGTCTTCTTGGCCTTTCCCTGTTCTCTCCCCTTTCCCCTCTGTGCTAATTCACATCACTCCACTCTGCCCACATCTTTTCCACCTCACCTCTACTTTCCATCTTCCCCTCCGCCTCTTCTCCCACTACTGTAGTCCAGCCTCCACTATGTCGCTCCCTCCTGACCTCCTCTCCTCCATCCTTCCACCCACTCTCGCCGCAACGAGGATCCATATTGGTTTATTGCGTTTGCCATTAGCCTCTGGGTTGACAGTGTAATTGCCTTCATCCACCAGGGTATCTGTAAGCCTGACCCCTGCACACCCGCATTTGCATCTCCACAGAGAACGCCGGCTGACCTGTGCGTCAAAAAGCCACAAAGTTATAGTCGCGGTGAATCGCCACTAGAGGCCGGCTGTTGGTCCACCTTTCCTTGTTTCCATGTCAGTGTGTGGACGGTACAGGCGGAGACCTGAGTCTTTCGTAATTATTTTTCTACTCAGAGCCCAGAGCCACGAGCTACACCCACTGGATGAGCACAAACATGTATGTTTCACTCCCTCCAAGTATGAATATGGATGCTGCCTTCAAGCACTCCGCATTCCCCGTCAAAATCTATGCCCACAAAGGCCAAGTCCTCCAGGCAGAGACGCAACCTGTTCTTCGTCTGGTTCATTTTCAAAAAGGCGGCTTTTTTCAGTTCATTCTGTTGATCAAAGACGTGAAGTCAAGACTGTTAATGACCTTGTTTGTTTGTCTCTCCACCGCTCAGGGCCGTTGCACGCGAGAGAACTGCAAATACCTCCACCCGCCCGCTCACCTGAAGACCCAGCTGGAGATCAACGGGCGGAACAATCTGATCCAGCAGAAGACAGCGGCCGCCATGTTGGCTCAACAGATGCAGTTCATGATCCCCGGCACCACCATGCAACCTGTGGTAAGTGCTGGCATCGCTGCTGTGGGAGTCGACTGCCACGGAGTGACTCACTATGAAAACGGTTTCTTCAAACCTCTCTGACATATCAGGTTAATCATTCGGTGTGTTTCTCTTTTGAGTGGCACGGTTTTGGCGCCAGCTGTAACTGTGGAGCAGGTTATGATTGAGGAAATGTGCATTCTTTCAGACACGTTGCTGTCATCCTCCCTCTCAGATTACCCCGTATTCAGATAAGATTTGTTCTCACAATAGTTATTGAGAGGGGCTTTGATCGAAGCACAAAACGTCTACTTAAACTGGGCTCTGGGAGCCGCTCTGCAGTCGGAAGTAGACTCCGGCTGCACTGGGCAGCTGCCAGGTGTGTTTAACTGCATCAATGCGCGGCTGGGTGTTGCTGAAAAAGAACATGCTGGCTCAGCAAAATCTTCCCAGGATACATAGAGGTTAAAAAAATTAAAAAAAAACCTGCCTCCTCTTGTTTCTACCCCTGCATCCCTCTCTTGTTCTTTTTATCTGAAACCTATCCTCTCTCTACCTGTCAGACCCGCTCTCCCCCTCCGCTCATCTGTCTCATGTGTCTCTTTCCCCGAACTTTTTTTTTTTTGTATCTGCCTTTCATCCTCCACCGCCCGTCCCTTCATTCCTCATCTTTCATCCCCCCTGACTCAAAGTAAGTGTCTCTGAACCGTCGTTCTCTCTCTGTGTGCAGCAGACGTTTCCCGTCAGCCAGGGTCTGGGTTCCAGTGCAGGTTTGAGCTACGCCCCCTACCTGACTCCAATGACCCACAGCATGGGCCTGGTGCCCACAGACATCCTGCCCAGCTCCCCCTGCATCGTCCCCGGCAGCCCGCCCATCTCCGTCACCGGCGGCTCTTCCTCCAACCAGAAACTGCTGCGCACTGACAAGCTGGAGGTGACCCACCCAAACACGCTTTCTCACACGGGTGGCTAGTCATACCTATTGTGGTGTCTCGCGGTTGTGAAGTATAATTATGGAAACGCCTTGCTGTGATTATGGGTGTCAAAGCGACGCAAAAGATGCATGCTGTTAATAACAAGCTCTGATTTTTTTTTTTACAGCATATTATTGTTTTGATCAAATAGTCATGCATGCGTAATGTTTGAAAATATTTTCCTCATACTGTGCTGCCGGAGAACAACACTCAAAAATACTATCTCCGTGGTTACCACAGTAGTTGGCATAGCAACAAATAGAATACACACACATATGGACTATATCTTTAGCCTTTGATTGAACCTTTCAGTTGCAGCTGCTTGGTGTATAAACAGGATAAACACGTTTTCTGTTTCATAAGCAAGCAATTTATGACTTACATGAATACATTTTGAAGTTTAATTAGTAAAATTGCTACTTATAATGTCACAATGTAATTAAAATGCAGTAGCTTTTTATACCACCATGTTATATGTAGCTGTTCAGTGTGAATTATGATTATTATTATTATTATTAATCAGCCTCCTTACTTAACAGTACCTCTGCGTTATCCTTGCATATATGTATAAGTCGATGTTGTGAGATAACAGTAATTTAATCTGCAACACTGAATGACAAAAGCTTGGTGATCGACAAGTGTTTTTATTTTTTTTCACTACATTTTTTAAAGATAAACAAAAATCTCCCACCTAGAGGTGATGCGTAGGCGTGTGCCTGTATGTGTTTTTCTCCAGGAGAGCTATCACTTAGCAACCGAATGAAGTTGGCACTAATGAAACAGTATCCCTGTGAGACACGTATACACACCCACGCAGAACTAGCATGTGTGTGTGGAGCGCACCAGTGTTTTGCATACAAGCCGATCTCCGTGTGATCACACGCAAACCTCTGAACTGTTGACTCATCATCACTCACAATCATTTGGGTTCGGCACACATTGAGCGTCGGTGAGAGAAGGTTTTCACGTCCCTGTGTGTTTTTCCCGTGTGCCCGTCCGTGTGCTGTTCCCAGGTCTGCCGTGAGTTCCAGCGGGGCAACTGCGCCCGCGGGGAGACCGACTGCCGCTTCGCTCACCCGAGCGACAGCCCCATGATCGACACCAGCGACAACACGGTCACCGTCTGCATGGACTACATCAAGAGCCGCTGCTCCCGCGAGAAGTGCAAGTACTTCCACCCCCCGGCCCACCTGCAGGCCAAGATCAAGGCCGCCCAACACCAGGCCAACCAGACAGCTGTGGCCGCGCAAGCCGCCGCCACAGCTGCAGCCATGGTGAGAGCACGGCACTACAGCTTACCTACTGTACCCTGATGCAACACAGTGGTAGAGCAGGAAACACACACACACACTTGTCCTTGCAGTAACCAAACACAGTGCTGATAGTGTCCATCAAGGCCTTACAAGCTCTTAGTTAACTGTAATTGTAATATCCAGGGAGACACCTAATAAACAAGTTATTATAGGAGGTTTTATGGTTGTGGAAGAGCAAGTAAACACAATATATACAGTATTATTCACACTGTGAATAGCCTTCATATAAGCCCCGGAGCTGCCTAGGCACTACTTCCTACAAAGCACAGATTGTTGTATTTCAGAGAATACATCCTGTTGCTTTTAGTCGTTTTGCGGCAATTAAAACACACGTAACACACACGTAGGCCATCACGATATGAAAACACATGCTGTCAACAACGAGACCCACAGTAGCATAAAATGTGGAGCACTGCTTTATTACTGTATAAAACATACCCACCTCTGCTGGTTTATTCTAGTGGACAATAAACAGGGTTCAGGCAGAACTAAATGCATGAGCATAATGCCGCAAGAACAATCCGTTATTATCTCACCGCAGTCCGCCTTTATTTTCCAATGCCCTTGGTTCATACCGAGACAATGTGCTGGCTCACCCTCCATCCCACTCCCCCCCTTGCTCTCAATGATAAGTGCGGCTCTCTGCAGATCAGTGTAAATTGAATCGGGGATGGATGAGGATGTAGCCTCGCTGGGTGGGGGTTTACATTCCTCTGCCTGTAGTTGCACAAATCCCCCCAACAGACAGACGGATGGAGATGCAGGCGGACAGACAGCAGGAAGGGTTTGGCAGTGTGTCTTGTCTGTGCCCCACCCTCCCCCAGGCTTTGAGTGGCTTCTTTTGAATGGTCCTTTGGCTGCTGCACTTGCACACCTTGTACTGCGCCAGTGTGCCCGGCTGACTGTTTTTTTTCCTCCGCGGCATGGGCATGCTCTAGGCGTTGCACATAGCGCTCTCATTGGCTGGCTCCATCGCTGCTTGCTCTCTCCGCCCTCGCTGCGTGTCGAAGTTCGAGCCGTCGACCGCGAGCTCAGGTTAGTTCGTGAAAACGGCGAGGGGATTGGAACATGTATAAATCACAGAGAGCCCAAGGCGCTATAACCCGATGCTGCCCCGTCAGCGCTGTTCTTCTTAAAGGCACGCTGAGTAGCTTAGCTCAACAACCTGCCCCGTCAGGTACACAGTGCTTCGTCAAACAAGAACATTTACTTTATCTTCTTCGTGCATTCTCTTTACAATCTCATACTCCTCCCATGTGCCTCCTATGCCCCAGTTTATCAACTTTATGACCCAATTCCCAATTACCCTCAGCAGTTACAAGCCGTGCTGTAGGTGAGCAGGGTTAACCTTAGGACAATGAGTTGTTTAGTCAGCACCTTTAATCCAATTTTCTTTTAGCCCCTAGCCTAAGCTGAAGCGCTTTTATGGCAGCACCCATAAAACTCGTATTGCTGCACCGCTGCAAATAGGTACTATCATTATCCATAACTCACTTTTTTTTTTTTTAAGCAAAAGCAAATAGGCTTAACTGTACCGTAGACGAGGTTGCACATTAACTGATACAGTAACAGTAACGAGATCCTCTTATTGAGATTATGTTGTTTTTACTGTGCCACATTATGTGTTTGCTTGCCATGCTGCGATCTCCTTCCTCATTGCCAGTCGAATGCGGCCATCTTTGCTTTTCATGTCACTTTAATAGACCATCTTGCATTTTGAACTAACCACAGAGTCTGAGCATCAGCAGTGCCTTGTCCATTATATATTGTTGCACACTATTAGAGAATCCAAATACGTGAAGCAGGAGGCTTGTGCATGGACCCCTTAACCGCTGTGCTCATCACACCCATGTCATCTTTTTTCCCCCCCTCCCAGCAGTGACGTTTTTTAATCAATTAACAAGTGGAAACAAAGCGATTTATCATCACCTCGTTAGGTTGGCTCCGCACTAAATCACACATTTGTTAAAGTCCAGGTTTTAAGATATTTGCTGCATCTCGGAGGGATGTAAGAATAAACAGAGCTCCACATTCTGTGATTGAACGTTAACACGCATTGTATCACCTCCCCCCCGTCCCAAGATCTGTAGTTTAAGAGCAGTTTTGAGGGCAGAGTTCACTAATTTGAGGGGCTTTGACCAGAGCTCACTCACATCCCCATTCTGTTGTGGGTGTTTTAGACATTTCTCAGGCCCCAAACCACCTCCAGGAGCCCTGTAATTACTGTGTGACTGTAGCACTTCTTAGAAAACTGCAAAGAACCTGTGTTCAGATCTCACATCAAATGTCAGCCCAGTATTTGTAGTCTGAATGTTTGCTGCATTATTTTCTCTCGTAGAAATTACAACAAAAAAGATGATTTACTTGTTCAGAATTAGCTGACGTTACTACTAAATGCTTTCCCAGTAGTTATGAAATACATCATAGAATCTTGCTTTTTTTTTAACCAAAGGATAATGTAGATGCTTTTTTTTTTTTTGCTTTTGTACTAATTCAAAAAAAAGTAGCAATGTTTCTTTTAAAGTAAACAAAACAGTTTTTTGTTTATGTGCATGCCTATTGTTTTGTATGTGGTATACTTGCATTCAGATTATTTTTGTTTTTGTTTTTTTCCTTCTCACCTATCCACAATGCAATGCTGTCCCCCATGACGCACCTCTGCTTGCTGTTACCTGTATGTTAATACGCTTGAATCCCATTGGCCCACTGCCATCATGTGCTCGCTGCCTGCTAATTAAAGACTCAGTCGACTGCCAAAGCAATGAAGCGACCCCTCGAGGCAACTGTAGACCTGGTACTTTGACCTTTCACCTTTTGCTTTGCATGTAGCTTCTTTAATTGTACTGTAGCCACTCACAAAAATTTAAGTTGGCTCTTTTGTGTTCTGTGAAACCCTGTAAGAAAGTATAAATATTTACCATTTATGATCACCAGTGGCAATTCTGTTCTCTTCTTAAACCGTAATGTTAAAAATAATTCCAGTTATCACTGTTTTTTCTTTAATGTGTTGTTGATTGCCTTGCCATGGTGTAGTTTCACATTGTCCTTGTGATAGTTACAGCAAGTTTTTTCCATTTTTGTTGTGCTGTGCGTAGACAAGTAACATTTACAAACATGAGTGGTCGTGTAAGTATGCGGATCAAATCTACTGTGCTTCTCTGTGTGTGTGTGTCTGTGTGTGTGGGTGTGTGTGTGTGTTTTCGGTGTGTAGGCGTTCCCGCACGGCGTCCTCCAGCCCCTACCAAAGAGACAAGCACTTGAGAAGAGCAACGGCTCCCTGTTCAACCACAGTGTTTTGCACTACCAGCAGGCGCTGGCCAACGCACAGCTCCAGCAGCCCGCTTTCTTTCCCACAGGTAAGAGCTGCCAGTCGATCAACACACACACACACACACACACACACACCGCTCATAGGTATGCAGAGCATGTAAACACACAGAATGTGCTCAGCTAATCTTCTACTCATCACGAACGTGTCTTCTCTTTGGGGGGGGGTGCTACATGGCTGACGTGAGAGCGCCACATCGTCAGATTCGTCTTATAGTTTCTTTTGAAAGGCGAGGCATGTAAGGAGCCCTGCTGCGCCGCTGTTTTCTCTTCAATATATCGTTATTAACTATTCACCGTGCCATCCCCAAACTTTGATGTGGCGCCTGCCAACATAAACACGTAATCGCTGCCAGATTGAAGGGCAGCGTGGGGCTTTGATCAGCGCGATGCAGGATATGATATATTAGCAAGGCTCCCTCAACTGTAACGCATACAAAAGAGCCAAACTAGTCCTGTTGTTTCCATCACAAAGGCTGTGTTTAGGCTGCAAAACTATCAAGAGGATGAGAGTCCCATCCTTCACTCTTCATTTTACCTGCTGGTTTTTTTCTTTCCCTGTGGTGTGAGATGCCTGACAGCCTCCCTCCCCCCCTCTGTATATGTGCGTGGGAAGTAACCCCGGATGGGTGGGGTTTAGACGGAAACACCAGCACCCATAAATTTGAAATTGACTTACCTGAGTGGGAACCCATCATCCATCATCACTCTCTTTTTCTAGATGTGACTTATTTAGATTGCTCATTATTCTTTCTGTACTAGTTGCAGCTATTTAGTTGCAGGGGTTTAATTGCAGTGGAACTGAGATACTGATATGGAAACGGACACCATTTTTAAATCGATAGCTGACTGATTATCTATTGTTTCCTTTCTTCATGCCTGCAAACTATTGATTCATTCAGCTTTGCAACACTTTGCCACGATTTCGTAACCGACACCGAATACATTTGCTTTGTTGTTTAGCTGCCGCTGTATATAAACGGTATTTTCTCACTAATGCCATAACTGAATAAAGGAGCTCCTCTGCATGCTACTGATAACTGCATTCATAACTGGCTGGCAGCACCACTGTAGCAGTAGTTTGTGTGTTTTGTCGTGTCTAACCTTGTTGTTCTCCTCCCTCTCAATTAACCCATTTATTTCCTCCTCTGTCTCTCTCTCTCCCTCTCTGCCTCCCCCCTCCTCCCTTCTCCCTCCCTCTCTCTGTCTTTCTCTGCATGACCACAACAGGGTCAGTCTTGTGCATGACTCCTGCTAGCAGTCTTGGTAGGTCCTGACCTTCCCTTTGCTCTCTCACAGACACTATTTCATGTTGAAGATTAGGCCATATCTGTAGTTCTTGCAGGTTTGATGAAATGTGGTGGAGATGGAGGAACTTGCCATCAAACAATGATATGAAACACATTTTGACGTCCTTTTTGTGTCACCTGAAAGAGTTTCAGTCTCGAGCCTTCAGTTCCTGTTTCCCGACTGACTTACTGACTAATGAATGTGTGTTTATGATGAAGATGGTAGATTCAGTAGCTCAGACGTATCTGTTCTTAAGCTGTAGGATAGCTCCTGTCTGTTTGCTGTGCTGTGTTGATCAGGACATTTTTGAATCAGTTTCCCAGAGAACTGATGTCGGCCACAGAGCTGGAGAGTTTGTCTCTGCTTAAAGGGTATGGGAATTACAAAAAGTCCCAGTTGGCTAATCAGCAGGTCCCACATTAAAGAATGGATAAATAATGATTTTTAAACACGGTATTACAAATATACCTGAGTACAAGTAGCCACCTGGGTTTTTGGTGTCTTCCTGCTGTTTTGTCAGCCCACTTGAATTTGGAAAAATGAAATTCCCATCCCTGCTGCCAATGTTACTGATTCTTTGTAACTGGTGTCTCGTGCCTGCCAGCTTCTCTGGGGGAAAAAAAGCAAGCTGATTTTCCGTGTGAATTTCCTTACCTGTGATTGTAATCAGCTTCTCTCCTCTTGTTTTTGTTTTTTTTGTTTGTTATTTTTCTCCCATTCTCTCCTTTTTCTTTCTGTCTTTCCTTCTTCCTTTCTGTCTTTCTCTCTTTCTCTCCTTCCTCCGTGCTTTGCATTGTGAATGGTTGCATGCCATCTGCCGGTGTAACCCTAACGATGGCTTGCTGGCTTTCTGTAACATCCACCACCACCACCACCATCAACTACTACAACAACAACAACAACGAAACCGCCGACACACACGCATCACAACCGTTGCCATGGTTACCATAACGCTCCACCTACCTGACCATTGCTGCCACCTCCTCCCCTCTCCCCCATTCCTCCTCCTCCTCCTCCCCCCTCCCCTCACCTCCCCTTTCCCCACCCTCAAAACAAAGTCCCAATGATGTACAGTGCTACGCCTGCTACTGTCTCTGCAGCAACAACTCCTGCCACAAGTGTCCCCTACGCAGCAACAGCACCAGCCAATCAGGTTTGCTCCTTTTAAAGCTTTCTTTCATCAGTCCCCGGAGCTCTGAATAAGTACTGCCGTCTATTAGTGTGCTGCAATAACCGGCAGCTGAGCCTTACTCACGCCCAGCCCCTCCCCATCCATCTATCCGTCTGCACTGGGCCGGCTCACGCTGGCATGAGCGCCTAAGTGGGTATTTTCCATAGAATTTCAAGCAGAGGGGGCACCTGAACAAGCGGGTGCCAGCGTGCACTGAACCGTAATTCGCTCCGGGACGAGCACTTCTTCAGAGCTCCCACATTTGCAAAGTAGTAATTGTGTTGTGTTGCACTACTTCCTGGTTTTGTTTTTTTGCATGTTCTGTTTTTAAGTTTTATTTTCCACTTTTCTTGTTGTCGTCAAATCAGCCTCTCCATCTGCAACAAGGGGGCGTCATCTGTACTGCTTGTGTGCTACGCAAACACACACACTCCAGCCAAACACATACGTGGACTTTGTGCAGCACTTACAACTGCTGCTGTGTTGGATTTCCTTTCTTTTTTTTTTCTTGTTTCCACTCATCTCAGTTTCACCTTTTACCGTCTGGCCGCAGGATAAAAGGGAGAGTAACTCCTGTGAGGGAACAGTTAAGGGC
This sequence comes from Chelidonichthys spinosus, assembly GCA_029853015.1. Classification (NCBI taxonomy): domain Eukaryota; kingdom Metazoa; phylum Chordata; class Actinopteri; order Perciformes; family Triglidae; genus Chelidonichthys; species Chelidonichthys spinosus. Next base: position 3,914,735 of record CM056844.1, read on the forward strand.
CGCACTTGTCAGGGTGGGACGGACACAGGGAAAATGATCGCAGGAGCCGTCTAAAAATGGCCCGCAATCGGCGGCTCTCCTGTTGCTGCGTGTCAGCAGGAGTCGGGGAAGCGGGGCCAGGTTTGAATGCCAGAGTGACGCATGTGTGCCCCATTTTAAACCTGGAAATTTCAGCACAATGCTGGCACTCTGGCCTCGGGCAGATGGTAATCATTTACTAGTCCAGCACAGAATAAGTGTCAGTGCCCTGAGGACACAGCAATTATTGTTCCACAGGTAGAAATGTACTGGAAGTGGAACAATCAGTGTTCAGCGGGTTCAAAATTGTCCCCGTTATTATTGTGAGAACTAGTTTCTTTTTTCTTGCTGTGCCAATCTACAAAGACACGGCGTTTATATAAAAGTGAGTGAATGGACACCTTCAAATTCAACAATAATACTACACAGTTTCTTGTGCTTTACTGCTCCTCATAGGCCAGGAGTGTGTGCACTTCCTGTGAGTCACCGTCTCTTCCTGTAATTGGCATGCAGCAGCAGTAGCAGCAGGAAGCGGCGCTGCTCTTTAAAGATGCATGTGGAACGAGGAGCCGGAGAAACACTGACGTCAGCCCTCGCTGTCTGTCTCCGTCTGCCCCACTCCCCCTCCGCCCTGCATGACGATCCCTATAGCCAGGACACAGCTAGCACGTATAACACGCCTTTTTTACCGCAGTCACCCCCGACATCTGGGAGGCCAATGTCTCAGCCCGAAACTGTGAGCTGCATCACCCTCTTTAAGGCCATGTGGTTTCCTCAAGACAACGTGGATATTAATAATCCTATGCCTGTTGTGTGGGGACTTAAGTGATATACACGTGGAGTAATACGCCTGCATGGAGGGACAGGATGCTGCAGACGCTGAGAGGTTCAGAGTCTGGTCATCTCCTGACCGTCTGAACTGTCATTGTGACATGACGAGCAGGAACCAATCACATCATTCCATGTGACGCCGTGCATTAACCACGTGCTCACAGCGCTGATGTCTCTGGTAACGTCTCACTGGGAATTGTGAGGTTGCAGCGCCCTCGGCTGCCTGAATACGGCATTACATCACACCCTAGACAGGCTGCCTCAGGATTGAAAGACAGATAAGTTGTTATAATTAAATAGAGCTTGTTATATCGAGCACCTCTTCATCTTATAGCAGGGTTCAAACTCTCACTTCCCCGTGCTATAATTATTATCACAGTTATTAAAATTAACAGTCAATCTGATGCAGTTACAATAATAATCTATTAATCTGGAAAAAAACGCCACGATGCTTCTGCAACGCATATTTTATTATCCAACCATCATCATCCGCCAGTCTGCAACATGCTGCCGCTGCTGCTGCTGCAACACAGGACCTGCAAACAACTCTGGGTGTTTGTTTTGCTCGCCCGCGGTGCCAGACAGGTGGGGTGTACCATCCTACATGTGGCTGATCCCACCCGTCTGCCACACGGTAATATTCCTCCACTTTCCTCGTAGCGCGCCGTGGAGCGGCCGGTGCACATCACACGCTCTGTGACCAGTGGCTTCTGTCCTTTGCTGGCTGTCTATTGTATATTAACAAGCACCACGCTGCTTTGTACTGTGTTAGCTTGTTGCCAGTGGCAACCACGTGATGGCAGCCAGCAGCTCTTCTTCTCTTTCTCCCTCTCTCCCTCTCTCTCTCTCTTTCTCTTTGTTGTGTGTCGGATCAGTCTGTATCTCCCGAAGAGAGAACACACACAGAGGAGACCAGATCTGAGTCAAATGCTATTTTGCTGATCATTTGCATGAAACACGAAGCTCAGCCACTAAGACAGGGAAGTGCTATTCAACGTCTCAGAATGGTAGAGCAACATATATGTGGGATGAATATATTGTAGACCTTCTTCCTCTTGTGTTTGCTTTCTCCAGAGAACTTGAAGCACATTGACGGCATAATTAGGCAGAAATAAAGGCAAATAGTGTTTGACCCAGATCACACCAAAACGCGATGAATGTTTTTATAATAATTAACACATTTTCTCTCTTCCAGGTCCACTAAACGTGCCTTTTTGTCCTCCCCTTCCTCTCCTCCGCCCACTGTCTCTCTCCTCCAGATCATCCTGAAGTAAGTTTCAGGAAGGAGTCGGAGTGTCACGAAGCTGCACTAGGAAACCCAAAACAGCCCCCGTGTACATACTACCTTTCCTCTCTCATAGAGGTCCAGCAACCTGCATGCTAAGAGTGTAACACTTCAATTTAACGTAAGAACTGCAGTGCCGGTGTATCACACACACACACACACACACACATTAAAACAAAAAGATATATACTGTATGTATTGCTAGGAAAAAAAACTATTAACAGGAAAAAGTCAGAAATACTCTTATGTATAGTACTACATACACACATAGCAGACACACTATAGAGGTCATTTTAACAACCGTTCTCCCAAAGTACCGTGGATCCCCTCTTTCATATTTATTCTACAAACCGCTGCACAATGTTCATCCCTTTGATTAGTAAAAAAAAAACAAAAACAAAAGACGCTTGATTTGCACTGTATGAGACATATAGTGCTTAATGTTTAAGTGGGAAACAGGAAGAGGCGTAGAAGAAGAAAAAACCCGTGCACAACCGCAGCGGCACACTCGAGAGCTTTTACGTCTCGCGGTCTTTTTGCTTTTCGAGGTCGAATGTCCTTGGAGGGGAGGGGGAAGCTCATGTGTAGTTAATGTGACTGTCTCTGCGAAGGAGCCTCTGTGACCCCCAGATGCTGTTAGATCCCCCCCCCCCTGCCAACATTTCATCTCTGGAAACATCTTGCCAAAGCGGAAGAGGTCGGTGGATTCAACCTGCCAGAAAGCAGAGCCACATTCTGAGAAACTCTTCTTTTTCTCTCTCTCTCTCTTTTGCCATTAGCGAAAGTTGCTCACAGCGCACCCTTTATTTGTTCCCGCCGCCGGGTTCAGTTCTACGTTCGGAATAAGATTGTGCACGGTTTTTTTTTCGCATGCAGTCCGGACAGGGGAGGACAGCGCCCCCCCGTGTTGACAGGTGACAGTCGTGGCCATTACCGAAAAAAAGCCTAAAGGCTCGAGTCCGAGTCCCAAGGGCTTAACGGAGCTCGGGGGTTCAGACACACCGAGCCTTGCATGCGTGTTCGTATCTGGAGACTGATGGTCTGCCGGCAGACTGGGACTTGAAGCGAGGTCTAGCAGGTGATGACAACACCAGGTTGGAGAGAGGGTTTTTTGGGGGGGGTGGGGGGTGAGGGACTAAAGTGCTAAGACTAAACAAAACAAAAAAAAACGGTGCATTTGACGACGCTCGTCACGCAAAAGATGACTTGAACTTGGACCGGAGGGCTATCTGTGACCGTCGGTTGTCCTGTCCAACCCTACTATCACCGATAATCCTGTTCCATTTTAGAAAAACTGTAGAAGTGCCTAAAAAATGCTCATCAACAACCAATTCATCCAGAGTGTATCACTAAAAAGTCACAGACACCACGCACCGGCTGTCAGGAGCTAAAATGGGACTTTTTCGGGAAAGACATCGCATTTCACCAAGCGTTACCGGGAACTATGGTAACCGTTCATCGACATCACAAGTGACTTTATCGAGACAAAAGAAGTTAAAGAAACGACAAATCAAAAAAAAAAAAAAAAGAATAGCTTTGTAGAATGTTTGGTGACTTTCACGGCGTCCCATCGTTTCTTACCGTGGTTTGAGTAGTTTACATGAGGAACGTGAGTGAGGGGGAAAAAATGTATTGTAAACTGTGTAATGTATGTAAAGTGTCTCTTATTTTGAGAGTTTCTATTCATGGTTCTAGAAATGTTTTCAAAGTTATTTAAAAAAAAACAGAATTTGTGTTGTTGTCTACTATCAAGGTGTTTTTGAACCCCTCCCAAACCCTCCACCGTCTCCACCCACAACAATCATTTGTCTTATTTTTAGACCAACCCTCTCATTCATTCTTTTATTTGTTGGCATATTTTTAATAGCGTGTTTTTAAGTTCAGACTAAATCTTATTCCTCCATATGTCCAACATTCTGATGTAATTGCATGGTGCTTGATTAACATTGGCAATCCACAATCATACCATGAGCTCCACTCTGGCTTCACCTTTCTGGTCTCATTCACTCTGATTGTCTCCATATGCATTATGATTTGTGTGTAATATTTGTGGAAGGTGGTTTTTCTTTTTGTTGTAATTTATCTTATGTTACTCTCGGTCAAATTTTAGTCAGAAACAATGTCTGTTAACTATTCTATTTTGAAAAATGAATGTAATTTATTGAGCTGTGCTACGTTCTGCACGGTTGGTCATTTCAAGGTTTCGCCTGTCAGCTCAGCGAATGAGAAGTCAGAGGGGCGGGGTTTTAAACGCCAGCCCACCAATGGAAAGCTACAGGATCTTTCTTGCCTTCTCATCGATTGAAAAAAGATTTGTCGCAGTAACAAGCGTAGTTGTAGAGTCGCCTGTGTTGTTGGGGGGGGAGGGGGGATGTTTATTGTATAGATGAAATTTTACCAAAAAAAAAAAAACGAAGAAAATTTCAAAAAAGATGTACTTTTCACTCTAGTATAATAGTATTTCATAACAATATTAAGTTGTTGCTGTGGCAACCAAATGTTGCGATTACTAAAGTTGGGTATTTTTGTAAATGACATTAAGTTGATTTTTTGTTTTTGTTTTGTTTCTTTTTGCTAGTACACTGTACACAAGGTAGATTGTAAAGGAGATATGAACATTTCTTATTCTTCACTGAGATTATGACAATGACCTAATATTTTCATTAGCAAATAACAGCCCGTATAGCGCTGTGACTGTAACACTTAACTAGATTTAAAGTCATCAATGTTACATAGATTATATATATAAATATATAAAAATATATATATATAAGATCTAAATAATCTATAAATGAATAAGTTCAGATGTACAACTCTTCCCCCGACAAAGGACCTTTAGGTTCCACACTGAGACGTTTTATTCGAGGCGTATGTATCACTAGAGTTAAGGATTGCACTTTTCGTATCGTTTAAAGTCTTTCATTCCCCTTTAAGGGTTTAGAGGTTTCCCCCCCATGTTGCATGAGAAAACTATTTTCTTTTCTTACTAAAAATGTATTGAATGTTTCTAGAGGAACAAAAAAGAAAAAAGTCTGTACACAAAATGTCCTCATTCAGTGACCCACGATGCCCCTGTGTATGGATCCTCTTGAGGTGTGTTTTTTTTGTTTGTTTTTAAACGTGTTGGCAATGATTGACTGATGGGGTGGGGAGGGGATGGGGGTGTAAGCACTTTCTGAGCAGTTGGTCAACTGAGCAGACTCAGCTTATCCAAACACTTTGCCTTATCTTGAGTCCATCGTGCTTAAGGTTTTATGTTTTTCAGAGCTCTTATACAAATTTTATGAAAGAGACTTGACCGGGTCTCTTTCCTCAAAATCCCTTCTCAGTTTCATTTCAAATATGTATCTTTATACCTTTTAAAAAGATATTTTTTAGGGTTTTAATGTGCACATCACAAGGCCAAACGGTGGGGGCTGCAACCAACAGTCACTGATTTTATTTTTTTTTCTTCTTCTTCTGGCCTCCCAAATCTGTACCGAGCTCTTTTTGTCCCATTACAATGGGACTGTTTGGAGCTTGTAATACACCGCTTTAGCCAGCAGAGGGCACTACACTGGATACACTTACACAGGATAAGACCGACTGTGCCATCATTGTTGCAGTGTGCCCCGCCAACAAAGACATAAAGACAAATTGACAGGAAGACCCTCATTGGATTTATAGTTTCGATGTAATCATTTTTTTAAATGTATTATTTTTTTTCTTTTTCTTTTTTTTTTTTTTGCATATATTTTGTGCTATTTTATGTTTCTATAGTCAAACGTTTCTTTGATTCCGGCAAGATAGTGTAAAATCTATTGAAAGAAAGAAATAAAGAAAATCAAAGAAATGCTTCGTCTGGATCTCTTATTCGTGTCATGTGAAGGTCCAGAACTGGGACCTCTCAAAGACCGCCTGCTGGTCCCTGAAGTCCACTTTCGCAGGGCGAGTAGCCCAGAAATCTAACAGTGTTGCCAAAGGTGATGAACGTAGCGTTGAGGCCTTCGACCAAGCAGACTCTTTCATTTGTTTCCTGTGTCATTTCCTGTTGCTGCAGTGGAGTAAAGAAAAACATCCGTATGAGAGGTCGATAATACCACTATTTTAATGACTCGTATTGTCAATCTAGAAGCTAACTTTGTGTCTGATGGCGGGGAGACTCGACGGACTCAAGGTGAGTGTCATGTGACCGACGGAGGAAGCTGAAGGCGTCCAGAGTTTAAAACGGAGGACATGTTGTTACTGTGGCAACCCCTGGTTCCTAAAAGTGAAGCTGAAGTGCCTTAAACTTGCATTCTCTCTGCTGGCCATCAGGGGGCGACTCCTGTGGTTGCAAAAAGTAGTCAGATTGTATAGAAGTCTGAGGAAATGACCCAACTTCTCACTTGATTTATTACCATAGTAAACATGAGTTTATGCTCTTAATCTCTAGTTTCAAGTCTTCAATAGAGAATGATTTAGTCAATTATAGTCCATTTAAAGTAGCCATTAAGCAGGATATGCTTCAAGGCGGGGGAACCTTGTGATTGACAGGTCGCTACCACTGCCGATTGTATTCCTCAGAATAATTTGCTCACTTCCTTCACGGGTTGCGAAAAGACGCCAAAGGCCAAAATGCAAGATGGTGAACTTAAGGCTTTAAAACGATGATTGTGACCACGTCTTAAACCAAGGGTCTCCAATCTTATCCCAGAAGGGCCGGCGTGGTTTGGATAAGTGTCTTACACACAGTTTGGCTCCCAAACATTCTTCACATTAGTTTTACTTTGATGAAATATTAGTGTCATTTCCAAAAGAAGCTTTTTTTGGACAGCCTATCAAACATTCCGCACATCTTCCCGCTCTCCTTCCGCTGTTGCTATGTGGCACTGATCACCTCCCATACCTTCCAGGAAGCAGCAACATCCAGTGATGCACCGACTCCAGAGGCGTGGATTCCCAGCAGGACCGTCGCCTTCCTCGGGATAAAAAAAAGGGGCTCTTCGCCTTTCACTGAGCGGGGAGAAATGTAGTGTTAGCCGGTTGTTTTTTTTTATCGGCACACGCAGAGGATGTGCCATCTCCTCGCGTCTAATAATAGCCAAGCCTTTTTTGGGGGGGTTGTTGCCACGCCGACGCCTTATTGCATTATGGATGCGTCTGGAGATAGCGTGGGAATCCGCCAGTAGAGAGCTGCTCCTCCCGGGGCTGAATGCTCCAGCATCCCGCGACAGGATCCTGCTAAACCCCCGTGTCATGGTGGTGCGAGTCTAGACTGCTGTGCGCGCTGAGGAGGGGTGGTGGTGCTGGAGGTGGAGGAGGAGGAGGGGGGGATGCGCTTCTCGTGTCCGCTGCTGTTCACTTTATTCTCTGCATGCCGGATCTAAACCCGCAGGAGCGCGATGCGGGAGTATAAGGTGGTGGTGCTCGGCAGCGGCGGGGTGGGGAAGTCCGCCCTCACGGTCCAGTTCGTCACCGGGACCTTCATAGAGAAGTACGACCCGACCATTGAGGATTTCTACAGGAAGGAGATCGAGGTGGACTCGTCCCCGTCGGTGCTGGAGATCCTGGACACGGCCGGGACCGAGCAGTTCGCCTCCATGAGGGACCTCTACATCAGGAACGGCCAGGGCTTCATCCTGGTCTACAGTCTGGTCAACCAGCAAAGTTTTCAGGACATCAAGCCCATGAGAGACCAGATCATCAGGGTGAAAAGGTGAGACCCTCTATTATATTATTATATTGTGGATTGAGGTCATTCATCCTGTTTTAGGCCCCTTTATTCAGGAAAAAGTTGTGTTTGGGAGGGGGCACACTCATTCCTGGACATCCCCTCCTTCATAAATCAATTTAAACAATCCCTCATCTCCTGAGTACCCCCCCTCCAGGAATCCCCCGAGGGCCCCTGAATCCCATCATGTTCGATCATTTCGCCTCCCTCCTCTTCCTCCCCGCCTGGATCCATCTCCGGCTCATATGGTCCTCATAAGAGGCCCCAGCTGCGGCTCACCTGTCATACATCAACCCGCTGAACCCTCACCATCGGGTTTAGATGTCCTCCGTCCCCCACACACACACACACACACACAAAACTGACTCTGGATGGCTTTGATCAGTCCAGTCCATTACTCAACAAATCCACTGAGCTCATCCAGCTTCCGGTGGTGACACATCGTTTGGGGTTTTTGAGGTCTTCCAGCTTAAAGGCGGCGACATGCGAGTTCACAAAAGTGTATCATGTATAAATAACCCCCAACAAAGGTGGAATGTAAGAATGAAAGAGGCCTGTATGAGGACCTATGTAGGGCCCCAAAACTCGAGGGCCACTATCACGTCTAAATGCTAATCTTAGCTTAGCATAAGGACTGGTAAAAATGTTTATACTCACACTTTATTGCATCTAATCTGACGGAAATGGGAGGAGTTGTGTGCTAGATTATTTCTAGTGGCGCCGATGGAATCTTGTCATCATCGTCAGGTTGCCAGGCAACCAGCTGACACTTCAGGAAGTCACTGCTCAGGCCCAAGAACTAGTCCAGCAAAAAAAAACTCCCAAAAAAAAACAACTTTGTGCACTGTGTGTGTGTTTTTTTTTTTTGCAGATTAAAACGTGATAAAAGCCACAGAGGCAACCAAACCCATGCTAGTGTCTCATCACAATCACATGTATTTCTCTGACTGCATGTTGTGTCATTCATAATTCAACCTGCATGGTTTGGTGCAGTCCTTGTCACCTTCACCCCCCCCCCCCCCTCCACGAACCCGATGCTCCCGTGGAACAGACGTCACAGGCCGAGTGGAAGCGTTGGAGGGGGAACAGCACCGACGAGGGAACTCCTCCAGCAATGAAAAATTAAAAAAAAACCGATGGATAAGCCGCTGCTGCCTCCGCTGTCCTCAAGTGTATGCCTATAAATATTTCAGACTTTTATTTCACACTGCTCTGGCTTTGAAGCAGGGATTTGTGTCTTATTTCTGAGCATGCAATAGGACACATTTATATATCGTAGATACATTTCCATCAGTTCATAAGTGTCCACATTTAAAACAGCACGGTCCTCATTAGCTGGGAGATCCTCCTCCCTCCTCCTAACCTTCCTGCTGAGCCAGCAGCAACAGCGAGCACGGAGATACAGTGCGTGCCCACTCACCAGAACTTAATGGGATTGTGTTGGGTTGGAAGCCAAGAAGACATCAGGCCTCCATTAGGGAGACATATAAACCATCGGGGGGTGGGGGGGGATCTTCTGTGTTAGTGCTCCGTGGGGTCCAGGTGTGGTGAGGCCCCCTGCTGTCCACGTATGGCCTCCGAGGTGCAGCAAGTAGGAAGTACTTCATTCTTTTGTTTCCACAAGCGAAGTGAGAAGATGTGTCAAAATGTACACTTTTTATGCTAAGCTACGCTACCATGCTGCAGTTACAGCACAAAGGCTATTTAAGGGAATCAGTATGAGACGCTCCGCCATGATTAAATCATGTGCTTTTCATTACATATGTGCAGGATTGATGCATATTTCAGCCGGGACGCGTCGTCTCTGGCACAGTTTGTGGAGTCCAGCGCCGCGTGGGCTAAGCAAATAAACAACATCTGGGTGCAGCCCTCCTCCTCCTCCTCCTCCTCCCCGGCTAATGATCCCCTCGCTTGCATGTGAAGGTTTGTTGTCGTGTCGGCCCCAGGAGGAGGAGGAGGAGGGAGGAGGCGCGTTCAAAGGGCCCGGGCTGCGTTTTCACGCTGCACTGATGCTGTGTCTAATAGCAGGAGGTGATGAGCATCGTGCGTCGCCGAGTGGGACCACAACTACATCTCCCAGGGGGCACTTTGGTGAAGGTACAAAGTGACTTCCTGACCTCAGGTTTTTAGTGGGAGAGAGTTGAAAGTGCTCGTTGTCGCTGTGCTTTCACCATTCTCAACCTTCCTTTCCTAGTTTTCAAGTAAATAGTGTAATTAATAGCAGAAATATGCAACATTTGTGCAGCAGATTGTGTTTTTTCTTTCTTACTTCCTTCCTGTTAGTCATCGTTTGGCCCCCTGAGGAAAACAGCACATTGCTTTGAGTTGGGATTTCCCACATTTAGATGAATATCGCTTTTTTTAAACCACACGGACAGAAACCAGAGATGAATTGTGATAGCAATGTTTATAAAGTGACAAAACCAGTGTGTATTTTTGTTGTTGCCGGTATAACAGGAAGTTGACAGGGGGCTGGGTCCTCTGTAGCCGTTACAGGCTGATCCCAGACCCTCTGAAAACGCTGGCCTTCCTCACACCTTTATTTCTCACTGTATGATAATAAAAGGAATTAGTGCCTTCTAGAGAAGGTGGGTCACTAACGATGGAAATGAAAGAGCGTCTCCATCTGCTGTGCAGGCTCTTCTCTTTGTCTCAGGATTGTTTTGCATGTTTGTTGCATCCTTAGCCTTAGCCGTGGATCTTTGTTCTCCGTGGACGCCACAGGTTCTGTGACTGTCCTCTCCTCTCCGAGCGGCGGGTCGGCTGTCACCGTGGCGGAGCTGCCCCGGCTGCTAATTAACAGCAGATGCAGAGAGGAAAAAGGGCGGGCTGCGGGGGCGGAGATGCCTGACTGTAATTTGTATTGTGTGTTTGCCGCCGTGGGGCTTGTGAAACAGGTAAGTGAAGTCACTGGCTATTTAGCACAGCAGGTAGCCTTAATAAGGCTGTTGTAGCCCTGAGGCTAAGTGGAAACAGTCCATCTTATTTTAATAAACACTGATCCTCTGTGTGTGGGAGGGCTCATGTGTTTGCATTTATTCCCCCCCCCCCCAAAAGTGGGAACTTTCTGTGCATCTGAGCATCTTTTCAAGCGGAGCTCAGCACTTTTCCTGTGTGAACGCGAGTCTTGGAGCGATCAATCCACATTCAAACGTCCCCGTGTGATTTCATTAGGCGCCTTTAATCCGACTGTGTTTTCTCCACAGATGGAGGAATCAATTTAAAATCTCATTATATATAATTTAATATTATTGTATTATCAGCATTAAAGCTGGCACTTTTGGCCACTTGGGGGCAGCAGAGCAAGCTGAAACCCCAACACTGACATATTCCCTTCTTTTTTAATCGATATGGTACAAGTGTCGGCAAACAGTTGCCTGTTTATGAACTCCAGATAGTTGCAGGACACGTCACGGCTGATGATATCAGCCCATAAATCCCCAGAAGGCAACCTCTGCTGTTGCTGCACATCGAGCGGTCGGGAGTTTCTCGAGGAGGGAGCGGCAATGTCGATGCTGCAACAAACAATCTCCATGCAGACCCCCCCCCCCTGCAGAAGCTGGCTCTCCCTGTGTCTTTGTGGTTATATATAGTTTCTCCTGCGAGGCTGTCAGATTGCATTTGTCTGCGTGGTGCTCTCCTTGTTCACACTTCACACCCTCTAGACTCAGGCTTCCCAAACACACCAGGCCGGGCGAGATGCTTGTCCTGCTGAGGTCAGCCGCTGTGTGTGTGTGTGTGTGTGTGTGTGAGGGAAAATGCCACACTGCAGGGAAGTCTTTGACATTTGAATTTTTCCGAGCACAGTTTTCCTCCCGCTTCACAGCAGTTTTTCTGTCGTTCGATACCCGTTTGCTCTCTGATTTCCGTCTGCGAGGTCAGAGGTCGAGCCTCATCCTCGGACCCCAGCGAGGCCTTCCCAAGGACTCTTCAGCGGGTGCTCACGCTCCGGCTCTTCTCCTCTCCCAGCTGAGCAACGTGGCAGCAGGCCACCAATTTGGATATAAGAGCCCATTTCTGCACAGCACCAGCGGATCAATAAGCCGGGCTTCAGAACGCACTTAGGAATGACTGATTGGTCGAGGCTATTAGGTGGTGGGTGCCATTGTTGTGAGAATACATACCCTTCCTAATTGACATTCTGCAGTTATTTCATCGGAGAAAACATGAAGGACGTCTCGCTGAAATGAAATACCTAGCACCTGAATAAAACACCCTTCAGTGGACGAACGCAAAAGTATGTTTACATACGTTTACACATTTAAAAAAAACACAATTTCCGTGCTGTTTTAAATGAAGGGGCACACAAGAGCTAAAGCTAAATCGAAAAAAATAGTTATTTTCCAAGGAAGGAAGCTGACGTCCCCCCAACCCCAATGTGAGAGCAGCACATTAGCGTCATTCAATTATTCAATAACCTACACCATTACTCTCCCCCAGCCTGGTTTCCTCGTATTGATGGATGCAGGAGGGCCGCGATCGTCAGCCGCACGCTGGGGGAAGAAAGCTTTTGATCCGCTAAGACGTGCTTAGTGCACGATGGAGATGATGCAAAGTGGAGAGCGAACGATTTTAAACAAGAAACAAGCCATTAAATGTAGTGCTTGCATGCCACACTACTGCATATATAGTTTATATATAAATATATATATATATATGAATCCAGGAACAAATGGAGCTCACTGTGTTGAAACGAGGCAGTTATTTTTTCCTGTTGACAGTTTTCTAATGGGACCCCCCACTGATATCAGACACCCAGGGCGGGATGGAGGCCTCCTGGGAAGCTGGAACCTAACGTAGCCGTGTTTATCCCTCTCCTCTTGTGCATTGTATAAACCCCTTATTGTTTAGGCATCTAACAAATACGGTATGTAGGCCAACAACACACACACAGTTTGGTCTCTCTCCCCCACATCTCCCTTTGGTATCCTGTCGTAGAACCCATTGGAGATGTACGCTGACGTTGGTTCCTCTCTGGTTTCCAGGTATCAGCAGGTGCCGGTGGTGCTGGTGGGCAACAAGGTGGACCTGGAGGAGGAGAGGGAAGTGTCCCCCAGCGAGGGCCAGGCTCTGGCCGAGGACTGGGGCTGCCCCTTCATGGAGACGTCGGCCAAGAGCAAGACCATGGTGGACGAGCTCTTCGCCGAGATCGTGAGGCAGATGGACTTCTGCCCTCTGCCGGACCGGAGAGAGGCCTGCTGCCCCGCCTGCAGCGTACAGTAGCAGCCTGCCGGAGGGGTGATGGACGGGAGGGGGTTAGAAATTAGGATGCAAATGAATTTGTCTTAGATAGATTGAAGATGGAGGGATTTAAAGGGAAAATCCACTCTTTCTACAGCTGTTTCTACTCGCTTTCTGTACCTAGCAGTTTAGGCCTGTGCTTTGATTGAGACGGCATTGTGGGAAATGTAGGCAGGAGTAGACAAATTAATTTTTCAGCATACATCACTCCTCGGACACAGGGTGGATTTTTCCCTTGAGAGAAAAGAAACAACAACACTTGACCTCCCGCGTTCATCGGCGTCCTCCTGATGAAGAGGAGCAAATGTTCAGGGTTTCCCAAAGGCAGCACGGTGCCAAAACCATCTTAAAAGCCATCCACAAAAGAGGATCATAGTGCTGAACGCTTATTTGGGGAAACCAGCCCAAAACAGGGATGGCAGTTTTTGTCCGTCCTCTTTTCTTCTGCTTGTGGTTTTGGTTTTTTTTTGGCACTTTCGGGACCTTTTTTTGAGCGCAAAGACCGAATCACCGAGTATCCCAACGGATGTCAAGTAACACCACTGTGAAGGAGTCATACTGGACGTTAATCTCACAGCAGGCCCGCCTGAGGATGAATGGACTGATGAGTGAATGTTTAAGAACAAAAAAAACAAAAAAAAAAGCAACCGCACCTTTGGGGAAATTCGTTTCGGAAGATCCCAAATGTTGACAATACTGTGGATGACGTGTGCATGACGTCGTGCTGTCACACCGACATTGAGTACAATCAACCTCACCCAAAGAGACAATATCAATCGATCGACCGATCAAATCAATCAATCGGACACTTGTCTTTACAACTTACAGATGATACAAATGCCTTGTTACATTGTGAACATCGGTGTCAGTGTATAGTTCATTTATCTTATGGTCACATCGGATATGTTTGTGGTTCAACGTGAGAAACACTTATTTTCAACAAAGAAAAAAATAAATCTTTATGCACAATCGTGTCACGTTTTAATTGTATTCTTACATACTTTGAAGTTCTCTCCTCTTTTAACGTTACCCTCCAGAGGTCATTGGATTTCTCTCTGTGAAAATGTCCTTTCAGTTTGGCTATTTGGCGGCGATCTGGCTCCCTTTCGTCCTGCGTCGAGTTGATTTACGATGTGTTGGTCCTGCGGCTGCGTTCCCTGGCCGGGAGTCTTTGCTGCTCCAGCTGCTGCCATTAGTGCCAGCGCGTATACTGCTGATTCTGGCCCTGAAAAACGTCCAAACATTTGTCAAATCTGAATACCATTAGAGTCCATTAGAGGATGAAGTTGGGGACATGTGAGGCTAGAGACTGGAGCCAAGATCATAACTTTGGATTCCATCCATTCAGCGTGAGAGGGATAGTCCTTCATCACTTAGGAGGGAAACAAATTGTTAAGGGGTTGTCATGAATATTAAGACTATTGTACAATGCCCACAGGAATAACAAATAAGAATTATTATGATTATGATTATTATTATTATTATTATTATTATGATTATTATTATGATTATTTGTTGATTGTTGTTATTATCTGTTGGTATTAATTATGTTGTTGTTTCTGTTGTTATTATATATTATAAATATATTTTATATATATATATATATATATATATATATACACACACAGTATTATATAAACTGTATATATCAATATATCATACAGTTTATATAATTCAAAACAAGTATTGCAGGGTGTCCTTTACATAAGCCGCATTGAAACGATTGCCAACAGCGACACCTGCTGTCGCAAACCATAACAGCACTTAGTCCTCTAGCTCACGCGGACCTTACCAGCGTCCGACTTCAGTTCCTACCCGGACCTCTATGTTTGATGGACACGAAACAGACATGGCGTCCTTCAGTCAGCGGCGCAAGTGACATACGTTTATCCATTTGTCCTGTCGTACACATTTGACCTTTGTATTTTTGTGGATGTGTAAACTACCCAAAATGGTGACCGGAGCTGCGCGTCAAGTTCTACAGCGCGGTGAGTAACGTCAACTGGTAGCTAGCGTTAATAGCATTAGCATGCGAGCTAGCTAGGTTGAAACGCTAGTTTCTCGCTGTTCCAGTTAGCCAGCCACCCCCCCTCCCAATTGAAGGACAGTCATAATTAATATGAATGACATGCTATAATATCTTACGTTAAAAGGGGGTCTACTACCAAGCTTTTGTACAACACGGTTATCATACAGCTTCAATGCCGCAAAGTTAGCAGAAGACGCCTTATTGTAGGTTAGCAAGTCGGATGCTCTGACGACGCCTACATTTCCCACAATGCAGCTCAGTTTTGTTCGGTTCCCATTTGAAAACCCGGGCTTCCACTCAATAGCACATTGGTCATAATTGGTAAACATGTTGATGGTCTATGTGAGAGCATGTAGACCCTGTTCACTTAATCACCAGCAAAGAAGAATATTTATATCACAGTTAAAGAAAGAGAAGCTCTCCTTACATGTTAAAGAAAGCCTACAAAGGGATTCTGGTCTTTTTGTTTTGTTTTTCCAGTTTCTAAAATCTACGAGTTTATTTGTTAGACTGTAGCTTTAGCTAGTTCAGATTCACACTCCAGTTCAGTAGGTGGCGGTAATGCAACCAAAGTTTTTGCCAACCGCTAATAAAAAGAAGAAGAAGAAGAACCAAGGCTTCCTGTTAGGAATTGCAGTCTGAATTGTCACCCTGATGACGTTGCTATGGGAACGATAATCAAGTTAATTCATCCCCTCTCCCCTCCATAGGCTTTGCATCCGCCGCAGCGGCGACACGTCTACCGGCCGCCGAGGTCCGCAGCCAGCGCAGCGCCGTGTTCTCCAGAGAGCAGGCCCGGCAGAGAGCTCTGTACCCCCGCGTGGAGAAGGTCGAGGTGACCGTGCAGGGCCCGGGGCTCGATGGTACGCTGCTCGTCATGAACAGAGGGATGTCCACTCCCTTGAGCTGTGCCAGACGTGAGTGGGATTGAGATTTTAATGAACTGTCACCTGGTTTAAACCTGTTATACAAACCGTGAGAATGTAAACAGCTTAATTTGTATCCCTACATGTTTCTCTATAAATAAATGCTTCTTTTGTGCGCTCTGTTTCCTGACAGACCTGACGGAGCATCATGTGACCAACTCGGCTCTGGCCCTGGTGGACGGGGAACCGTGGTCCCTCCACCGGCCCCTCACCCACTCCTGTTCGCTCACCCTGCTCACATTCAAAGACAGTGATCCAACACTGGTCAACCAGGTACTTCAACAACAAAAAAACGTTATATTTATCCTTTAAATACCAACTTAATAGTGTGATCAGTGTGAAAGGCGTTAGGAAAAGCATTCAGCGCGTCCTCTCATTCCCCCTCAGGCCTATTGGCGTTCCTGCGCTGCCTTGCTCGGCGAGGTGCTGGAGACCGCATTCAAAGACGATTTTGCCGTGGAGCTGCTCAGCCTGCCAGAAGTGCCAGGTAGAGCGTTTTCTTCATGTCTGCTCATGTGACTCGCCGACAGAGACCTGTAGAATGAGGCTTTGGTCAAGAAATCTCTGCAGGGAGACTAAAAGTTAGATGCAGTGTCATCTTTCCTGTAGTTTTATTATGTTTGAGTGGAATTACTTTCTGCTTATTAAACACAATTCCTGGCAGAAACATAAACAGTGAACTCTCTTGAGAGGTCGTGTTGTGCTCATTTGTTTCAATGTCGTTCGTTTTCATGTAGTCACTTCAGGGGCTTTCTGCTGTGATGTGGTGCTCGACCCTCAGCTGGACTCATGGACTCCCTCTGAGGTGTGTGTGTGTGTGTGTGTTTGTATCTACTTTCTAAGCAAACATGTCCCAGCATCCTTATAAGATGTAAACGTATTTCAAACGTATTTGATGTGTTTTGCTGGTGTCCTTTTGTAACTTAATGCAATGCTGAAAGCCGTTATTTCTGTTGCATCTGTAACAATCAACATCACTGCAGCAGGATGATCATTTTAACCATTAGAGGTCAGCAAAAACCCACAAATTCCAGCTGATAAGTTAAGCTATAGAGCCTTTTTGGGTGTTTACAGTATCTCTTAAGGGTTTGTCTTTATGTAATCATCTGTTTGTGTGTGAGGTAAATAGACTAGAGTTGCTTAATGCCTTGGATTACAGAACTCTTGTGTCTCTTCCTGCACCTGATCCACCCTGAGTTGATGTTTGTAGACCAACATGGTTGTTTTACCTCCCCAGGAGTCGCTGCGGTCTCTGACCCGAAGGGCCCAGCAGCTGATCCACCAGGACCTGGCCTGGGAGCCTCTAGAGGTGACGCCCCCTGTGGCGCTGGAGGTCTTCTCACACAGCAGGTAGATTGAGCAGAAGTACTTCATACTCTCTCCCCAGGATATTAATTCAACATGTGATGACCTGCTTTTTCTCTGTCGTCCAGGTGTAAACAGGAAGAGGTGGAACAGAAAGCAGCACAGAATCCCAAAGGCACAGTGATGCTACACAGGTGACCTTTCATGCACACATTTTAGTGTTTCTGTTCCGTGTGCGCTTGCTAATGTCACATAATCATTTTCCCTTTTCTTTATTTGTAGGTGTGGTGATCATGTACTGCTGAGTACGGGCCCCCTGGTGGCCAGGACAGGTCTGTGCTCCCAATATGAGGTGACGGCCCTCCACAGTCTGGGGCAGGGACCCTGGGGCCTCCACCGTAGAGCACAGGGCCTCTCCCTGCCTCTGCAGCTGCAGGTAGGGATGCATAAACAGGGACATAATTGTTAATTAATAATTTTACTCTACATCTAACCCACTTAAAAATAGGGCTGGATATGATGTAAAAAAATGATTATGCCTACATTTTTGTTGCATAAAAATGTCATCTGTTTCCACCTTTGCTTTAGATAATCACAGGTTTTAATATCAGTGTTAAAGAGTCCCTCAAGATTATGAATAAAACCACTGTGCCATCGAAGCTTGCCCTCTGTACAGCGCAGTAAGAGTGCTTTATCCGTGTCCACTTGTGTGTGTTAGTCATGGTGTCTTCCTCTCTGCAGGCTCATCACACAGTCTGGAGGAAACTGAGGCAGCGGGCAGAGAAACTGGTAAGAACAACAAATATATATATGAGTTTTTTTAACCTCACACAGCAGTGACTTGAAAGCTGAAGCTCTGAGGCCAAATCTGAGACAGCGGTCTGTCCTAGATGATGGATTCTTGGCCACATAAATGCTTGTTCCACATTCAGCCAACCCCATCCCTGGCTGCAGCCATCATTTCAGATTTCACAAAGTAGCCAGGGGTTAGGATTTAACATGGCTATTTTTATTGCTTCTGCATTTATATTTTGGCCACAAAAAGAAACGGCGAGGCAGAGTGGGCGGAAAGCAGGTCTCATCCTCCTCATGAAGGACAAACTGCTTTTTCTTTTTTGAACTCAGCATCAAAGACACAGACGCTAACACAAGATCCAAGAGGGAAGTATTTTTAAATCTCCAGGTTCAAGGCTCTTTTTGTAGACGTCGTACAACGTGACACAAAGTAGAATCGGCTCCAAGTTTGACTCTAAAAGAGCTGCATAAATTCTTCAAATTCAAACTAGGCTACGAGTTAATTTTGGATGGAGCCATCTAGGCGAAATATATTTTGCTGCAGCCTTTCTGGCGTTCTCTGTGCATCACTGGTTGCGTAATGAAGGGAGAAAAAAGTGTTCTCATTAATAGACACGCTTGATTTGGCAACTGATGACATACTGTGCTCCGTGGCCTACATTTTTATTTTCACACGTGGTTAAATATCTTTATTAAAACCAACATTTAAGCTGGAGGATGTTTGTCTTTCTGTTGTTTTTACAAGCCGGGGATTAGCATGCAGACACATCACTCTTGTTGTGTTGGAGGACGACTGCTCCATAGCATCAGACGACACATAATTCGCCGTGCGTGCTCGTGACGTGTCCAGAGAGCACGCCGTCCTGTCCTCTTTGTCCCGCGCGTTAACAGAGAATCACTACCGCTAATCAGTGGAGGAGCTATAAACTCCAGCGGCTCCTCAACGTCTCTGAAGGACATTTCTGCTGCAGTATTTTGGCATGTGTAGGCAAACAGAGGCCGAAGCACATCCTCCTCTTCAACCGCTCACACTGTGGCAGAGGAAGGTCATGTGGATGTTTTCACTCCTTTAAAACCACAGGAACACCAGCTCTCGTCCTGCAGCTGAAATGCTCAAGTCTCTGCTGTTAAATGAATGTATTTAGAAGAAGAGGAAGAGGAAAAGGGTACATTTGCGTACCGTGCAGCCTCCCTGCAGGAATGTACAAGATAAACCTCATATGGAAAAAGCTGGCTTCGTATCAGGTATTCAAACACCACATTGACATAGTTTAATGCTGCAGATTACAGCCAGTTACAGTGTAGTCGTACTTCTCTGGGAGGAAGTTCATGTTGTCAGTCAGGTTGTAAACAAGCCGACAGTTTAGCCAGATTATCTTATAATATTAACTCGGTTTATTACGTTTCTTTTCCTCTAACATCCTGTAGAAGCGTCCTTTTTAAAGAGTATTTTTAGGCTCCTCCAGGAATAGAGGGGGTTATAGAGGGGGTGTTTAAATTATTAACATTATTACATGTTTTGTTTTTGGTTTGAACAGGTTGAGGTGCCAACAGTCAAAGAAGTGGCTCCGTCGTCTCCTCCTGATTCAACTCCGCCTCCGACCAGCCAGTAACGGCCTCTGCGTACCCTCCACACCCCCTCCACACGTTCACATGTCTCCCATTGTAGTATCTGTTCAATAAATGTGTAAAAATACGTGACGAATCCCATCTGTCTCGTTCTTATGTGAAGTGAATCACTTCCCTTGAGGGAGGGAGGGTGCTTCACTTTTGAGAGTGGAAATGGATAGGCGTGGATGTGCCTTTCCGTGTGTGTCAGCAGTTTGCGCAACAACAAAAGTGAAGCGTGTGTGTGTGTGTGTGTGTGTGCGTGTGTGTGTGTGTGTGTGTCTGACTGAAGGTCAGGCAGCGGTGCAGCTGTTGCGTCCATCACTCGTCAAACAGGTGGCTCTCAATCCTCAGAGTGTGTTCGGAGGCATTTGTGAGAAAGTGTGAGCGAGGCTGATGATCGGAGCCATGAGGCACGCTCTCTTTGCTTTTTCTTTTTTTTTTACCCAGGATTCCAGGCGTTTTGACACATTAGACACTCCAATGCCCCACGCTCTTCATCCGCCAAAATCCTATTTGTAATCTTTGCACACTGTTATCAGGACTCGATCCGTATCCATATTAATGGCTTCTAGCTTATCCATGAAGAATTAGGAAAACGGTCATTAAAGGAATAATTCAACATTTTTGGGAATTTGCGAGCCCATTTCCCCCAAACTGTTCCTTGAATGTTTTATTAAACGGCCTGAAAGTGATTCCCATCGTTTTTTAAATCAAGTGAATGACAGTTTGCATTATTTATGTTCAGACTATCAAAGTGTTTTGGAACTTTTTATGACCCCCCCCCCTCAACTGTATCAATCCCCGTCAGTAGACTGCTGGAGGGGATTGAGCAAAGCCTCGAGCCGGGAAACTTAGCCGCTGAGCAGCTGTTGCTCCCACTCAAGCATTCTCCTGCCCCCCCCCCTCTGCACCAACACACACTGACAACGTGTGAGACACACCCAAGGACATATGCCTCGGCCTCGGAGCACAGTCGCACCATCGGCACCGATCTGAGATGTTTGAACGTGTGCCCTGAATTCCTGCTGCCTGAGAGACGTTTTTTAAGATTAAGAGCTGCTCAAGCATTAAAGTTGAATAAATACTAAAAGGAATAATGCATTCCTGGAAAAATGAATTGATAATGTGTTTGATGTTCTCCCATTTTGTGCCGAAGGAGGTCAAAGACTGAAAGCAGTGGAAAGTGTATCGCCTTTCTCTTCTCCAATGTTAAAAAACGCAACTAAAACATCCCATAATTAGGCTGTAACAGATGAGGAAGGTAGAGAGAAAGTAGCAGCAATAACAAGCAAACAATTATTCAGGGAATAATCATGACTCCCATCACTTTTGCTTATGAGCGTCTCGATCCACTTGTTTTTATCATCTCTCTCCTCCCCGAGGTTGAGGTCAGTCTTTAATTTCATAAGGGAAGGCTGTTATTGGATGATTTAATTTTAATTCACAGGAGCACGTTGTCCAGACACCTTGGTCCATATATCAAACGCATCATTCTCCCAACCTGGCAACCCAAAAGTTGTTTTATGAATGTAATTGATCCATAAGTTGTCAATTGTTCGACTAGAGCCATTAATTTTAAGCTATAAAGCCTGGAGAGGGTTCATTATAAACTAGAATGACATTAATGGACTGTAATATTCAGCAGGCCACCTAAATTATTATTAAAGGGGCGTTAAATATTTATTATGCCTTTCAAATCCACCAATATTAACAAGTCCCTTTCGGGTCAAACCGGGTCGCTGGTCTGAAGCGCGCCACACCTTGTTGCCATGCCCAGTTGCCACAGTCCGCCGGTGCAGTGCGCGTCTTGGACACGGCGCTGCGCTCTCGGCGCGCCGCCGCTCCAGTCGTCTGAAAGCACACACCCCGCCTCCCCTCCTCCTCCTCCTCCCCCCACCTCCATCTCCACCTCCACCAGCGCCGAAACCGCACAACAAGAGCGAGGACGTCCATCCGCGTCGCTCATAGTAACCGAGGCACCGCGTCCCATCCCAGCACGACTTCTCCGCCAGGGCGCCGGCGTCTCCCACCGATCAGCCCCCGGAGGTGCGTCCCGCTCCGCCGCAGCCGCTCTGCCCCCCCGTTCCGCTCCGCGCCAGGCCGGTCCGATCGCTCCCCCCCCCCCCCCCCCCACCTGGAGAGCGGCTGATCCCCCCTGGAAGCTGGATGAATTATTGGAGAGTTGCGAACAAGTGCGTGAAGAAAGCTGAGGCTCGAGATCCGCGTCGTCGCTCCGTCCAGCGAAGACGAGACTCCGCCGGAGTTAGACGCGGAGAATGGAGGGGACGTCCCTGTATCTCCCCTTTGTGATTTTACTGATGCAATGTAAGTGAGTCATGTGTTCATTAGGACTGTAACTCATCTGCTTACTTCCTATTCAGAATCATGGAGTTTTTATTCTAACGGCCATCTGCGCTTAGAATTAATTTAAATTCTTAAAACTTAATCCTTTCAAAGTGGAGAGATGCTTATTATTTATTTAAATTACATCAACAAATCTTAATATTTCAGTTTTCTGAATAAAAATTGAAATTTTAGTGCATGCATTTTAAAAAATATCTTTTTTTCCTCTAAATATATTGTTTTTCCTCTGGTTTTGTTGTTTCGTGATATCCCTCGTGTTTTTCCGGCTCAGATTAAAGCCCCTCTGTGTGAGTGGGCCGTGGCCACAGTCCAGCCAGGCTGGGGGTCCCTGCAAGTTGGCCCTACAGTTGTATTTGGCGTGGGGCCACCTCGGGGTGTGGGCGGGCGCGGTGGCGGCAGGTGGGCACCGTGTTGGCAGAGGAGGTGGTGGATCCGTGGGTGAGGTCAACCGTTGGACCGCCACCAGAGACTTGAGCAAATGAGGCGTTCTCCTACTTCCTGTTTATGTCCAGGAAAACACAAAGTGGAGATGTTTCTTTAAATGGCAAAAAGGCCCCAAACTTTATCCTGATGGGGGGGGGGGGGGGGGATGGAAAGCAGTGTCCAGGGGAGCCGTGTGACATAGATGTGAGGAGACAGTGAGAGTGACGCAGATTATAGTCTGTGTTGTCCACATTTTGCCACCTGTCAGGTCACAAGTTCAGAGGTGTGTGTGTGTGTGTGTGTGTGTGTGTGTGTGTCCTGTCACGCTGTGGAGACAATCTGACAGAAATCACTCATCGTCCAGCCGCTCAGATAGATGTCAACGTTTCAACCAGAGCAGCTTCGGGTCCAGCGAACGCCTGTGGAGTGTTTTTGTTAAAAAGAAAGGAAATGTTTTGGGTGTGTTTCTGTGGTCACCTCCCCCACCCTTCCTCCCACACACACACACACACACACACACACACACCACACACACACCGTGTCTGTCCGAGACAGCTGTTGCTCACAGGGCAGCAGTCATACAGAGAGGCTTTGTTCAGTGAAGAACACACACGGCCGGTCCTCCCTGCTCCCCCACAGCCTTGAGACGCTGTTTATCTATATCACAATACGTCTTGGAGCTCCGTCTCCCTTTTCCTTAAGTCATCCGTCTTGTAAACCGCCGCGCCCCACTTCCTGATGACCTCGCCGCCGCCCTGGCAACACCCCCCCTCCGCCCCTGTAACACTCTGCACGGACGGCGTAATGAGAGGGCTGCCGCGTGCCAAGGAGCGAGCGTGCCATCTTTTTCTATTTTTTGCTCAGGCGAGAGGATGGCTGTCGCAGTTGATGTCGATGCCACGCAGTGTGTGTGTGTGTGTGTGTGTGTGTGTGTGTGTGTGTGTGTGTGTGTGTGTGGGCGCCTTTTGTCTCGATGTTTCTCTGCATCATGTCCCTCAGTGGCCGTCTCTGATGCCATGTTGGAGGAGCATCAGAGACCCGCTGCTACAGAGACTCCTCTCAACACTCGGCAGTTTCAGTTTGTGCTTCGTGCTCGTTAGAATGATGATGTTTTCGGTGCTGTAAAACGCTGTTAGAGCACTGATTTCTGGGAGATACTCGGGGGGTCAAAGGTCGCTGGACTCACTACTCAGAGTGACATCTAACCAGAGTCTTAACTCTTATTTACATGTCTCATTTCCTGGACAGTCTGCCTTTGATTTGAGAAGCAGCACCGCCTCGCCCGTTACCCACCATGCAGTTGTGAAACCATCTGAAACCGGCCATGTGTTCGCCGTCCGCCTCGCCGCCTCCCTGGTTAATTGAGGCCATTGAAGCCGACAGCGCTCATAGCAGTGGAGTACAGCAGAGCCTCACAAAGCGGAGCCCCGTTGCTCACTTCCTGGAAGCGTGTCTTCCTCGCGTGTCATCGTGTGAAGTGCGGCCTTGTTGTCAGCTACGTTTGTGTTTTTTTTTTAAAGAGGCCCATGTCTGGACCGGGCCTGGTCTCACACTGTGACAAGACCGTCTCCCGTTCACGGCGCTACTGTCTGGGAGGATCTCCCTCGCCTTCAATCCCACGCTGTCTGTTATTCATGCTTCTGCGGGTCCCCACCACCACCAGGGCCCTGTCTCCCCCCTCTCACCTCCACCCTTCATCCACTTCATCTGTATGCTATTCTTAGGGACGCTCATCTCTCCTTTGTGGCGCCCCCTCGTCCCTTTTTAATCTCATTGTATCTCCCTCCTCCGCCTTGTTCATCCTTTAGTGAGACGGCTCCTCGGAGGGTGTCGAGGCAACGTGGGGCGGAGGGAGGGGAGGTGGGAGCGTTTTAATTCACTTAGCCCAATGTAAGTGAAGCCGGGGTGAATTGAGCCAGCTTTAAAAAAAAAAAAACCTTTCTGCTGCATTTGGCAGATGACATTATTATTGTATAGGCTCCTTTAAAAATAGCTGTTGTCGTGTAAATAAGAACGAGAGAGAACGTCGAGTCTGGCGATGAACGACGGTTCTTTTCCTCACTTCCTGTCTTTTGTGTTGGTTCTCCAGAGTCACCCCCCCCCCCCCCTCTCTCTTTCTGAGCTCATAGTATTCCAGTAACAATGGGCGCAGCACAGGAAGTGACTGACCAACAGGAAACAGGCCGCCATAATTTCAGTATCATGTCTAATGCCATTTGCAGAAACAATGGCAGGAAAAGTGTGTGTTTTGTGGAAAGTTGTGTGAAGGTGACCTCATTACACCACATTAAAAGTTTGTTTTTAAGGCCCCGTGGTTCTGGGTAAGTACTCCTGAAAGCCATCCAACATTTATCATGTAATTTCAAAAATGCATGTCCTCCGGTCCGAGACTTTTATGTATTTTTTTCTCTTAAATCGCAGACTTTTTGGGGAGATGTTAAAAGCTTTTCAGAGTGTTTGCTGTTGTTGGGTAACCTTCACCAACTTGAACCTGTATTTAGCAACAGGATGACCAGAGAGTAATCCGCGCCGGTAAACCAATCAGCACACAGGAAGGGTAGCCGCTTCCTCTTCCTGTTTGGACGCAGAGAATCAAACAAACATGGGGCGGTCTGCCACCATTCATCAGGTGAATCAGGTTAATCTCCGCCGCCCTTCTCTTAACCTGCGCGCTGGTAAACATATGGCGGGCTGCACTTTGACCCCGCTGGATTACAGTAGAGGGGGGGGGGAATAATCCTGCCGTTACCTCAGATCTCCTGGAGGGAGAAAGTGTTTTCCTCAGACAGTCGACCAAAGACGGCCATTAAGCATTCTCCTCTCGCAGTTGGCGAAGCACTTTACGCGATTCACCTTGCCCCCTAATGGATGACGAGCGATATTGCCTTCTGAAATGTTCTGACCCCTCTTTATTTTTTTTAATCTCTCTCCCTTCTCCACCCCCACCAGGTTCCCCCTCCGTCCCCGTCACCGTGACGACCGACAAACCCAAGGTGGAGGTGCGGGAGTTCTTAGGTAAGGCAGCGAAAGCAGCCGCAGAGTCGTTCAACCCCCCTCAAGAGCTGCTGCTTTATTAGACTCTCTGACAGAATAAATCATGAGGCTATAAATAGACAGTTTAAAAAAAAAAAGAGAGAGAAAACATCTGATTGAAGGCTTCTCTTCTTCTGCCATAAATATCTCCTTCTCCCCCTCCAGACGCGGTGCTGTCCTGCACGTTCCGCACAGAGAAGGACCACAGCCCACGCATCGAGTGGAAGAAGAGGGGGAAGGACGTGTCCTTCGTGTACTTCGACGGACACTTCAAAGGTGACGAGGCAGCCGGTTTGCCGTTGATCCCCCGAGTGACAAAGAGGGCATTTGTTTTAATCAGCTTGCAGCGCCAGCTGGAAGGAGTTTGCCACGTGGGATGAGGAGGAAACACCAGCTGGGGACTGAGAGATGGGAGTCATCATAAACTAGGGGGGATATATTGCTGTGGGTCCCTCCAAGTTACCTGGTTCCTGGAGGTCTGTGGTGCTGTTGTCACCCAGGTGGTCCAAACCGGTAATGCAGCTTTGGCCTTGAACCCAAAACGCTGCACTTCCTGCAGCTGATTCAGAGTAAAAGACCACCACGTCTCTTAGTTGGAGGGCTTTAATGTTGAAGCAGCTCAATGGTTTTAAAAGTATAATAAGCACAGCCATATGTTGTTTTCTCAGGTCCCTTTGAGGGCCGGGCGACCATTGAAGGGGCCACCGTGACGCTGCGAAGGGTCACCCAGGAGGACGCCGGCGAGTACCGCTGCGAGATCAGCGCTCCTCACGACTCCGTCAACCTGGGCGAGACCAACATCACGCTCAAAGTCCTCGGTAGGACCAGAAAGGAAATCAATGATTCACAAACCAAAAGGAGAAAGCGCTGAGATGTCGTCCAGGGTTTCCGCCTTATCTTTCTTTAATGCTTCCTGTGTCCCGTCCTGCAGTGCCCCCACAAACCCCGGCCTGCGAGATCCCCAGCGGGGCGGTGACGGGCTCCGTGGTGCAGCTGCGCTGTAGGGACCAGCAGAGCATCCCGCCCGCTACATACTCCTGGTTCAAGGACGACGAGGCCATCAGCCCGCCGCGGCACGCCAACGCCACCTATCTGATCAACCCACACACGGGAGTGCTGGTGCGGTGTGTGTGTGTGTGTGTGTGTGTGTGTGTGTGTCTTCCTGAAGAAAGAGGACTCTGCTGAAGTTTCCTTCCATCTCTCCTGCAGGAGTTTAAAGCCGTGGCCAAAGAGGACAGCGGTCGATACAGCTGCCAGGCCTCCAACAGGGTGGGATCCAAGATGTGCCAGGGGAAGCACATGACCATAGGTGTGTGTGTGTGTGTGTTTGTGTGTTTCCACATTCCTTCCTGCCTCTGCCCCACACCTTTCAGCACAGGAGACCATCAGGGATGCAGTGGAGGGGAAAAGCCCTCTCTCTCAAACCTGAACCCCCTTTAGGAAGAAAACGCCACGCTGCTTTCTTCTGATATTACAGCATTCCATGCACTTAATAAATCACAGGAAACGTTACGGGCATTAAAATCCTCAACCTTCCTGTTTACGCGTGCAGATTTAACGTCCACCACTGTTCATATATTTCCCCCCGTCTCACCGCCTCAATTAAACGGATAGCTTTCCCCTCCGTCTACTCACGTATGGAAAGCAGACCATAACTCTCAGGTGCTTTTCTCGCCTCCAGAGGACGTCAACGTGACGGCGGTGGTGGCGGCCGTGGTGGTGGTCTGCCTGCTCTTCCTGGTCTGTGGATGCGGGGGGTTCCTCTTGCACCGCAACGGGTTCTTCAGCCGTGAGTTTTGTCTCTTTTGGAGTTGCTGACCGCTTCGTTTGCGTGCATCAGAATGAAAACGTTCTCTTCTCCCCCCCCTCTTTTTTCTCTTGCATGACTCCCGACTCGTCCGTCAGCAGGACACAGAGGAAGGTAAGAGCTCTGTGATTGCATTAACATTGATGTGAACCAACACGGGCTAATACACTGCACACTTCAGATGGAGGGGGAGGGGGAGGGGGTTTGTTGTTGCACTCAGACTGTGTGTGAGTGTGCTGAGTCAGGACTGGAGTGACAGCTGTGTGTGTGTGTGTGTGTGTTTCTACTCATCTCCTGATTGGCGCCAACAGAAGTGGGAACTCCAGGGAAAGTGTGTATTATCTGTTGAACATGTGTGAAAACACCCTAAAACTGCAGAGATTTAAAAAGTGGGAAGAAGCGATCGTAATGATGGACTAATTAACGAGGAGGCGGTAGAAAGACTTCCAAGCAGTTAAACAGTAAATTGGAGTATTTCTAGTGAAGAGGGACACTGAGAGGCCTCTTAGTTTTGATGGTTGACTGGCTGCTCAGTGAATTAGGCCACGTGGACGTGCATTCATGTCTCTGTGGTTTGTGGTTATTTGATTACCGGCTTGGAGCTGGTTGTGATGGAGAGTCATGGCGGAGCGCTCCTTGAGGCCCGACGCGAAGGCCTCTTTGTCTGGGTTAAAGTCTGATGCTTATCCCAGCGAGCTAAACGGAGCTGTCAGTGTGAACGCCCTATTTATAGACGCGGCTTCCTCACAAAGACTCCAAGACAATGTGACACGGGTTTCTGACGCACCAATGGCAGCGCGTGCTAACGAGGCGGGGACGCGGATCCGGAGCGTGGAGCTGCATTTCAGGGGAGAAATGAACGTCTCACGCTAGGAGCAGGGTGTGATTTAAACTTTATATCGGTATATATATTTATAGTGACATTTGTATCCAAATACTGTCGGAGGAAAGCAAATAAATTAGAAAATCTTTAAAAAAATGTAATAAAATAGAATATTAGGGTGTTGGATTGCTGCATGTGATTGGCTCACCACTCGACCGGCTCACACCAGCGTTTCTCTCACCTTGTGTCAAGGGTCGTCACGGTAACCCCAGTTGTGTAAACCCTTCGCATACAATTTCTATATGGATTTGTGTAACATATATATATATATATATATATATATATATATATATATATTATCTTATTTAATATTTTATTTTATACAGACACATTTCCATTACAGAAATGATATGCACAAGTTTACACAACCCATCAAATGAGTTCATACTAATGAACCCCCCCACCCACTCACCCATTACAGCATGGTGTGTAGCGTCCCTCCCAAATGCCCCCTCCTGTGATCCCTTTCTAAAGCCAACACAATGCCCCCCCATCCCCAACAGGTCATTTTGGATCTCCCAGTGTCACGGTGCGGCCCACATCAGCAGCCAAACCCTGCACCGAAGCGAGGACACGTGAGTGTGAGCCCCGAGGCCGAGCACGCAGCAGAGAGCAGCCGTTTGAATCCACACTTTGACCACAAATGTAAAGTTAGATACTTCCTGAAAGTCAGCTTTATCTCAGGATTTGACACTTCCCAACCTCCCGCATTATCCCATAATATCCTGCTTTGTCGCTGAGAGTCTTCCCTTTGACCCAGTGGGAGGGTTGCCATGTCTGATGTGCATTATTAATGCAGGCGAGATATGACTCACAATCCAGCTGTCCGCCCCGGGTT
Source organism: Chelidonichthys spinosus (assembly GCA_029853015.1). Classification (NCBI taxonomy): domain Eukaryota; kingdom Metazoa; phylum Chordata; class Actinopteri; order Perciformes; family Triglidae; genus Chelidonichthys; species Chelidonichthys spinosus. The sequence goes on from CM056844.1 coordinate 3,943,816, forward strand.
TCGTCTCGTCTTTGTGACTGTGTCAAACTGCCCAATGTGCTTACCCGCGTCTTTGTCTTTCAGGTCCAATGTCAACTACATCCCCCCGCCCCAAGAAGTAAGTGTTTTTATTCCCGTCCTCCTCCCCTACCGAACGCTGCCGTGGTTTCCTGATTGACACCCTTCTCTCCCCTGTGTCCCCCCCAGCCCCAGGACTTCAAACACACCCAGTCATTCATGCTCTGAGAAGCTGGACTTCCTTTTTGAGACCTCATGGCCTTCGTGACAAGGTGCCAAACACTGGATCCCGATGTGTTTCCTGTCTGAAGGAGCTCCCGATCTTCCTGAACACGCTCACTTACAATCTTCCCCTCACACTTTCTGTTTGATGGCAGGAACATTTGAAAGCTTTCCTGTTGCTCTCTTGCTGTTGCACTGTGTGGCTCGCCTCCCGTCGTCGATGTTGTACATTTTCATGGCGCTCTGCTGCCCTCTGGTGGCCAGATGTTGAAATTCCAATTGATCTTTTCTGAATGATCCAGGGACTCGTGTCTTTCTGTAGTCAGTCTGTGGCTTTCCACGGGCGTTTGAACTCCCTTTGTTTTCTTTTTTAACCAAAGACTGTTTAATTTAAGCTTTAAAATATCAAACCACCACAAGGGAATTCTGCTTAAAGCCATAGAGAAAGACTTCAATCTACTCAAACGTTAATGCAGTTTACCGCAGCATCTGCCAGTGTTATGTCTCCTGTGTCTCAGGGTCCCAGAGCCACAGAAGACAGACAGGATCTTAGTAAGACCATGAAACCACGGAGGTATTCTATCATACATACATGGAACCAGACAAAGCCAGGCTGAACAGGAAGCAACTCCAGCCAATTATATCGAGACCAACCCCATTCCATCCTAATGTGCCTGCATGGTCTTTTTATACACACACACATATATAGATATATAAATATATATATATATATATATATACCTTGTGCCTTTTTAATTTGTCATATTTATCTATGGATCACACTTTTTTGTAAAGAACTTGCCTTACTCTTTCTGTCTTATATTTTTGTGCCACTGATTATTCAACGTTTCTCAAAGAATGGCGTGTCTGGTTTTAGACTGTGTGTGTGTGTGTGTGTGTGTGTGTGTGTGTGTGTGTGTGTGTGTGTGTGTGTGTGAGAATGGATTGTTGAGAGTTTTATTTGAATGGTGTCGTGTAATAAAAATGTTTTTCTATTCAAACCCCCTACTGGCTGATATTATTGTCATCAGACCAGCGTGGATGGAAAAGGAAGTACATTCAGAAACCCCTTCAAATGGCAAAGCAATGTGTATTTTTATATTTATTATAAGGGAAAAGCTGAAGTATCAAACATAGGTTTTCAGACCCTTTGCTGAGACAAACATTGTTTTCTTCTTTCCCCCCAAAAAGATGATAATTCAACATATTTATTGGTGATGTTTTTGGAACGCCCTCTAGTGGACAGGAAGTAGAACGACACATTTTCTGATAATGAATGATGTAATAAATAAGCCTGTGTAGTAAATAAAATAAGTGGGATGGGTGGAGGCTTAAGAGGGCTGCCTTCAGTCTCTCATATAACTTTGAGGTCTAAATATGAAACATAAGACTTTAGATTGAGGTGCCATCCCACAGGAGCAGTAACTCAAGCACCCTAAGGTGTCATTTATGAAATCATATTAATCACATCAGAAATGGAGTAAACATCAGTGGCAGCATGAGCTGCTGCAACACAGAAATGCCCTTAAATATCTGTGACGTCATCACACGAGGCTGCCGCCATATTGATTGGCCGCAGCTGGTCAGGGAAAGGGGCGGAGATAGGTTCAATGAAGGTCGCGCGCACCTGGCAACCAATTAAGTAATCAGGCCGCGCGCTCGTTGCGATTGGTGGACGCTCCACGTGGTTTGGTTTAAATAGGGGGTGTGTTGTCCTTGCTCTTCCGTTCCTGACTCATTTCCGGTTCAGACTGGACCCACGTCGGCCAGACCAGGACCTCGTCCTCTGTTCGGAGCTTCCCGCCGCCAGCAGCTGAAGGTTTGTGGTCGCTGTGTGATATAGTTCCGTTTAAAATGGCGTTTCCTTGATTTAACACAACCTTGTTGTTTGGTTGCAGATGGTGGTCGGAGTGCATCGGCCTCGTGCTCGGAGCTGCACGAGGACATCAGCTGAGGATGGTTCATCTGTCGCCGTTTGTTTGCGTGGATTTAATGTTTGTTTAAGTGATTCAGGAGGAGTCGCTGCTCGGATGTTTAATCTCCAACACTGAGATGAAACTCATCCAAAGGTGAGCACTTTGTGATTCAACACCATTTAGTGTCGTTATGTCGTGAGTTGATCTGCAGTGGCGTGCACAGGTAGACACTAGGTGGTGCTAAAGCACCTGCCCTTGCCCTCTGGACCAGGCAAGTGCCCTTTTGAAAGTTCGTTTTTTTCACACAAAGAAACACGAGACAATCCGGTCAATTTTCAAAATAAAAGCAGTGTGAACGCGCCTTAGTTGCCAAGCTGCAACTTGTATTTATTTGTCTCTGTTGTGAAGTAGCCGGTCTCAACGCCACACAGCTGGGCATAAATTAATGGCTGCTCACCTGCTTAACAAGCTAGACGCTACCCAAAATCAGTAATAGATATGACGTGATGATGACCACTGGTAGAGTTTGTCATTGGTATCCTACAGCATGTGAATCTATCTGTATATTTACTTATAAGATTAATATTTAGTAGGCTATTGTGTAGGTTTACATTAGGCTAGGCCTACATAATTAACACTTGCAGTAATGACAAACAGGCAATTCCCAATTGCCTGCAGAAAAAGTAGCCCTGTGCCTTGTTGAAATATAACCAAACAGTCTTATTCATATTGTTGGTCTCTTTATTTACCAATTGCAGCCTAATGCCTAGAAGGAGAGGATAAGAAGGGAGAAAAGGGAGCTACAGCAGGCAGCTCTGTGGGAAATAAAACAATAGCATATAACGTTCAACATGTGCCTGTAATGTTTACTTATTTTTTAAATCTCACACTGCTGTAATAAGGCAGCCGTCAGTTCTACATGCCGCATAAAATGCCCTTATTTTTCACTGAGCACCTGCCCCCCCAAAATGTCTGTGCACACCACTGTTGATCTGTGTTTTATTTTGTAGGGGCTTTGTTTGAAGGAACCACGTGTTTCCTCCATTGTTCTGAGACTGGACGAGCTGCTGCTTGGAAGTTTAATCTAAAACTGAGATGAAACTCATCCAAAGGTGAGACGCTTTGACTAATGTGTATTTTCAACACTATTTTGCCTTATGATGTTGTGAAGAGATTTTTGACTGTTTTTATTTTGTAGGGCTTTGTTTGGTGAAACCATGTGTCTCCACTGTGCTGAGGAGCCTGGACTTGGACGGTGACCTGCTTTGTGGAGGAGTTGACTCATTCCCACACTGATGGTTTGTTATGACATGTCTTTGTAGGTTACTTTTCCACATTGTGATCAGAGACTCTGCTCTTTCTCCCCATGCAGACCCAGACCTGATGTCCCTGCATTGACTAGTTATACCTGGAGGCCAGGGGGGGGGGGGTTGACTATACTTGGATGTGTAGTTTGTGCTGTTTAATAAAAGTACTGAAGCATTTCATAGTTAAAGTGTCTTCTATTGTGAGCATGAAGCTGTCCAGGTTTATAAGGGCCTTGTATCTTCTAGCTGCTTAGTGTTTTTTTTTTTTAAACTTTTAATAATGTGAAGTTGATTCATGTGTCTATAAATGTGCTCACTGGTTCTATCTGGAAGACCAAGCTTGTTGGACCTGAACATCTAATGTGGACTTATTCCCTATGCTTTAGATTGTTGGCTTCCTAATGTCACCCCTATGTAGCCTCATTCAATGTAATCACCATCTAGTTATATAAGCTTTGTAACTTTCAAATGTACCCCCTCTGTAGGGTTTGGAAGCTAGTTACCCCTGAAAATGTAGTGGTCAGCACTTAAGTAATATTTCAAATTGTACTTATATAGGAAAGCAAAATTTCTTTTGGGTCTGGATTTTTCCTAAGTACAGCAGGAAAATGTCTCCTTCTTCTGCATAACCCCTTGTATTCTCCTGGTTGACCCCGTAGGCAGGCGGAGAGAAGTGCCTGCTTCCGGGGAGTTCTGACACTGGGTCCGGACGTGGTGCGATGCTGTGTTTGTCCATCTGTGGGATTTGAAGTCACGCCCTGTCTGAGACCTTGTCCGAGGCCCTCTGTCAACTTGTCTGTGTACCTCTGTCACCTTCAGGACTTCAATCCTCTCTCCGATACCTTCTCCTTGGCCTCCGATACCTGCTGGACTCGAACCCTCGTTCTCTCCGTCCGATACCTTGTCCGTGGCCCTCCGATACTTGCGGGAACGTTACCATCACACCACCAGTGCCTCTCACACTAGTTAGTGTTTGGAACTCCTATTTATCCTCGTCGTGTGGGAATGTCGGGCCTTAAAATCCAGAGTGCCGGCCCGGGTTTGAACAGGGGACCTTCTGGGCTCCAGACCTGCACTCATCTCACTGGGCTACCTGCCGACACACAACAATGTGTTGGTTTATTCCCTTTGACATCAGGACTCAGCACAGCACCCCTAAAGGAGGAGGAAAGACCAAGAGCAGCTGGGACTTGAACCCTGCTGCTCTGGACACCTTGTTGTCGGGTTCGTTGCCTCCGCTCCACCAGCCGGCACACCAGTACTAGTGGGAAACTTCTATTTATCCTCTTCGTTTGGAAATAACCACCTCAAAATTCTCTGAGCAGGCTACTGAGACAGCTGGGACTCAAACCTACAACCTTCAGGTCTGCAGCCCTTTGTTCAACCAGCTGAGCTACACAGCGACTCTCTAAATAAAGCTGGTTTGTCCTATTTGACATCGTCGTTAGTTTTTAGACCAAAAACAAAACAAAAAATAGATTGTCTTTTGTTTTTTTTGTGGTATATATGTATATATATATATATTCCAGCTGCAGGTTGACTTTCCACTTCAAAATGACGACACAATACTACGTTACAGTTCCACACACTTTATTTGAAAACCACGCTGCTGGATCTGGACAGGGAAGAGAACACGTTTACTTTGTGGATCCTGATTTTCACCAAACCGCTGCATTGAGAGGAACGTGTACGTTTCAGTGAAAAGCTTTGCTCCTTTAACGGGTGAATACGTCACCTGTGGATCAGCTGATCACTCCACTGGTGATTTCTTGCCTCTTCCTCACAGACCGGGACCATCGGTTAGAGATCAGGCCAGAAAGCTGAGGATGCGTTTGGGAACGTTGGACCAGATGTTTCCAGGAGGAGCTTCATTTGGTGAAGATGGCAGACCGTCCGGTGTTGCTGGATTCACTGGGACAAGCGAAGAGACGGGACACTGGTTACTGGACCTGTCTGTTCTTTTAGTTTCTTCCCCGTCTTCACTTACATGTTTGTTTACGTCCCCTCATGTCTGGTTCTTCCTGCCACATTTTAAAACATGTCTGTAGAGAGTTTTCTCATTATTATTTGGATTCCTTCATTACAATACGTTGATTTTTGAGTCATACGCTTATGAACTGACTTTCAATATGTCTGTTAGCTCAATGTAGAACAACAACAACAGACAGCTAGAGGAGACCACAGACAGCTAGAGGAGACCACAGACCCCTACAGAGACCACAGACAGCTAGAGGAGACCACAGACCCCTACAGAGACCACAGACAGCTAGAGGAGACCACAGACCCCTACAGAGACCACAGACAGCTACAGGGACCACAAACAGCTAGAGGAGACGACAGACCCCTACAGAGACCACAGATACATCTATTTTATATATATATATATATATGTATACACACATATATATATCAGACACCTGCAGCTCTCGTCGGCGTGGTAAATCAAGTCAAGCCAAGACATCCTGAACAAGCCTAATGGCTTCCTTACCTCCCGCTACTTCCGGTCCGGCAGCTAGCGTCCAAGGCCTCTGAACGTTTCCCCTCGGGCTCAAAGAAATACGTGCGGCCACTGAAATCAAACGTCAGGTCAAATGTTAGAGGAAACCCTTCGCCACACATTCTGTAAAACTACATTTCCCTCCCGGCCTTTTGGCCCTCGCGTGTTACTCTAGCGGCCATGCGGCTCCTCCTCACGCTGGAAAGTTATACAAAAATATCTGAACGACAATTGTAAGATGATAAAAACGAATAAAAGACAGCGTCGGTGCTCGTAGATGAAGATTTTACCTAGTTAGACGTCGCTGTATGACGTTTCCGCCGAAATTTAACCGGAAACGAATCAAAACATTGCCCTAATCATGACTCTTCACTGCCCTCCGGTGGACACGGTGCGTAATTACATCGTTTTATATTTTATTTTGAAGGATTTAACCGGAGGTAGTGCTTGTATGTAATTTGTCTACCTTGATAATACCGAGGGTGTACTTAATGGCTGTTGCCACCAGAGGGCGTTAAAGCTCACGACTCTACATTTCCCTCCGGTGGTCACGGTGCGTAATTACATCATGTTGTGTTTTATTTTGAATGATTCAACCGGAGGTAGTGCTTGTATGTAATTTATCTACCTTGATCATACTGCTGCTGTACTTAATGCCTGTGGCCGCCAGAGGGCGTGAAAATAAACTCATGACTCTACACTGCCCTCCGGTGGACACGGTGCGTAATTACAGCTCGCTGAGTTCTTTTTCAGATGATTCACTCGGAGGTCGTGCTTGTAGGTAATTCTCGACCTTGAGAATACCGCTGGTGTACTTAATGGCTGTGTTCACCACAGGTCGTTACAGCCCACGACTCGACACTGCCCTCCGGTGGTCCAGGTGCATAATTACATCATGTTGGGCTTTACTGTGACGTTTGGGAATCCCGTTTCAGGCCGGAAATACAGCAACTCCCGGTAACTAGACAGCGTAGAATATTATTTATTTGTACATTTTACTCACTGTCTATGGGCTATGTTATTCACGTTGCTTGTTTAAAAAATATAAAAAAAACAACGTCGTATTCAATGAAGGGCTATTTTGATTCATGTGGGACGGGGATAATGTTTTCTTCTCACATCGTTCGGATGAATTTGACCGTTTGTTTTCGTGTTTGGCGTGTTTGTTTGTGTTTGTGTGGGTTCATTACTCACAACAAATGTCCCGCTTCCTCCGCGCGCTCTCCGTTCGCCTTCAGCTACTAAGCAGCTTCCGTTCAAGTTGTTGTCAGCCATCTTGGATGTGTCTTTCGAGTCAGTTCGTCGACCTGAGCGAACTTGCAGTGAAATCACAATGTTTTAAGTGTTTTTCAGTATTAAAGTAATCCATTGATAGTAAACTGGAAACATGAACTGTCAATAGCTCATTCGGCTTACTTTTTATGGCGTCAATTTGCCCAAATTTAAATAAATTAAACTACAGAGCTGACGCCAACAAGAGATAGCAGTACCTGCTTTTCAACGCTAGAGGTCAGACTTTACACAGGTTTGATGGGATTCTGCCAAAATGCTCCCAACATTTCTGTCCATTTCCTCATTGACGAGTTGAAACTCAAGCCAATAAACACAGTAAAAAAAAAAAAATACTGTATACAACTTTAGAACGACTCTTTTATTTTGAAAAAGAAATGTTTTAAGTCACTTGTAGCTTTGCCTTAAACACAATCACCTCCATTTTCATGTATTTTTCTTTAATTCCTTTTTATAAATTAGAATGGAATATTATGCATGCAATACCGCATTAGCCGCTTAGGTTTTCATCTTCCACAGAAAAAAAAAGGTAAAACACAAAAAATCCCTTAAAAGTCCAGATGAAGCTGCTTGGAAAAGGGTGGTTGGAGAAGCCACAGCATGAAGCGATGTACACAGTTTGCGGTTGCATAGTACAGTACATGAAGTTCCTCATAAAACAGCATGCCGTTTTGTATTGCACATTACTGAAACTTTGTATTCTGGACCTTGCTGTTCTTCCCACGTGGGTCGTCGTCTCATTTTCAGCACATGTATACAGCAAATCGCATCTCTCAAAGACATTATGTACATTTATTTGTTATAAAAATAATCGCCAGCAAATATTCATCTATTACTTTTCTACTGGAATACATAGTTGTTCTTTTGCTTAATTGTTTCCCCTCTTTTGTTTTACACTTTACCAAATAAAATCCTCCCTATAAAGTCTGTTTTTTTTGTGGTCAACTATGGAGATTTAATCTGTGAAAAATAAAATTAGTCATTTCAGTAAGTTAAAGAAAGCCAGGACAGACTTTTTTTTTTTTTTTAAATGAGCGTGGCATTATTTTTGTTCTGATCCAAATCCATGACTCAAAAGGGCAAAGATCTCTCATCATTTTAGGGCAATCACAACGATGAGGATGGCGGGATGCTGGTCTGGAAATTCCCTTTCTGATTGTCTCAAGCAGCCCAGCTCAACATTGGTTGGTTTGATATTAAATGGAAAATGGCTCCCTGTCCAATCAACCAATGGGACTCATGCTACGGGGCAGAATGAGACAAATAAGCATGCTTGTAAACAGTTGCATTACGCACTTTAAAACAGTTTCTTTTTTCATTTGCAGTCCGTTAACAAACGAGCGTGAAACACGGAGAATGTGGGCAAAGAAAAGTTCTTGTAAAACACCAGATTCACATTGTGGGAACAGTTGCTGAAAAACACACCTTCGTTTTTTTGTTTGTTTTTTTTTTGCTTATTCTTTTGTGCTATACAAGATTTTCCCTTTCATCCAGATCTATACAAACTCATCTTTACCTTACACCTTATTTTGCTTCATATTTGCTCAGTATTTAATGTCGGGGTATAAAAAGGAGCAGCGTGGGGTTCGGCTGTGTTCTCCTTTGAAAGTCGCTCTAATTAAGACTCAAAGTAGGTCCCATGAAACTGTGTCAGGTTGTACATTTTGGAGACGACTTTATATGGGGCAGAATTTGGGTCCACTTTCAATACAGAATTTGTTACACGGCGAGACTTGCACTTTCAGGAAGTTCCTTGAACTGAAGAACACACGATGAAGACTAAAAACAAATCATTACAGCTCATTTATATGCGAGGGAATGGATCCTCCAAGGAGTCGGTGCGTTTCTGTTCACTCGCTGTTTGTCATGTGGTGCGGCGGCGGTCACTACTGTACATCGTGGTCGTGGAGGAAGAAGGAAAAGGGGTTTCAACGTTGTCTAAACATGCCGAAGGAAACTCTTGTGGTGGTCCGTTATACTGTACAATTCTGATATCGGAGAGCAAATCAGGAAAATGCTTTCCCTTAAAACGTAGGATTCCCTGGCAGTGTGCTTTGGATGCGTCTTCTTGGCGGAGGCCTGAATATAAAGGATCAAACATGGCTAGAAAACACATGGATTGATCGATGGGATCAATTATACTGCATGTTGTCCTTCTCGTCAACCAAAGACACACTGCCAGGTTCACTTAGTCTCAGTCTCTCCAGAAGGATCTCCCTTTTAAAAACCACGAGCATCCAAAAAACCCACCTTATTATTATTATCATCTCCTTTCATAATTACAATGCTTCTGTAAGTAACAACTTAACTATCTAATTATTTCAAGATAACAAACCTTGCTTACTCTCAACGAAAGGCGAGGTGGAACGAAGTACGGAAGACCTTTGCCCTGTGATTCTGAGACAAAAACAAAAAACAAGCGCTCTTTTAAATGTATCGTTCCATTTAGCCGAATGTATTAATTTAAAATTGGCTTTATTTATTGTAATCACAAGATGATTTGGTATCTTAAGGAATAAGATATGTACATAATGTATCGGAACGACAACAAGCCTGAAAAACTGGGTTCGGCCAACTCGCCTCCATGGTATCTTTAATTACATCTGGTTGTGAAGGCTGGGAGACATTTGTGTCACGACCCGTCAAACATAATTCAGAATTAAGACAAACCGTCACCGTAATCCGCCGAATCTCTCGACACAAACTTAAAGTTTTCCGTTTAGCCGTTTCAGTGCACCGAGTTTCAAACCGCAGGGATCCAGAGATATCAGTTCTCTTTTTTTCCTGGAGAGACGCGCCCTGTTCTTCTACAAACATCGACTTGCTCACAGCAGGGCTCTAGTTTACGTCTGGAGGGAACATGCTCTGCAGTCAGGACAACATGCCAGCGACACAGAGGATGAACATGATGCAACCGATCCTTCCATGTCGCATTTTTAACGCTTTAAAACCACAGGAAGTAACTGCAACGACTTAACCAGCATACCTTTGTTTAAAACGCTGTACGACTTTGATTTCAATGCTAATCAATGTAAAACAACCTCATTTAGGTCTGTCAAACTAAAAAACAGTCCTATTCTTCCCGCCGAAACGGCTCAAAAGGTTCGCGCAGCATTGCTTTTTCTGCTGGTTCACATCTCAACCACATAGAACCTAATCCCTTGCTATCGTATTCAACTACACTATCTGACAGACTGCCACAGCTATTGCCTTCTCTAACTGTCTAAGTGCTAGCTGTTAACAACAGAAGCGGTATTGCCTTCTCCTACAGCGTCACCGGGATCTGATCCCAGCACCATCAGGACCTGCTCCGCCTACGACGGCGAGGGTCTTCACCCGAATGAAACCCTAAAGCTATGCTACAGAAAAGCTGGCCTTGCTCAAAAGTGACTTTCAAATAGCAAAATAGTTTGGGAATGTGAAGCACCAGTTTTCAAAAACTAGCCGCCGGATACCATGTGCACGCCGCCAACGCCTTCCCACACCATCGGGTGATTTAGAAAAGTGGACCTCCGTATCTACACCTCGTTATGAGAGAATCCACAATGCTAGGTACAAAATATCAATGAAGTGGATGCGGAGGTTGATCATCTACCAGCATGCAATAAGCTAAATGGTGAGAGGATTTATACATGGCCCAGGGTGTGGGTCAGCAGCCTTCAGCAGTCCGAGTGCCGTGGACTTCCCTCCGGCCTGGTGCGACGTCCCGGGCGCGTCGAGGCCCGTTCACCGTCACCATCTGACCCCTATCCGTAATCAGCCTGCTGACACAGGCAACAAGCACAATCTGCGCTGCACAACTGCCGAGCTCTGTGTGAGGACAATCCCAGAAAAGGTCCCCGTGACGTAAATTAGAGGAATTCATTCTACAGCATCGGTTAACGTCGGCACCCTGAACCTCGGGACTACTCGCGCTGTGGATTGACGGGGGTTGCCCTGGCAGCTTGATTAAAAACTAACACCTGAACGTGATTTTGTTGGACTTCTGAAGAGAAAAATAGCCAGGTAGACAAAACAAATTAACCCAAAACAAAAAAAAGGTACAATTTGGGACCGTCTTGGCTCTGTTGCAGCGTTTGTTTTGGAATCTGGGCCGGTTGGGCCCCGGTGATGACTCAGAGCCGGTGCCGGGAGTCATGGCTGTAGCTGCCCGGTGAGCCGCGATTGCGATGTGGCTTGTATGCATCCTGATAGGGGTCCTGGTAGTCCTGGTAGGGGTCCTGCTGCTCTCGGCTATGCTGGGATCCAGAAGACATGCGGTTGCGTCCTTTGTGCGCCCGCTCGTTGTGGTAATTCTCGTCCGATGTCATCAGGTTGCGTCGCTCATTCGGGGTGGAGTGGTCTCCGGTGTGGTTGCTCTGTCGCATCCTTTGGCTCTGCTGATCACATGAACACACCAACTTAACAGCCCGGACAGCAATGCAGAAGATTAGGCAAGGATTTATATATATTGTACATTTCATTGAAATGACGACGGCGTCTACTGGACCCAGACTGGTTGGGGGGGTACCTGCAGTCCAGAGATGCTGGTGGGGTAGGGGGTGAGGGTGGTGGGGCCCAGGTTGCGTCCCAGCAGGGGGTTCAGAGGCGTCGCCATGGAGGTGTGGGTCGCCTTCCAGTAGGCCTCGAGGTATTCGGCGAGATGCTCGCAGGCGTCCTCCAGCTGGTTCTCGTCCAGGATGATGTCAAACATTTCCTGTTTGCAGCAGATGGTCGGAGGGAGGAAGGTTACGGAGCTACCGGTGAAACGTAAACGACCTCCAAACTGACATTGTATAGTGAGGTCCTGCTGTCTTACTGTGGAAACTGAAAATATTAGTTGTCTTGTACATGAATGAGTATAAATATATATACGCCATTCTGAGCCAGTATGTAACAACGGCCACTTACTGGAGGACACTGGGCCAACTTATCTGCCGCCACCAGCTGGACATTCAGGTGTTTGCTCTGGGACTTCCCTCTGGACTTGACTAGCCTCTGCAGGACCTGGATCACAGGGTGGGAAGTGTACACGATGCTCCAGTTACACAGAGCCCAGCGTCTGGCAGCTTTGGGTGCGCTTGTTTCAGGTCTCCGAGAACTCATCACATGACCGTGGCACCAAAATGAGTGAGACATACATGAGACATTTTATTTGTGAGATTTAATGATGTTTGTCAGCGTAAATGTAGAGACAGAAAGTATCTTTTATTAACTTTGGGTCTGACGGGAACTATTTCTAACACGCTGTCTCCTGGTTTTACAGCTGATGATGCTGCTTCCTGATTAAACATCTTGCATGCTGGGAGAGGTGTGATGTGTGTGCACCATTTCAACCAAACCGTAACATCCGTACTGATCTGTGGCGGCCGCTGCCGTCGCCCCAGTGTAGAGGGCTGGACTCTTCCATGCAAACGTGCCATAGTGCAGATTACCTCTACTGAAGCCTTGCATGTTACTTTTAAGTTGAGTATTTCATGCTGCTTTCAGAGGGAACGTTGTGTTTGTGCTGAGCTGCAACAACAGTGGAGCGTAAACATCAACCTGACATCCAGACCGTTACCTTCAACACGTCTAGGTGTTCTTGTTGTTGGTCTCCATCAACTGACTCTGTGGGATAGTAGCTGTGTTATGCCAAGTTTTGTTTGGTCCAGGCTTGACATTACAATTAGGCTGATTAGTCCCGTTAATAGAAAGCTGCTGCTACTGATCTGGTCATGTGTGGCGACGGCCTACGAACACTCTACCTACCTTTGGCGAGGAGACTTTGACGTGAACTATTATGGGGGCCAGGGAGGTCTTGAGGAGCTGGGCTGGGTGGTTGATGGTGTCGGCGTCCAGCACCACCAGCTGCAGGGAGCGGGCCAACTCAAAGATCCTCTCGATCTCACTCTGCACCTCAGCTGGGGATCAAACACACCACACACATTCAGACAGTTAAACAATGGAAATAATGTTGTACTCATTATGGAAACACTGGAGACATGTTTATAAGTTTGAGGGAGTTTGAGTCGTACCTAAGCTGGAGCGAGTGTTGGATCGTTCTATGATGGCCCTCTTACTGGGGTTGTTGAGAACAGACCTCTTGGCTAACGATATATCTGCCGTGACTCGTGTGATAGATATCCTGTAAAACGGGGACGAAGAATAAGCATTTTTAAAACTTAAAACATTCACAAAGATGGATTTGTTCCTCACAAAATGTATTTTGTCTGACATGAACAGAATAAATTACAATACTCAGTGATGCATGGCGTCTACTAGCCTCGAGTATATCCGAGTGGTTGGACAATAACTTTTCTTTAAGTATTGCTGTAAAATAACCCCATAACCCCCATATCTGCCTTACCTGCCATCAAATCTGTGTTTGAGGAAGTCGAACAGAGCTTTCTGCATCATGTCTGTGACCTGCAAAAAAAATTATATAATATATATATATATATATAATATATATATATATATATATATATGCAAAATATGAATAAAAATGGATCAATAGTATTTTATGCCAGCTCACACCAGAGAGGTAAATTATTCTGTATTCTTTTCTGGAACTAAATGTAAAATTAGTAGTATTTAACATAAAAATGCTGTTGCAGTGTATTTTATTTTCATTCTTTAAAAGCTTTAACATTTAAAGCAACACTCATCTATATTTTTTTTATTATATAACAATTAATCATGCATGTAATGAAAAATGCAGACCAACACTTGATTTTGTTTTACCCCTCTTAGCCTAATCAACATCTTTATTATCTAACCCGTCCACATTATTTAAACCTCATCCAACAATTAATAGCTCTAGTTTTTTCCTCATCACGATATTTATAGTACCGGATGTTGCTGGTTATATGTTGTACATAGTAGTGAAAGCAATGAGACGGTTAAAAAACAAAATCTGCCAATTACACGACATATTTCCATGTGACCTCTCAGTCTCCTCGTTAGTCTGGCTGCAATCTGGATGTTACGTGGCCGCGGACACACTCGCAATTAACCGCGCCAACAGCGAGCTATTTTTGGGGGACATCTCCTTTCAGTAATCTTGTCCTTTTTGCACTGGTAAACATCACATTAATAACCGGTTTTTGTGGGTGCTGAATCAGTGCTATTTATAGTGTTTCAACCACATCATCAGTGACTAAAGTAGAAGGATATTTTTGATTTTGTGTCCAGCCATGAGGGTTTGCAGCTCACCTCGTAACCCTTGAGCGATGGTCCCACCAGCACTACAGGCCTCATGGAGGGAACCACGTCATAGGGGGGGATGTGCTCCGTCTGTTCACACAAACACGTTTTTAATCGGCCCGCAGTAGATTCATCACAAAAGAGAGACAATGGACCAAAATAACTCTCAATATTCAGCTGCAATGGACTGCTGAGTCAGCTGACCTTGGATCACAATCAGATGAGTTAAATGGTGCACTGCCGTGTGGAGGCGTGGAGCAAACCATAACGTAACTTGTCGAAAAAGTAGTAGAAATAATGTACATATTGATGCAATTCATTCCTAATTCTATAACATTATAAGTTAACTGATTCTCATATTTCCAGCACGTTTAAAAGGAACGTGTCAATTTGAAGGACCAATAAAGCTTGTTATCATTACTACACTTGGCACTCCAGTAATTTAGCATGGCAGGAATGTTGCTGACTTGGCGGTGCATACTTGAGTAGGGGCTGAAGTATTATGTGCCCTAGGACGTGACACGAGGTTGTAATTTCCTGGTTCCTGTCATTTCATGATGGCGGTCAATGGATGGTGAATGAGTGCGTTTTACCGTCCCCAACTTACCACTTTCTGTTTCTGCTTTCCTGTAGGAGGGGAGAGAAGACGGCCGTCAGTAGCTGCTGCTAGAGGAGGCGTCGCCGCGTGCAAACATGCTTCACATAAAGCAACTTTTCATCAGAATTCTTAGCAAAATGAAACCTAACAAGGACAAGCGGCATGATGAACATATATATACAAGTTTCTCTATTGTCCTAAGGTTATATTCACAAAGTCACATGAGTGCAGTTCAGGGGGGGTTCATAGTCTTGTCGTTGGGTTCACACTGTGGTAAGCCCCAGTCTCAGAACGCCTGCAGTCCTCAACTGGAGGAAGAGGAGGATCATGGGAAAATGTACCAACAACTCTACGCAGTGAACTTATGCTCTAAGCAGAGACATGGGAAGGGTTTGTGGTCTTATTCTCTCTATGGTGTGGTTCAGGAAGCTTGGCTCTAAGCTAGTAACAGCCCTCTCCCCCTATCCGATGTCCTCACCTGCCGAGGATATGAGGGGGCGGATAGAGGCAGAAACCTCATCCTCTACACTGGAAGAAGAGTTCCCTCCAGACTTACTGGAAAAGACAAGAGGGGATAAAGAAAGACAGAAACACACCGTGGTATTAATGTGGAAAATGTAAAATAAAGGTGCAAAACAAGGGAGGAATATATTAACACTATAAAAATATATGTGTGTATTTCTTTGGTGCAGGGTAGAAAGAAAACCATGGTGCATTCAAGTGTCCTACCAGTAAATGTGACATATCAACTCCAGATTTCATTGAAGTCACCTTTTTTTAAAGCATCACAAATTGTAAAGTAATCCTGTATGGTCCATGACTAAGTGATACCTGAGCTGGCTCGACACAGGATGAGAAAACATGAGCAGCATGCGGTGAAAAGACCAAATGGAAGGCTGAGTTCCATTCAGAAGTTGGAAGTCTGAAAGTTCACAGATTATTCATATTTTAACTCAAATCCGTGCTCGACTATGAGCAGAAAACTCACCCAAAAACACTCAACATGATAAATAAGTTAAGTAAAAAAAAAACTGCAGAATATAGTAGAAAACACATTTTTATGCATAATGAGGCTAAAAATACATTTTGAAAAGCAAAAAGCATTAAAAAAATATGTTTATTTTATTATTAGATATCTTTTTCTTGAATTTCAGACTTCCCAACATCTCTGGAAGGCAGCGTGCTTCACGTAGGACTCCTGGCTTTTCAGTTAGGATAGGATCCAAACTCTGGATGACAGGATGGTCGCTGCACATTACACACACGGAGACTCTGGGGCTGATAGGGCCGCTAATTACAGCTATTTAACCGTTTCACTGGTGCAGTCAGCATGAGTAGAAGTGATGGAGGAAATAGTCATGAGCAGACCTGGGTCCTAATAAATCATAGAGATTTCCAGAGAGCGTTATACCTTTTACCAGGGAGGTACTGGACAGACTCTCTGCCACCCTATCATATTAGATTAGTTCATTGTCTGTATCATCTAACCCGGGTCTGCTCAGGAGCTGCATGGACAAACGCCAACTCTGTCGTTTGACAACACAAAAAAAGGCCGTCCATTGTGTTTGTTCTTTGTATGTCAGGTTTTTTCCAACTTCGGAATATTAAATAATCAGCTTTTTAAAAACTCCACGAGTGCAGTTTTCTGGATGGAGATGAAAATGAAAGGAAATGAAAGGAATGGTTGGATGATATTTTTGACCAACTGCAAAGAGCCGGAGAAGGTCAAGTTCAGCCAGCAGGCTGTTCACTTGTTATTTAAGGGCCGCTCGTAAGCAAGCAAAGTACAAATCTGTCTCTTTTCCACAGAAGAGTTCTCTTCAAAGCAATCCATTTTCTTTCTTGCTGTGTGATTTTTCCACACATATGCGCAGTAATTACCTTTAATATAATGTTTCTGTGTTATGATTAACTGTTGTGTGACAATATAATACCAGTTTATGGGACAAACAGGTCAAACAAGTGTTTTTCTGTTACTTACCCTTGGACTCGTCCTCTCTTTTGCTCCTGCTGGAGGCGGATGTTCTCGAGCTTCAGAGGGCTGGGGATGAAGCCGATCTCACAGCCCTCCTTCACTAACCGACCGATCCACCAGTCATTGTTGAACTTCTGAACGCCACAAAAAGACAAGGGGAAAGCTTTGAAATCAAATCCATCAACAAAAACATTCATATAGCAGTATAATAATATATATTAGTACATATGTACCTCTTTTATGTGGAGGAAATCCTTGGCGTCAAAGGAGATGGCGGTGGCTGGAACTGGAACATCCTCATCCAGAGCGCCACAATAGCTGACGTTGGTCCTCACAGCAAATGCCACAGGTTTAGTCTGGAGGACGGAAACACACTCGTGAGCCTTTAAGAATACAAAGCCAGCCAGTATGCATATTTCCAGACTTTTCGGACCACAAAAACCATTAACTAGCAGTAGATTCATTTGGCCATGCATCACAGGTTAGCCACCTTGGCTCGATCCAGTTGAATGGCGGCCTGCTGCTCCCTCTCCTGGCGGCTCTGTCCCGGTCCTTGGCTCTGGCTTGGGCTCTGACTCTGGACCTGGGCCTGCACCTCCCGCTCTTCCTCCAGAGAGACATCCGAGTCTGATGGTCTGCTAGTATATGAATCAGCTGAGCCCTGCAAAATAAAATCACATAGTAGGTCACGGGAACTGTACAGCTGAAATGCAAGCTTGCATTGCTTTAGCTGTGCTTCGTCATTAGCTACTGGCAACTTGGTGAGATTAGATCTTGAAGGGTGTACTGGGAGCATTTGGTTACCACTCAAGTCTCTCACATCGTTTCAGAAACCAGTCAAGTACTACAGTCCGGCAAAAGGCAGGTATAGTCTTGATCTTCTTGTCAGGCAGAGTTGCTGTAAAATGTGGGCAACGCTACGTTTAGAGCAACGGGAAATGGCCACAGCACTGATGGGACCTAAGTTTTGGTGGTTCACATCAACTTGCATTGCCAAGGTGAAATGGATGATGTAGAAAAGAGCCGCCTGCCAGCAGCATCTCAAGCAAAGTGGAATTCTTCTTCCCGTGCTGTCAGCAGTTTGTATGACCACACACGGCTGATCAAACGTCCAGACAATTCTGTATCGTGATGACTTGGATCACCAATCCCCCCCACCCCACTGTCTCATGCAATCATTCCATCTGGCCAGGATACATGAGCCTGACACACATTGCAGCATATTCACACCTTGTGCACATTTTCCATGCTTTACCTCGTACATTATCAATCGCCAATAAATGGCAAAGTCTGCAACATGGAAAAATCAAATAGTATAAAAGGACACAAAATGACATTATATTATAACAAAAACTGTAAAATAATAATCATTGGATTACATGTCTCTGCATTAACGCTACACCATCATGGCCAACAAAGGAAGTAAGAACCCACAGCGTTTATGGTGTTTTGTGCCTACATTTCTTTCCCGTTTCCTTGCTGTCAGGGACTTTTGTAAATCACTTTAGTGCCTGAAGATATGCTAGACTTGCAGTCATCCTGCCACACAGTGAGAATTCGGGTAATGCAACTTGTTTTCTTTTTCTGGGACGTGACCAGACCAAGTGCTTCTTTCTGCTGTGTTAATCTAAACAATCAGCCACTAATGATGATTCAATTAAAGAAGACCATTAGTCTCAAGAAGATCAATCAAGCTGGTCATCACAGCTAAGCACTTTTTTTTTTTTTTTTTACAAGCTAGCAGCAGCAAGGTCTGACTTCAGCAGACTCCTCGTCTTGGATCGAGGGCATCCAATCCCAAAGTGTCACATTTGGGGAATTTAAATGGTTATAGAAAATAAATCTTATTTGATATCCAAGAATGTTCAGTGTGATGGAATTTTATCATAAAGTTAAAATGTTTCTGCATGACTGTTGTTGTTTTAATTATTAAAAAAGGGGCATTTTACAAATTTTACACATCAAGATCAAGTCATCAGAAATATTGCTGGTCTGTAGAAACTGTTTAAGGCTATTGTGGCTCATTACCAAGTCCAAGAAATGATGATGATATCATAGTGATGTCATCAGGGTTATCTAAGCTTGAGAAGAATTTTTTTTAACAAAAGGCCTGCGTAACAAACGGGATGTGGAGTTGGAAAGATGTGGGTATTTACCAGGCAGGGAGGGTGTAAAGGAAAATGATCTTCAGGCGCATTATGGGAATTGTAGGATCCATTATTTAGGTTGGTTTTACCTATAATTGAGATTAAAAGTGAGGGCGTCTCAGCCTCTGCTGCTTCCAATGTGAGCAGTCTTTTTTTTTTTTATCCGCCTCTCACAATTCCAACAACTTCATGGAATTGTAACATTAAATAACATTAAATTGCTGGACTACTACTTTTACTGTCACAAATTCATGTCACAGATTCCTTTGTGTGACATTACATAAGCACATGCAAGCATAAAAATGTGTTAACTCCATTTACCCTATAATAGTTAACGTATCCCCCCCCCCCCTCCACAAGAACATTTTGCCTCCATTTTTATAATACATAAACGATCGTTTCATGCATCTGTGTGGAAGCCTTGAGGTTGTGCTGTAGCATCCGAGCTACTATCCAATGGAGTAGCTTCAGCATGTGACTCATCAACATCAGAATCCACTTAATGACATCACGATGCATGTTTCTGCGAGCCTTGGCAGAGCCTGTACATCACGCAGTCGCAGGGTCAAATCCCCCAAAAAATACGCTGCTGCATTTTTTATTTTTTTTTAAAGTGCTAAATGCAGAAATGTGACACACGAGAATCATTTCAACACGACCGTGTCATTCGGTCCATCCCTGAGAGGTACAGAGTGCCATTAACACTAAATGGCTCCTCCTGGCTCTGGTGGTCTCCTGACGTCCGATCTTACAGGCTTATAGGCAGAGATCACATATAAAGCACATAAAGAACCACACGCACATACAGATATAGAAAGACACACACATATCTGTGTGAATGTCACACATCAGAAGCCATCTGCCTAATGTGCACCCCCCCTTCACACACTACCAACACCCACCCACCCAACCCCCTTCCAGCCAAGTATAGCCCACCATCAGGCTACGCTGTACCGTTGGCTAACCCATCAAAGGCCTCTAATGTGTGTGTGTGTGTGTGCACAGCTGAGCTACTTTCATCAGTAAACATACAGCAAGAGAGAGCTCAATCACATTCACGCATCCAAACACTCACCGCCTCCGAGTCTTCAAATCCATGCAGGTACAAATTGTCATACATGGAGGTTTGATATTCCAACGAGCGCCTCTAGAAGAATGAGGGGGAAAAAATGAGAGTGGAGGCGAAGGAGGAAGGAGGGGGCACCACAGAGAAAAAAAGGATGGATGGGGGGATGACGACAATCCCTTCTCCCCACAGCAGAGAATAATAATTTTTTTTTCTTCCAAATTTCCCCTCCCGTTGGATCACGCCTGGTCCTCCGGAGGCCTGTCGCTAGATGGATGCAGCTTCTCCTGGATCTCACAGCGCTGCTGGCTTGCTCACATTATAGGATGGAGAGGCTCTCCCTGGAAGTAGCCCAATCCTGGCATTTCATTTCATCAGGCTCCCACGCACACACACGCAGACACACACATATACATATACACAGCGAGCAGCAGAGGCGGCAGCGGCAGCAGCAGCAGCAGCAGCGGCGGAGCGGTGGATCCTTCCTCAATATCCAAGCCTGATGACAGAGCCAATGTGCAAGGAGCTGATTGGCTGGCTGGCTGTCCACTCAGCTTGGATGAGCGCTCTCCTTGATTTTCCTTTTTGTGTGCGTGTGTGTGTGTGTGTGTGTGTGTGTGTGTGGAGAGGTAGCGGGAATCGGGGGAGGGGGATGGAGGAGTAAAAGAGGGGAGCAGCATCCTCCATTTCCCTGTTAAAGCTCATCCTCACTCTGCTTATTTATTCTCTGGAGAACAGAGAAAGACATTAATTCTGGTTCTGATGATTCAAGGAGGATTTTTGCGTTCATACACCGGATGCTTACATTTAAAAAAATAAAATGGCAGATACATTTATATACTCCTAAATAAAATAAAAATAAATAAAAAGAGGCATCACATGCTTTGGTCTTAATACATGTATTTATGTTTTAGGGATATTTAATGTAACACTTTGGTCCAGGGCCATAGCCGCGGGATTTAAGAATTAATACTTTTACATAAAATACTAAATATTTCATATTGCTGGATATCAAGTCTCTGTACAATATATTAGTTAGTGAAAGCTGGTACAGACAGTGAGATTCTTAGACTTGTTCATTTACTCTTTAATCCAATAGTTTCTAATCAAAATCAGAAAATATACGGCACCAACAAACAGGCAGCCACAGCAACTAAAAACATCCTCAAACCCAATAATGTCCATTAGCATCCGATAAAACTTCAATGGAACCCTAAAAAACGTGTTTAAGTTTGAACATCAACAGAAAACTACTAATTAAAAAAAAAAAAAACAGTATCCAGCAAGGTGCATTCCCAGGGAGAATGCACTCAACTTCTGGAATACTTATCAAAACTTGTCATAAATGGACATTAAAACCTGTAAAAAAACAAAAAAAAACTACATCTTATAAAAGATTACCGGTATGTTGCAATTAAAGTTATGCAGCTCTGTTGCACGTATCATAAATACTACACACTATCACTCTATCAAACATCCCCTTTACTCCTCATCCTTTGGTAAAATGAAGCACCCAATGTCATCAGTGGCCAGTTGCAGAGCGAAGGGAGGACAGTCTGCATATGAGCCGGATGTTTGAAATAAAATGCACTAAAAATAGGAAAAAAATCTGATTTGTTTACAGACACCTATCTATGCTTTCCTAATTTATCATGAAAGGAAATAATAAAAGGCCAATCTGTGATGTTTTCGGTGAGGTGTTGAATTAAAACAGTAATTTTATTTGACTGCATGTAATTCAAAGTATAATGAAGATAACAACAGATGCATCTTTCGGCTTGCAGTCTTCTTTGTCTCATTTTACTTGCACATTGGGATCATCTACCGACAGCGACTCACCGCCCACTGCAGTCAACAGCGATGTGCATCACGTCACCCCCGTGGTCACGCGTCACGCACATGCGTTCTGATGCATGCCCGGGCAGAAAAGGCATGCATCTCTGAAACATGCTCATGTACACATTGCTGCACAGCGCCACAGGTGGCCGCTAACTCCACGGGGGTGCCTTCAACCTTAAACATTGTGCACTAATGGTAAATTATAAATAACTGAGTCTATAATCTTGTGATGGTAACATGGCCATACAACTAAACACTGTCAGGTCTCTCAGAATTGCTGTGATGTTATATAAAAGCCACAAATTACATTTTTCTTGTTTCCATTTTCAGTAGTACAATATGTAATAATCCTGAAATTGAAGCTTTCGTAACCAGTGACAGTCCCCGTTTCTTTATTCTTTCTGTGTATCCCAGTACCTGTCTGAGGATGAAACTGGTGGAGGTGGTGCTGCCATCTGACCTCTTGAGTCGGCTCCTCCTGGAATAAGTCCCTCGATTCACCTGTATGGAAAAAAAAAAAACAAGATCTGAACCAGCAGAAGCACTTTCTTTCTTTGATCCAAATGTGTCTCTGAATGCTTCTTCCATTACATCACTATATTTGATATTATGCACATCATGCTAATGCACAATGCAAGGTGACATTCACGCACATCGACTTTAGACATTTGGCTCCAGAAATAAATGTCATGAAGTCAAGAGTACAATAACTTTACAAGCACACATACATCTGAAGACACCTGTAACACAGCCAAATGTGGCTTATAGTGGATGTTTTTTGCATTAAATGTTTGCCGACTTACCGTACCTCTCTTTTTCCTCTTACAAAAAGTCCAAATATAACCAGCAGAGTTCATCCCTGGGGAGCTGAATTAATTATCTGCCAGTGATTTGCCCCATTTATGTGCAAGTCTCCAGAGTTAATGACAGTGACACTGTTAGAAAAGTAAGCCTACTTCCCTGAATTTATAAAAAAAGAAAACGGGGCCATTAATCTGGGTCACCATCACTCTTCTGTCTCTCAATTCAAGCCAACAGCCAAAAGACAAGAAGATATGTGATGGTTGATCTATGAACACACAGCTATTAATATCAGCCTCCAATGATCAATCAAGCCAAAGAAAAACATAGTTATTAGTTATCTACGTTCCCGTCTCTTTACATACAGAAGCTCCTTACAGGTTTATACATTTAACACCTGAAACAACATGTTAATCCTTACAGAAACATGTTTAATTAATCTGCTAAATGCAGTTTAAACTGTGGTCCACCTAGCAGCATCACAGTGATGTTGCTGATGGAGGAGACTGTGACTGATTGTTAAAACATAAAATTCAAAAACCAAATATCCAGAAATATTTTCGAACTGAAAGATTATTTCAACACCTTCACTTGTAGCTAGAAAAAAATGGCGTTCCTCCCCTCTGCTCTGCACCAATTTAATGGTAGATTAAATTACTATTTTTACAGTTTTAGTGTGTAACAGTCCATGACCCCAGCCACAGTAAAGGTCACGGTTAAGTTGCCACAGTGAGTCATGGCGTCGTTTCTTCTTCTTTTTGTAAACATGTTGAATTGTAAATAGGCACCGGCTTCTACGAACTTTCTCTTTGTCAAAATGTGTGAAAAACACGGTTAAACAGTGTTAATTTAATAACTATTTTTGTTGTGTGAATGTGAAACTGACTTCTTTTTTAAAGTAGTTAGCCTCGACGGGTAGCTAGCTAGAAACAACTTTATGCTACCTGAAAGATGGGCGTCTGAAACAACTTTAAGCTACCTGAAAGATGGGCGCCTGGATGCCCTCGCCGATCTTGTTCCGTATGTAGATGTGTCGGGACATTTCGGCCAGGACATCGGTCCAGAGGGCTGGCTGCTCCGGTCCAGACCAGCGGAGGGGCGGCGGGTTCCGGGCTGCGTGCTCCAGCTTCACGCTGCACAGCAGAACATGAGCGCTCGCGAGCCGCCGCGTTCTCAACGGTCCACCTCGAGACAGGTGTCGGTGATTGTGCTCTCTCGCTGGCGCGCGCGCTGGGAGGTTGGTCTCTCGCACACTGGCGCCGCACGAGCCACTCAGAACCAGATGCGCCTGAGTGATGGACGGAACTATTTTAGAAACCCGGGGGGGGTGAGGGGGGATACGTCAAATTAGACCGAGGTGAGGTAACTATGTTAGACATGGGGAGGCATTATTTTAGGCTCAAACCAACAACAATTAATAATTACACACTTGTCAACTATCATTTATTGTAAAAGTAAAAACGTAACCAACATTTAAAATGGTACAGGTCTAAGTTGTGTTGCTTTGCTGATGGTCCAAGTTGTTAATGCTGTTTATTTTTAGTACCCGAAACAAAGCATGTATATCTATAAATATACAAATAAATACATTAAATTAAATTAGTTATATATATTATTATTATATTTATAATATATATATCCTACCAAAAAGGAAATTGGGGCTCTTGAAACAGCTCACCTGCAGAAGCCATTTTCAGCAGAATAATATTACTCTTCTGTTACTTCTTCCTGTGTCATTGGCACACATACAACACGTAATAGATCCACCCCCATGTTTAATAGATGCCAAGAAGTTATTTTTATTTAAAGCTTTGTTCAAATCCTATTTTTCCGGCCGGTGTGGCCAAAAATTCTGTTGTTTCATCACTGTTCAAATACTTACCAGCTCTTGCTTGTTTTTGTTTGCATTGACGTCACTGGTTAAATTCATGTCTGATGATGCAGATTGTGCTGTGGACAGAAGGTCTTTAGTAGCTAATCCAGCATGTTCATCCTGTCAGGAATGCAGCCTCTCTCTCTGTCCAGCAGATGGCAGCATTGTCAACATAAACAATAAAAGCGACACTAAAAGCAGCAGAGGATGTTTGGAGGGCCCCTTCCTGCTTTGTTCAGGCTGAGGTGTGTGTCGCTGCTGCAGGATCTAGAGGGAGATGTTTCTTCAGGTCCAGGCTGTGAATTGGAGCACACACATGGAAGCCCATAATCCATTGTGGGTCCATCAGTTGCTCACATAGACAGGAAATAACATTATTGTTGTATACTTTGCAGTACAGAAGATTTCTTCCATGTCAAACCCCCCTGCAGGAATTAAGCTAGACGCAATCTGCCTTTTAATAGGAGCAATTTGCAGCCCTGGCTTTTATTTTTCCACCCTTCCGGTGGACGAGAATAACCAAGAACACCATCAGGCACCATCTCCACCAATCATTCAGACAAAGTTGAGTGCTTCCTGCGTCTGCAGGTTGTTGTCGTCTCTGCACTCACCTGGCTGACAAAGCAGTAAGATGGACAGTCTCGAAATATCGCAGTCACCATGCTTTAAATAGCTGTCTGCCCTCCTGTTGAACACGGAAGAATGGATCCACTTATGAACCACTTTGTTGTGCAGGCTCTGGATGGATCCCTGTAGACAACCTCATAGTCAGGTAGCACAGCGAGTAAAACGCAAATACAACTTTCATGGCTTGTACAGAAGGAGCATGTGATGGAGACCCAGGAGCTACTAATGTCACGGTAACAGCATATGACCCACTTTGTTTCATGGACTTATGTCTTCACATATTCAGGGGATCTTTGATCAGACAAATCTTCTATGAGTGGACATGGTGGATTAACTGAGTTTAGGGCGGAAGGATTAAGTTGTTTTTCTCTTTTTTTTATTCTACACCGCCACAAAATATCAAATCCATATACTTTGAAGTTCAGAATGGGTTTAATTAGGAGTTTGATTTGTAAACAAGCCCCCTAAAAAAAACTCCAGGAGTCAAATTTATAGGAAAACAGATATTCTTGAGTGCTTCGTCCATGTTATGTGTAATGTTGATGGACCTTTGCCCCAATTTTATCTAGAATTCCAGTCAGTCGGAGACCATGAGTACAACATTGGCATCAGAAATCACCATGTGGCTCCATTTCTGCCTATTTGGGGCCTGAGAAGAGCCAAAGTGGGAGTCTATGTGGGCACGCAAATAGCATGGATCTGTGGGCTTGTGTGCAAATTTACATAATAAATTAGTTGAGGGTTTTTTCCATTTTAGCTCCAATCCCAGCCCAACAGCTGATCAACTAACTTAAATGAATACATATATAAATAACTGCTCTGGTAACTTTGATTTTTCTGATTTTCTGCCCTTCCTTCTCTCCACCGCGGTGCTTCTATTATTCATCAGTGAAGATCTCTTGACCTGCCCACATGAAAAATAGAAACATAATCATGTCAAGAGGACAAAATAGTGGACCTCACCTGCACGCCTGTGTTCTCTCAGGCAACATCTATTATTAAAGACGGCCGAGGACGATAAGTCACTAAAAAGAGCACCTTGTATTCCTGCCTGTGCATCAGTCAAACCACTTAGAAGACCGAAACTTGAACAAAAACAACAGAACTATCCATGAATATTTTAGTTTTAGTCTTTGGCATAGCATCATTTAGTAGTCCATATCCAATATTTAATGCAAAGATTATTTAGAGAGTTAAAAGCAGTTACGCTTTTAGCATGGATAATCAAAATATTGGCACCAAAATGTATTTATTCACCTTTTTTTTCTTCTTTTTTTACAGTGCATTATACAAAAATATAGAGTACCAAAAGTTCACAGTGTCCAAAAGGCAGTGTTAAGTCATCGATCGCATTATAATAGCAGAAGTGTCTTTTGGGAGCAAAACAAATCCATTTTTAAATCCACTGACGGAGGTCTTTAAATACAACACACAACATTTTCTGTCATGCCCCTTTAAAAAAAACGAATATTTCCATCGTCTCCAGGCCAAATACATACAAATATATTCGTACAGTTACACAAACGTGTACCGCGTATTCATGTGAGAGTGTCATGCAATCGTTCGTACGCTCAAACAGGAACACAATCAGGGCTGTTTGTTTCATGCTACATAACACTGCAGGCGGTGAGAAACACTGGCGTTCATTTCTTGGTATTTACAATTTAGAAACACAAGATATGCAATGTACATTTTACAGCACCGAGTAGCTTAAATATTAGCGATACTCTCTTGTTTTTACAGCCTTTTCTTTTCTTTTTTTTAGCAGAAGAACTGGTGAAAAGGAGTCTGTAATTTCAGAATAATGGTGATGGTGTCCAAATTAAATTGGTAGATTTTAGTCAAATGTATCTACGGTCGTGTATCCATCATCAATAATAAAGACGAATTAAACCAATTCACTTTGCTTTAAATGAAGCACATTCCCCTTCGCACATTGTGTTGTTTTTAGGACACTTCTTGGTAATTATTCTGAAATTACTGGACTTTAAAAAAAATGCATTGCAGGATTTATAAATCACAGGAAGCATGTAACACACTTGCAAGCATAATGCCTTCATAATCCACAGAAATGTGAAAAAAAATATTTATACAAGCACCAGTAATGTTGCCTCATATGCAACACGTCTAAACAGGCAGCCATTCACACTCTCAGAGTCACCTGCATGTTTTTGGAGTGTGGGGCTCAAAAGATGTGTTCTTTCCATATTTGCACATTTTATTTGTAGTCAGAAATCTAAATTAAAAACACACTTGTAGTCCGCCATGCTTTCCTCGACTGCCAAAAACAGTGTTTAGCATATTCTATATATAAAAAAAGCTGACACGTTTGTGGCTGATTTATGGTGCGTTCTGAAAACAGCGGTTATATTTGGCGTTTTTTGAACAATAACCATAACGTGAAAACGAGTTTCAGCAGATTCAGATAACAACAGCTGTGAACACAGCTAAAATAACTCATATCATCTGCTGACAGTCACAAAACTTTTGTTTAAAAAAAAAAAAAGGACATTGTGAGTCATAAATGTCCTCGTCAGTGTTTTGTTTCCAGGTGTGGAATCTGTTAAACGTCAGAATTAAAGCAAATAAAACGCTCCATTCAACACATTTTCAGTCGTCTGGTTCTTACTGACCCAAACTTGTGTGTCCGAGGGAATATTTTACACGATTACGGAGAATCCAGCTACTGAAAATGAGGAAAATCCCCAAACCGATAACCAATGGATGAGTCTCTTCTGAGTCCAGTGCATACACACAGTCTCACACGGCCCTGAGCATAAACGGAGCACCTCAGGGTGGGGGGAAGAGAGAGGATGGGGCGAGGGGGTCACCTTTACTGCAGCGCTGGTTTCATCGACAGAATCAAAGTGTCTCCCACGTGGAAAAAAATAATCTTAATCTTAAATGATTTTGTTGGATAACAAACCATTTCTCCAGCTAAAGTGTTGGAACGCAATGACGAATCCTGCAAGGATAGCATGCACGAGTAATTGGTTGTATAAAGTGCACAATAATATAATAATTGTGTGATGTTAAAGTGACAGTTTCTTTGATTTTAAATGTAACTTCTAGTTTCTAGAAAATTCTGGGCAAATAAAACTGAAACAATCTGTACGGCCAGACATTTTGGTGTTTACTTTGATCCAAGCCAACAGGATAATCGATCAAAATCTTGGTGTATTTTTTTTTTTGAATGAGGAAAGACTTTGTGGCGTTGTGTGGGTGAGTGGAGGAGGTGGGTTTGTTTGTTCCTCAGCTGTGCCTGTATGTCCTGCAGGGGGAGTCTGGGTGGAAGTCATACTTGCTCAGGCTGGGAGGGTAGTAGGTGGTGGTGAACATGTTGCTGGAGGGCAGCGGGGAGGGGAAGTGGTTGCACGTCTCGTCATTCACGTGCAGATTGTTCTTGTTCAGCGTCTGTAGTTGGGAGACATAAAGGAATCACCTTTCAAACACGGACTCTGAAGACTCGATAAAGGTGACAGGAGACAACGGAAGCAGCCCACCTTAAACTCCATGGGGATGTACTTCTCATTCTTTGGTGTGGCGTTGCCCTGCTTGTTGTAGGTGAGGTGGTTGGGCGTGCTGGGGTGGATGACAGCGGACTCGGCTGACGGCTGGTTCAGCTGGTGGCAGTAGGTGTAGGCCAGCGCCGACAGCAACGCTGCTGCAAAGAAACTGGCCGAGCCCACGGCTACTAGCTGGAACAAAGTAAAGGCTGGGAACAGAAGAGGGGTAAAAGGGAGAGGATGAGACGACCGCCAGCCCTCCCTTTACACTTCTTGTGCCCGGGAACGGAGCAAACACTCTAATTCCTCTGAGGACCTCGACTGCCCACAGCAAATGTCTTGGCAACCAGGTTTGTAGTTTTCACAGGTGTCGAGTCGAGGGAAAATTTGGCCCGACGGTGGCTCGAGCTCGAAACGTGGTAAGACTTTGATTAAAACCATCACTGGGGAGCGATAAACGCACCAAATATGATTGAAGTCCGGCATGTAAATGATCCGATTTCATGCCTTGGACTAAAGTCTAGGAAGGACAGACTGAACGACAGGCTTCTTGTGTTTGTTAGGAGCCAGCTTGAATATTGTTGGTCTTCCAAACTAAATAATCCATAAATCACAACTGACCAGCACGACTTCTAACCGGGACAAAGAGAACATCAGACCGTATAACGCCAGCCTTCCCAAACCATCATTTGTTGCCTGTTGCTCTGAGAATACAAATTCAAAAAACATGCTCAGAAAAAATGATGCTGTACAAATCAGGTGAAGAAGACAGCCCACTTTTAAGCAACACAAATGATTATTGTTACAGGGAACTGAAGCGACATAGATTTTTTTTTGTGTGTAGATGTAAAAAGGACAATGAAGGTTCTAATCGTTTTTGGGAGACTGAAAAGAGAGACTTATTTTCACTCACTTCCACAGCTCTGGTCCTCCTGTCCGGGTAAAATAACTGGAGAGAGACAGACAAACAGAAATAAAAACTGAGAGGAAGGATGTAGTGAAGGAAAGTCGTCACGGCTCCAAAAGATCAAACGTCAAAAAAGACAAAGGCTTCACTCTTCTCGAGGCAGGAAGAACGCTGACATCTCCATTAATTCATCTTTTTAATTTCTACACAGAGGGAACAAGTCAGCACTTACTGCGTCTGATTAAACTTTTGTGGAGCTCAATTTTT
Organism: Chelidonichthys spinosus; assembly: GCA_029853015.1. Taxonomy (NCBI): domain Eukaryota; kingdom Metazoa; phylum Chordata; class Actinopteri; order Perciformes; family Triglidae; genus Chelidonichthys; species Chelidonichthys spinosus. Next base: position 3,973,818 of record CM056844.1, read on the forward strand.
TCGGCTTATATCAGCAACAGTCCACGGCAATTTACAATATGCAGCACATTTGTGCTCGCAATGTATTAACAAAAGTATGTGCTTACCTGGCACCTCGTGAGGCTGACACGGCCTGGACTGGGTGATGTTCCCCTGGCAGAGGCCGGCGGACGCCTGCTGGTCCTCGCCACAGCGGCGAGTGCGGCGCTGCAGACCCTCCTCGTCGCAGTCGCCCCACTCCGTCCATTCAACCCAGTCTGATGGAGAGCGGACGGGAACAAAATGCAATCATGAGATTGAAAAGAGGAAACCGAAACAAGGACAATAGTTGTTTTCCTGTCAAATAGATTACACAGTTGTGAAAACAAATTGATTGCATTGTGTTGCCGGCGGTTGCTTAGCTGCAAATCCAGGAGGCTGATTCAAATTAATCGTCTCATTCAGTGTCAATAAATGTGTGTTCAACCTTTTTTTTTTGTAAAACTGCACATTCTGTAAAATAAACAAAGCCTCAATCAAAACTGCCTGAAAATGGTGATGTTTTTGAGATTCAGTGTCCACTGCAAATCAAATCCCCCGAGCAGCCAGTAAACGGCAGTCACCAAAAGGTGCAGGTTGGGAAACGCTGGCGACAGCGCAGTGATCATCATCATCAGTCAACAGCCAGTCACGGCTCAGCCTCCGTGTGTGGCCACTAGGGCTCCTTTGTTTCCTGAACAAAAGCTTAAAATAGACGAGAAGTTGATTACACCAATTTGTTTTGCCATGTCTCTACTTCTTTTTTTTTTTAAAGACAAAAGGAATAAAGGTGAATGTCAAATGGTAAGAATAATCAATAATTCCCCTGAAATAAATGAAAACTAAAGTAATGAGCCTGTTTTGAAAATTATGGAGTAGAAAGTACAGATATTTGTTTGAAATTTCGGACATATTCGTACTTGGTTATTTCCCACCTCTGTCTGACTTTCATCCAATGCATGCTGGGAAAGGCTCCAAACAACCTCAACACAAATATTGTTTCACCACTTGCTGCGAGGGGGAGATTTCCCATCACTGTCCATACAGACACCATTATTTAATCTAGGGAGACACGGCCAATCTCAGGGCTGTATTTATAGTGAAGTTATGATGGATGACAATACACATGTAGAGCACTTTTGTAGTACTTTGTACACAGTGAGTTATCTAGAAGACGCTGACTTACCTTCACAGGCATGTGTATGACAGAGCGCCTCTTCAGTGTGCAGGCCGATACAGATGTCTCCTCCACTGGAAGGGGGCGGGTTGCTGCACGTCCGAGTCCGCTGGTAGTGTCCGCCCCCGCAGCTGGCCGAACACTGGGACCAGGAGGACCAGCAAGACCAGGCTCCACTCACTGGAACATCATGAACTTTATTGCACACATCCTGCTGCTGAAAGTACAGCGAGCGGCCAGAACCTCCCCGTTACCTGGACACGGTTGAGTGTTGCAGTCCTGGTACTCCACCGGGGATCCTACGCAGGCGTTGGGGCTCGTCCTGCCCTCCGCCGTCGAGCAGCTACGCTTCCGGGTCCGGAAGCCTCTGGAGCACAGCTGAGTGCAGCTGGACCACGTCTCCCACAATCCCCAGCGCACACCTTGCGGCTGGGACAGAGTTCGCCCGCTCGTCTTCACCAAGTCTTCAACCAGAGCTGGAAATACACAGATTTTATTTGCTTTATTAGAATCCAAACCCCCTCAACCGTAACGTGTGACGTTAAGGAAATCCCTTTCACATGAGAAGCGATGGAGCGGTGGGAAAAGAGTGAAAGTTGATCCCAACATCTTTTGATCCACCAAGTGAATTGTTTAAAAAAAATCTTAAAAATTCATGAACCACGTGATTTTATCTTCCCGTTGCCAAGCTCAGCAGACAGACAAGCCTGTTATGAAACGTTCATTAATGGGGTGAAATTTGGGTCACGGTGAAAAATGAGCCAGTTTCCCGCTACACACACAGGCAACCACAATTAGAAATGATTTACATATGAATGAGGTGCACTTACTGAGGCGGATATGTGAAACAATAAAACGACGTTTTCACCATGTCAGCGTTACCTGTTTTGGAACATTATTTCTCTGGTTTTTCTATGAAAATATACGGACATGTCTTCGCCCGCGATGGTTCAATGATGTTTAATCAAGCTGCTGAATCGTGTCCGCATACAGTTTGGCTACATCCTGCTTTTGATTGGACCAGCTGTGTTTACTGTGGCAAACTGGGAGCTCTGCCACCGGCAGCACTGAAGCCCAATCAGATGCAGCTCTCCAGCTTGTTTGTAAACTGGTATAATCAAAAACCTTGAGTTTCCATGACATGACCCCCCCCCATGTTCATTCCCAGTGCTCACAGTCAGTCGTGCAGGCTCCAGAACCGTCGTTGGGGCAGAACCGCGTCTCCAACTTCTTCTTGCCCAGCTGGAGCTGCTGGGGGTCGGGGAGCAGCGCTCGGCAGGTGTACCTGAACCTCTGCTCCTGCCTTGACCCGTCTTGACTGACGTTGACCGGCATCCAGGGGGTCCAGGGGGTGTTGCGGCGTACCTCAGGGCACGCCTCCAAGTTACAAGCTTTATACTCCTGGAAAACAGGATGGAGAATTCTTACCATCATGAATGCAGATGAAACAGCGACGTCTGTCCGTCCTGCTGCAGGTTTTCTCCATCTCTCAAAGCCCACTGTTTCACTAATTCATCATAAACAGCATTTTCTTTCTGTATGGACTCTATTATGCAGCTAATTACTGTGTTAAATGGGACTTCTGGTGTTTGTAAAGAGGCAAAGCCTAAGGCGCCATGGAGGGCTGCACCTCGCTGCAGACACACAATGACTTCTTCTGGCTCGGTCGCAGGTTTCAAAGAAACGCAACTGGCATTGTTTGTGGGCGGGAAGCCTTCTTTTTGCCTGTTGATCGTGGTGAACCTCCGAGCAAGAAGCAGCTGTTGTGCTCTACAGGAGGAGCTGGCAGGGCCATGGCACAACTAAAATATCCATAAAATTAGGGTGTGGAAAAAAAGGAAAAATCCCATAATCCAGCTGGTTACACTTTACTGAGCACATTCAAGCTCTTCAGGGGATTAATCTTTTATTTTTAAAACCCAATAATTCATCCAGCAAGTAAAGCATCTGTGATTCCAAATATAACTTGTAAATAATTATCTGCAAAGAAACACGAATGCGAGGTCTGTAAATAACTGTGACTAATCTAATTTATCCTGTTTGAAAAGGCCATGACTCATTGGTGTCTGTTATGACTTGTAATCAAGCACAAGACAATATTTAGTAGGTTTATATTAAATGTATAAAGGGGGAGGTATAACTGCAAATAGCACTTTGATGAAATATGTAATTAATGTTGTGTCCGACAGCAGCCGGCTGTCTTTATAGTGAAAGCCGATAAATTAAATGTGGTTCTGAACCCTTTAGCCTGATTAATTGAATAAATAAGCACTGCAGTACCATGGAGCATCCGGGACAGCTGTTGCCATTCTCACAGGTTCTGGTCCTGGAGTGGACCCCGCCTCCACATTCAGCACTGCACTGAGCCCAGGAACCCCACGTGGTCCACGTCACTGGGAGGGGACAGGGCTTCTTCTCGTTGCACAGCCTGGAAACCACACCAAAGTCATTCCTATCCAAAGTGTGCAAGTTTGCAACGTTTCCACCTCCCGAACATATTCCTTCTCACCTCTCCTCTCGACCCTGGCCAACACAGACTCGCCCGCCGTGGCGAGGCGAGGGGTTGTTGCAGGACCGCTGCCTCACTTCGAATCCGATACCACAACTGCTGCTGCACTGGCCCCACGAGGACCAGGAAGTCCAGCCGCCGTTCCTGGGGAAGTACGGTTGTATTGATGTGACTAGTTTCAGATCAGCGTAGAGTCACTGATCTGTGAAAAGAGAGCGTACCTGGAACAGTTCGCCACCTGGATGGTCGGCCCTTTGCATTCGATGCCACCACATCGGGCCAGAGGTCCGTCACACGAGCGGGACCGACACAGGCAGCTGCTGGTGGAGCCCTCGCCGTCGTTTTGGTTACAGGGTTGCCATGGCGCCCAAGAACCAAACGCGCCGTCCTGTGTCAGGTTCCTCACCTACGAAGATAATTCAGGGGGATTAAAGTCTATGATAAACGCACGCGACACCGCCACACTCGCCTAAATGTACAAAATTAGAATATAAGATAACCCATACCCTAAAAAGCATTTATTTACAGTAGAGACCAATACACCCTTGTGTTTGTGTGCAAGACTTACTGGGCACTCAGTTATGTTTTGGGTCCACTGGTTCATGTTGGAGCTCTCCTCGATGGTGGTGCAGCGCTTCTGTTTGTGATCCCAGCCGCAGTAAGGGTCCCGAGCCTCCATGCACTGACTAATATGTGGGCAAACAACCAGTCAGTGATTGTTTCTCTGTGGTACGGTCCTGCAGTCTGCACATCTCTCCACTGGACAGCAGATAATTATTGTTTTCTCTGTATTAAAGGACTGCTAGGGTGTTTCCAGGAGGAGGGAGGCTAGCGGGACGGATACTGAGACATCATACAATGTGTTCTAAGGTCGTCAGGAAACTTGTCCGCCCTTGCCAGTTTCTTTACAGAGAAAATAAACCGAGCTCTTAATATAATCATCTTTGTCAGCGGCTTTCAGACTTGGCCACCAGCACATGTTTGTGTCTTTAATGGCACTAAGTTCATCAATCAATTTAAGTATTTTTCAAGTTGCGATAGTATATTTCCCGCCAGGAGCAGCAGCAGTAGCAAAACTTCAAACCGAGCCAGCTCCCAGAATAAAATATACTGCAACTTTTACTGGATGATCAACAGCAAGAAGTATATTTTCATTTGCTTTATACTTTAGACATGTATGTCGGTATAGCCCTGCATCAAATATAAAGCACAATTAACCATCCTCATTATCAGGTCTGTTGGATCATACCGTTCAGCTGGATAAGCGGAGCAGCGCTCCAATGGGATCTTCACCAGTCTGTCATCAAGCCCAACAATCAAAGACCTGTCACTGTGGAGGATTTGCAGGCTCTTGATTGGTCCGATTTGCCCTTGAGGGAGGAGCCTGAGCTCCTCCAGGTAGCAGCCTTGAAGGCTTTTATTGGTTGTGGAGAGAGCCTTCAGGATGGTGCCGTATTCTGATTGGACAAGATGAACGAAGAGTAAAGTTCTACTCTCTCTGATTGTGTTAATATTCATTTTAAAACCAGTAATAGAGTTTTGCCCACCAGTGCCGATGTACATGACATGGTAGAGGGTGTCTCGGCCCTGCACGATGTCCACCACCAGCTTGGAGAAGCGCACGTTGTCCTGGGTGAGCAGAGGGTTGATGGTGAGCGGCTGGACCACGTCGTTCATGAGGAAGAGTCGCTGGGCGTCCTGGAGGCTGCGCTCTGTCAGGTTCCCACCATGGCCTCCTTCCTCCAGCGTGCCACACTGAGGGATTGGTGTCAAATGTTAAGAACGAAGGCTGGTGGTTCCTTTTTACGAAAACACTCCATCCACTTAAAACTGGGCGCACAAGCTACAAACATCAACGGATACATTTGCATAATGTTTTACTTGTGGGTTCTTTTCTTGTTTTTTTTTGCTTCCTTCCAAGAGAAAGATCAATATGAGCTGCAGAAGGTCATCATTTCTGACAGCATAAGTATATGTTAAATAAATGCAAATCTGAAATTAAAAGCAACAAAAACGATTGCATATGAACTGCAGAGATTACATGAATTGAAATGTCCCTGCAGCCCGATTCGGGCAGCATTTTGTAAATGCGTCGGGAACCTTGCCAAGCACTTATTGTTGGAGGTATATTTGATGGACCTGAGCCAGATTTTTCTGTGTGCGACGCTGTAATAAGCTATCTCTCTACTCGGCACAGACAGATGAAATGAGTGGCGGTGCTTTGAAGAACTTCTTGGAGGAGAAGGCTGGGGAATTATGGAGGGACAAACTTTCAAACGACTATGTGGATCCAGTCTGTTTAAATGTATGACTTACCTGAAAATTGGGTATGGGGTTTGGGGTGGAGAGCCAAGCGGTGCGGGGGTTCTCCTGGTAACGAAAGGGTCCGTTGAAGGCCTGAGTGATGGAGCTCAGGTTGAAGGCGCAGACAGCAGAAGCTGATATACTGTTCCTAAAGGAGGGGAGGGATATTGTTGATACTGTGGCTGATGAAAAACTAGACAAAAAAACTTTAAATTGTCACATAATTTGGAGCACATTTATGATAAGATGTAGTCTGTAATTAATCCTATAGTTTCAGTGCATCACAGCAGAGCAGAGTACTCACACGTTGGTGGTGAAGATGCCATAGATCAGGTCCTGCTCGGGCAAGTAAAAGGTGCTCTGCAGCTCGTTGTAGTAGAAGGGGATTTCTCCCGAGCGTGAGCAGTTGAGTCGCGCTTTCATGAAGGTGGTCCAGGTGTCCTCCAACAGGAAACGGCCGCCCACGTCGTTCTTACAGACCCGGGCCACGCGAGAGAAAACTATCTTCCCACAGTCGTTTTCAACGGCGGTTTCTCTCAGGAAGAAGTAGGCGAAGCGACCGATGTCATAAACAGACACGAAATTAGGCTCTAAAAGACACACGAGGGGAGGAAAGAGAACATTTGGAGGGTTTGACAGCCACAAACTGAGACACGGGTCGGATATAAGGCGCTGTGTTTACCGTTGAGCCACTTGGAGTTGTACTGGGCGGTGCGCAGCGGCGGCACGTTCCCCAGGCTCCGGTAGATGACGGGGTCGCGTCCCGAGAAGTCGATCACCGTGGCCGCATACAACTCGCCCTTCTCGGTTACCATGGCGGTGGAGTTGTGGCGCGGGTCGTAGGGACATCGGGCAACGCCGTTCACTGTGTCCAACACCTGACTGGTGTTACCGATCTGACAGAAAGCGTGAACACAACTGAAGTCGAGTTTTTAGAGCCAACAAATCTAATTATCTATGAGCAAAGAAGGGCTGGAATTTGAGGATTTATATATTGTACTTTTATAGTGGAAAAAGCAGTTCATTGATCAATAAGAATTCATCCAGAATGAAAATAGAATATCATTTTCATCTCCTATTATTTTGAAAGAAAGAGTTTTTGTACGCTTTACATGCACTTGACATTTCTATTGATAAAGATTGCATCATGTGTGTCCTGCTGTTGGTTTGCCGGGATGCTGATGATGAACTGTTGTACCGACCTGCCTGGTTATGCAGACCGGAGTGAAAGCATTGGTCCCACATGTGAACAGCGTCCTCCCACTTATCAACAAAACCCGGATGTAGTTTTGACACTCCTCCTGCAGACAAACACAACACAAATGAGTTCCATCAATAAAACCTGAACACTTCAGTCAACCACATTCTGAATAAAGCTAATAAAGACTGTTATGTGACACCAGGCACTACCTCAGACTTCCCCTTGCTCTGACACGAGCGCTTCGTGTCTTCATCGGGGGTCCATTCTGTCGCCTGGGGAATAAAACAAGAAATATATTAGCGTGTTTAAAATGATACTAATAATAACATATTACATTAAAAACATGTGCCTTTTCTCCAACAAAAGCTCCCGGCTTGGTTCACGTTACCTGTATGAGTGAGGCGTTGCTCAAACTCAGTCTGAAGACGAAGTTTCTGTAACAGACAGAGGTGAAGCCTTTAACAACATCGTATACTGGCAGAATATGTCGACGGGACGTGAGCTGTTTGTTACCTTGCTCCCACAATGAGCTGGTTCCTGCTCAGGTCCAAAGCCAGCTGGGAGAAGTCCTTGACTCCGGGATGGGAGAACTCCGACATCCACGGCCTCAACGCTGGACAGAAGAAGGGGATGAGGAGACGTGCGAGGGCGGGAAAAGGAACCACAATATGAAGTGTGTATGAACCCTCCTCAACCAAACGCTACCTGGCTCACAGCCTCAGATAAGCCCTCGAGTGTTTTTACACGTGTCACATTTCTCTCCACTGAATCAGCCCAAGGCTTCAACTTTACAAAGGATGTAGATTCTATTTATTTTTTTTAGATTGGGCAGAATATAATTAGACTCAGGGGGTCTGGTGGCAAAATGTTGTAAAGGGACACAATCCATAAAATACTATTAAACATAATATTAATAGGAGCAAACACATTACATCTTATTTGATTTCATACTTTTATTTGCCTGCTTTTTTTATTTGCAATGCATTTGTTACCTTGTAAAGGACATTGAGAGAGTGTTTATGAAAGGTGCAGTGTGAATAAAGTTTATTATTGGAATCAATTCAATTAAACGGTCTTGATTTAAAGCCTCTACCCAGGCAGGATGACAGGCAACCTAAACGGAACGATAAATAAGTCCCTGGCTGTTTTGCATCACCCACGGCCAGCAGCAAATGAATCCTACCCGCTGTGTTTCAGAGCAAATTTCTGGTGTTTAAATCAACGCCGGGTCCCTTTATTGGACGGCCGAGCTTGTGGGACAAATGTATCCAAAACAATAACAGCATGGTTTGCCAGATGAATACTTTGAGCTGAATGGAAGCTGACATCCTGTCAAAAATAATATCATCAAAGCCCCTTTCACAGTTGTTAGACAGCTGAAGAGGAACATATAATGAGGCCATACTGGAGACATTCAAAACATTTATTAATTTCCGATAAATGTCCAAGCACAGTTCCAAGAATATCAACACGGAAAGAGGGCAACAATGCCACCACTTCAACAGCCTGTGTAGATGATGCACTCACCTTGATGAGAGACAACGGGATGCTCCTTTCTACTACAGTCTGCTGGTTTGATGTGAAGCTGCTGGGACAGACACGCAGACGAACAGATCACCAGCACAAGGCCACAGGGGGAGAGGGCCCAAGACCCCCACCCTGACGTAACCATAGCTACAACCACATCCAGTCTTCTATCAGGTCCTCTTGAAACACCTGTTGGAACGGAGGAGACGTCTTTAAATTTCAGCAAACCGACACACCAAACTATGTAAAATCTAAACATCTGGATGAGATTTTGAACATTAAACAGCACACTTGTGTGCACCCTCCATCGCTCTCTGTCCGCCCGTCCATCCATCTAAATTAGTTCTGCCAGTCCCCCCCCTCCCCAGCTCGCCGGTGCTTCTGCTGGCTCCGGCTCTCTGCTCTGGGTGTCCGGCCCCTCGGTGTCAGCGGGACTCGGTCATGGCTGATTCACCTCAAAAAGGCCAGCGCCGCCAATCTCTCTAATGCCGACTCTCAAACCGAGGGTGCCATCAACAGTGATCTTCATGACTGAGGAGAGCTATTCAAAGACGAGCCTCGGGCCCGGAGCCAAACGGGCGGTATGAACTTTGAACTGTGAGCCACATGGTGGGGCTTTGTTACAACATCAAAATCCATTTAAGTACATCAAATCTGCTCAAAGATGGTGATCTGATGATGACTGCAGAGTGTCAAATGGGATAAAAATAAAAAAAACATGAGCTGATCATTTAGAATGTAAGCCCTTTGTGGACTTTACTACACTGAGAAATTCCCTCGGTGACGCCAAATAACTTAAACAAAAGGGCCAACAGGTAGCATCCAGCTGACAAATGGAGCTCTTTTCTCACCACTTTGTGAACATACGGACATCCAGGTCAAACGGATGATGTCAACTTTACTGTTATAGATATTTATACTATGAGATACAGACAGTAGGGGGACAATATTGCAATATGTTTAATACACTTGTGGACAAACTAAAGATACCATTGTTCACATTTTAAAACCTCTTTTGATTATAAATCTGACCATAAATTAGAAAAAGTTTAAGAAAAAGGACAGAATCGTTGGCGGTCGCATTGCTTTGTGGGTAATGTAGGCATCAGGTTTGGGCAAGGAAGAAGAAGTTCCCTTGCTGGAGATTGGAGGCGGTGAATGTCTGCATGTCTGCTGCTCACCAGGAGCCCTGAATGTGTGTGGAGGCAGAGGTTTTTCCAACCTGCTGGGCCTGACATTGCTGCTTAATGAAGCGACAGGAGCAGAGCCGTCACCGCTGGCCTCACTTTTGTTCCGCGGCTATGCTCCTCTCGCGGTGCAAAGGAGGCCTAGTGTTCTGGGTTCTTGTCTATTCAGCGGGACGAGGGGGAGCAGCAGCAGACGTCGGTCAGATTCTTCAGGGGCAGGAGGAAATGTTCAGATGCAGATTCCCACTCTGTGATCAGCCCTCGCTAAAGACTGCATGCTTGTCACTGAGCCGCATGAGCGTTTTCAGATCCTCTGTTGAGGTTTGGTTAAGTTTAATCAACTGAAAGTACTTTGTACCCACCATAAAGAGAAAGACAAATCCATGTCTTTGTATTTTTAGATACACAATCCAATATCTGTTTTTTAAGTGCTTACATCAGCTAGAACCAACCAATTACAACCAACAACATCATGACATCCATCCAATGTGCAGCTTCGGCTCAGCACAGAGCTACAGAAGGTGAGCCAAACTTTGTCCCGCCTGCCTTCCCTGTTTCCCTCGCGTTTTGTATCGATGAGTCAGACCACGTAAAGTGTATTTTATACTCGGCAGTGATCAAAATTGTCCTTGTCAGAGGCTTTCAGTTGGCCTGTTGGCCTCACAGTTTGAGCAATCGGATCACGATGCATCTTGGTGGTCGTTGACACTCGTATTAAGATCTCGGCTCACCGAGCTGCATGTTAATCCCAGGTGTAAACAAGGTCCTGTTGGAGAAGTTTATGAGAGAGGACAGCCATTATCAAGAATGACCACAAGAGGTCACTTGTCAGGTCAAAGCAAACATAGGTCTTTTAAAGAATTTAAGCCAACAACCAATGTTGTCGATTTATAGGCAATACTGTAAAGTTGACCAAGTCATCTTCATCCAACTGGGTACTTTCAAGATGTTTTGAGATTTGGGAGGAAACCTGCGTCGATGGAAAAGTAGGAAGTGAAGGCGGGCACACATTCAGGCTTGTGAGCGTGTCAGAGCATTCATTCATTCATTCATGTTGTTGAAAAACACCATTAAGCCCGAACAAGCTGCGAGGAGCTTAGCAGCACAGAGTCTCTCTGATTCATGTGACCTGTAATGTGTTTGGACTGCGGGCGGAGAACCACAGGAACATGGAGGGAACATGTGACCTCCACGCAGAGAGCAACACTGCCAAGGCTTCTCATACAGCCACCATGCAAGGCTTTGTTTCACTAGATCAATAAAGCAAAATATGACAGGTGTAAGAGTTTGCAGCACTGACAAGAATTCAAAGCACATCCTGCATTTGCAACCAATTTCCACAATAATAAATCAGAGTAGCAGACATACATTGGCAATAAACAGTGGCCTATTTGAAAGGATTAAACAGAGGATATTAACACCACGCTTCTCTGCCTCTCTGGACTGATTATACCCAATAAGATGTTTTCACAAGTAATAATAGAATAATTACTTTGCTAATGTTTGCACATTCAAACATGCATCCGCAGACCGTCTGAATGTCTTGAGTATGAATGTCTGCAGACACAAAAACAGCTCACTTCTTTTTTTAAAGCCTACGCCCATAAATAGATAGTTTACCTGACCTCTTATTTCACTTTGACATTTGATTCATTGCAGTGTCTTCAGTTAAGAAATATATATTTATGCCCTTTATGGTGAAAAGGTTAAACTATCCACCAATGCATATCCATCAAATCACACCCTCCCCACCAACAGAGAGTTTATTAAATTGTCTTTATCATTTCTCACAATCAAGACTAGAACCTAACTAATACTGGATTCAAACCAGTCCTGCAACTTTAAAAAGAATTCACGAGCAAAAGGTAAAGAATAAAAAATAAATAAAGTCTCCGGTGAAAATGCCGTAATGCATTCTACAAGTGTTTGGACAGCCGTGTTCCTGCAACACTTCATCACGGCTGCACAAAGTAAACATGCCACAGAGCGTTTCCTAATTTTTTAAGTGTAGCAAGTTATTGAACTTTAGAGGTGTGAGGAGCGGAAAAACAAAATGAAAATCGCCTGCTTATTTATTTATTTTTTTGTGTCTGCAAGCTTTTCAAGCGCTCTTGGCTTTGTCTTCAGACAAACTGAAGCGGTCGAAACATTTCAGTCTTTTTGGGAGCCAAAGGGATGGCCCTCCCATGGTGTGTGTCACTTGGATGCCTTCAACCGCCTGCTTATATATGAATGAGTAGATTTGATGGAGTGCAGAGTGAAGCTCCTTTGTGGCTGTGGGACCACTAAGCTTCCTAAGTTTCTATATGCCGACTGTGCAGCCATACTGACACTGTGAAGGTGCTATTTCTTACTCTGTCAAATTGAATAAAACCTCTTCAGTTATTTCTAACAAAAGAGGCTATTGAAGGCAATTATATGTCACGATCTGACAACAAAAGACGCAAAAAAAGACCTTGAAAATTGTGAATAACACCTCCGCCGGGATTACACAGGCTACTAAATGAGCATGCTGAGACTCTGTGCGTACATGTTAAGTGAGCTTCATTAAAATCCTGACAAATCCTCTTTACTGAGGTGATATATGACAAGGAAATTAATTATAAGTAATTATTTCCTCATTCAGAAGCCTCCTAATTTGTCCCTCCGTGGCATCAAAAATAAAAGAAGGGAGTCCGGCATTTGACCTTTGTATATCAGCCTCTTGTCTCAACTCCCTTGTACTTGGACTTCATCCAAATATCATTAAAAGAAAACAGTGAACCTCCCTACACTAAAGAACCTGCTCCAAATTCCTCCTTAAATAAAGAGGGCTCACAAAAAACACAGCTGCTACCAAAAGCAAATCTCTAGAAAAAAGAAATCGCAGCAGCTACTTGACTGCAGCCCATGTCTATAAAGTAGTAATATTGATTACAAATGAAGTCAGTTCAGTTGGAGCAAACAGACACTGAGAGGGCATCCAGAGTCTCTCCATCAAAATATTCAGAGAGGACCATTTCCGAGGCAGTGTTCTCAGCTCCTTCCTACCGGGGTGAATGGCCTCTCTGTGCAACCTGCCAACTATCTGCCAATGGCCGCTCTCTTTCACAAGTGAATAGACTGAGTTTAGCCACAGTTAAAAAGACACACTAACGTGCCATGGCTGTGCCACAATGGCCGCTCGGGTAATTTGCCAAACCTAATGATGCCGGTTTGGCCCCGGCTAGAGGAGGTAGAGAGCAGGAATCCTAAAGAGGCACACAGCTGCACTGATCCCTCTCTTCCTATCTCCCCGCTCTCATCTCGCGCTCTCATCATGAACTCCATCTCTTTTGACACATTCGGGGACGAGCTGGTGCAGCATTTAGCGACTAAAAATCCAGATATTTCCCTCGGGAAAACAGAGCTGAAAGGAGAATCACATTCATCAGGTGGCCAGAAAAGCCATACAAAGCCACAATAAGAGCTGAAGGACAGAAGGTGTTTTTTTCTACAACGAATACACATTTTTCCCATAATCAATATTAATTTACTCACTTATGGATTATAATTCTCTTTAGTAGGGGGTGGTGCAACCTTTAAAGTTGTGAATTTAATCTAATAACCGCAGAGAAGAAGAACCTCGCTCTGATTGGTTGGGAAGATAAAGGAAGAAGCTTACTTTTACTCTTACCTCGATAAACAGATGCCTGCATCACTTGTAATGTTTCGGTCACGTGAGGACAACTGAGCCAAACTCTACCCAGTGAGGAAGACCATGGGATGAGGTTCAAAACTCTGGAAAAGGCAAGTGAGCTTACAATGGTCCCCAACGCTGATGAGTTTTACACCTGACGGTCTTCAGATATAAATATATATAGAAATATACCATGATGAGATTTTGTTTTCTCAGTATAATGAGTAGTTTGTGTCCTCGCGTTTATTCTTAAATGTACCTTTGAGTGGATATTCTGCTTTTAGTTCTGCCAGTACAAGACATGCAGACACAGTGTGAACTAATATATATAAAAAAGAATAACCAATTACAGATTTCAACTCAGAGGGGTGCCCTTTTTGCCAGAAAGTATTTGTGGGAGGAAGGAGAGAATTATTGCATGTTTTTATCAAAAAATATTCCCCATTAGCCCAGGAACGTTGCCTGGGGTTACAATCAGTGCAACACGTGGATCTTGCTTGACAAATGGCCGATTGCTCATTTATTGAATGGTGAAAAATAAAGAAAATACACTCGTCATTTTAGAATCCAGACTGAGGCTATTGATTCAGGCTTTTCCTCTGTCTCCCCTCTGCTTTTATCTCCTAAACCATCCTGATGCCAATTACAGCACTCATGCCTCAGACAGAACAAAGGAAATATCCACTCCCCCAATACCTGAACAGCCCACCAACATTTACTATCCACGCTACATGTAGTCTCTGCAGGGAGAGACAGCGCCATATATATATACGCTGAGGATGTGAACGAAAAGGGGGGAGGAAGAGGTCGGGGGTCATGTTCTAGATCATTTAGGGGAGAAATTAGCCTGCGGAGAGGAAAAAAAAGACAAACTGGGAGAAAAACACCCACATAAAGTGGGCGACTTAGACACAAAGACAGTAAGGACAACACAAAAGAATAAGTAATTGCACTGAATCAGCCATCCTCCAAAAAACGGGATATATATAAATAGAATAATGTGCATGAATACACACACACACACCACACGCAGACAAGTATGAGAAAATAAACTTACTTGTTCACCATCACCAAACTGATCTGGAGAGACAAACGCAGATCCTTCACATGTTGAGAGGGAAAGAGAGCGAGGGAGAGAGAACTTGTTACACATCGACACACAGTGGCACGCTGACCAGAGTGTGTGAGGGAGGTGGAGGGGGGAGGAAAGGGGTGTGTGTGTGTGTGTGTGTGTGAGGGGGAGAAAGTGAAAAGTGTGTGTGTGTGGGGAGGGGGGCATTCCTGTTTGTGCAGAGCAAACTTAACTCTCTGCGTGAGGTTGTATTGTTATCGTTGCGAGGTCTTTGATGAAATGGATTCAGATGCTGTTTTAGATTTTCAACGACGTCTATTTGCACTGCACACATAGTCGGCTTGTAGCGGCGTGCGCTTTTAAGTTCTCCACACGCTTGCACACATTCTCCTCTTGGATTTATGTGTATTTTCTTACAGAATGTTAAAGTTTTTGCATGGGATTCTGAGACAGAATTTATTTGACACCTTTTGTTGTTCCAATTCAAGCACTGTTATGTTAAAATGTGAAAATCTACTTTGCATTCTTAGTCAAAATACTTGGAATTCACTTTATTTTAGTCTAGTATTGTGTTGTAAAACGCACTGAGCAACTGAAGACTGTTGGCTAACTTTCTGCAAGCTGCCGGCATCTAAATCAGTGCACATGAACTGATCCACGGTCAGCTTTGAGTCGTTAAGATGCAAAAATGAGCGCGGCGTTGGTGGAGCACAGCTGCAGTATCATCAATGTGCGAATTAATGAGGAGACGAGAGTCGAGAGCAAATGCAATTAGCTCGGACAAACATTGCGTTTGCCTAAACAAAGTCTGGCCTCCAGAGTCAGCTGATGGCCAACAGAGAGTCACTTTGTTTACCGGTAAATTTGATTGAATCTGACCCGTGAATGACACAAAAAAAAAAGTGTATGTGTTGACTTTAGGTTTGATCATCTCGGGTTATATGAGGTTCGTTCAAATTAAGAGTGAAACTTTTCACTCAACAAAGCAAAATCCTGCAAACAAACCAACTCGAAACACTTTCAAATCTGTTGTCTTAGTGAGGACATAAGCTGTGTCAACAAGAAGGAGATATGACAGGGTTTTTTGTGTGCTGTTGACAGCGACCAAGTTAGGTATGGCTACAGAAGTGCCCATCTAAGGAGGCGAAGCGGTGACCTCCCATTCAGGAAATAATGGCACCAATAAATCATATCCACTGAAAGCCGACAGGATCGTTTAGCTTCCCGTGTGCCCAGCGGAGCATAAGAGACAAATAACACTTCCCGGCCTCATCCCCAACCTTTACAGAGCGGGACATTCATCTCTCTCAGCCTCAGTCTCACCACAGCAGAGTCCCAAAACCCCCTGAGAGGATGAATGGCTCATTCCTGTGCAAATTTTCGGGATGAACTCCTCCGGCTCTGCTTTTACAGCCGTCCTGTCACTGCTGAGGCTGAATGATTACAAGCACAGTGAGACGCAGAGGGGGGGTGCTGAGCAAAAAACCAAGCCAGGATCAGTGAAAGATGGCCATTACAGAGAGCAGTGGACTTCAGGGGAACTAAAAAAACAACAACAACAAACTGTCAACTTAACAAGTGATTATGATAGTGACTTCCATATCGTTGATTGTCCGATTCTGATCTGGTTTAGAGTGCCAGCGTATTTTTGAAAAGCCCAAATTATTTGTAGTGCAGGACACATTAGGTTAAAAGCAAGCACCTCTTTGTACCATCTACATTTTACGTATTTGATTGCCTGTCCATAGCAATCATTTCCCTCTCAGAATAGTATCGTATTAAAACCTCCCTCCATTTAGTCGTGGTGCTTTCAAAGTCATTACGTGTGTAAGTGAGGCGTGCGCAGTATTAATAGATACATTGGGCGTAGTTTGTTATTCATATAAAAATATAATTTTTGCAGCTTCCACTCCTCCTAACGTTTTGGGAAAGATAAGCAACTGTTGTTGCTTTGGAGACAACGCCGATGAGAGTGGGGGGATGGAGACAAAACATTGTGACCGAAAGGCACTAAAAGCCTCTGGAGAGCTAAATTACAACAAAAAAAAGTATTATTATCTCCAGTGATTTGAATTAATCCACGACCAGCTGCAATGGACGCCTACAGTGGTTACCCAACAACTCTTAAGCCCCAAAACCAGTCGTGGACCCCAACACACCCACGTCACAGCCCTCAATGGATGCCTTGTCCAGCACATAGCGCTCCACTGTGAAACAGCTCCGTGGGTCACAAAGAAATATTGACTTTTAATGCTTCAAACCTCCAGCTCCCTCCGTTTTAAACAAACTTGGCTGTGTTGATTTTTTTTAAACCCAGAAGTCACTGAGGTTTAACTTTCTGCTGGAGCAATAAAACAGTGCTTAGAGGAGCCACACACACACACACACACACACACAAGTAGAAGTGTAGATTAGAGGTGAGACAAGCTGCCCAGTGAGGACACGTAAAAAAAGCCTATACATCTTAGTTAAACCGACAGATGCTGGGAAATATGCCAATGTGAAAAGTCATAAGAAACATGCAAAAATAGCAAATACACATTGCTGTCCAATGGGGGGGAAAACTGTGTCCAATTGAGTTATTTACACTTCCTATCATGTTTATTTACTAATGTAGAAATAGAAATGTGAAAACGAGAGATTGTCATTTCAGGAATAAGTAGCCTTCAAGCTATTTCTTGACCACGGGTAAGGGCTAGCATCTCAAAACTGTCAGTCCCTTGTGATTGAACGGTTGTTGGTTTAAATTCCACAACCGGCCGCCTGTCCATCAGCCCCTCAGCACCAAAGTCACTCTTTCTCTCCTCTCATCCATCTTGCTCTCCTTTTCCACTTCAGCCTGACCTCATGTGAAACTGTGGAGGTCTGTGGGTATAACACTCAGGCATCCAGTTTAATGATTTAACGCCACTTCCATTTGGGGGGGGGTTATATATTAGCGGCAGGATAAGTTCAGGTATGGATTCATGACTTAGCAGCTCGATTTCCATTCAGACTGTTAGCTGATGTTTAAAAAAATAACATAATACATAAATCTACTGTATATTAATGTCTTTTACCATAAAACAAACATATCAATAAATAAATATGCCTGATATTTCCTACATGGTTGGTCCTTTTATGAGGTTATCATAGAGTTTTACATCTCTGAATGTGTTTTTCCATTAATTTTACTGCGGTATGCACATCTACAGTAGCACAGCAAGGAAACCTGATCAAATAAAGTTTATTAAAGTTACTGCACCTCTGCAAACCCAAACCAGAAGAGGTCTACCAATCTTTGTTTGTTTACCAGCAGACTATTAAATGTACTTTAGGTTTATGAATAATAATGAAGCCTAGCTCAATATAAACAGCAGCAGAATTGGTTGCGCAAGCGCTTAACTTTTAATATTGGAAGTGTATATTTCAGCATGCATTACGTTGTTTTTTCCCCCCCAGAAATGTGACGTTTGGTGCATGGTCGACGAATTGGAGAGCGGACACTAACTAAAGCTTTGTTAAACGTTTAAAGTTCAAATATGTTTCCCAGAAAGCTCGGCGACAATAATAAATCCATTTTTGAATTAAGTTCGGTGTGAATGCTTTCAACGCCGGATCTAAAATCTAAAAACAACAACAAAAAAACAGACAATAAGTGGGCTACTATCTTTCAAAAGACACTCCCGAAATTAAATTAGAATCTCAAGCTTACCTTTCAGCTGTGGTTCATCCCGTTGCTGGTTGAAATCGTCCGGTGTCAGAGGCGGAGACGGTGCAGGAGGATCACGGCAGCCCGAGGTCTGGACTCTGCAGCTGCAGCTCCATGTCAACGGGAGCACGTTGCAGGTTTAATTCGGACCAGTGGGGGCGCTGTCGACAGCCAGACTGGACAAAATGTGGAATTAACTGCAGTGATGAATGAGTACCATGTTTCTGAAAAGTAAGCAGCCATCATATTAAGTAACAGTGTGGGGGTGACATCAGCCTGTATGTGTTGTGGCATCAATGTTAAAATAATAGAAATAACCCTTTGGTAGACAACTAAATAAGCTAATTTAACTTGTTTTTTATGTTGGCACAGAACAATAACATGATATAACCAAAATAAGACAGCAATGACAAACATCTACTCAACCTTTTCTGTCCACCAAATCTGTTGCAGCCTGCAAACACATGTTAAT
This sequence comes from Chelidonichthys spinosus, assembly GCA_029853015.1. Lineage (NCBI taxonomy): Eukaryota > Metazoa > Chordata > Actinopteri > Perciformes > Triglidae > Chelidonichthys > Chelidonichthys spinosus. The sequence goes on from CM056844.1 coordinate 3,992,613, forward strand.
CCAGTGGCAGAGGTTTGCTGGGTTCATTGGGAAAAATCACTGAAAAAAAATCTTGGCTGCCACCTACTGGGACACTGTCTGGTTGAGCTGAAAAACACAAACTCTTTTATTCATATACATCATGGGTGTAATATTAAAACAGAAAGTTTTGGAAGAGGCAGATACATATCAAAATATAATATTGTTAGAAAAGAAAGAGAACATACGAAGGAACCTTATATTTAATCCAGTCTGAACTACTATTTTTATTATTTTATTTTGAGTTTAAAACTACCACTAAACAGCCTATTGCTTCTGAGCACAGATTTAATGTGTAGAAAGTGTGTGCATCTCTCATTTATAGCGGGTAGTTTATTGACTTTTCTCAGTATTTCAAAATTAATACAGCATATTTACCTCCTATCATCACTATTTAATTGTGAAATTATGTTTTACGGTCAATTTTAGTTCTGTATTTCTCCCATTCACTGTTTGTGGTGGCATATAACTTAATAAATTAAATATGGCTAATCAATATGATTCACAATATTATATATACATATATAACGACTACACTTTTAGTGTTATTAAGTAATTTTAGCTAACTACAATTTTTTCCTATGACGTCATTAACAATATAGCATCACAGATATGTGAGGTACTTTCAGATACTTAATTTATCAATTCCACAAAATATTACAAATTAAATCCCTTAATTCAATGGCAACTTAATTAAAAGTGTCCCAGATAAGTATTTAAATACGGTTTACTGCGTTAAAATTAAAAATATTTTTCCTGTAGGAAACCTGTGAGTGCCTTAATCTGAAAAGTAATTAGGTTAGCAACAATAACTGTCGAATATAAAATTAGTGGAGCAAAAAGTTCAATACTTTCCTTTTAAATGTCGTGAGCAGACGTGTAAAGTAGTAAAAAAGTAAAGTACAATAGCCGTACTTGAGTACATGTACATAGTTACTTTCCATCACCGATAATCATGCTGCTAATAGCATTGCTTCTCTTTTGCTAGCGCTGGTGAAGTCATTTTTCCCGCGCTTTGGTAATTCATTATTAGCTAACAGGAACAACGCAATCACTTTTCTGTGTCGATTCAGTCCAATGGGAGCGAGGGAACCCATGTGAGCCAATGGCGTGCGTCCGACACGGGTCTCTGGTCCAATGAACGGCGGGTAGAGTTGATAAAGCGAGCCAATGGAACGGTAGCAGCATTGTGTGACCAAAGCAGGGACTGCCGGGCTCATTTCGCCGCTTCTCCACCCGGCTGGTCTTTTTGGATCTCACTGCAATGGCGGAACAGCAGCAGCAGTTCTACCTCTTGCTGGGCAACCTGATGAGCCCTGACAACACCATCAGGAAGCAAGCAGAGGTGAGAGAGCGATACGTAACAGTTTTAACGAGTGACAAGCATCGGCGAGTGTAGAAATACAGCGCGATCGCGTTAGCAGAAGCTAACCGCCCTAGCCCAACGGATCTGGCCGCGCGCGCAGCGAGCTTTCACTTCAGGCTGGGTAGCCCACGTGCACCATGAAGCCGACAGAGTTACCAGCCGAGCTAAAGGCTAACTACCTCTACCGTGTTGCGTAGTTGTGTGAACATAACGTAGATCGTGCCGACACGAACCACGAGCTGCCACGCCGCGTCCTCGTGGCCCACTTGTGTCAACCTCGAGTCTGTTTGATCCACGGTGAAATGTTCCATTTGTTAGAGGAGGGGGGGATCAATCCCAAATTCTCCAGCTGACAGTGAAGCTAGTCACTTAGCTGGGAGAGTACAGGAAGTAGCACAAAGCTAAGGAGTGTTGCTAGTTTCATTAGCTAGCAAGCTAGCCCTGAACAGAGTGGGGATGCTAACAGATCACAGAAGGGGGGTTATTCAGAAATTAAATAACCACATAACGTTACATATAATAGTTGTAACGGTCAATGTAGTGGGTCTGCTTGTAGATTGGTGTTGGGGGACAGATTCAGAGTGAGCTATGCTAGCAGTGATTATGCCATGGCCTAAAGTCAACCTGGAAGTCAGTTTAACACTAACGGTTTTTAAAACGTGCTGCAATTCCTCCTCCTAGTCCGTGACACGAACCATCTCGGTTTGTCATGTCACTGATTTAAGTCTCTGTTCATCCCCCCCTCGCATTGGATTAGTTTCTCCAGGGGATTTGTTTGGGCTGAGTCTAGCTGGCCTATTCACCCCCTCAACCCAACCACCGCGATTAGCCTCTCGTCGCGCCACAGCATTGTTACCACAGTTCACCTCTTCAGCACGTCGACTTTTTGGATGAGGTGGTCGACTCTTATCACACTCATCCCTCGCCGGCAGTCAGCGTTTTTCATTCTGACCCACAGACTGTGTGTCGAGATACTAAGCTCATTGGAATTCATCCTTTTATAGGAACTCTCCCTTTCTGTCTTACGCACACAATAGGAATTGATCCATCTGTAGAGTACTTTAACACCATATATTAACAGCTAAAGACTACAGCTACTGCACATTTGGAGGTGTCCACATCCCCTAATAACAGATTTGAGATATGGCTGCATACCTTCCCGTTTTACTGCATTTAGCCAGTAATCTGGTTTCTCTACCACAACACTTGCAAAAATGCTGCTCCTCCACCCCAGTCCTGTTTTTGTCCTGTGAAATGTGTGCTGGCTGCAAACAAAGTCCTTTGTTTACCACTAGTGCCACATGCACATGATCATCTTGATGTTGTCTTGACTGACTACATTTTAGCTCTTCATAGCGAGGCAAAGTATGATAGAGACTAAATCCACAAACCATCGATTCCCACAAATGCAGGTGATGTGAATTCAAACCAACTGTCCTACATAATTGCCATTATGATACATATCCCATAACTGGACATGTGTCTTGCTTATTCTTTTAACAGTGAATGGACTTTCTGGCCTAAACGATGTTGCTGTACAATCCTGTGAGGCAATCAAATCCGTAAACACCCAGTGGATAAAACGCAGTGCTTTTGAATAACCACACCCACGTTGTTACTTCATCCACCAAGCTTAATTTAATTATGAAGCAACCTCCAGCATCTGTTTCTGCGTGACATTACAGGCATGTGCAAAATGCCGTTTCCTTGTGACGGCAACAAAAGTGAACATGACACTCTCCCGCTGGTGGAGATTAATTTCTCGCAGGGCTAAAAACTGTGCATCTGTAAGGCATGCCTCAACCATACCACTGTCCATTCATTTCCTTTGCAGGAGACCTATGACACGATCCTGGGCCAGAACAAGATCACATTCTTGCTGCAGGCCATCAGAGATGCATCTGCTACAGAGGAGGTTTGTACACTCGGCGCTGACGTACGTGGCGTGACATGTTTAGTTCCAACTTTCAGCCTGATTCTTGGGAAAAGCTCCACAACGCCATGCTCTTTGTTTATCACATAATATACATGCTTTAATGTCCTGTGTACCACATTCAAAACAGACACCTGTAGGCCAATTGGAAACCAGTCTTATCGCTGGCCTTTCTGCTGGCAAGGATGAACATTTTAGGTTGAAAGGTCATCTGATTTAGCATCATGTACACAATGAGGGAAAAAATGTTTTGGCATTTAGGCAATCATGTTCACCAGCTGCTTGGCCCCTCATACTCCCTCTCCTTTTCTTTACTTCAAGGCTGATATTTTTAGAGTCTTGAAATGGGAGCAGGCACTAGGTGCTCAGCCCGGGGAGAGTGACTCTGCCTTTATGACATGCTGCAGGTTCAGTCAGTGTTGTTGTTGTCCAGTGAAATCTCTAGTATGAACTGTTATTGGGATCAAACAAAAGAGAGAAATGCCACTCTGCCTCACCGAACCGGAAATGAACGGTCCAGTTTGTTTAAAATGAGGTGTAACCAGCTGTTTTTGCCCCCCTCAGGTCAAACAGATGGCAGCAGTTCTGCTGCGGCGGCTGTTGTCGTCGTCCTTCGAGGAGATCTACCCGGGCCTGACCCTGGAGATGCAGACGGCCATCAAGACCGAGCTGCTGACCAGCATCCAGCAGGAGACCTCGCCGAACATCCGCAAGAAGGTCTGCGACATTGCAGCTGAGCTTACCCGCAATCTCATAGGTAATCCTCCTTTAACTCCTTTTCCCCCCAAACTGGTCAGGTGTGGCAGTTTTCATGCTCGTCATCCTCTTACTATATATTTGTAACAAAACTGTCAAATGTAGTGTATTCCTTATAAAAGTGTTATTGCTGTTAGGATGAACATAGTCTTTGATTGTGATGTCTTTCATCCAGATGATGATGGGAATAACCAGTGGCCAGAGGTGCTCAAGTTTCTGTTTGACTCTGTTAACTCTGACAGCGTTACCCTGCGTGAATCCGCCCTGCACATATTCTGGTGAGCCCCCGTTCACATCATCCCTCATATTTGATTTAGTTGCATGATGTCTGCTTTTGTGGTAAAACCGCAAGAACTGGTGGCTGACAGCTGTGTGTCGCTCTCTTTAGGAACTTCCCAGGAATCTTCGGCAACCAGCAGCAGCATTACATGGAGGTCATTAAGCGCATGCTGGTTCAGTGCATGCAAGACCAGGCAAACCCACAGGTAACAGCTCCACTGTTTCTTTTTGTTTTAGCTGTTCATATCCCGATTCACATGCCTTCATCATTTTATATTTTCACGTTCTCCTTCAGATTCGCACCCTGGCAGCTCGGGCTGCAGCTGCCTTCGTTCTGTCAAACGAAAGCAACACGGCGCTGCTGAAGCACTTCTCTGACCTGCTGCCAGGAATCCTGCAGGTAAGACAGCAGGAGCCTCCTCTGGTCTGATACGTTGGATCATTCAGTAAAAGGTCTGGGTGGAATTGACAACCCGTTAGGCTTGAAGAGCTCTTTTGTGGGGCTCTTGTTATACTCTGCATCGTGTGCACAACTATATAAAGCTCATATGTGGAAAGTAAATAAGGAAATGCATTTGCAAATGGAAGATGGAGGTCGACAGGAAGGATGTCTGCTATTTAGAGATGAGTGTTTGCTTGGGAAGAATAAAGACGTAATGTTGGCAAACAGCTGAGCTCTAAACGTTCTCGTTTTTATTCAGGCGGTGAACGAGTCTTGCTACCAGGGAGACGACTCTGTGCTCAAGTCGTTAGTGGAAATTGCGGACACCGCACCCAAATACCTGAGGCCCAACCTGGAGGCCACGCTGCAGCTCTGTCTGAAGGTGAGTCAGAGAGCAAAACGTGATATAATGTGAATGACTCATGCTTGTGACTGTTCAGTTTGGGGAAACAAATTTGCGTTAAGACACACAGAACGTCTCTTCTTTTTTGTTGACCATGTGACCAACATGTCTCTCCAGATGTGTGGCGACACCAACCTGACAAACATGCAGAGGCAGTTGTCGCTGGAGGTCATCGTCACCCTATCTGAGACGGCGGCAGCCATGCTGAGGAAACACACGGCCATCGTGGCTCAGAGTGGTGAGGATCTGACTCAACCGTTCCCTGTTTGGGTGGAATAGTTTGGACAGTTGTTACATGTATGTGTTCGGTCTTCAGTGCCCCAGATGCTGACTATGATGGTGGACCTGGAGGACGATGATGAGTGGGCCATGGCCGACGAGCTGGAGGATGATGACTTTGATAGGTAGGGCCTGTTTCCACGGCAGCAAGACATAAAGCCACTGTTCTATACAAGGTTGCGTCAAATTTAGAGTGTTTTTTTAAAATGTGATTGTTTCTTGGTGTCCACCAGTAATGCCGTGGCCGGGGAGAGCGCCCTCGACAGAATCGCCTGCGGTCTGGGAGGGAAGATAATTTTGCCGATGATCAAACAGCACATCATGCAGATGCTGCAGAACCGTAAGTGGAACTGCCGATAGTTGATGATATTTTCCACTCGCGAGGTTTTTTTTTTTTTAATTGGGTCGCCGTCAACATGAGATCAACCAAGTGCGTTTGTCGCCAGCTGACTGGAAGTACCGCCACGCCGGGTTGATGGCGCTGTCGGCCATCGGCGAGGGCTGCCACCAGCAGATGGAGGCCATCCTCCAAGAGATCGTCAGCTTTGTCCTCCTCTTCTGCGCCGATCCTGTAAGAAGCAACGTGATGCAAAGATGCAGCACGTGGTCATTTAGGGGTTTCCCCTTCACCAGATTCTGAACTTGCTCAGCAGCTGTATGGTGGTAATGAGCTTGACTTCCTTCTCCCTCCTCAGCACCCACGGGTACGCTATGCTGCCTGCAACGCTATTGGACAAATGGCCACAGACTTCGCCCCGACCTTCCAAAAGAAATTCCATGACAAGGTAACGAATAATCCCTTCCATCTGCTGATTTAGAGAGGAACTATAATTCAGGTTTCCCACTGTGGATGAAGCAGACTCTGACCCTCGTCCTCCCCCGCTTCCAGGTGATCTCCGCCCTGCTGCAGACCATGAAGGACCAGAGTAACCCTCGGGTGCAGGCGCATGCTGCCGCCGCCCTCATCAACTTCACAGAGGACTGTCCCAAATCACTGCTGATCCCATATCTGGACAGCTTGGTGGAGCACCTCCATGTCATCATGGTAGCAAAGCTGCAGGAGGTACATCTTCATGCATCGGATTACAGCTCCTGTGAACACACTAGAAGGCTGTCTGGTGTCTTAACGGTGTCCTCTTCCCTCCTCCCAGTTGATACAGAAGGGCACCAAACTGGTCCTGGAGCAGGTGGTGACGTCGATCGCCTCGGTGGCCGACACGGCCGAGGAGAAGTTTGTGCCGTACTATGACCTGTTCATGCCCTCGCTCAAACACATCGTGGAAAATGCGGTGCAGAAGGAGCTCCGGCTGCTCCGCGGCAAGACCATCGAGTGCATCAGCCTGATCGGCCTGGCCGTCGGCAAGGAGAAGGTACGCCTGCTGAACTATCCGCTGAGGTCTTTTAGGTTAAGGATCGCTGCTGTCTTCACATCCCTCTTTCTCTTCTCTCACTAGTTCATGCCAGACGCCTCCGCCGTCATGCAGCTGCTCCTCAAAACGCAGACGGACTTTAACGACCTGGAGGACGACGACCCTCAGGTGGGAAGACTTGAAACGGAGCTTTGAACAGTCTTCACTTTCTCGATTCATCGTCGCAACCTTTCATCCCGCGTTTGTGTGCTTGTGGTTTAGATCTCGTACATGATCTCGGCCTGGGCCCGGATGTGTAAGATCCTGGGGAAGGAGTTCCAGCAGTACCTGCCTGTGGTGATGGGTCCCCTGATGAAGACGGCCTCCATCAAGCCCGAGGTGGCCCTGCTCGATAGTAAGTGCAGGTTTTCAGCTATAAGAGTGCTTCCCTGTTAAGATGCCAGCTGCAGTATTTGAATGCGTGTCTCGGTCTTGCAGCCCAGGACATGGAGAACATATCGGAGGATGACGGTTGGGAGTTTGTCAACTTGGGAGACCAGCAGAGTTTCGGCATCAAGACGGCCGGCCTGGAGGAGAAGGCCACTGCCTGCCAGATGCTGGTGAGTCCAGCCAGACTGTCCTGTTGTCCTATCAGGATCCCGAGGGGGTCTGAGGCCCATTTGGCAGTGCCCCAGATGTTCTTTATCTCTGTCTTGATATTGAGGTCATTGCTAGTGGTTCAGTCCTGTGGGTTCAACCCTCCTGTCATTAACAGGTGTGTTACGCCAAAGAGCTGAAGGAGGGCTTCGTGGAGTACACGGAGCAGGTGGTGAAGCTGATGGTTCCCCTCCTCAAGTTCTACTTCCACGATGATATCCTTTCTTTTTTGTTATTAATATTATTACACATGCTGGCGTATGAAAGAAGGCGGGGCTTGTTGATGGTGTTTCCTTAACCGTCTCACGTGTGCGGGTGGCTGCAGCCGAGTCCATGCCCCTGCTGCTGGAGTGTGCGCGGGTCCGAGGGCCGGAGTACCTCACCCAGATGTGGCACTTCATGTGCGACGCTCTCATCAAGGCCATCGGCACCGAGCCAGACTCGGACGTCCTGTCGGAGATCATGCACTCTTTTGCGAAGGTAGCTTCCTTTTTAGCATTTTAATAAAAATGTATGAATCGGGTCCCAGTGTCTGACCTGACTGATCACAGGGTTTGTTTTTGGTCTAAAGTGCATAGAGTTGATGGGCGATGGCTGTCTGAACAACGAGCATTTTGAGGAGCTGGGCGGCATCTTGAAAGGAAAACTGGAGGAGCACTTTAAGAACCAGGAGCTCAGACAGGGTGAGAGGTCACAGCAGTAAAGTTTTAAATTCTTCTCTGAGAGGAAACCCGTTTATGCAGAAGCCTCATAGAGCACCTCTTTGTCCTTCACAGCCAAGAGACAGGATGAAGACTATGATGAGCAGGTGGAGGAGTCGTTACAAGACGAGGATGAGAACGACGTGTACATTTTGACCAAAGTGTCCGACATTCTGCACTCGGTGTTCAGTAGTTACAAAGAGAAGGTGCTGCCTTGGTTTGAACAGCTGCTGCAGCTCATCGTCCAGCTAATAGTAAGTACTTCCTGTTTTCAGATCGTCTCCGAATTAATCCGTATATGAATCCATCATATTTTGCACTTCAGTATTTATTCTCTAAAAGCCGCTAGCTGGTGTTGAACGCGTCTTGCTCGTCTTCAGTGTACCAACAGGCCGTGGGCAGACAGACAGTGGGGTCTGTGCATCTTCGACGACGTGGTGGAGCACTGCAGCCCCTCCTCCTTCAAATACGCAGAGGTCTTCCTGCGGCCGATGCTGCAGTCGCTGTGTGACACGAGCCCCGAGGTCCGGCAGGCGGCCGCTTACGGCGTTGGAGTCATGGCTCAGTATGGAGGAGAGAACTACCGCCCTTTCTGTACAGGTGGGTCCTGGCGCTGGTCCACGCCTGTCTTTTTGTTGTTGTTGGCGGCGGTTAGTTAACTAGATTTCTCCGTGTGTGTGATCCAGAGGCCATCCCCCTTCTGGTCAGAGTCATCCAGGCAGCCGACTCCCGCGCCAAGGAGAACGTCAACGCCACAGAGAACTGCATCTCCGCCGTAGGGAAGGTCATGAGGTTTCGGCCGGAGTGCGTAAACGTCAACGAGATCCTTCCCCATTGGCTCAGCTGGCTGCCACTCAACGAGGACAAAGAGGAGGCCGTCCACACGTTTGACTTCCTGTGTGACCTCATTGAAAGGTAGGGCGGCCTCTGCGGTGTAGTTTTTTTTAAAAGCAGGGATGTAGAAACTCCTAACCCCCTCCCTTCATCTCTCAACAGCAACAACCCGATTGTTCTCGGACCCGACAACGCAAACCTTCCCAAGATTTTCCTCATCATCGCAGACGGAGTCGCCAACGAGTCGGTCAAGAGTGAAGACGCGTGCAGCAAACGGCTGGCGAACGTCATCCGTCAAGTACAGGTGAGCCGCAAAGTTCATGGGATCAAACACTACTAATTGTCTCCGTGTGAATCGAGGTTGACCCTTCTGTCGTGTCCTCCAGGTGTCGGGAGGTTTATGGACACAGTGTGTATCGACACTGAACGAAACGCAGCAGAAAGCCATTCAGGACCTACTGAATACCGCCTGAGCCCGGACCCCCGGTCACCTCCCCGCTCTTTAAAAAATAAAAATAAAAAATGCCCATGAAGAAAAGTTGAGCTCCTGGATCTCCTCCATACACTCCCTCTTCTTCTTCCTCCTGCTCTGATCTGTAGTGTGTATGGATGCCGGCTTCACCCCCGCCCCCCTCCACCCTGACACCGCTCTCAAACACCCCCACCTACATTCAGCCTACTGGGGAAGCAGGTTGGATATTTGACAATGGAGGACATTGGCCATCCACCTCAAAGACTTTCACCCTGTATCCGAGGAAGCGGGAACCCGAGTAACGTGTCAGTCGTCCCCGTCTTCTATCTGGACCTTTTTGTTTCCAACCATTCCCTGATGTTTGCCCATAGGGACTCATTCTCCACGTCGCCCAACACAAACTCATTGGACAGCCGGGCTCAGGGGGGGCCACAGTGGTGGGAGGGGGTAATGGGGACAAGACATTCTAGTGGACTGAGCAATTGAATGATGTGGAAATGCACACTGGGCGATCACTGCCTGTCTCCTGTGAATTTATCTTTTTTTTTTTTTTTTGTATTTTTTCTCGTTCCGTGTTCCCAGCGTTACCTGGGGGAGCGGCCCGTCTGCCACTGCTCAGAGGGTGCGTTTCAAAAAAAAGTAACGGCATGTTAAGTGGCTAACTCTTTAGGAAAACATAGTTAGGATATTTACATCATCGTTGTCTGGGAGAGTCAATTCAAGCAGCTTTCTTCCGTAGCTTTCCAGATAGCTGTTCACAGGAAATGAGTGTGAAGATGAAATGTCGGTTCTCGGCCCTTTAGGTAGCAGCGCAAGAGGAAGGGACTCTCAGAGACGAAGGGCAATAATCTTTAGTTGGTCGCGGCAAAGTTGGAGCAACGTGAATTGTAGAGTATTTGTAAAATGTGTGTTACCATACTCTTTATGGTTTTGATCCTTTGCAGCCCTGCAGGTTTGTGATGGAATTCCATAAACTACAACAATAAAATTCCATTTGAGAAGTTCTTTCATTTGCTTTATTGACATTAAAGAAAAAGTTGTAAAATGTGTTGCCCTTGCTATTAAGAGTGTAAGCAAACGGGCTCTACCTCTTAAACAAACTGCATGTTTAATTGGAACAAAAGCAAAGACATTGTGTTTTTTTTTAATGGCAATTCTATGTAGAGACTTAAAGTAAGCCTTGCAAATTAATAGACATCACCTTGCACCAATCTGTAAACTTGGGTGCCCACCACTTAATGTTACATGCTCGTGTGTGTGTGTGTGTTCAGGTATTTGACAGACATCAGTTGTTTCAACAGAGCAGCCATGCTTTTATTAGGACATCTAAACGAACAACGAGAAAAAAGTTTAAATTAAAGCTTTCAAACAGTCGTGGATAGTGAACCCTTCTGTGGCCAGCTGGAAATGCATTTATCCCACTTTAAATAAAACACCCCAAAATAATCATGTTGTACAGCCTACAGTAAATACCCTCCGTTGCCGGTCTATTAGGGAGCTAAAACTAACGTAACTGGCAACGGGATGAAGTTCAACGAGTTGCGTCAGCATGGTTTCATCTGTACACGTTAGGATGCCGTTTAATTCACTTTGAATTCCACTGGGGTCACTTGCTAACATTGAAGTTGGCAGTTCAAATCCCCAGACCAGCTGGGAACACCTGGCTATGGTAAATGGACGACTGGCTTGTCACCTCAGTGCCTTTGAGCAACCCTCAACTGCATGTGACTGTCCAGTGTGAGAATGGAAAATGGGACTTTTATATATATTTTTTTTTGAATTAGCTAGTATCCTCCAAGTGCAATGTATTTGCCAAGACCAGCTTTTCAAGATTTCAGGTTTCTCATAATCAGAAAGGCCATGATGATGGGAAACCGTCGATGGCTGGTCGAGATCCGCGGGGAGGATCAATGAACAAAAACTATCACAAGTGCAGGAAGTCTGTCTAAAGTGACAGAATTAATTGAAATCATGATTAAACACTGACGACATAGAAAATTAAGATTTTGAATTACCACTACCAGACCTGGTGTGTGTGTGTGTGCCAGTGTTGGAGGAGATAAACCTGTATTTACAGTGATCTGTACGCGTTGAGGTGACGGTCGGTCAAAGGGGAAAATGTCAGAAATGATGACCTTCACATTAAAATATAATCTAGTCTGGAGTGACTCACAGGACAAACCTCCAGTCTGCTTCTCCCTCTCATTTCTTTTCCAGCATTTCATTCGCCGCCACCCATTTAGTCTTTTCTCACACTTCGTCCCGTCAGTCCTCTTCTATTGGAGCATGTCCACAAAAGCGTCAAACTCGTCGATGTTTTTCTCGTAAACCGCCAGTTTCTCCGGCAGCGAGTCCTGCGGACAAGAAGACACAGATTGCTGTTGTGACTAACGGACATTAAGTATTTTTACAGTGAGACGTTATGGTGTTTAAATGTGAGTTTAGAGCGGGTAAGAAGGTGTTACCAGGTCGTCGGCCATCGACTGGGAGCTGATGTGTAGCGAGAGGCTGGCCAGTTGCGGCGGGTTTTGAAACTCTCTGTAGAAAGTTCCCAGATCCATCGGCAACAAGTCATCTTTAGAGAAGGCTGGACGCTACAAGAAAAAAAAAAACATATCACACATGTCGTTCAATAGTCGAGCACACAGCTCCCTGTTTTTTTACAGACTGAATACATGAGATGACTTTCGATTAAGAATGAAAAAAACACCAAACACCTCATCTCCACGGCAACTGAATTTACATTTCTGTAAAAATAACCATGGCTCGCATGTTTGTATTGCGTCATACTGTGCTAATAAACCGTCATGGCACCCGCAGAAAGCTTGGAGGGTTTGGAGCAGGCAGAAGAGAATTAGAGGAATCGTTACGTACAAAGTCGACCATCACAAAGTCGTCCTGCTGCCCCGATCCCTCGGAGCCCTGAGAATGGAGGCTGGCCTGCAGAGGTGACGGGCAGAGAGGAGAGTCTGGAGGCTGCACCTGAACACACACAGACCTGGATTAAGACAAAGTATCCTGCTGTGAGTAATGGGTTTCTGGCCTTCGTCATTATAGTTACCATGGGATCATTCTCCTCTGGGTCCAGGCCTCGAGGAGCAAATGCAGCAAATGGCAGGTCCAGACTGCCTGCTGTTATCTACACACACACACAAAACAAAAAGCAGGAAATAAACAACCAGGTTCACATGTTTCAAGTCATTAAGTCGCCGTCTCAGCAGTCATGTGTGATTTACCTGTGTGGCGGGTTTGTTGACGAAGGCTCCGATCTTCCTCGTGAAGGCGTTGAGAGACTCCACGGGGTCGTACGGGGAAGCACACCTCCCTTCATCCTTCCTCCTTTCTCCACTGTGTGTCAGGGCTTCATCGTCACCGCTGGGGAACAGAGACGACCAAGTTACGCTTTCACAATCCAATATGTGCCCGGTTTTATGGGACGGGGAAAAAATATCTATTATTTGGAGATTTAGAGAGATTTACCTGCTGCCGGGTGTGTTGGCGGCTTTCTCTACTGTCAGATGAGCATCCGCCCCATGAGAAGGCTGGGCAGGAACTAACACAACCCCTCCATGCTCCTTCCCAGCATGCAACACCTGAGGAGACAGAGCAGAAAACTGAGATTTAAAATTATTACATATACTTTTCCATCATATCATCATTGGAGTTTCTGCTCAGGTTTTTTGCCAATCAGTGTACGTGGATCTATTGTTAACGGACGGGTGAATCACCTGGGTTGCAGGAGGGTGACAGAGCTCAGCAGCTCCTGCGAGAGCTGGATGATGATATGATAGCCTGGAGGCGTACAGCTGCAGAGGTAGAAGAGGGAACATTACACACCAAACACTGCAGTGTAGTTTACATCAGAACTTCAGAGCTGTGCTCTTGAGATGGATCAAGATGAACGGGGGTGGTACAGACGATAAAACGTCATGAGGAAACTGTTGTGCAGTGCGTCAAGCTCTGGGCTGAGGTGAACGATGGAACTTTACTCACAGTTAAAAGGGATGATGGGGAAAATGGTGCAGCACACACACACACACACAAACACACACAACAAATGAGAATTCTAAGTGATGAGGGGTGTTTTTTCAGTGCGGTTTTCGAGGTGAATAACACACAGTCACACTCTCACTGTGGCCAGCATAGACTCACAGTGTGAGTGACAAGTCCAGGAGCCAATGGAAGCGGCAGACTGTCCAGCGGGAGGGGCTTAGACAGTTTGGAGGGCGAAGGACTCAGTGTGCACACACACTGAGATAGCACGCACGCACAAACAAAAAGGGTAAACGTAGAATTAAAAGACAAGGGGGAAGGAAAACAGACAGAGAGAGAGAAAAGAGAAAAGGAAACAAAAACAGGTGAGAAAAAAAGCAGAAGAAGTCACCGGATAAAGAAAGGGGCAGTGAAGAGGAGGGAGTGAGCGTGTGCTCTTACCTGCGAGGGAGGGGAGGTGGAGAAGGAGGTGGTGCAGACCTCCTGTGAATCCTGAACCCCTGCATACGGCCCTCCTTCGTCGTCATCTGGAGCTCTGAACAAACACACGCATGTTAGATTTTAGATGAATCGAGGTATTACATTCTACTTGGTCCAGCAAGTGATTTAATCAGAGTCTTTCAGGCATAAGTCACCTCCAAAGGATGAATTAAGTCACCTAAAGGTCTTGATTGTTTGCGGCACGGCTGAGCTGCATCTCCACAGCTTTATGTAGCTACCTGTAGTTGCAGGGATGTCCAATGTTTGCAGGACGCTGGCCTCCGCAGGGAGGATCCACAAAGTGATCCACGATGATCCCCATGATCGGAGCCGAACGCTCAAACTGTCTGCAGGAGACGGCATTTTCAACAGTTGGTCAGTTATGCTCATTTGGACTTTAATACGTGAACAATCATTGTTCTTTGGAGGGAGATCGTCTTGTTTGACAGGTCGCGCGTGAGTTACCTGCTGGACATGAACGCCAGGTTGGTGCGATAAGCACACGAGAGTGTGACTGTGCCGACAGGGGTGCCGACGACACCGACACGCACCGTCTGAAAACCTTCAAAGCAAACAACAGTCAATGTAAGACAGGGAATTTGAATACATATTTTACAGCAATTAGAGTGGAGAAGCCGATTTTACAGTTACCTTCTCCTAGTCCACTCAGCTGGACCTCGCCGAAGTAAATCCTACACACGAGAGACGCAGAAGCCGTTCGTGACAGATGTCATACATTCATTCAATGCTACAGGAGACAGATGGGTTTAAAAGGACAGGTAGGTCCATTCACCTGTATAATATGACGTATTCGTGTCCCTGCTTTCTGGAGAGTTTGTAGGCGGGTGTTACTCTGGTGATGGCCAGCAGAGACTTCAGGAGGACAGACAGACGGTTGTAGACTGTATATGACACCTTGATGTCCTTATCGCACCTACAGTAGAGAAAGACAACACATTGACTTATTACAATTCAGCAGCGTGGCAGCATATCAAGTAGGTGTCAAATATAATAGGGGGAGAGTGGGCCTGCATTCAAATTAGTCATTTCTGTGAGCAGAAATCACAAATGCTGCGGTGAAGCGACCATTACTATTGGGGTCCATAACGTTAGATACAGATCTGTGGTCCTCCAAGATAATCATGTGCAACCAGCCCAGATAAAACTTATTTTCATGAATATTCCTCAACAGTTTGGCCACTTAAACAATCATAGTAAGCTAAATCCACTCACTTTTCATTCATCTCCAGGCACCAAGTCTCTAACTCCATTGAGTCGCCCTGAGTGAGACAGAGACGCAGAATGTAAACGTTGAAGTGGACTGAAAAATAAACATACATGAGCAGCCTAATGTATAAAAGACCGGTGACATTAACGTGCAGGGATCATTATTTTATGGCTCACGGTTTGGGGTCCTGTGTGTGTGAAAAGTAATTTGACAGAAGAAGAAAAGGAACAGCTGAGAGAGGTTTTACCTCTGACGTCTTCAGGGAGATCTCAACACACATAGAGCGCCCGATGCCTGGAAGCTGGCCAGCCAATGCCCTTTTGGCTTCATGGGTGACCTCTGGGATGTCTTTGATGGCCAAATTAAACTAGAAGAAATAATAACAACCAACCAAAATGATGTCATTTACACTAAAATATCTTTGCAGAGGAAAATCAACAAGCAAGCTGCATAGATGTGAAGATTTATAGAGAACTACAAATATGATCACTTGAATAATAAAAGGTAACAGATCAACTATTTTACCCAATCAGAGCCAGTAGGCGATGAAGACGAGCGAGTGCAGATCTTCTCTCCAAGACGAGCTTGAACAATCACCTGAACAGTCTACAAACGGGACATAAAAATACCTTTATTGGTTACAGGTGAAAGAGGATCCAGAGTAGAACACATGTTGCTGTTGAATATGTTTAAATCCTTTGTTTAATCCCAGCTGCTTCTTACCTTCAATGCAAAGAACTTAATGAACTTGTCCAAGTCTTTTTTGTCCTGGGGACTCAGGCCACCGTCCATGTTGTCACAACCCTGCAATCAAACAGGACCACCCATCACAGATTAACATAACTCAAAATAAAAAGGATTGTAATCCATTTTTTTAAGGGGTTAAAAACGCTTTTGGAGACAATGTGTTCACATTAAATTGAAAGTGAGTAACTATGGTTAGTTCTGAAATATAACATGGGGGAAAAAAACATGAATATTGCCTCTACATCCAAAATTATAATTAATTTTAAAAATTTAAGGGGAAGTCTGGGGTCCCCTGCTGGAGCTGTTGCCCTGGCGACCAGACCCCAGATTGAGCGGTTGATGATGATGTTGACAAAAAATACATACACTAAAACAAATGTGATATTCACACAACACATCCACTCTCTTTGACCATATATACTGTACTTTGCTAGCTAGGGATTGAACGATTACTCACTGGAGGCAATGTACAACACAATGTTTGTTTAATGTTTGTTATTAACATGAGAGTACTGTGTTTATCTCCCACACAGCATCTGATTATGGTACAAGTTAGCAAGTGAGGCCTCCAGTCCACGTTGACACGTACGTTAAGTGTCCCAACAATATATGGAGGTCGTGTTAAACTCCAATATTGACAACCACCTCCCACGGTGGCTTATTAAAAAAATATATGTGTGTGATAGCTTACTTTTATCGATATTTACCTAACGTTTACGTGTCAAAAGAAGGGGGAGGCACAGGGACCTGGATCGGTGACTCACTGGTCGGTTAGCGTTAGCATGTGGCTAATGTTAGCTAGCTAGCTAGGTAGCTGAGCACCACGCACTTTCTAACTTAATCACAAAAACACAGAAACTTACATTAGCTTTTCCCTTAGCAATGCAGCTTCAGTAACATACACATTGGTTTAGCAAAGAGGGCAGGCGACGCTGTGTCCCACGTACATTCACACGCCCAGGTCGGATGTACACAACGTCAACAGCGACCGTCGTGTTACTTTTCTGTTTATCTTCTCCATGTCGACGTGTTTGGGTAGCAGCACTTTCACAAACGCACTTTCGCTATTTTTTGTTTTTGTTTTAACGTCTGTAAAAAATGTACAGTCAACACGAGGCAGCGTTATGATAATATTAGTAGTAAGAAGTTGATTGTTTACACCATAAACAAATAAACAGTAAATTAAACTGTAAACGCCACTTCCTGTGACGAATCTGCCGATGTGCTTCGCGAGCTGGGTTTGCCTGTGGTTTGTTTTGGTTGATACATCTGCGCGACTTCTCTAAAGGTGAGAGTAATTTCCTCAGCAAAATAAACGACATTAATTATAATTTAATATTAAATGTACAGCTATTCAGCCGCGCGTGTTAGTAGAGTGTCTCCACGCGCCACGAATAGCTGGAACTAGGAAAGCTCAGATGCTAGCTGGCTAGCTGGCTAGTTAGCACGTTCGGTTGAATTGAATCAGTTATAACTTCTTCTTTTTATAAAAAAAAAAAAAGCTAACGTTTGCTTTAAAGCCTGATGACGCGCTTTACTGCGCTGATAAGTCTTTTTTTATTTCCATTTTCTTTGCACTGTAAAAACATTACAATAAAAGTGCAATAATTTCTATATTATAACAAACACATCACAAAATACAATGCGTTAATTCATTTAAAGTCATGTATAAAACGTGTGTATCCATTGGATTTAAAATCCATGCAAACATATCAGATTAAGTCTAAATAAATTATTGTGGTTGCTGCATATGCACAGAATGGGAATATGCCAATATAAATGTAATAATTACTTATAATGTCTTATTGCCCAAAGCATGGCGATCCCCATAGCCATTTTGGACTGTGATCTACTCTTACACGGCCGAGGCCACAAGACCATGGACCGCTTTGACCTGAGCTCGGTCCCGGACTCTGTGCTCCTCTCGCAATTCGGCTTCCCGAGAGAGTTCATTCTGTATCTGGTGGAATTACTCAGAGAGGTGAGCGTGCGCTGATGCTGGATTTTTGAATAATCTCATCCAACTAATTGTTCATTAAAATGTGTTCATCTGTGTGGCAGGCTCTCTGTCGACGCACCCAGCGGTCCAGAGCCATCAGTGCCGAGGTCCAGGTGTTGGCCGCTTTGGGCTTCTACACATCTGGCTCGTTCCAGACCTCCATGGGAGACACTATCGGGATCAGCCAGGCGTCAATGTCCAGATGCGTGTCTAACGTGACCAGAGCTCTGGTGGAGAAGGCTCCTCAGTTCATCACCTTCAACAGGTGGGATCCCATGCTGGCAAACATAATATATGCAAAACATGACATACAATAACAGCAATATGAATGTTTCCCATACAGAGATGCCTCCAGCACAGAGCAGTTTCAGAGAGTGGCAGGATTCCCAGGAGTTCTGGGGGTGCTGGACTGTGTTCAGGTTTACTGCATCATAATGTAGCAGCACTTTAAAAAAAAAAACACTTTGTACACAAGTGACAACTGAACCGATATTATTTTCCCTTCACCTGCAGGTCACCATCAAAGCTCCCAACAGCGAGGACTCGTCGTACGTGAACAAGAAGGGGTTTCACTCTGTCGGCTGTCAGCTGGTTTGCGACGCCAGAGGCTTGTTACTCAGCGCAGAAACACACTGGCCGGGAGGACTCCGAGACACCGACGTTCTAGAGAGATCCTCTCTCCACAAACAGCTACAGGACACAGAGGAGGGCTGGCTGCTGGGTGAGAAACCTGGATTTCAGGCTTCAGACGTCATTCTGAAAAGATTCAGAAAAAGGGATTAAGTCATTTTCCTGATTTCTGTTGTCTAGGCGACTGTCGTTACCCTCTCAGGAAGTGGTTGATGACCCCGGTGGACTGCCCGGAGTCCCCTGCAGAGTTTCAATACAATCTGGCCCACACTGCAACACACGAGATAGTGGACAGAACCTTCAGAGCCATCCAGACCAGATTCAGATGTTTGGACGGCACCAAAGGATACCTACAGGTACTCTATTCTATGCTAAGCATATATATATATATATAGATATATGTATATATATATATCTATGTCGTCTCCTCTCCTGTGCTGCAGTATTCCCCAGAGAGGAGTTCCTCCATCCTGCTGGCCTGCTGTGTCCTCCACAATGCCTCCCTGCAGTCTGGATTAGACGCCTGGACCCTGGAGAGAACCGACCCTCTGGAGCAGCCCGAGAGCCTGGAACAGAGGCCCGAGGACCGCGACAGCCAGGCAGAGGACCTCCGACAACAGCTCATACTCAAACACTTCAGCTGAACTGCAGTAGACTGGGGACCAGACGGAACCATTCTTCTTTTAACAAATGACACAATAGTCGCATTTAAAGCAAGAAAGTCCACAGACGCAGTGTTGCTGATGCAGGTTTTTTATATTTTGCTGGTTTCTACTCTACGGACTATACTAAGATAACATAGTTGTATATGGAGGAACATGCAAGACGCTTTACAACAAACCAAGACAACATGATACCCAAACACATTTTGAAACAACTTGGAAAAGTGCTCAATTATTTCCCCTGACACATTCACAGAGAGGTTGGAATAACCGAGCACTCCCCGGTGTTTTACAACGATTCGAACTGTGTGCAGCTGCTGTGTTATCAAGGTTTCTTTACAAGTGGAAAAAGTCACCCTCCCCTTTTTTTTTAATCCCTCCCCACTTTACATCTTCATCCCCCCCCAAAATCCAACAATTTCTTTCCTTTCCCATGATTCCACAGGTTAAAATCTTGGACTATGTCACAATACAAAACGAAGGCCCTTATTTACAACAACTACACATTGGGTTGTCATTATTTATGTACACTGGTGGTTTAAGACTGTTATGGGTGAGAATGAGGGGAAGTCTGTGCAACGGGCTGCAGTCACGTGATGTTTTTGTGTACACACTGTATGAGGGACACAAAATGAAACGGATAGAGATGAATAAGACAAAAAAAACAGGAAGAAAATAGGATTTCTGAGCAATTCATGGCTCAGAATTGTAATTATTTCCTCAAGGATTTGGACTGGACTATTTTCATAGCTTTTAATTTGAAGGAATACTGTGGCATTTAATCGTTCATTGTTTGTTTTTATCTCACATTGTCAGAATAGTGGTGAAGAAATAAAGACTTTGTTTTTTTTAAATGCCCAGGTGTTCCTTCAAATTGCAGAGATTACAAAGCTAGTGGTGTTTTACTTCCTGGAATGTATTAGTCCCCTGATTGGCGTCATCAATATATACACACTTTCTACAAACAGGAATAAATACAACATACACTGCTGTCGCATGAGCATCATCGATGTTGAGATGTTTCCACTGCTACTTGGTTTGAGGTCACAGGATGAAATTGAACATTATTGTAGACGTTTTTTGATTATTTAAGAATTCTGCAGTTGATTTGTCATGAATTTCTTTGGCTTTTTAGGTAAAGAAACTTTAGCTTGAGGGTAAAAATGAGCTTTAACGGTTTTTAAATCACGGGAGAACAAAAAAAAAAGAAGCCCCTGGCGGTTTTCATGCGACAGCAGTGAAACGTAAACACTGTATTACAGTTAAGACACAAACAGATCATGTCAAAGTTTTACACTCCACGAAACGGCATGTAAACCACACACCATGGTGTAAAACTTCATCATCCTAAATGCCAAAACACAACATACAATCCCTTTTTTTTTTCTTGCATAAAATAAATATGCTCTTTTTTGATGCTCGGAATATATTATAAGTTGTATTTTGTTTTTTTTTGTAAACATTATTTAGAAAAACAAAACAAGACAACATAAACTAACGTTAAAAACACGTTCAGTATTTCTTTTTTTTGGTTGCATAAATTAAATATGCTCTTTTTTTCAATGCTGCAAATATATTACATATACAATTTTCTAATTCCATAAAAATACTTTTATGTCATGTTTCCCAACCTCTTGTTGAACGGTCCGTTGATGTGAAGATACGCTTCCCCCCACAAAGTGATACAGAATTTAGACGTGATAAAACTGACGGATTTAAAAAGTGGAAAAGTAAAACATATGTTTAGTTGTAACTCTCAGTGCGTGATCTGTTTAGAGTTCCAGGTTGCTAGCTGCGGCGTGCGTGGGCTTTTAAGTGTAAGGCCAAGTTGGTCATGTTTGACTAAAATAAGTGGAAGGCACTTTTAAATTGGCACAGCTCCCTTTTTAAAAAAAAGGATGTGTTCACTTTCAGGATTCATGTTAGCAGCACAGTTGCTAACGTAGAGCTGGAGCCATCATTCGATTAGTTGATTGACAGAAATCCCAACTAATTGTTAGTTGCAGCCCTTAATCAACGAACATATGTGATTGGTTGGAACTTAAAGCACTTGATGACGTGCCTGGGATGTGGAACACAGGCACTCTGTGCGAACATAAATTCCCACAGTGGAGGTCTGTCAAGTTTATATATATATATATCCCATAATGGTCTCTGCTTATTCTTACTTTTGCTTTCCATTTAAATGGCACAATCCTCCGACTTTGTGACGGTTTTAAAAAAATATTCTTTCATGATTGTTTGGGCTAGTTGTGTATTTAAAATGATACTATATTTGTAGTAGAAATTCAATAAGGTGGTCCCTTTGAAATCAAGTATATTCAGGTGTGGAGCACCGCTGCTACTCCGGCTGTGGAGGATGGAGGAAGGAAGTCTCGTCGCGAGGCTCAATAAGAGGGACGATGGTGGACTGAGATTTTTTGGTCCGACTGGACGCTGATGTGAAGACCGCTGAGTTCAGGATCCTGGAGGTTTCTGGCTTTTTTTTTAGGGGTCAGAGGTTAGAGGTCATGGGAGGAAGGGCCGGGCTGTGTCAGAAAACCTCGGAGACTCCCTCTGGTTTGGTTTCTCTGCGGAGCAGAGAGGCATTCGGTTAATATTTAGAGGACAATGACACAAAAACATCATATATATATATAAATAAAAAATATAAAGTTGTACCTCAGGTCTAACTCGGGCCCAGTTGTCTGGTTGCTGCTGTCAGCTGTGTATCGGCTTGTCTGGATGTGGCTGTCTGACGGCAGCCTCTCCCCTTCTGATGTCACCAAACTCTCCTCCAATGGAGCCCCTTCGTTGTAGAAGAGAAGGCTGCGGGAACGGACTGCAACACACACACATACCCATGATGTCAATTCCACATTGTAATGAACTCAGCAGCCTCTAGGGGGCCCTGCTGGGTCCAGTCAAGCAGACGTTGCCTCAGCAGTCAGTGGATGACTTCTAGCCGAGAAGGAGCAGCACTCAACATGATGGCAGCCTAACCTATGATTACAGAAGGGGTTTCCCAGGGGTAAGTGGCTGAAGGAAGTTAATTTGTAAGGAAGTGGAATGCAGCGAGAAATGAAAGCTCCTTCACGAGACCAGACCTCTGGGAACTTCGTCTATCTTCCTCCTTCATGTGTGTTTATTTTGGAGTCATATTTTCAGTTCCAGTTTTTTGCTCTCCATCTAAGCGCGAAAGTTCATTATCATTCCCTTCGTGTTGTTGCAAGGCACTCTGGGAAATGTGTAAACGAGAAGTATGGACATTAAAAAAAGAAGGGTATTTGTAGACCTACCCTGACTGGTGGTGTAGAGGTCCGCTGAGGGAAGAGGAGGAGAGGAGGAGGGTTGAGAGGAAGAGGAGGATGAGGACAAAGAGGAGGTGTGAGTGAGGAAGGAGAGGGGGGAGAGGCAGGGAGAGAAGGAGCCCAAGACCAGGACGAAGCACACGGCCACCATCTGCACGGAGAGACGCTCGCATGAACTGAATGTAACCTTTGATTATACGCAGTCCAGAGGTGCATGAAGTCACACAACATTTACCATGAGGCATGTCCCGGTTTGAGTTGAGGCCATTTTACATGAGCGGGGGATAATCTTTCCTGAAACCAAGGACTGAAGCTTCTGGAGCTGCTGTAGGAGAGACCTGGAGGGAGAGAGAGGCAGAGGACGGTCACGGAGAGAGGAAAAGATTTGAGGAAGAACTCTATCTGATACTGTCGCTGTGTCGGTCAGCCAGAGAGGGTGACGGGTGGAGCGTTGGACAGACTACACCAGTGGAACCAGTAGAACACAGACCACCATGGGATCTGGAGAGCAGGGTTCTGATGGTATGAGCCGTCAGTGGCTGCGAGGACCCACTCTGACCACTAAGTGGCGCCAGAGAACCAGCTGCTGCTGTGAACCAGCCCTCGGCGGTGTCAGACAAGTCTTTTAACACATTTAGGGACTAAATGAAGGGAACCGCTGGGTCACAGACGCAGGTGGTGGAATAAACGGCGAGTCGCTGATGTTACAAATCTCCGTGGCGACGTCGGTCCCATGCAGCAACAGGCTGCAGCGCTGCCAGCTGCAATAAACTTATACTGGATGATGCTGAGCAGCATCACTCACACAGGACTTTGATGTAAAACCACAGTGATTTTCTCTTAAAGTTGTAGTGGCTTTAAATATACAGCGCTTCTGAAGGTCACGCTGGTTGACTTGGCGATGCGTAAAGATAAAGAATCATTCTATTCATATTCAATTATCATCAGCTAAAAAGGGAAAATTCCAATTTCTTATAATAATGCATTTTTAGTGGAGCTAGACTAGCAGTTTCCCTCTGCTTCCAGTGTTTGTGCTAAGCTACGTGCAGATGAAATTATCATCAATCTGACTCTGGAAAAAGAACAACAGATAAACATTCTCTGGAAAGTCCACGTTTGAGTGTGCTGAATTCATATTTAATGCGACCTGGAAGTGGAGTTATTTCTGTGCAAACGTGCACGGAACAAAACAACCACTAATAACTGCATTTGGGGGCATTTTTAGGCACAAGGAGCTTAAATTTAGCTCATTGGTTTAAAAACTCTCTTTTCTGTTTGGGAAACCTGCAAATATTCTGGCCTTTATGTGAGAGTGAGCGTGCTGACTCATGTCGTCCAGTAAGTGCCAACTCATTGTTCCTCTGTGGGGAGGTTTAACATCAGTGTGTGTGTGTGTGTGTGTGGTGGGAAGGGAGGGGGTTGCCTTCCATGATGAAAGCTACCGTTAACTCGCAGCTTTAATGACAGGCTCGGGGCCACCACAGACGGGCAGACATAGAGGCAGACCCCCCCTCAACCCTCAGCCCTCAAACGCACCACACCCACCCACCCATCTACCCACTCACTCCCGGATAATAGCAAGATCGGTTTCATATTGTTATAATCACAGAGGAGCTGGGCGAGGCTACACTTTGCTTACGGAGCAGACACATTGCTGCTTCGGCTCCTGTAATTATCTCGGGGGCTGCAGAAGGTTTTTTACATATAGAGCATAAACAAATATTTTATTCATCCAAGAAAGATGAATCGAAAGCTGGGTCTCACCTGTTGGCGGTCTCCAGGTTTTCTACTTTCCTCCACAGGTCGCTGTTTTCTGACGTGTAGCTCTCCACCCTGATGCACAAACACAAACCTATCAGCACCAATATGCACATAATATCATATAATACACATAATATCTCTCGTGCGACAGGTGGTGCCTTCTTCTGATCTTTAAAAACAACGAATGAATGAAGTTTCTCTCTCCCTTTTCTCCACTTCCAGCTTCTCCCACTAATCCTACATCTAATATCAACTCAAGATCTTGTCCATTCTGCGCTCCGTTACCCATAATCCTCCTGATCTCCTCCTATATGTTTGGTTTGAATACAGCGCATTCACACAGATTCCTTTCAGCGAGCCGTCCTGCTGTTCTCTCTCTGCAGGGATCGTCCCAATAATCCCGTCCTCATGTCCACAGAAGAAACAGCAACACAAAGAACGTTTTTACGTGCCTTCCTCTTCATAGCGAGGAAGATTAGGAAAGGAAGAGGAGTTTCTGTTGACCTTTAGTGATGCAGTACCTCCTAAATAAGGATTCTGTCCATCTGCACATTTACGCTTCGCCCCAGAAGGGAGTTGGTGTTTGCTGATGTGCTGCTTCCAATTTATTCCACTGCAGAACCTCGACATACAAAATCGGCCTCTCGACTAAACTACGGCGACCAGGTTCGGCTCGGCATCAGACAAATCTATCTTTCCTCTCTTCCGTCAGTTGCATAAAAGGCGGTTTATAAATCGCACAAAGACCAGCCAGATGCAAAGGTAAACCAAACAGGAGTGGAAAAGGGAAACATGTGGACAATGATTGTTTTTTTCCAAGTCTTACTTTTTCTCCAGACATTCCACATACTCCTTCTTCTTCCGCCGACTCTCCTGAGCCGAGATCTGAGTAGAAACACAAATATCAGCATGATTTTTCTAAGTTTCAG
This sequence comes from Chelidonichthys spinosus, assembly GCA_029853015.1. NCBI lineage: Eukaryota > Metazoa > Chordata > Actinopteri > Perciformes > Triglidae > Chelidonichthys > Chelidonichthys spinosus. The sequence goes on from CM056844.1 coordinate 4,017,821, forward strand.
ATTCTGTGAACAGCTGAGGTTTTTTTGGTAAATCAGCTGTGTGTTTTACCTTGTTTTTAATCTTCCGTCGGACCCTCTTCAGTGCCTTCTCTTCACCCTTGGTGAGAGGAAGTTTGTTAGGTACCGGGTAACCCTCGGCAACCAGGGTCCTCTTCTCTTCTTCCGTCAGCAGGAGGGGTCCTGAACCCTGCAGCTTCTGCACACAGAAACACAGCATTTCATCCATACGTCCAAAAGCATTATCAACTATTTATGTTGATAAAAAAAGACTGACTCATCAGCCTTCTCCCCTACAGAGCAACAGTACGGCTTTAGCCAATGAGTCATTAACCAAACCTGATGCGTTACTTAATGGCATTTGGACAAACGTGAATCATGTGTGATTCACACAAACGAAGCCAGACACCGAACCGATTGGTTTAATTGATTGGAGGCATTTTGTGAGCAGATTATCGGACTGATTCAACCTCATAAAGACATAAATGCACCCGTTTTGCACAGCTGTGTGGATCGTTAAATCAGCGGCGTTCTTCAACTCACGTGCGGCGCGGTGAGGAGAGGTGAAGAGGAGATGGCTGTGGAGGAGGAGGAGGAGGAGGAGGAAGAGGAGGAGGCGCGACCTCCTGGCCTCTGCTGTGGCTGAGGGGAAGACGGTGGCAGAGGGAGGTGTGGGGAGGAGGGAGGGAGGGAGCCGTCGCTGTCGCCGTGGTTACTGCTGGGAGGGGTGGGCGGGAGCTGGAGAGCGTCGTCTAAAAAAGGAGAGGAGGACGTTGAACGAGTGCTTCTACTTTAAATGTCTCTGCTTTGTGGGAGCTGGACGTGTGTGTGTGTGTGTGTGTGTGTGTGTGTGTGTGTGTGTGTGTACCGCTGGGCAGGCTCAGGTACTGTCCCATCTCTCTGGGCTCATCTTTGATGGCGACCGGCTTCACGCCGTCTTCACTGGGCTCCTGCAGAAACACACACAAGCAGCAAGTGAGAGCTCGAACAAAAAACCCGCCGACATCATCAACAACATCTTTGTCCGTAGCGTCTCGGCCGCCTGGTCGGATGCTAACCGTTTGTTTCCATGGCGACCCTCTGTGCGGCGGGGCAGGGCTTAATATGAGAGGTGGGCCTTCGAGAGGCTGAGGATCTAACCTTTGACCCACATCAGGCTCCTCCTGCTTCACCAGGATGGCTGAAAGGTCCTGGCTGAAGCTCCATTCAAATTCTGCGGGAAAAAACGAAATACCGACAAATAAATTACTTACAAATTGCTGGATAACTTTATTTTAACTACTTGTACAGACATGTTAGTGGGTCTGGTTTGTATTTGTGTCTATTCCAAGGTCAAGAATAAGCATAAACCTGACTGTGTTTCTCTTCCTGGACCTTCAGGGAGGTCTCCCAATGGGAAGTAGCGGGTAGCTTATAAATCACACTCTGAGAGAGCTTCCCCCAAAAACATTTGACTTTCTGACAAAACTGGTTATTACAGACTGCTGGACGTCTGTGGTGCGTAATTTGCCTCCAGCGAGTTTGATTCTACCCTGAAATAAAAGATGGGCTGAATCAACAAGTCTTCTTCAGGATCCTTCCTGAGATAGAAGACAAAAACGCTTGCTGGTGAAAATACACGTAATCGAGTGACCCAACGATGAGGTCTCTGAAAGGTCCACCATTTTTTATAACAATTTATCTCTACAGTGCACAGAAACCAAAACTCTTTATTGCTGATAAAGAGTTTCTCCGGTTTCCAGCTTAACCCATACTGGGGACTAAGATGTGGGAGTTTGGAACGAGAGGCCTCCTGATGGGTCGACCATAGTTGCAGGCTAACTATGTATGTGTGCTTTCCATTAAGGCCCCTACCGAGGTGAGCTGATGAGGCTCTGCTACAAGGAAGCTTCATGAGGAAAAAGTCCATCGAAAAGTCATTCGTTTTCAGTCGATATGAATATTTATAACTTTACATTTACCTTAAAATCAGTTTTTAGAGAGAAAATTAGTTGCATGTAGAGAAGGAGGGACACTTTGATGTTTGTCACAACACACACACACACACACACACACACACACAAGCAAGAAAACCCCGTGGTGTATGGAAAGAGAGTACCAGCAGTTTAACAAGACCGTGCTGCTGCTGCTGTGTGAACGTCATTATAATCACCTCCTGGTTCCCTAGCAACATGTCTGCTGGTAAAATGCTCTGAAGTTTACAAGCTGAGTGTGCTGGGTGGAAGCAGAGGGGGGCTGGAGGTGTGTGTGTGTGTGTGTGTGTATGCAGAGCTTTTACCTGTCCGTCACTACAGCACAGGGAGCGTCCATCATAAAAACCGGCCCTTCCTTTCTGGCGTCTTTCCGCAGCCAATTATCGGTGCAAACTCACCGCGGCGTCAAAAAAATTGATTTGATTAAATTTGAGTTGTTTATTTCAGCTCAGCTCCCGGATCAGTGGTGCACGGTGATTTGTTTCCTCTATCGCATGTCAGAAAAATGCCAATTCTAATTTCCCATAAGCCTCAGGTGGCGTCGTCAAAACGTTTCTGCAACTACAATCCAAACAAACCCGAGGGGAGTCCTCGTGTTAGAGGATCCGCAACCAAGGAAAGCGGAAAATTGACTTCATTGTCTGTTGATCGGCAGGTTTTCAACGCCTCCAAAACGAAGTGTAGCTCCAATACAGTGATGGAAAGTGTTAAAGTTATGTAACATGCTAAACTGGCTTAAGGGACGTGTGTCACCGTATGACAAACACAGCTGTGGATAATAAAATGGTAATGAGCAGCCGAGTCACGTCATTATTATTAATTAAATAATGAAATCTCACATATTCAAAGGCATGGGGAGTAAGATGTGCGCTGGGTTTTGTTGGGGCGGATCCACCCGTTACGTATATATATCCCCCCCCCACATGCTCGCTGTGAGCAGAAGCCTCCCCTAATGAGGCCGGTCCTGCTGCTGCGGAGCCTCGTTAAGTCCTCGACCACCGTTTCTTTAATGAATCCCAGAAGCTGCATAGGAAGCTCGTCCTGTACGTTTGTGTGGATATCACACAGAAGTGGGGTACTTCGTCTGAAAGCTCAATTTAGATTTTTTTCTTGGGAGATTGAATGGCGAGCTCTTCCGTTCATGCGACTGTTCCCAAACCCCCTTATTTGCATTATACCGAGGGAAAGGCATCCACCCTCTGAATGTCCTCGGCCTCTAGTTTGTGGTCGTAACGTTTCCTGAGGCTGTGATTATCTTAGAGGTCACCACAGGTCATTTTATACAGTGATGTCAACTTAGAAAAAAATGGGTCTCACTGCGATGAACTGGCTACGAGCGGGACGAACGTCATCACACATTAATACAGTTGAGCTCATTGGATCCATGAGCCAAAATGTACTTTGGATCCGTCGATTCCTTAAGTTTTCTGGTTTCATAGGATACTAAAACTGAGCTTACAAGCCTCCTAAGACATAAAGAAGGCAGGACAGTTCTTTCATCAAGCCCTCAAAGTATGTGCAGGAGGTTAAAAGGTCATTTCAGACATGGCGTTTCGTGTTTTTGTCCTTTCAGTAAATGTACGAGAAAGTAAAACCCGATCCTCTCCTCCAGCTACTTTACGGGATCTTTTTGGATGCTGTTAATAAAAGACAGTCTGCCAATGGGGCTAGTAAACTCGGGAGATCCCATCATGGAGTAAATGGCTAATGACCGATGCTCCTGGAAGTCCCAGGGGGCTCACAGCAGAAGAGGTGGCAACCGTGTTTGATCTCAGTGGGACGGCAGCAGCATTAAAACAATAGATGGAGCAGCGCGGCGGGTGGGGGGTGGGAGGGTGTAAAAATCCACCGCTCCTCCTGGATACAAGACCACAGGCTGAGAGGGAAGGAGAGACGGGAAAAAGGGAAAGTTGCATTTTTAAATTTGCATTTGTTTTGCCATATAGGGCTTAAAACTAAGATGTTAGATGCACTTAATATGAAAATCCTGCAGGATGATCGAGTGTTGAATGCCAGAGGGTTCCCGTCTGGACCTGCTGCTTTCTAAACATGTGCACGTTCGCCTACATTGTGCAGAATTAACACTGGACTGCAGCACTTTTCAGGACACAAATACGCATTTTGTTTCATCATCTGAGATGCAACACTGGCGAAGAGCTTGTACGTTGAGCAGATGCAGGTCTCCACATTTATTCGGGATGGAGTTCGACGTCAAATAGGCTGGAACAGATTTGAATCCACATGACGGGCGAGCGTGCGCTCCATATGTGAGACAAGACAGCGCACAAGCGACAGATGGAGGCAATGAACACGAGAAAAATACATAAAAACGGCCTTGAACTCGAGGCTGTCTAAATGTTTTGTTTCATGAGCTAATATATTATGTGGATGGCTCATTTCTAGCTTTTGTTTTTTCCATAACATCCTGTTTGGCGTGACTGGAGCATATATGTTTGGTTTGGATCGATGGGCGTGATTCTAACTATAGTCTGGCATTATTTTAGTCTCTGAAGAGCAAAATATGAGCTGAGGAAATATAGTGAACTGGAAACACGGGCAATTGTTTTTAGATGTCAGCTAGACTTTTTGTTGTTTTTGCTCAATGTGGTATTTTGGCAATCCAAGGAATCTGATCTCCATAACCAAGCGGATTTAATTGGATTAAGACAGAAAGCAAAGGAGAGGAGGAGTGAGAGAGAGAGAAAGAGAGAGAGACATAGACAGATAACCTGACAGAAGAGAGAAAGGGATTTTTCCGCTGGCTTCGGCGAAAGCTGCGGACTCAAAACCATGTGCTTGTCATAGCGTTGTGTGAGTCCATGTGTGTGTGTGTTAGGTGGGCAGGGCTTAGCTGGAGGAAAAACTGCTCAGACTGGGATCCTGCTGCTCAGACAGCAGGATCCCCGGGACAAACGGAGAACAGACAGGGGGGAAGACAGGTAGAGACAGACACAGACAGGTGGAGATAAGAGAGATGTTTTTATATCGCGCTGCAGCAGACACTTGTTCCTACAGGCACGTCTGACATGAAATATAATAGATCACAGATTAAGCCAGTCATTATACGACAGGCGGTGGTCTCAGCCAATCAGACCGTATACTATTTGACAGACCGCATGCTGAGTATTACATCATTCAGACCCCGAGCCAACCAGATCCCCCTTGGGGGGGACGATAAAGAGCCAGACTAAACATCAGCTGCAGACTTTAGGTTGGCGGCGCACGGAGATAAGGTTGCTTTAATGAACAGGATGACCTACCAGACTCATGGTCCATTTTGATTGACAGGGCGGGACTCTGGGGGGCGGAGTCCTCACTTAAAGAGTAGCTGTGCTCCGCTTGAATATCTGTGAGATTCAAAAGCCCCTTTCAGACATGGAAAACGTAACAATGGTGCCTGCGTCAGTCTGTCGGAGCGTGACGACACGCAGGGTTGCGTGGATCCGACAGCTCCAACAGACTGAGAGGAGCAACAGTACAAGAAGCGTGAGCGGGGACGCCGAGGACCAGCACGGACTCGGCACCTGCTAGGTGAGGCCCCGTCCCGAAGCAGCGGTTTTTTGGAAGAGGCTTTGGCAACGGGAAAGCGGCTCTCATATGGTGAGAAGGCTGAGTTTTAGCTTTCTGAATCCAACCAAATAATGGGATTTGGGGTCGTTTCTGCCCAGACGTTGGCTGCTGAGTGGAACAACTGGCTGCTGCGCTGCTGGAGGTCATCCGGGGAAACAAGGAGCTCGTCCAAACGAGACTATTAGTTACAGAGTTGGACACTTTGATGTTTCTGGGCCTAAAAAGCTCTGCGGCCGCCGACTGGAAACCAACATTTACCTGCTGTGATATGTTATCCTTCAGTTACGGAGAAATATCACTGCATTGGGCTTTTTGTGCATTTCTTACATCGTGTTCTTTTATTTTAAGGCTGCACGGAGCTGTGAGGAGAGTGGCGTGTGCAGTCTTTATGAATAAAAGGAGGGGCTGACCTGGGCTGCTGTCCTCCATGTCCATGTGCAGAGGTGAAGGTCTGTCTGCCAGAAGCGGCCGCTCTAATAGATGGTCGTCAAAGAAACTGCTGAATAATTCACTGCTGAAGTCGTCCATCTGGTCACCTGAGAAAGGCTGGGGAACACGACAGGGACAAACATGGAGGCAGAAGATTTACGTCAGCAATATATTTATAATGACAATCTGCTGTTTGTGGGTACAATCATCCATCAATTATCTTTATTTTCCTTCTTCAGACCAGGAAATAACCATTAAAATATAATAAATGTCATTTTTTGCTTGAAAAAGGGAAACTCATGGACTAATGGTCAGGTTCTCTGTTACAGCCGATCTGTCACAGACAGAAAGCTGACGACCCAGACGCCGTTAACGGCATGAAGAGTCAGTCAGTGGGGGAAAGCATTGATAGATTCATCCTCAGTCTGGTTGAGATGAGTCACTGAGCTGAGAGATGATGTTCTGGGAGCCTGGGACAGCATGGTGCTCTGATTTCACTGGTTTTCACTCATATACAAACACACACACACACACAATATGAGTCATCCTGCTCTTGAGCAAACATGCACAAAGTACACACACACACACACACACACACACACCGGGTTGAAACTAAGTGTATACACAAGTAAACTCTGCTTGGCTTCTCAGACAGACGCAGCCACAGCAATAACTCGATTTAATTTAACAACTAATACAAAAATAGATTTACACGTCTTTTCCCTGCAAATGAGCTTGAACTCATCCAGATTCAAGTAAGTTGAAGCAACAAAGACACGACCGGGATGATAAACACGACTTCAAAAGGCTTCTCGGCCTCTTTGCTACGCTACCTTCCAAGCACCTCACATAAAACCTGATGAGGTTCAGGCTTCGTCAGGCCTCGCGTCACCACATGTCCATCAGTGCAGCCGAGGAAGAGGAGCAGAGAGGAAACAGACCAGGAGGAAGGTGCAGGGCCGCGCTGAGTCGGCATGTTCTTTAACCGCCGTTCAAACGAGTGGAAGTCGTGAGTGTGTTTGGGAGGTCAAGCAACTCTGGGACGCACGCAGCTGTCTAATGCAACCACACACACACACACACACACATGCAGATGGTAAACACGGTGTCAAGCAACAGTATCAGTATTTGTGTTTGCACAAGATCTCAAGGCTCAGCGGAGCTGTGTGTGAACGCAGCCTCGTCCTCCACGTGCACGAGCGTCTTCAGGATGCCAGAAAACAATTCAGGAAGTCCCGGCACAATGTTTGTCGAATGCATCGGACCGTAAAACACCAGGATGTCAGACTGCATCCGGTCTGCTTTTCATGCCCACGCTGACGCTCCACACAGCTGGTGTATGAGGGTCAAAGGTGAAATGTTTTTATGAAGCGGTACGTGCAATATCCCTTTAAATAACCCCGAAAGTTCCCCTTTAACTCTGGGAATATAGGTCACGTCTAAACATGGTCACGCAAACGCTTTGAATGTCAATAGCGTTTGTTTAGGTGTGAAGTTATCATTAAAGTGATGTCTCTGAGCCTTATTATGTAGATAATGGGATTTTATTTCCGATGGGAGAAAAGGTCACCATCGCCGAACCGAGCGCTGCACCTGCATCACCTGACCTTCTGTTAAAGTTCATTATTGCTGTCGTCGTCGTCATTAGGACAGGAAGCTCAGCGAGGTTCAGTATTAGACAGCTGGCGGAGGAACAGCTGCTGTGAAGCGATGGAACGCGGGTCCGAAACCTTTCATTACCTGAACCCGCTTCGCTGGGAACCAGAATCATATTAGGGGAGGGGGGAAAAAAACGGTGTCAAAACGCATTTGAAAGTTTTTATAGGTTATTTTGGTGTTGGCGTGTCATTAAGGGGGACGGTGCTGAGATGTGAAACCACACAGAGAGAGAGACAGAGAGAAACCTGGGGAAGACAGTAATTATAAAAGCACAGGGCGACGCTGTTCTGCCTGTAATTAACAGTGTTGCCTCAACATATCGCTTCCCTCCCGTCTGGATGGTTCAGGTGAAACAGGCAGAAGGATCTGAACCAGATTTGCTCTCCTTGATGCAGCGATGTGAAGGAAGGCACAGGGATAAACTGGTCTGAGAGCCGGGGCCAAAGATTTGATGTCATTTTGGCCTGAATGCTGCAGTGGAAACCATCGTAAAGTCCTCAGAACATCATGTAAAACCAAAAGGGAAATACACTGTAAAAAAACAACGTTTTTATTCTCCCTCAACAAGTCATGTGGTCTCACATTCAGGCTTCGGGAGCCAACTGTAGTGGCTCCAGTTGTTCATATTCCATTTGTTAATATCTTAGTTTCCCCATTCTTGGCACCGTGAAGCTTTTTTGATTGGCTGCTATTATCAGAGCCTTCGTTAGTTGAATAAAGCTCCTGCACTTACGTTAGCTCTCCTCGTTCCTAATTCAATTATTACTCAGGTCAAATCATGTCGAAGGCATGATTTCACCATGATTTGATTACTAGCAGTTGCTATGGCGACACCCTTACACCAGGCTGCTGGAAACAATCCATCACAATAGACAGACTTCCAGATTTTAACATTTCACTGCATCATTACCCTCCAAGCCACACGCTTTAAGGGAAGCGTCATCGTCACATTTTCATTGTGCAGAACTATAAATCCTATAAATCAACATTGCACATATTTGCAGGTTGTAGCCTTGTAATAAACTCACATCAGACTACTGTTTCCATGGAGAGACTATCGGAAGAAGAGCTGCCATGATTATCAGCTGATGGATTGTTGGATCGGCTGGAAAATAATCCTGCAAATATTTAGATTTTCAAGAATATCTTTGTGTGTTTTGGACCTGAAAATAAAAAAAATTTTGTTCCGTTTTTTGTTGGTTTTTTACATGCAATCGTCTGAAATCGCCTGAATCCATTGGCAGAAGTCAATAAAAGAATGCCGGTTGAAGACGGAGACATTGTGTGAAATTAATATGCGAGCGACCTGAAAACATGGCGTGATTATACGGTGGCACCGGCTGCCACAGATAAGGGAATGGCAATGTTCTCTACTGTATTTGGCTTCGTGCGGTGGTGTGTGGCCGCAGTGGGTTGGCTGTGTTTGGGCGCTTTCAGCTGAGAGAGAGGAACAGAGGTTACAGCGGTGTGTGTGTGTGTGTGTGTGTGTGTGTGTGTGTGTGTGTGTGTGTGTGTGTGTTGGGACTGAAGTGAAGCTATAGTCCCCACTAAAACAGTAGAAGAAGTATTTTCCTTCACTCTCACACACACACACACACACACACTGCTGCATGCCTGCTCACATTCCATCTGGCAGCTCAGCAGCCAATCAGCAACGAGCATGCAAATGAGATGGGTGTGTCCTTTTAAAGCTGGAGTACAGGGTCTGAACGGAGAGTAGAATAGAATAGAATAGAAAGGAGAGAAGGGAGGGAATAGAATATGAAATGTAGAGGAAAAACATAGCAAAGGACAGAATGTCCAAACGTCTATCAGACTGTTTTTCTCTCTCGATTGGAATCAAATAAAAGACCCGACTTTGTGCATGTGTGTGAATGTCGGAGTCAGAGAGTCACAATATTTTGTCCAGAGCAGTCCAAAAAAAATATTCAATTTGCATTTACGAACCAGAGAAAAAGCAGGAAATCATCACATCTGAGAAGCTGGAGCAGGAATATTTTTGCATGACAAACTACTTCAATCAAAACAGTTGAATTGTACGTTCGTCAGACTGATGATGAATACTTAATGAGGACAGTTTTGTTCCATGTTTTGAAATTGGCTCTCAGGTGCGTTGCCACGGCGTTCACATCTGTATTTATCCAGCAAGTCCCAATTAAAATTAAATGATTAATGCTTCATGTGAATAATGATGTCATCCATGTGAACGGGTTCGGTGCACATGATGCACAACCTGTGCCTTTCTGTATCGTAAAAACTATTATGCACGAAATAATGGATATGAGGAGGCTTAAGTGTGTCTTGAGGTTGGAGGAGAAATACAGAGATAAATATGGGATCCTCCTCGTCTGCCTTTTCATCAGGTGGGGAGGTGAACCGGTGCCAGGACAACAAAGTCAGATCCCTTCAACAGGGCTGGGAGTTAGAGGGAAAACTTTTGGGCCCAAAGAGCTGAATGTCCTGAGAATATCTTCACAATATTCAAAGAAAATAGGTTTTAATGTCTGAGCCGTCCTGCGACTCTGCACTTTATAGTGTCTTTCGGCTCCTTGTTTTGGTTTTCAAATATGCATAAGCCTTTCCCATGTCCTCAGTGGTCCAGCCCAGCCTAGTGGCTTCACAGCAGAGTGGACTACTTTATTTAGAACAGGGACGAGGGGGGGGGGGTTAAACCACAAGCAGACTGCTGGGCTGACTCACTGACTAGAATAGAGGTCTGCTTAAAAAAAAGAAAGAAAAGAAAAGAGGGAATGACACAGAGGAGGTGAACGATGGAGCAGAAATAAAGAAAGAGTGCTTCCTGCTGATAATGTAGCGTTAAAGTGCAGCAGTCTGGTCTGCTGGGTCAAGCGTGGCGTGCACAGAGGGCACGGCGGCGGTGCACTTTTGGCATTTTGTGCACCAGGGGACATGCAGCACACTTGGGATGAGGAGGGAGAAAAGAAACCTGGTGTTAAAAGAGGAGAACGGTGGTGCTGATTCATGTGAACCTGTTGCTTCTGGATGAGGAGGAGAGAGAGAGCATCAGGGACAACAGGTGGGTTTAAAGGGGCTCGGTGATGTCACCATCATCAGATTTCCATTGCAACGATCTTAAATGTGTGCATTTGGATGCATTGTGCTGATTGGACAATATTTGATTAAAATATCCACAATTTAACAGTGCAAATCTTTATATATTTACTCATAATGAGCCTTTCATTGAGACAAACAGTGGAAGAAGTTAACCAGCGTGCACTCTCATCTGCACAATTACAGTAAGCACACATACGCACGCAGCCCCGGATGTCAGTCAGGATCTTAGCAGCTGCACCGCCCTCCCGAGGTCCGGCTCCGGGCGGAACAGGCGGAGAGGGGTGCGTTTGATTCACCGGACTTTAAATCCTGACAGCGGCTCGTTTAACTCACCACGTTCGTGAGGAAGTCTCCGTCGCTGAGCTCCTCCAGGTCCAACAGGTTGGTCCCGCCGGACGGATAGAGTTTCTCCGCCGTTAAACTGTCTAATATTGACTCCATCATGATTGCTTGCCTGCAGCTCCGCGGACGGACGCTCGCGCACTCACTCGCAGATGTCGCCAATTAACTCATTTAAAAACGAAAAGGGTTCGTTTTTCCGAGTCGAGCCGAGTCTCCGGGTCTCCGCGTGACGAACTTGAGAAATGTGGGAAACTATCACATCTTCTTCCTGCCGCTGCGGAGACGCTGCTATCCATCCAGCTGTGCGCGCGCGGCTCAGCCTCTGTCCTCGCGTGCGCTGGCGCTGCCTCTCCCACGCGCCGATGAATATTCAGAGAAGCTACGCCCCCATGTAGTCACATTACCAGCACGCCCTAAACACACAAATAATATTATTTTAATACTTGTACTTCGTCATATTTCACAGGGGACTGTTGTACTTTATAATCTATAGTTACTAATGACTTAACAGATAAATATTTTGTATATAAACTATTATGATGATGACTCAAATGCAGTAACTTGACCAACTATACATTGCATATAATTATAATAATGATATTAATAATGGTGATGATGATAAATAAATAATAATAATGAAGTTGATGATACTACTAATAATAATCATCATCATAATTATAATAAAAATGATGTAATATAATGATAGTATGACATATGACAATCACAATGATAGTATACTATAATCATTTTACCTGTGTCCATTTTAAGTGTCCATTTATGGCCAATACTTGTGTTTTTTTATTAAAATGAAAATTTCATGCAATGTCAAATAATACATTTCCATTCGTCTCACAGTAACAGTTTTATTGTTGTGTGTTGGAGGATTTGGAGAAAGACTGTTGCATTTAATGTCCTGCATGTATGGATTGGTTGGTTTGTTACAGCTGTATCTTCTTATCATGTGATTAGTGCTACCTCTACCTGATCAGAGCTCTAATCAGCCAGACTAAGTGGCCTTTAAGAGGCCATGTTGGGTCCATTTGTTTGATTTGTGATGTGCGTGGTGGCTCACCGGTACGACTTCCTGAGACAATAAAATGGAAAGGAGCCCTCGTTAATGTTATTAGTTCCACCTGGACTTGTCTTGCCCTGACAAGTCCAAATGTCAATGAAAAGGTCTAACAGCGGGAAGTGCAGGAGGGTGTGATGTGACCCCCTTTATGGCCGAGGGACTCGCTGACTTGAGCTATTTTAGTATATTTATAATAGAACGGACATGAGACGATCAATAGCAGACGAATGTGTGATAAATAAAACAGAAAGGGAGGGCTTCACACTGTCCAGGCTCACCCGACTCATCCCTCATCCTGTCCCAGATTGTTTCTCCTGTGAGACGGACAGAGATTGAAACTCTGTTGTGTTGCAGGAGTCCGAGGTCATGTTTGTGTGTGTGTGTGTGTGTGTTACATAATCTGGGTAGATTTCAGTCAAACAGGCTTTTTCCAACCCCTCTTCGCTTACTAGAATGAAATATCTCAGCAACCGTTTGAATGGATTGCCATGAAATCTACAGACATTCGTGTTTCCCAGAGGATGAACCCCAATGTCAGTGATTATCATGTGTTTGTGTGTAGTCAGCAATAGTTACTTACTTGATCTCCTGTCATTCTTCCTGGTTGTTCTGTTTTTTCCCTTATCGCCCCTCATTCCTCCTCTCTTGTTCCTTCTCCTTTCTCCTGCCGGGTATCCGTTTACGGAGGTGTCCCACCTCGAGGGACAGGGCGTCTCTGTCTTTTGTCTCCCACACACATCGGTGTTGCGTAACTGCGGTGACCTCCTGTTGACAACAATAAACCGATTTAATCCTAATTCAAATGTAAAGGTAGCCCACTGTGTTTGTGACCACCGGGGGAGCTGTGGAGCAATGTCTTCAACGAGATGACCCCTATTTTGTTTGTATATGTAATTCTGCTGATAATAATGCATATTGAAAGTAATATTTCAAAACAAAGGTCAGATGGAAGTCAATATTGATCATCAGATCTGAACAGCATCAGTGAGGGTCCACCGACACTACATAACTCACTTACTCTGAACCAATTCACGATTAGAGCAATACATTCATTTCATAATTCAAAATGAAGAAGCCATCCGAAGGCTTTCTGATTGGTCGCTTATCTCTTGATGCAGGTTGTGACAGTCAGCTCCCCGATTGGCTCCCGTTGTCATGATGCAGGTATGACTCATCTTCTATTCTGAGCCAAAGAGGTGACTCCGGGTTCTGACCTTTTGTCTCCTTGGGGACTGCTGTGATGTCATCGCCCCCCCCCCCTCTGCACATTCATTGTCTGCGTCTGGCCGTCTCTCTCGAATCCAATCAGGTCCTCCGGCATCACAGACGAGCATCAAGCCGCCGAGGCAGAGAGCACATTGTTCACGCCGTGTGTTTGAGAAAATGATAGGTTCCCTCTCCATCACACAATCGCTTCGAGCATCTCTCTCCTCGCCGCCTGACCTTGTTAACAGGCTTGGGCGTATTCACCGTGACAACCACTCATGCTGGTGAATATTAATTCAAACTTTGATATTAATGACTTCTAAACCGGTTGTCAGGGCCGGCTCAAGACCCCCTTTAACCATCCGACTCACCAGAAAACTACAGCCGTTAGGGTTGAAATATAAAACCAACGGATCCAAATTTAGTTTTTGCTTTTGCAGGGAATCCAAATGAAGAATAACTATAAAAAACAGCCAGTTTTATGGTCAATAAATGGTCAAAGCCTTGTTGTAACTTAAAGTCTTCCGTCATGGTTGATTTAGTGACCCCTATGGTGACTGGTGGTAACTGCAGGTGTATTTTTGTTTTAATGGGGAAAGGCGTACTCTGCCAGTAACAATAAAAAACTACTATGTTGCGGTTACAATGTGCCATAAAGAGTATTAGACAATGTGCACTTTAAAGCCAAACTGTAACTATCTGCACATTTCCATCTCTCCGGTTTGTACGCGGAGCCCGGTGGGGTTCTGTGGCCGGTGACTTGGGTGGAGTAGTTGCCGGTTGTGGGGGTGGACAGAATTGGTGGGGATGGAGAGTGAGCACACAGGCAATTTTCCCATAATGCCTTTACAAGTGGCAGGAGCTCTTCTTTCTTTCTCACAAACAAGGACGCCAAAGGAGGCCGATGTTTGGGCCTCCTCCCGTTACAGCCTCCCCTACTCTCCCTGTGTCTCTTTTTTTCCAAAGTGTCTGGCTGATGGTGGAGTTCAGAAGTTCAGAGTGAGAGATGAGGCGAGAGAGAGCGATACATGGAGAGAAACATAACGCCAAGACTGTAATCAAAGCCAGCCTCATTCCTTACACACTGTTATGTCACCTACACACACCCATGCAACACGAACAAACACACAGGATGTATATGAATATATATATTATACATTTTTTTTAAAATGACAGCCTGGCCAAAACTTTGCGGACGCTCCAAAGTTACACATGTGATTCTGAATCATCTTATTCCTCCACAAACAGGACAGAGGTCTCCATATGGACCAAAATAGTGTATTTGACACCCTGTGGTGAGTCTGCACCAGATGAAACGACTGCACCGCCCTCTACTGGAGAACGAAAGGCACGGCAAACCAGGACAAAAAGTCAGCTTCTGTCATATAAATAGCAGCTCTCTGTTTATACAACCCTGCTTCTGCAGTAGTGGGATCACGGTGCACACGGTGAGAGTCTATTACACCGTCATGCATGAACAGGAGTGCCGCTGTTGAGTGCAGTAAGAGAAAATACGTATTTGTAAATGTATTTTCGTCCTAACTGCACAGATATTTAATGTCATGACTTCAAATGGGAACGCCATCTGTCCTTGAATGTGTATTTGGGCCAAAAGGAGCAGTTCTGGACTCTCATCCAGGCCCATTAACGGTCCGCTGCTTTTAAAGGATACACTTCTCATATCCATCCTTCCTAAGCCTTGAACACTGTCAGAGTTCAAAATGTCTCCTCCGTGCGTGATTCAATGCATCCGTACGTTCCGTAGAGAGCTGATGTCAGGAAGTGAGACGGTCACCACTGCATGGTCTTGGATCGGGTCAGCTTCCTGGTGAGAGCGTGGCGGACAGTCAGCATGTAGGAGCGGCGGTCGGGCAGAGGACGCTGCTGGTCCAGAACCAGCCTGTCGGACACCAGAACGAAGACGTCAGGCTCCAACTAAACAGCACCGTATCATCAACATGACATCAGTATCGCAGTTATGGTCAGAACCGCTGTATCGCCACGCCGAGTTCTAACCTGATGAGCTGGAACACGGCTGCTTCCACGGACAGGACGGCTTCTGCCACCGACAGCTCCCTGAATCCACACCTACACCCACACACACACACACACACACACACACGCACACACACACACGAGCATTAGATGCACGCTTTTTAAATTTGAGAAATTAAAACAACAAACACACACCTTAAATCTTTGGCCAGCCTCTGCCCTTCCTCTGTCGTCACCTCCCTGCCGAGCTCCAAGTCTGCCTTATTGGCTACCAGTACTGTAGGGACAACTGGCACACACACACACACACACACACACACACACAGTGAGATAGGTAGTAAACCAGACAGTAAACCAGGCATGCAGGCATTTCCTGCAGATCACAGGATGGCCTACCAAACATGGATGTGTGTGTGTGTGTGTGTGTGTGTCAGACAGAGTTAGAGCAGACTGGACTGGACTTAAAGAGCAAACACAGTGAACACCCTGTTCCCGTGTGGAGGTCGTGTGGAGGTCGTGTGCAGTCGGTTCACTAGAATGTCATCTTCACACAAACACTTCACACATTTTTATCTTCACGCTACCAAACGACGTTAAAGACCCCGTGTGCAGGATTCGCCGTTGAGGTGTGGCGTCAGTGACCCCTACAGGATCATGTAATGAGGATGCCCGCCCCCCCTTACCCAGACTCTGCTTGGTTTGGTCGATGAGCTCCTTGAGGTGAGGGACCTCCAGGAAGCTGCGGCGTTGTGTGATGGAGTAGAGCAGCAGGAAGCCGTCCGCCCAGCGGATGGAGGACTCCAGAGAAGCCACGGAGCTCTCCTGGTGGGGGGGGGGCGGGGTTAGTGTGGGTTTAATCAGGCGTCTTCACAAACTTACTTAAACAGGAGCCCACATTTACCTTGCAAGCCACATCCAGGATCTCCAGGTCCACAGCTTCCTGGTCCACGGCCCGACTGCACCTGTAGGTCACCTCTGTGGGGGGGGAAACCATGTGACCTGTTAAATCCCGGCTGTGATGCGTTTCCTGTGTGTCAGTGAAGCCTGCGGATGAACATTTACCCTTTTTGCGGTCGTACTCGCCGATGAAGCGCTTGGTCATGAAGCGAACGCACAACGCTGGAGACACAAAACAGACACAAACAGAGTGAACTGCCAGAAACTAATAATCCTCACACACACACACACACACACACACACCTGATCCGTCCCCTTGCTGTGAGGATGATCCTCTTGGTAACGCTACCTGGCTTGTTTAAACAAGTGCTCTCTCCGTGTTTGGGTGGAAGGAGTCTGTTTGACGTCTGAGTCTGTGTTTCCTTTCTGGCAGGGCTCATTAAAAGCTTACTTAAGACCTGTTCAAAGATGTTATTCGAGACTTTACAGCTGGAAAAAGAAAAGGATGCATCGTCACATCTCTGTCTCGAGATACTTTGGATGTTATTTAAGAATAATCTGTCCTGTTCCTGCAGAAAAACAACTTATAAAGTCACCTACATGAGACTGCTCTTCTTAAATTACACAATGAGCACAAGGCGATTTCTAACAGACTTTTGTTTGACCACTAAAGACTTGAAGGTTAGGAGGAGGAGTCCAGAAACATTCACACTCACTCAGTGAGAAGGTGAGCTTCCCATATTTAGAAAAGCTGTCACCCTAAACGTGACCTTTTTATTCACTCGGACTGAAAAAGAAGCTACCGTTACATAACCCAAAATGTGACCCTCTTCCCATCCTGCCTACCTGTCTTCCCAGTGTTCGTCGCTCCCAGAATGAGGAGTTTAACTGGAACCATTTTCCTGTTTGACTCTTTGCCCGTCCGATGTCTGTCCCTGCATTAAAAACAACAGAAAACCTGCAGAAACTGACTTCATGTGACAATATCTACATGCAAAAATACACTTTGGGTAACGATAATACTGACCGTTGTGTTGAAATAAATTCCAGGTATGGAGAAGAGTAAAATAATAAGTGTGTTCAGTCTGAGACACGAAGCAGAGGGAATGAAGAGATGGGACTGTCTCTCTCTGTTTGGTTACAAGAGCTCTCTCTCCCTCCCTCTCCCTCTCTCTCTCTGAGTATATGACAAGAGCTATTTGTCTGGAGCAGCTGGGTCCAACACCACCAGGACCAGGACCAGGACCAGGATCTACTCACATGTAAACACTATTTTTTTTGACACACGGAATGAATGAAAACCACTCAGACGGAAGCAAAGACATTTGGAATATTTTATTCATATTTTCATATACGCTTTATTAAACAAAGCTTGTTCACGGGAGTGAAGACCATTTAACTGTATAAGTACAGGCATCGGAGACAACTTTAAATTAAGGAGCGACACAAGGAGGCGTTCAGCAAACGGACGGCTCGTCGACGGCGGCGGCTCCTTCTGTCACTGCTTTGACACATTTGGCCATCGTCTGGGACGCCCTGCTGATGGAGTCTGAACACGGAGAAAAAGGGACGCAGTGTAAGAAGATTATATTTACGTTTTTTAAATTTTTAAAAAACAGCCACTTGCCTGTCATGTAGAAGTCCTTTGCTGTTAGCTGAGGCGGCACCAGAGGAGCTGCTACGAGGTCCTGGTTCACAGCCTGGAACACAGAGACGGGTCATTTTATCAGTCTGTGTGTGTGTGTGTGTGTGTGTGTGTGTGTGTGTGTGTGTGTGTGTGTATATATACCTGGGCAAGTTCGTTGGCCTGTTTGAAGTAGTTTGCCTCCTCCACGTCGTCGTAGCGGACCAGGTTGGGAGAAACCTCGGCCAGTCTGCATCGGACCGCCTCCAGAGAGTCGTAGGGTAGCGCCACGCCGGTCAGCTGCAAACGCACAACAAAAAGGCATCGCTTTTAATGACGGTGCCTTTCAGGGATCAAATTAAAACATCGGCACGTGAGCAACTTCCTGCGTACTTCGGACACGGCCCTGATGATCTTCCAGTCCTCTCTCGCCATCCCCGGAGCGGTGACGGCCACCCGGGTGTGCTGGCTCCGGCCTTCCGTGTTGACGTACGTGGCGTTCTTCTCCGTGTAGGCAGCGCCGGGCAGGATGATGTCGGCCATGGGCGCGCCAACGTCCCCATGGTGACCTGGAGGGGTTGAACAGTATCCTTAATGCCTTCCAACGTCGTGGTTACCGCCCAGTGTGTGTGTGTGTGTGTGTGTGTGTGTGTGTGTGTACCCTGGTAGACGATGAAGCTGTCTTTAGGAAGGTCGGCCCTGGTGATGCAGCCGGCATCGGCTCCCAGCAGGAAGAGCACTTTGGGAGGGTTCGCCCTGATGGCGTCCACGCCAGCCTTGTAGCCCAGATCCAACGCAGCCACCTGACTGGCCACTCTGCACACAGGAAGTATGAACAAATAATTCATTCATATATTAAGATTTCTCGACAGCTTCGAATGAGTCGGCCCTCATGAGTACGAGTCGGACCTGTGCAGGACGTTGAGGACTTTCCACCCCTCTTCCACGCCGCTGCTGGTTCTGGCGTTCTGAGCGATGGTGGAGACGGTGCTCAGAATGGCGGCGCCGTCTTCTCTCTGCAGAGCGCTGCTACCCACGAGCACCACCGGGCGCTTGGCAGCCGACAGCACCTGGAGAGGAATACGTCAAGTCAAAGTTACAGATGAAAGTTCAGAAATCAGCAGCGAAGCGTCATCGAGGAAACGGGTGCGTGAGCTGATTACCTGGCAGAAGGCGTGTGAGCCGTCAGCGAGCGCCTTCAGGACTGAAGTCTCCTCCCCCAGATGGTCGTATGAGTAACTCAGATCAACATTGTGACCCACCACGGCAACACGCAGCTCATTATGTAGCCAACTGACGGAGGAGGGGAGAAAGATTACACGACTCTGATATTATCCAGTAACATTAAAAGAAAAGGGTTTCCAAGAGGAGGTTTACCTCTTTCGGATTCTGGCGTTGAACAGCGGCGCTTCGTAGCGCGGGTTGGTTCCTACGAGCAGCAGCAGGTCACAGTCCTCGATGCCGGCGATGCGAGAGTTCAGCAGGTAGTTGGAGCGCAGGTCGGTGCTGCAGAGAGAACAGGAAGTTGTGGGAACCTGCACATTATTTATAGGTACATTTAAAATCCAGACCGACGTGGTCTTACCCGGCCCCCGCCATCGGGAAGAGCTCCTCGGTGCAGAGGTTTTCTGAGTCGAGGTGGTTGAGGAGGTCTTTGAGGGCGACCAGAGATTCAGCGTCAGCCATCCCTCCTGCAATGGCGGCTACCTCGCTGCCCTGCACACTTTGCAGCTACACACACACACACACACACACACACCACACACACACACACACACCACACACACACACACACACACACACACACACACACACACACTTTTTATTCATATGAACACAAATACGATTACACATCCAAAATGTCTCCTAGCAACAAGAAGATCAAACTTACCGCTCCAGCAACACGGGTGAGAGCGTCCTCCCAGGTTGTCGGGGTCAGCTGACCTGCATCATTCTTTACCATTGGCTGGGTCAACCTCTGCCTCTTCAGACCATCGTAGGCAAACCTGAGGACACGGGATCTTCTCAGTAGAGCGACATATCTGAAGTTTTTGACTGCATCAAGCATTAATTTTTTTTTCCCGGCTTGGGTTCGTTTGCGTTTTTTACCGTGTCTTGTCGGAGATCCATTCTTCGTTGACGTCTTCGTTCAGCCTCGGCATCACCCTCATCACCTCCCCTCCTCTGGTGCTCACCACGATGTTGCTGCCCACAGCGTCCAACACATCAATCGACTCCGTTTTCCTGCAAAGACAGCAGGAGACCAAGTTAAAAGGAAACAGTCTGACAGAATCAGGAGCATAACTTAAAATGTAAGTGACAGCCACTGTTTTGTACGGTGATCGTATCGGATGCTGTTGCTACCTGGTCTCCCAGGGTCGTGCGGTGAAAGCGTAAGGTTTGGAGGTGAGCGCTCCGACGGGACAGACGTCGATAACGTTGCCTGACAGCTCCGACATGAACATCTTCTCCACGTACGTCCCGATCTGCAGGTCGTTTCCTCGCCCTGTCGTTCCCAGGTCTTCAACACCTGCAATCTCACTCGCAAAACTACAACGAAAAAAACAAAACAGAAAGGAATGACTGTGCTGATGGAGGATCTCACATATTTCACCACTCACAATAGCAGTGAACACTGTGGTGAATATAAATACGGACGCACTTACCGGACGCAGCGGGTGCACTGGATGCAGCGGGTCATGATGGTTTTGATGAGGGGCCCGATGTTCTTGTCCTCCACTGCTCTCTTCCTTCCATGAAACGACTGCGGTCCGAACCAAACTGCATGGACTGATCCTGAGAACGCAGCAGGCAGCAGCGTTAGCACAGTTGGAAATAGTGATCATCATTTTAATGAAGGTTCAGTGTAAAAACAGTTACCTGGAGGTCACACTCTCCTCCCTGATCACAAATGGGACAATCCAGTGGGTGATTGGCCAACAGGAACTCCATCACTCCCTCTCTGATCAGACACACGGGTCAGTTTTAACAGTTTATTCACTTTGGTGACATTTTTAAACATTGGAATCCCGTTTGAATATTTAAGCTTGTACCTGGCTTTGCGTGTCTTCTCTGAGTTGGTGAGGATGTTCCAACCTTTCATGACGGGCATGGCACATGCTGCCACGGGCTGAGGAACACACACACACACACACACACACACATCAATTAGATTCATTTACAGCCCTTTCAGTGTCTAGTCTAATGTTTCTGTTTCTAATATTTTGTCTAAAGTTATCGACCTGACCAATTACGTGCACTCGGTTACCTTTGGTGCTTTCTCGATCTCCACCAGACACATACGACAGTTTCCCGCCACTGAGAGGCGCTCATGGTAACAGAACCTGGGGATCTGGACTCCTGCCTTCTCACAGGCCTGATGGGGTAGAAGAGAAGATTAGGTGGGAAAATAAAAAATATACAATAATGCAAATACAAATACAAAACACAGACAGTATGAAACATCTGTATTGGTCTTACCTGCAGCACAGTAGTTCCAGGCTCCACCTCCAGCGATTTCCCATCTACAAACACTTCCACCATGTTGCTGGCAGCGCGCACTGGAGTACGCACTACGTGGACACACAAAGGTCAGATTTTCTGAGATGAAATGACACCTGAGAAACCAAATTAATCTAAAAAAAAACTATGCTCTTTCCCTAATTGTGAGACAATTCATGCCAGGGGAATGAAGCATAGGACAGATACGTTTGTACCTGAAAACTAATAAAAACGCACTGAACCCAAAATAAAAGGAAACTATTCATGGGATGCTTGTGAAAATGATATAAGACAGGTAAATATTGCCTGATAAAGAGTCTTACCAGTATTGGAGGGAGCCAGGCTGCTCTTGGCAGCCCCGGCGAGAGCCCGACCGACATTTGGCAGTCGCAACATGACTCTGTGACAAGAAGACAGAAAGAATACGAGTTAACCTTATTCTGATATTACATGTCGACGATTATTTATATTCTCACAGATTAATTTAGCATTGATCACCTAAAATTTGCTGCTTCTTTCACCTCAATATAGAGCGCTCTTATAAAGTTTGTACATCTCTTGAGGTTTCTGCACATTATGTCTGGGATCTATAGTATGTTTCTATCAACATAACATAATATTTTAAATCAAGCAAATCCCAATAAATTAAAAGTATTCAGCCTCTTTCATCAGTGTTGTAGATTCACATTGTAAACATTAAAAGTGATGCTCATTTTCAATATATTTTGGGTTGAAATCTTGGATTCTACAACAAAATTGTGAAATATTGCCCTCATATCCCAAACTATTATATTGGAACCTCCCCTGGTGGTTGTTTTTCAGATAACCTTACAGGACAATCTAAAAAAAATGCCTTCAAGTTGAACCAGAGCCACGTTAGCTAATGCTAACTAGCCCGATAGCAGTCACTGTCAACAACAACAGATGATGTGGCTGTCACTCGACCGCGTAGTTACTAGGAGGAAGAGCCCGATATCTGTATTATCACAATGTTAAGGACTTTATTACGGTTTTAAAGCGGAGGGAGAAGAAGCATGTAGCATGGAGCTCCCGATGCTCACTGCTGGCTTCAGGCTAACAGCGTTAGCTCGGAGTACTCAAGGACACGGACATTGCAATGTTATAATGCGTTACAGCGGGTATTAAGGTCAAGCACATACTTTTCAACTGGATTTGCAATTAAAAAACTAACGCATTCACATATTAATAATTGCATGATACGTTTTACGATTCTTACCTTTCGCTATTTGGCCTTCTTGACCAGAACAGCGGTGATCTTAGTTGTTCTCTATACTAGCAAATACAGCCAGGGCGACATTACCGGAAATAGCAAGGTGTCCTACTTCCGTTTGAAATGGCGTCTCAAATTTCAACATAAAAGTATATCTTCACATACTTAATATAACTACTATAGCATACACCAAAGTAAATGTAATGTATATTTAATGTGGTATAGTGCTAACCACAGCCCATGCTGCAGTTATTGAGGGAGACGTATGCAACATTATTTCTGTCGATATTTATTTTATTTAGTTTTTTTTAAAACGTATCTACCCCAAAATAGGTTTGCGTCACAGGTATAGATTCTCTTTTTATTTATTTATTTATTTATTCATGAGGAGATTCGCTCTCGACTACATTTCCCGTGACGCACCGACGTACACCGGAAGTAGCTACGTGTTCGTTTTCGCGACAGTTCAGGAAGCGTCTCTACAAAAAAAAACAGCCTCAGAAAACGAGCAGGAGTTGGTGCTTTCTCCTGTGAAGGAGTACAGCAGAAACAGGTGAATATGATTCAGAGTAAAGAGGACGTTTAGTGGGTTAGCTAATACATGTACTGAGTCTACTACGAATAAGACTGGACAGCTCCCCTCCATTTTATTACACTGGTTAGCAGCAAGCTAACAGCGTCTGCTAGCAAACACGGTGTCAACTGACAGAAACAGAATATATATTTGTTTGTGGGGCTGTTACTGTGTTTCTGTGTTGTCATTATTTTTTGAATCTGTTTGCCAAGCACACTTTAAAACTGTTCACTCATAGTACGGTTTGTAGCAATATTTGTATTGGTGTATTATAAGTTGACATATTGGACTGTTATGTTTTTGCAAACCTGTCATAACTAATGCACAGGAATTGGTTTAGAGTAACTTCCCTAAGTGTTTGTAGGACTTGGTATCCTCTATACTATGGGTTTATTCTTAATTTTATGAAATACCTTAAAAAGTGGCAGAGTAGCACCCTAACCCTGATATAATCAGAATACAAGATACGTGACAGGATAAACTATAATCTAATACATTTATTTCAGTTTGGAAAAAAAGGTGCAATATTGACTGATTGTGGAGGAACCCTGCTTTACTTGAAGTGTGTTTGAATGCATTTATACCTTTTTGGAGGATGTTTTAATAACATAACATGCAGCAACATGAAGGAATGTTAGGCAAAAAGTTTCTTCCTGACCACAACAAAATACACAATGTATGAAGAGTAGGTTCACATCAGTTAATTGTACAAATAAGTTTAGTTTCTTAAACACATAGTTTCCAGTGCTCATCTTCCTCAGGATGTTGTTCTTCATCTCTCATTCTTCCCCTGCACGTCCTTACCTCCCCTCTCTCTGATATCCAGCACCATGTTGCCGACCGTCTCGCCGCCCGGCAACGGCGCTCTTGGTTCTAGGGACGCGGCACGTCACACGGCAGGCGCCAAGCGGTACAAGTACCTGCGGCGGCTGCTCCATTTCAAACAGATGGACTTTGAATTCGCCCTGTGGCAGATGCTCTACTTGTTCACGTCACCTCAGAGAGTCTACCGCAACTTCCACTACAGGAAACAGACCAAGGACCAGTGGGCCAGGGACGACCCGGGTTTCCTGGTGCTGCTCAGCATCTGGCTGTGTGGTAAGTCTGTAACCAGTGAAATGTCCAGTCCTGATGTTGTCACTGTTGAGACTGAGCGCTCCCTCGACTCCTCTGCAGTGTCAACGATAGGCTTCGGTCTGGTGCTGGACATGGGAGTCGTAGAGACGCTGAAGCTGCTGCTGTGGGTGGTCTTTGTGGACTGTATAGGAGTTGGACTTCTCATATCAACCCTCATGTGGTGAGCCGTGGATTTGTCTAGTTGTGACTGTAATTGAGCGTTTATTTTTTTAACTCTAAGATGCACCCTTGACTCCATCTCAAATGTTATTTATTCTGTCACTTTTCAGGATTATCAGCAACAAGTATCTGCTGAAACATCCCAGCAAGAATTTTGATGTGGAGTGGGGCTACGCATTTGATGTTCACCTCAACGCCTTCTACCCCCTTTTAGTCATCCTGCATTTCCTGCAGCTCTTCTTCATCAACCGTGAGTAGATCACAACTCTATCATATGTGGCCTTAACTTGTGTGTTTATGTCTGAATGACTAAGATTAAGTATTACACCTGCATCCGTCTTTTATCACCACATGAATTAACAGGTTGTTTTGTGTGTTTCAGACATCGTGGTAATAAACGCAGACTGGTTCATAGGATACTTTGTCGGGAACACTTTGTGGCTGATCGCCATCGGTTACTATCTCTACATCACTTTCCTAGGATACAATGGTGAGATTTCTTTCACCCTTAAAAACATTGCAGTGAATAGATCAGGTTCATTAGTTCTGGTTATATTTAGTTCTCAGTATCCGCTGATGTTTTGCTCTTGTTTTCTCCACACAGCTCTTCCCTTCCTGAAGAACACGGTGGTGCTGCTCTACCCCTTCGCGCTGCTCGTGCTCATCTACGTCCTCTCTGTCTCTCTGGGCTGGAACTTCACTCGGGGTCTCTGCTGGTTTTACAAGTACAGAGTCCAGTAGGACCAGTTTGCCTCCGTGGCTGGACACTAGTTGGCTCTGGGCCGACGCTGCTTCAGCACACATCTTGGTAACCGATCCATTTCCAGCTTCTGTCGGTCCACATCTGCTCGGGAGGGACTCTCCGTAAACCGGGGCGCTGGGCTGGTCGACGCTGAGCGGGTCGACTGGACTCTCAATGGACTGTTGATTTTCTGTTTGGCTCTTTTGTTGAGCTGGAGCTCCGAAGTGAGCGATGTGTTTGGACTAGTTGCAGAAACGGAAGCTACGGCTTTTATTGTTCTTTGTTTGTATGATTTGTAAATATTCTGGCAGGTTGTAATATATGCTCACACGGATGATTGTGTCTGAAGATGATCATTAGTTTCTCTCAGTTTTCTTATAAAAAAAAAAAAGAAAAGAAATCCTGCTTATTGGAGAGAAAAAAGGAAAGTGGTGAAACCTGGGATGGACAGTATTTTTCCCCCCTTTTCTGTTTTTTCTTAAAAGTGTACATTCCAAAGCACTTTCAATAAAAGGTTTTATTAACTTAGTTTGCCTCAGTTTTGCTTTCTGTAAGACGAAATGGATTGTAAACAAATATACTCTTAAAGATGCGGTGTCATGCTTTTCTGCTGCAGAAACTCTGCTCCTGAACTGATACAAACAACTCAATTCAAATCTTTTATTCCGTAAAGGTGTGATGTCACCAAGTTACACATTTGCATAAAATCTTCCAAGCCACTTGTGTGTCCCGCCCTCAAACAAAGCTAGTCTGAGTTTAGCTTCATGCGTTTCCATGGTGAACCCAAGGAACTGAAGAAAAGCCGACAAAACCGTTGCTTTATATGTTTGACGACCTTATTATGTTTCTACTTCAGTGCGTTGGTCAGCATCTGCTTGAACATCTCTGTGTCGATGTTCTTCATGATGAACACCTTGTGTTTCTTGTTGAGCAGCTCCATGTAGTCCACCACCATCATGCCTCGGGTGTAGGTCCCCTCCAGCTCCACCGACACCGCCACCTGCAGGAGGGACAACACATAACCGTTGGGAGCGCTGCGTGAGCGGACGCGTTTTGTACTTGAGAGAGGAGGAGCGGGCGCTCACCTCGTCCCACTCCGTGATGAACTTGTCGTCGAGGGCGGCGGCCATGGCGTACGTGTCGCAGGCGTTGAACCCTCCTCCCTCTGTGATCTCCTTTTGATATTCTGCTGACCGAGCTCTCTGCGGAGACGTGAAACAAACACCGCGTTGTGTGTCTTTGACCCCCTAACTCACAGGATGTTAGACCCCCCCCCCACATCCTGCACCTTCTCACCTTCATGGAGAGCTCAGTGATGCTTTTCATGAAGGCGGCCTTCTCGGTCTTTTGGGCCAGCCACGTGTCGCAGAAAGACTGAGGGAGGAAAACGGACATCGACGTGTCAAACAGAAAGATTTGTCCCATATTTTTTTTTTTCTTGGGGTCGTGTGCTCGGCTGCTCACCCAGGGGAGGCTGTTCCTGCAGGTGAACTCCCAGGGGGCGATGTAGGTGGGACACTTGTAGCGGTCCAGCACCACGTGGGCGGCCTCGGGGTCGGCCACGAAGTTAAACTCCCCGCAGACCGTGGTGTTGCCTCTGGCTGCAAACACACACACACACACACACACACACACAGAGTCATCGTTCTCAGTCCCCTGAGGTTGAATCACACGAGGTGAATTGGGTCTGAGATGGATAACGTACAGTCGGTGTTTCCTCCCATGATGTAGAGCGCCTTCAGCTTCTCTGGGAAGGAGGGGTCCAGCTGGACGGCGACTGCCAGGTTAGTCAGGGGCGCCACGGCAACCAGAGTCACCTGAACAAAACCAAAAATGTCTTCTAAGGATCCAACATGAATCAATCATGCAATGAAAGCCCCTTTTTTTATGTGTTTGTCTCACTTCTCCAGGGTTTTTTTTGACAAGCTTGATCAAGGCCGTCACGCCTCTTTTCTTCTGGAGCAGATCCAGACCCGGAGCATCTGGATCCGGGACGTCCCCCAGCCCGTCCTTCCCGTGGTAATCACCCGCGTGGCGTTTACGGGCCAGCAGTGGCTCTGAACATCCGCGGTACACGGGGATCTGTGGTCCAAACCCAGCTGTATTAGTACCGTGTATGTGTATGTGTACATAAGAAAGTGTCACAGAGACTTACATCCAGCCTTTTGCAGACTTTCAGGACGCGCAGCGTGTTCTTGAGGACGTTCTCCAGGGGGGTGTTGCCATGGCAGCAGATGATCCCCAAAATCTCCACATTGGGGTCAGCGATGGCCACCATGAGGGCCTGAGCATCGTCCACCCCGATGTCTGCATCAAAGATCACCTTCTTCTTCATCCTGCAGGCAAACGTCCGTACGTGTGATAGAGTGTCTTTCAGCTTGTTGTTTTGGGACGACATTGAAACTCTTGTTTTTATCTCTTTCTAAAACCTCGACTCGACAGCTGCTGCCTGATTCCCGATAAAACCGAAAAGGAGGAACGTTTTGTTCTGACTTCCTTTGTGGCGAACAAGTTACCTAATAAAATGGCGCCATCGTAATATGAAGCAATGAGCTGTAACTAAAACCTTTACTTTTAAGGAGTGGCGTTTCAGTGCAGCACATATCTGCTTCACAGTCCAACAAAGCCTTTTATTCAGATGAAATTCTGAAGCAATTTAAAAGTTATTCTGAGCCGTTTAAAACATTGGAAACACGCTGATATTATTATAAAAAAGAAAACGTGAAATAACTCACCTGTTGGAAGGAGCTTGACTCATGTTTACCGCCTTCTGCATCGTGAGCTGCTGACTGCCTTCACCAGAGGAGCCGCCTTTTAAAAGCCTGGGGGGGAAGAGACGACCCACCAATGGGTGATCTCCTGCAGGAATGCTCATAAAACTAGTTTTTTTTTAAGTTAGAGCGGTGTTCTTCCAAGGAAGACGGATAAAGGATCTATCAATTATACATGCAGATTGATCACTTTGCGTTGGAGGTTGTTTTGGGAGTGTCATGTGGTTAAAAAGGAATTTTCTTTGATTTTTAAAGATTACTGTTCCAAAGAATCTGACATTCAGGAGACTAAATGTCGCAACAAGACACAGAAGTATTCAGTGTTCAGCCAAGTGGGAATATCCAAAACAGCTGTAAGTAATGCAAAACATACAGTAATTCGCTACAGATTTATCTGCTTTTTAATGCATCAATAAAATGTGAAAGAGGCGGATCCAACTTTAGAAAGTCAACAGGCTCACATGTGGGCCTGCAAACATAAAGGCCCGGCTGTGGCAGGGTCGAGGAGCTTTAAGGAATCTAACAAAATGTTCTGAAAGTCGATAGAGAATGAAGAAGGGAATGAGCCGTCCAACCTGAAGACAACAAACACACAAGTGCTGGTGGAAATGAGGCCAAATCCCACCTGAGGTGTGTTACTCCACCTCGACACTCCTAAACAAGCTTCCTTTTGTTTACTTTTCGCTTCCTTTCAAAGAGGCTTTTTAATTAATTTAAACGCTGCAACGAGACTCAACCGTAACATGCAAATCTTAGGACTATTGAGGGAGGGGGGGGGGAGCATTAGAACAAATTAACGTGTGTTTTCAGATAAGGTTGTCATTCAGCCTTAAAAAAAGACAAAGACATTCATTCTAAAAGGACCAGCAAGCTGTTTGTTGAGACTGAAAACAAGTTTTTCAACATTTTGGGAGCGTGTCTCCTAAGTAGGCGCGGTGCTTCTGAGGTGAACATGATGTTATATAACATATTATTTGGGACCAGATGCAGTCAGTTTTGGCTGCATCCCAGTTCCCCATGCGAACCCCCCTAGAATGTCCTGTTTTATGGTTCTATACGTGACTCGACAGCGACGCCCTGCAGGCTTGAAACGGGTTCACCCTGACGATGAGGTGAAAACAGACCCAAGTGTAGCGTCTGCTGGCACATTCCTGGCACTTACTATCTCTTATGTGCAAGAAGCTGAGCTCTAACCTTCAATCAAACCGTGGGGGACCTCAGGGGCTCTAGATGATGCATCCGGCAGAACAGAGTGTCCCACATGTGTGCTGTTTGCACAAAGACAAGTTGAGAACAGTGTTTAAAGTCTAATTACACACAAAAACACACAAAACAGGCAGAATGACGTTCTTTAATCGTACATTTAAAAAAGGAAATGCATCGCGGTAGTTTGATTGGTCCACCTTCAAGAAACGCTCAGTTTAACTGGATCAAAAACATAAAAACATCTTATCTCTCTAAACCAGAGTCCATTGGAGCACTTCATTTCCCAGACTCCTCGGGTCTGGGCTTGGCCAGGTTGGCCCTGACCCGGGCCTGGTCCACGGCGTCCAGCAGGTTCTTGGAGTCCAGCGCCAGCGTGTGAGCGGCCGCCAACATCTGCCGCTGGCACTCCTCCTTCAGCGTCGTCACCGAGTTCTGCTGGGCCAGTCGCATCTTGGTGATCAGCTCCCCCAAGTCCTTGTTCAGCAGCTTCTTGGTGCCCTCGATCTGAGACATGACATATGATGAGCACTTTTCCCGGTTGCTAGGCAGCGGCGTGTGAAGGTTGAGGCCTACCTCCGTTGTGACTGAGCTGTGCAGAGAGGGGAGGATCTCGTCGACGCTTTGGATCAGGCTGCGGAGAGTGATGCCCGCCGCCTGGATGAGGGAGGGAAGGAGGGATCCACCATCATCTCAGCCCAAAACTCAAACAGTCATGTGACACTTGATGGATGACCCACCTTGACGGCGTTGGGATACTCGGAGGCGGGCAGTGTGTTGACGTCATTCTTCAGCTTGACCACCTGTTTGACCATCGCCATGACGCCGGTGTAGACCTGGTCACCCGATCGGTCCAGCTCGGCTGTGGGCCGAGGCTGCAGCACAAGACCTCCTTTTAAATGGCACGTTTTATGGCCATTTAAAATACTAATAATAATAATCCTTTTATTTGTACCTGTGTGACTGCGGGAGGCATCGGGGGCTTCTCTGGAGGACCTGATGGGGACAGAAAAAATAATGCATTTAAAAAAAAATCTTAAATCTGCTGTACGAGCTGCAACTTTTAAACAAAAAAACATCTATGTTGTTCATCTCTCACCATTTTCTGGGGGGTTTTCAGGAGGCTGCAAGAAAACAGGATGTGAATTTATCACTTTAATATGTTTCAAAAGGTCAGAGATCAAGTAATTAAACATGTATCACTGTGTTTCTGCCCCCTAGTGGTCAAACATGAAAAGGAGATAATAAGCACCTTGATGTGTGAATCTACTCGCACAGCTGGATCCTGCAGGGAAAAGAAAAACGAGAAGCAGATGTCAGTGAATGCACCACGGTTGCTTAATGTGGATAGTGTGGTCATTTCTGTTTTTCACGCCTCGCATACTCGCTGAAGATCTTCCGCTTTCAAGCTGCATCACTCTGTCTCGGCTATGACGGAGACGGGAGTGTGTGTGTGTGTGTGTGTGTGTGTGTGTGAGATTGCTCACCAGCTGTCTCTCCTCCTGCTCCAGCCACTGTTTATCCATCTGCATCTCTCTTCTTTGTCTCTGTAGAGTGTCCTCCACTTGCTCCTTCTCTTTCTCCCATTGTGGCCTGGTGTCCCTGTCTCTCCCCTACACACACACACACACACACACACACAACAACCACACATTGCATTATTTAGTTTTAGATCATTTGCAGGCTCTCTCTTATCTCTCTATATGGGAACAGGAAGTCACAGCGAGGGATTGGAATTGCTCAGTTAAATGTATTTCTGGCCATATGTGTGTGTGTGTGTGTGTGTGTGTGTGTGTGTGTGTGGACACCTGTGTGTTTGTCACTCGAGGAAGGGTGTTGCCGTGTATTCTGGATGGCTGTTGAGAGAGAGACAGTGATTATTACCCTTTCACTTAACACAAGATGATTAAATATGGCGTCTCTTGAATCGAACAAGTCGACCGACTGACCGACTGACCGACCGACTGACCTTGGGCGGAGGCTCTGTGGCGTGTTTGGGGTCACACGTTGATTTGATGGAGCGCGGTCTGTCCCGCCTCACCTGCTGCTCCGACTCCGTCCTGTGGATGTCGCTATGGTGAAAACAATCAGATGATATCCTGTGACTTCCTGTGTGCTCTTACTTGCTCACATTGATTCCCAGCATTCAAAGCTTAAACAAACAAACCTCAGGGAGCAGACGAGCTGGCTGAAGCGCGGCCGGCCGTGCGGCTCGTAAGCCCAGCAGTGGGTCAGCAGGGCGTAGATGGCGGGCGGGCACTGCTGCGGCTTCGGGAGTCGAACCCCTGACTCCAGCTGGTTGACCACCTGTCCGTTCTCCAGCCAGAAGAAGGGCTGCTGGGCCGTGGAGAAGATCTCCCACACACACACGCCTGCGTGAACAAAAACACTTTCACTAACCCTGCCGATCAGCCGACGTTCAGCCTCGCTGGGACGCCGCGGTTCTCACCAAACATCCAGACGTCGCTGGCCGTGGTGAAGCGTCGGAAGTTGATGGACTCAGGGGCCATCCATTTGATCGGCAGTCGACTTACTGAGGCTGAGATAAGAAATGTGTTTTTTACATATCTATTAAGATTGTGAATGCTGGAGGTCTTTAAAGGGCGAGTTTACCTTTGTAGTACTCCTGATCGTCAACGTAGCGCGACAGACCAAAGTCGCCGAGCTTGACACATTTAGGCGACGCCACCAAGACATTCCTCACTGCGATGTCCCTGCAGCACACACACACACACACACACACATCCATCTTTAAAAGCCCGGGTGTAGAGACAGCGGAGCGCCTGTTTCTGATGACTACCTGTGCACCATGTTGAGTCCCTCCAGGTAAGCCAAGGCCTTGCAGATCTGCAGACAGTAGAGCATCAGCGTGGCGACGGTCAGCATGTACTGCTCCTCCTGGAGATAACTCCCCAGCTGCCGGGACGCAGGAAAAAAGAGGTTTTACACCACAAAAGTGAACTCAAACATCATCAGTCATTATTATTATTATTATTATTGTTATGAACCTCTCCCAGTTCAATGAGCTCCATGACGATCCAGACCGGATCCACCTCGATGACGCCGATGAGACGCACGATGTGGGGATGATCCAGATTCTTCATCAGGCCTGCAACGGGAAATAAGATACTGACTGTAGAATACTGATCCGCCAGAACAACAACCTCAAGCTTCCTGTTTTACTTGACTTGAATCAAACTCAGCTTTTAGCTGCCGCACAAACATAGTAGGCGTTTGTGTGGCAGCTAAAAGCTAAGTTAGAAACCAGCTGGTGAACATAATGGAGCATTTAGCAACTAAACGGACCCATATTTCCCCCCTCGGGAGCTGGTGGAGACCAAAATGGAGCAGAAAGGAGGCTGAACATTGGATTGGCGTCTGTCTGATGGAGGCAAACGCGAAACGAAACGGTTTGTCAGCCTCAACACGACAACTGTATGAATGAAATGAATGCAGCTTTAAGAACAAGAATCAAATCAAAGGTCTCTCGTTCCTGCGAGGACACCACAACAGCATCGAGTCGCAGCTTTCTCTCAAAGCCACAAGCAGCCAACAGGAAGTCGACGACAGCCGCCGCCTCTTCCCTGATGAAACGTGTGAAAAACCCTGAAATGTTCCAACCTAAGAAATGCCACTCGCCCGTCACTTCGGTTACATTTTAACTCTGCAATCATTTTACCGGCGTTGAAAGATTCCACCAGCAAAAGTGATTTCAGGTTCGTTGACGGAACGTAGCCCACTTCCTGTTGTGGACAGTTTCGCAGTTGAATCACATATCACTACTCAAACCCGGGGAGCCAGTAACCACGGTGACGTGCTCACCAGCCTCGCTGAGGAACTTCTCCTTTACTTCAGCCGAGCAGTCCTTGCAGGTTTTGACGGCCACGCAGATCCTCTCTCCTGTCTGCACACACACACACACACACACACACACATTTGTCATCTCACTGCAGCCGCGTGGCGTCCGGCAGCGGCGGCGTTTCACTGAAACTCACCGGGCTTTTGTAGACGCCGTCGTGAACCTCCCCGAAGAATCCCTCACCCAGGATCCGACCCATGGCGACGTCGTCTCTGCAGATCCTGTGCCTCTCTGAACACACAGACGGGACCTTTATGGGCGGCTTTGAACAGGAAACGTCCAGAGAAACTCTACTCACCGTCCGAGTTTGCGTTGGCCTCCGGGATCTCGGCATAAATGTCCGAATCTGAGGTCGAAGAAACACGTTGGAATCAAAGTTTCTCCACATCTGCTGTGTAATATGTAAATTAGTCTAGTAGACCTCTACCTGGACCACTGGGACCACCGCTGCAAGAGAGAGGGAGACGTTTGAGCTTTAAATGTCTTCTTTAAAGCGGGAGGAAGGTGTGACTTTTAATCCCACTCACCATTTGGGGATGTCGGGTAACTTCGGCCTCGCGTCTCTCCCTGAAAGAATTTGAGGTTTAGAAAATTAAAGGTTTAATCCTATTATTTAAATCAGTTGTTTGACCTGAAAAACATCTGTTGAGGAATGGGAGCTGAAAGAACAAATCTCAAGATAGTAGAAACTCCAGCGTACCTTTGCTGGGTCGGATGATGAGCGAGCTCTCAGAGTGGCCTTGCAGCCGACAGTAGCCGTCGATCAGGTCGGCCATGTTTTCTGCCACGGCCAGTGAGGAAGTGTTCACCGCCAGTGGCTGGAAGGGGCGAAGATACAAGAATATTCACTTGTACTTCACGCCTATGTAGCATATTTAAGTTTGCCCCTGCTGCTCTGGTCCTTCAGGGGTTCAGGGTTTACCTGCTGGGCTCCCTCCACGTGCACGGTGAGCAGCGCACGGCCGTCGCTCTCGGCGGAGCACCAGATGCTGCGCACCTGTCCGAACGTGGCCAAACAGATGGGCTGCAGGAGAGACACGCCGCGTTTATGAAGATACAGATGTGAGCGCTTATTATGTCACATGAGAAAGGGAGTTGGGCGTCACCGTGGAGTTTTCAGTTTGCTGACTGATGCCCTCGGGCCCGATCACCAGGTCGATGGTTAGATTCCAGCCGTGCTGCGGACACATGCACATCTTAGACGAAACCCCAACCAAAACAGATCATTCAGCTAAATATAAAGCCTCCAACTCACCACCAGGCTGCAGGCGAAGCTCTCCTGTGTGTAGCTGTGGCACTGAGCCAGCGTGGTGAAGAACCGGGTCATGCACTGGTCCTGGTTCAGGGTGGAGTAGCCCTGGAAGGTCTGCTGGACCAGCCGACGCAGCTGTTTCGGCTGAGACGCAACGGTAAATCACTGAGAGGGAACGTGATGGACATCATGTGATAATGTGCCGCAGAGCGGTTGTCACCTTCATGCTGTCGATCAGCTCCCTGGGGAAGAAGAGGTGCAGGCCCACGTCCTTCCTGACGCAGCGACGCCGCGGACACAGAGCACAAGAGGTCAGAACCTTGCAAACAGGGAAACTCCTCACTCATACTGATGATGACTTACTCCAACAGCTCAAAGTTGGACTTCTTCTCCAGTCCGTTTGGATTCATGTCTTTGTAGAATCTCCTGCAAACACGACGGATGAACACAATTAGTGACCTGGAACACAGACGTCTTGTTTTTGAAAGCTTCTGGTTGTATAGTACCTGATCTCCAGACAGCCGAGCTGTAGAGCCATCCCATCGCTGACTTTAGAGGCGTACTGCTGCATGTAGTCACTTCGTACCTGGATAAACACACACACACACACATTGTTCTAAACCTAATCCTTTGCAAGCACCCCAAACACAAACCCATGTGACCCACCTGCTGGTAAAAGTAGATCAGCGTAGTCCTGTCGTCCTTGAACTCCTCCACGAAGTCCGGCGGGATGTAGCGGATCCTCAGGTCGTACCTGTGCAAACAAGCGTCACCCCGTTAGCCCAGCCGAATCTCGCCATGCACGGGACTTTGAACGGGCCGACCTCTCTGTCTGACCTCCACTCGGCCTCCAGGTGCTGCTGCTCGTAGCGCTGCGTGAGCTCGCGCACCGTCAGCTCCGGGTGCAGCCAGTGCATCGCCGACGACTTCAGGTGTTTGAGGAGGAGGCAGTAGCAGAGCGGGTGTGTGATATCTGGACCCACGCAGCCGCTGGACAGCACCACGCTCACCACGTCCTGGGGGAGGAGTGTGAGAAGAGTGAGAACAGAAGAGTGCAGCGGGGTGATGAAGCATGTTATCTGGTGTTAGTGTGGCTTCCTCCCACAGTCCAAAACACACGCAGATGAGGTTAACAGATCTAGAAAGGGTAAGGTGTGAATGTCAGCAGATGAGGGCCGGATAGAAACCAGTAGAGAACAGTAGAGCCAGCAGAGAACAGTACAGACTAGTAATGAACAGTAGAGACCAGTAAAGAACAGTAGAGACCAGTAGAGAACAGGAAAGATCAGTAGAGAACAGTACAGACTAGTAAAGAACAGTAGAGACCAGTAAAGAACAGTAGAGACCAGTAGAGAACAGGAAAGATCAGTAGAGAACAGTACAGACTAGTAAAGAACAGTAGAGACCAGTAAAGAACAGTAGAGACCAGTAGAGAACAGGAAAGATCAGTAGAGAACAGTACAGACTAGTAAAGAACAGTAGAGACCAGTAAAGAACAGGAAAGATCAGTAGAGAACAGGAAAGATCAGTAGAGAACAGTAGAAACCAGCAAAGAACAGTACAGACTAGTAAAGAACAGTAGAGACCAGTAGAGAACAGGAAAGATCAGTAGAGACCAGCAAAGAACAGTACAGACTAGTAATGAACAGTAGAGACCAGTAAAGAACAGTAGAGACCAGTAGATAACAGGAAAGATCAGTAGAGAACAGTAGAAACCAGCAAAGAACAGTACAGACTAGTAAAGAACAGTAGAGACCAGTAAAGAACAGGAAAGATCAGTAGAGAACAGGAAAGATCAGTAGAGAACAGTAGAGACCAGCAAAGAACAGTACAGACTAGTAAAGAACAGTAGAGACCAGTAGAGAACAGGAAAGATCAGTAGAGACCAGCAAAAAACAGTACAGACTAGTAAAGAACAGTAGAGACCAGCAAAGAACAGTAGAGACCGGTAGAGAACAGTCGAGTAAGTAGACCAGCAAAGTAGTGTAGAGTGGAGTGGAATAACTAGAGTCCAGTAGAGTCCAGTAGAGTTTACCCTGACAGTCCAGCCCTCCTCACAGCGGACCAGTTTGAAGTTCTTGCCCAGGTTGGAGCTGTTGCTAAGGAAACACACTTTGATGATCTTCACCGGGAAGATGCTGTCCCTGGCGACGGTCGCCATGGGAGACATGCCCGAGGAATCTGACGGGCTGGTGGGAGACATGCTCCTCCAGGACAGGGTGCTGGTGTCACCCGACATCACACACACACACACACACACACACACACACAGTGTGTATGCTACTGCATAGAGACACACGTCACTGTCACACCAACATGCATCATTCCTCTCTGTGCCTTGTGTCACACACACACAGTCAGACGAAGCGCACACCTGAAGGGACGCATCGAAGCTGTGGACAGACACACAACGCTGGTTACACCACGATGCAGCTGGACTCGAAGCAACTCCTGCTGGGATCCGTCTGTACTCACCGGCCTCGCACCACAAACCTCTCGTCAGCCTCTGAAGGTGAAGGGGAGCCAGTGCCGGCGGCCGGCGGCCCTCATGGTACCGTGTAAGGTAGCAGATCTGGTCTTTCTCGGGTTAACAGAGAGGACTTGTGTGACGCCGTGCCCTGATGAAGAGCTGCATCAGTAAGCGAAAGAGGAAACGGCACTCAAACGAGGAAGTGGAGGAGCGAACTAAAAGACTGATGAAACCGCCGCGTCACCCCATCCCCCCCGCCCCCGTTTCACATGCAGTGGCATGACCACTGGCGCCAAAACCACCACCCAGCTGTGCAAAAGGGGAACTCACCACCTCCACCAAAAAGGTTCTGATGAGCAAAAGCAAGTGAAAACTGCGGATTGTGGCCTGAAGGAAATATGGCCGCAATGTCTTTACAACACGCACGAAAGGAGCTCTTCAAAACACTGTCATGTATATGTGGTATGGACATTCGTGGTCCTCAGAGGCTGAACCCCCGTACTTCTGTGTTTGAGTTTGGCACACATATTTAAGCCTTCCTGTCAAAGCACTGCCGTGCCCAAACACAGGTATGTGGAAAGCCTCATTGGACACCAAATACCACACGCTACATCCTGTTATTCATATTTTTTTACACAACCCAGCTCACTTCCGAACGCTGCACCAACTCTTGCAGATCGATGGCCGTATGTGACCTTTGAACCCTGCTCTCGTCGGTGAAAATGGAGGCGTTTTAAAGACTATACATACACAACTGGTGAACAACCAAAAATGAAAGACTGCATTTTATTGTATATAAATATAAAAGCAGGTGATAAACGTTCCAATGTTGAGTATTTCAGTGTTCTATTCACTATATGTGACCGACTATTTTAGGATATATTACTGGCATTGTGGGTATTTAAGCAAAACTATCAGAAAAACATAACTCAAAGTGTCCACCAGAGGGCGGTGTAAGCCCGGTTTGACGGTCGATAAAAGGCTTTCAATCAGCGAAGTAATCTTAATGACCTGCGGGCATTAGCACAATTTAGCTCCACTAGTTTCTCTTCCTGTATTCAGCATCATCTTAATTGTGGATAAATCCGCCATTTTTTTTATTAAAAAAAAAAACTCCTATCGAACATATTGAAGTAGAGGGGAACTTGCCCGGTTTAATTAGCCCGTTAGTCATCACCGGGACAGTCCTGCGACGTGCTGCGTCAAACTACTCAACGAGAACGGCCGTTAAAACGGAAGTGAGACTGTTCCGTCTTCAAAGTAAAAGTGCAAAATAATCCATATTAAAATAAAAGCTCTCTGGTATTGCAGTACCGAGTAGCAGACCATGCTCCTTGCTTGTGAATAGTGACAAGGCTGGCTACCTACCGACTTAAAAGGAAATGCACAATTATGAATGACTTCCTGTTAATACAAGTGTGTGACAGCAGCAGTGAAGACCAATATGCAAATAAATCATTGGAGGTCACCACCTGGGGAATTGCACCCCAGGAAATGTGCATTATTTAATAGATTAGCAGTAACTGTGCAGTCACTTGAAGGACAGACACATGATCCAAAGCAAAGTAAACAGCCACAGAAACAAACACACGCAGCCACCGAGGTGAATCACACACGTTCCAATGCCGCCATCACAGCAAACAATAAAAAGGAGACTTCACTCAAAGTGACTGGCCCCTCCAGATGACTGGTGCTCAGTTCCTCCTAAAATAAGAGGAACAAACTACAACAAAATAGTTTAACTAAATAAGGATACCAGTTGGTATACAATACACAAAATGTAAAAACAGCAGCAGGTTTATTTTCTGATTCAGAAAAATAAAAGATGCATGGATTTGATGACACAATATATAAACATACAATATATTTTATATCAATTATTTAATTTACAATCAGGAATGTTTGTAGATGGAATGATAATAATACCCACCTTCTTGTGTTTTTTGTAATTAAATAATATACCTTAGAATAGATTAGTCTGTGTCATTGCACGTGGAGATATGCGTGTTGCCGAAACATATAGGCTGGATTAAAAAGAGCAGATAACGTGCTTTTATTTTGAAAGCTGCCAGAGGAAGTGGTGTCTCGCAGTGGCTCTCCTGACACAAGTCCTGCTGCTACAGTTGTGCACACAAACCAAGGTGATGCCAACATCCGCTGAGAGAGAGAGAGAGAGAGAGAGAGAGAGAGAGAGAGAGAGAGAGAGAGAGAGAGAGAGAGAGGAAGGAACCCCCTTCCTTATTTCCACATCTATTTTTGTTCTATCTTGGAACAACAGCTTGTGTGATCCAACCAGTGACTGTAATGGTCAAGCGAGGCGGGGCTATCTGACCCTACTGTCTTTTTTATTTGGACGGTCCACAAGTAGGAGTGCTGCTGCTGCTGCTGCTGCTGCTGTTTCAGGACATTAGACATCCAGTCATGAATTCGGCTGAACAGACCGTGACGTGGCTCATAACGCTGGGGGTCCTGGAGTCTCCCAAGAAAAGCATCGCGGATCCAGAGGCTTTCCTCCAGGCGTCTCTGCAGGATGGAGCGGTGCTGTGCAGGCTGCTGGAGCGGCTCAGACCCGGGACGGTGGACAAAGTAAGTGCCCCATATACCCACTAATTAGCCCTTGAACATCATACAGAAAAAACAGGAAAATATTCTAGAGGAGTATTCACAAACCACTGCTAAAAAGAAAAGGGGAATTAAGGACATTGGGCAAGTGTTTTTGTCCTGTTTGCTGTCAATTTGAGGTCAAATGGGACCTAGATTTTAATAATACACTCACAAACAGGCATTGTGTTATCCTCACTTTTATTTTCATGCCCTTTGTTTTTGTTTTTGGAGGGTTATTTATATTTATTTCAGGGGGGTATGATATGTAAATCTGAGATTCTAAAAAAAATGTGCTCTAATACTTATATACTAATCAAAGTTATGTGCTAATTATATTGGATGTATGTATGAATTTAGGCTAATTCTGCCTAGTTCATTGTTCACCAGAAATAATAGGAATTAGTGCTGTTTAGTGCCACACACACACACACACACACACACACACACGACACACACACACACACACGCACACGCACACACACGATGGACCATGACCTGTCTACGTCATATCCTTCTTTGGCTTATCCAATTTCCCCGTGTGTTCTGTGGCTCTCCATCAAAGTAGTTTGCTACAACTCAACGCAGGAGGCGCTACTTTCAAAATAAAGACACGAAACGTCTCAACAGCCACGGGTCACCGCCCATACTATTTATTTTGCCACCACAGTTGGTCCACTTTACATATATAATGCATTTAAAATAATAATAAGTGTAACTTTGATAGAAAGTCGAATTTTAAACACAAAATCTACAGAAAGTCGGCAATGAATGCTTTAGTTTGAAAGTTGAAACCGGAAGTTTAGCGTATTTGTTTAGCTAGCTTGATTGCTGGTAAGCAGCAGGTGACAAGTGCACAAGCGATGCCTGGAATACGATTGTTTTTATGCTGACCTGAACTTTAACAGCTTCGCTAAGTGTTTATTGATATTATTATTAATATTGTGACTGCTCGAAGCTAACTAAGTTACTTTTTGCGCGTAGTTTTTCCAGGAACCGAGGGGCGACAGCGAGAGTCAGAGGAACGTCAGCGAGTTTATTAAAGGCTGCGGGGCGTTCGGTGTCGAGGTGAGTAAACGTGTAATTAATGCACTTACACGCTATGAACCCTATAAAAACCCACACACAGCTACAAAAACATTTTTTATTGTTCATACAGCCATTTAAAATGTTTGTATCCGGCTGTTTATCAGTGACGTCTGTTAATGTTTAGCCGTTACTCCCGTTAACGGCACGAGCAACAGGTATTGCACTCGCGCGCACCCCGGAAAGACGTCATATATGATGAATATGTATGTTGGAGGTAATTTAATTGAGGGATATTCCTTGAAAATTAGCAATCCAACTAAAAAATATGTTGTCTCTGTGTACTTTTTATTATTATTATTAATTAAGTGTTTATTTCTGAAGCCATTCAAACATAAAAACACATTGACATACATGCAATGAGTGATTTTTAAAGACACATTAACACGAATAACTGTTTGGTTATAAGGGTGTAACATTCCTATCAAGAAAAAAAACTTAACTATATTAATGGTTAATAAAGCAACATAAGTCACACTAAAGTGTTTGGAGTTATGTTTAGTCAGGGAATTATCTTGACTGCTTGGTTCACACATGAGTTTTTTTTTTAATTTTGTCAAAAAGGCAGACTTAATGCGGAGGGAGTTGAAGATGTTAATTTTATTAGTAGCCTTCTGCAATGGCAGCAATCAAGCAACCACTCAATTTACTTAATTTAGTTTGGTGATGCAAGGTTGCAGGGAATGGACCGATTTTGCTGCTCCGCCTCTGTCGTTGATTGCTTGTGTTGCAAGTAAAATCACAGCTGATTCTTCATATGAGGATGGAGATCTCTACCGCAGAGGGCCACGTGATCACATGGAAGTTGTTAGTGCCATGGTTGAGCTGATAGTCGGTCTGGTGTGTTCGCTGTCGGCTTGTTTATCTTAAAAATGATCTGTATTGATATCAGAGGTCTGAAACGTGAAGTAGGGTGGTGTGCATGTGTCTGTGTGTTTGCACAACAGTGGGCTGCGCCAGGCTACATCCTGGGTGTGTGAGAGAGGACTAGTGAGTAGTCACTCACACACACACACACACATACACACACACACACACGTGCACAAACACACTATTGATCTTAGCGATGGAAAAAGCAATGTGATCAAAATGGAAAAGAGCAGATTATGCAATGCAGGAGTCCTGGCCGGAAGACCGATAACAAGGTTTTTGCTCCAGACTTGGAAACATTTTTTTTTTTTTTTTTTTATGAGGAGGATGGCTTTGGACAAAATGGTGTGCTGACGAAGTGCAACACGTCAGGCAACAAGTAGATTTTCCAATCAGGCTGATGGGAGGCACGTCAGCCGTGCTGCTGGAGCCAAGGCCTCCATTACCAGCAGGCTGACTGACATCAGCGTAGTAATTCTCCCAGATGCTCGTCGGACGGGCGGAGGACAAGCCAGACCGCCGGTCCAACAGAGCAGGATTACAGTGGCTGACAAGTGCCAGTATGAGCGTGGTCCAGTTCTCACTACGTGATTAACCAAGGATCCACAATTAAACAGATCATAAATTTGGCCTCTGCGTTTAATTAAACTTAATCGCGGAGGATATTGATTCTGTCCCGTCTCTGCCGCATTAAATCAAGTGCTCCCTGTTATCAGGTAAGCTGTTTGACCAATCACAGGCGTTCC
This sequence comes from Chelidonichthys spinosus, assembly GCA_029853015.1. Classification (NCBI taxonomy): domain Eukaryota; kingdom Metazoa; phylum Chordata; class Actinopteri; order Perciformes; family Triglidae; genus Chelidonichthys; species Chelidonichthys spinosus. Next base: position 4,059,862 of record CM056844.1, read on the forward strand.
TTTTAAGCATGCTTGCATTATCTTCACTGTGACATGCAATGTGAACCGAACAGCAATGTTGTTAATAATATCTGTATTTATTTGCCAATTTGACTGTATGTCGTGTGAAATGAAATGTATGTTTTTATGAAAACAATTCAAAGCAGGATTTGCTTGATTGTGTACAGTTGGACAGTAAAGATACTGCTCTGTTGAAGATACTGCTCTGTTGAAGATGAACAAATAATCTTCAGCAGCTCCTGTAATTGAAATTCATGCATAGTATGAGATGTCCCGTTCAGCCAGTTGAGGTCATTGCCTGCTTCATGACAATTAACAAAATTCCTTCGCGGATCAATAAAGTGGTATCTATTTCTCCAGTCGTGAGGAACACCACCCTGCTGCATTTCAGTATTGATCATTTCCATTGATACGTTATTATACTGGAGCAGTATGATATCTAAATACCTTAAAAATGCCTTAAAACGGTGCATTTCTACTGCTGAAACGCAGAGAAAGCCTCACGTCGTATCCTGGCCCAGTGCCAGCAGCAGAGATGAAAGTGTGTATTAACTGTTAGCTCCAAACTGCCATGACTACTAATCAGCCTGCGTACATAAATCAGTCCAAGTGGGTTCCTAAAAGGAGGGCTGCATTATAGAACGGCATAGTTTCATCACTACATTAAAAAGACCAGACCTGTGAAGTACAATTAGCATCTAGGAAATCTCATGTTCTCATGTTCAGCTCTCAGCTTTTACTGTTTATTTGAATTTACAATCATTTTAAATGAAGTTTTTAAATCAGGATGATGTCAGCGTGGATTTTCACGCCTCCACCGTCCACCTTCATGCCTCGGGAATGTAGATGTCAGTCAGTGTGTGCTATACACAAGATTAGGGGCTTCAGAGGTCTTCTGATTATGGCTGTGTGTGTGTGTGTGTGTGTGTGTGTATGTGTGTGTGTGTTGGGGGGATTACAAGGGGAAGCTCAGACTTTGAGTAATCCCGCTCCAGACTGCAGTTGGAGCAGAGTTGTAACCCCCCACTAAACTTTACATTTCTCCGTTTGCAGGCTGACGTATGTTTTCATTGCATTCATTCTTAATGGGAACTGATGTTAATAAGGACGTTCTAAAGGAAAAACTAGTAATCTCCAAAATATGTTCTCAGCCATAATATCTAAATATTTATTATGAATGTATGTTTTTCTGTTCTTAGTCTCCTCTCTCAAACTGCTCTTCATTGCTGTTTTTAATGTTCATATTCTTTATTTGGTTTTCTTCCTTTGAAGCCCTTTGAGGTCAATGACCTCCTGCAGGGACTGAACTTCTCCAAGGTCCTCAACGTCTTGGTTGCCCTCAATAAAGCTACTGAAGGTGAGATTGCTGTGTGTGTGTGCATGTGTGTGTATGTTTGCAGACTTTTGATTATCACCTTTCACGTGTAACTCGACTATTGTTCCTGTGCAGAGGTGGATACTTCTGAGGACAGCGTGTGCGTGCCGCACCCATCGCACTTGAGGATCAAGTCATTTGACTCCCTGAACACTCAGAGTCGCTCCTCCAAAGCTCTGCAGCCTCAGTACCGCAGCCTGGTGAGTTACCATGACAACGGCAACAACACATCTCGCGGGTAATGACAGGAGACCGATGGACTCGTCTGCTCATGTACAGTGCGGCTCCCTCTCTCTCTACTCACGCAATGCTCAGATTCAATCAGCTCCGTCTCCTTTGTTCTCCTCAGGACATGTCAGAGGGCAACGGGTGTGGCCACGTGCTCTGCAAGGCGCGCTTTGACTTCCAGCAGACCAATGAGGACGAACTGTCTTTCTCCAAGGGTGACATCATCAGCGTGAGCCGGCAGGAGGACGGGGGCTGGTGGGAAGGCTCGATCAACGGCAACTCTGGCTGGTTCCCTAGTAACTATGTGCGGGAGCTGAAAGGAAGCGGTGGGTGCAGCCTTTATTGGACCCTTCCAATATGAATTTCAAGTGTGCAACGTTTTGTTAAAGCCTTGATGCAGATGTATTTTTGTCGACAACACAGTGACCTACTACCTCTTTTAGCTGCAGAAGTAGACTCATTATCCCTGACACATTCTGTTACTGAAAGCTAACTTGTGTGTAGCTCTCTTGTGTAACAAACAACAAAATGAGTGATTAAGGAGTTTAATAATTTTAGGTTTGAAGAGCGAATGCATTCATCAACAAGAGCCAAAATATCTCTAAAGCTTTCAACTTTTTTAGTCTTTTTCGGTCAAAAATGTTGGTGTAAAGACTGGTTTTGATTGTGTTGCCTCGTGAGGAGAGAAGGCAGGAAAGAAGGAAGGAAGCTCCACAAGCACACAAAGACAGGAAGTGCCTGAGCTGCTGTACAGAAAGGAACTTCCTGTCTTAAAGCCAACAGAAGAAAACAAAGAGCATGATAACAGCAGTAAATGCATATAGCCTGTTTAAAAAACGTGAGATAGACCCAAAGTTATGACGACTGGCTGCATGTGGACATAAATCATTGTTTTTGCTCACCAAGATTGGTCATACAATCGGAAGGAAATCGAAGCAAAGAATACCTCTTTTGTGTCCTTCATAGCAGCCATTATTCGTCCAGTAAGTGACGCCACAATAAAATGTATTCACGTAGTTGTTTTCGCTGTTGGCCTAAAATAATCTCATGGTGAACATTTTCTATTTGTCAGACCTGCAGTATATTTGTATCTGCCGTTTTTATATTCCTGTCAATGTAGAGAGCTTTGACCTTTCTTTGAAACCACACAGTGACTTGTTCGTTCTTGCTTCATAGACAAGACATCAGACAAGCCGAAGTCCGGGACATTGAAAAGCCCCCCCAAAGGTTTCGACGCCACCATCATCAGTAAGACCTACTACAACGTGGTGAGCATCAGACTGTCCTCGTTCCTCTGCCATGACAGAATGTTCTCACAATCATGGCAAGAGGGGAAGGACATCTACCCACTCTCACTTCTACCGGAATAGTTGAGGTTTTAAAGCAATAATTAAGATTCTGAATTTGAATTAGTTTCTTTGAGGGTAATGAATTCTGAAGATATCATTAACCAGAAAATGATCTCTTTGCACATCTCTTCTTTTAGACTGATAAACCGGATTAACAGACGTGTGCGTGTGCGTTCGATAAATTCAACTAATTAATGATTGTGTAGCTGTGTGTGTGTGTGTGTGTGTGTGTGTGGAGCCCCTGTGTGAGAGTGCAGCAGATGTAATGTAGGTTATTTCTTCCATCCCAGTGGTTTCTGGGGCAGCCTTGCCCGAGGGTGTGTGTGTGTGTGTGTGTGTGTGTTTAATAATGCAGCGAGCAGCAGCAGTCTCTTTATACGGTCTGTCTTCGGCCGGCGTACCAAAGCCTCTCACTCACGGACGCTGCCTGAAGTCAAAGCTGTTCCCAGACAGACACACAAAAACCACAATAAGACATAAATAAACAAGTTTTCTTCTAATGGACAGTGGAGAGGCTTATATAAGCAAAATATACAGGCTTTGGGCTATTTATTTTGTGCGCAACATTTTCTCCATATTCTTATCGTCGAAGCCTGCACATGCATCCTCTGTGTCCTCTCACACACTTTTCTAATAACTAAAATCCATTCTAGATAAATAATCGGAGCTGCAGCGGCGGCTCATTTTGACGAGGCTGCAACATGTGTCTGAACATTTCATTAGCTGAAGCTCCCTCCTGAGAGGCTGCGAGGTTGTGAGGAGATCAGCCGTTTAGCCGGTGGAGTCAGAGCTGCTTGAGCTGGTGTTACGAGCTCCCACAGGGTCTGATATCTCTCTCCAATAGCTTACTAGGAAATGCATCTCCCTACTCATAAGAGCACAGCTTCGAGGGTTATTTTGCCTTAGCGGGGGATCTTGTCTGAACACTTTTCTTCACTAACAGATTGATTGTTTGGTTTAGGTCCTGCAGAACATCCTGGAAGCAGAGAGTGAATACTCAAGGGAGCTGCAGAGTCTCCTGGGCTCATATCTGCGCTCACTTCACCCCACGGACAGGTCGAGTTATTTTTGACTCTTTTTGTTGTTTTATTCAACAGATTTCAGAGGCAGAAATGCTAGCCTCTTTATCGCATTACAAATATAATCTGTCATATTATACAGATTCTAAGAAGACAGAGTCCATTATATATATCTTCATGTCTGTTTTGATATGATAATATATATTAATTGTGACTCCTCTTCCTCTCCTCTGTATTGCAGACTCAGCAGCGTTGACATCTCTCACATTCAGGGAAATCTGGAGGAGATCTCGACCTTCCAGCAGCTCTTGGTTCAGTCCTTGGAGGAGCATACAAAGTCAGTGCACCAAAGAATGTCTTTGTTATTGGATTTAATGCCACTTCAAGGTGGGAATAAAAGCTCCCATAGAGTCTTTAACCTTAGCTAACTCAGACCTGATATTAGCCTGAGTGGAGCTTCATGCAGGCAGTTATTAAAGCTACAGAGCCATCTAGTGGTAGACTCAAGTAAATGTTTTTAGAGATAAAGAAAATCCAAGTTTGGTATGGTATGTTTAGTTAATTGATGCACGAAATGATCCGTTTTGCAGAAGAGAAACCTTAATTATGGTGTGATTAAATGTCGCTGTCCAGTCTAACTTGTCATTTGTCTGTGTAGACTCCCAGACAACCAGCAGAGGATCGGGGGCTTCTTCCTCAATCTGATGCCCCAGATAAAGATCATCTATGTGGCCTACTGCTCCAACCACCCATCAGCTGTCAATGTACTCGTACAACACAGGTACAGTCAGCAAAAAATATATATGTATATAGTGTTTTTTTTCTTGTGTGTAAGGTCCAAAAGGTTGTGAGTATATGTTGTCTGTGTCTGTGCATCACAGTGAGGAACTGGGGGAGTACATGGAGTCAAAGGGGGCGTCCACTCCCGGGATCCTGACCCTGACCACTAGTCTGAGTAAACCCTTCACCAGACTGGAGAGATACCCAATGCTGCTGAAAGAACTGGACAGACACATGGAGGTTAGTCAGTGATTTACTCTCTGTTTTTTTACTTACAAATATAACGAGTGAAAAGTCTTATTTTTCTTCTAAGCAAGAACTTGCCAGGATGTTAATCTTCATGCTATTCATTTCAATGTGTTTCCATCTTTTCCTTGTTTTAGGACCAGCACCCTGACAGAGCCGATCTCATTGCTGCCATGATGGACTTTAAAAGCTTTGCAGTAAGATACAAACACACACACACATGCATACATGAGCCTGTTGCAGCAGTGTTTGCCTGCATGTCTATTGTTTGGCAATGAGAGTCATTAAAGTAGTTTTGTGCATTAATGCGAATGCTTGTGTGTGTGTGTGTGTGTGTGTGTGTGTGTGTGTGTGTGTGTGTTCAGGCCCAGTGCACGGAGGTGAGGAAGAAGAAGGACCTGGAGTTGCAGATCTTAACTGAGCCAATCAGAAACTGGGAGGGGGATGACATCAGAACTCTGGGCCCGGTTCTCCACATGTCCCTGTCCACGGTCCACACGCAGGACTGCCAGGTACACACTGACCTGCTGACCTAAACAGGTGTCATGTGAATTAAAACCACTAAAGAGTGTTTTTTTTGTGTGTGTTTTGTTTCAGGAGTCAAATGAACGCTACCTCGTCCTCTTCCCTCACACTCTGCTTGTGCTCTCTGCCAGTCTGAGGATGAGTGGATTCATCTACCAGGTATGTTTGGATTCAACATGAAGTATGAGTAAGCACACAAACGTGGTTTGGTCTCTGGTCCTCTGATTTGTGCACATCTCTCCCTACAGGGAAGGGTGCCACTGTCAGGAATGCTTATCTCCAGAATAGAAGACGGAGAAACCCTGAAGAATGCTTTTGAAATATCCGGTCAGTCCTTCTCTCATTTAGCTAGTGGACCTTTCTCATTTTAATTGTTTAAGACAGGATCCACATATTTTTACACTGGATACCAGAAAGGTAAAACGTAATAAATAATGTAATCATGTAACATCTTTTAAAAGCCACAGACTCAAGTATGAAAAACTCCTGAATACTGTGGAATAAAAAGGTTTGGTAGCAGAAAAACTAACTGTGTTGCTGTCGTTCAGGTGGCCAGTGTGATCGGATGCAGGTTTCCTGTAACAGCCAGCACGATCTACAGGAGTGGCTGGACCTTCTCACCAAACACACACACCCCACGGCCGCGCACACACTCTCACACAAGCCTCAGTCCGTCTGTCACACTGTAAGTCTCAGATCACTAGTTTGATCCACTCCACTGCCCTCGTAGAGGGTCTGTTTTTTTTTTATTAATATAACCTCCCTTCTGCTCCTCCCAGTTGCCCTCTCAACCCGCCACGCCCTCCCGTCACTTGGAGACCCGTGGAGGGAGCATCGGGAACAACTGCCACACCCTTCCCCATCTCTCTTCGTATGGCACGGCCCTCGGCGGCGGCCCTATGTGTGGGCCCCTGGAGCCACCGTGTATCCCTAAACCCTGGAGCCTGAGCTGCCTTCGGCCCGCACCTCCACTCCGGCCTTCGGCTGCTCTCTGCATAAAGGAGGTGCTGTACACATCTACGCATCTTAAATTATTGCACAAAGTGCAGTTTTTTTCCAAATTCATACACTTGACATATATGAAAATAGTAAACACTAAATGCATGCTTTTGTTTGTAGGATTTGAGTAAGAGTCCTAAGAACATGAAGAAGCTGCTCCCGAAGAGGAAGCCAGAGAGGAAACCTTCAGAAGAGGACTTCACAGTCAGAAAGAGTAAGCGACTAAAATACACCACGGTGAAGGAAAAAACCTGTTAAAAAAAGCTGTTCCTTAAGATCCTTGGTGCAACATCTTACACAGGTGTCTCTATTTCTTCTTCACAGACTTTTGGCTCTTTAAAATGATCTAAAACATAAGAAATATATGGATCTCACTCCCACTTTATGTGTATTTGTTTATTCCTGCTCTCACATGTCCTCTTCCCTCAGGTACGGCAGCCCTCGAGGAGGACGCTCAGATACTGAAAGTGATTGAAGCCTACTGTACAAGTGCCAAGACGCGACAGACTCTCAACTCCAGTGAGTACACACACACACACACACACGTGCTCACACACTGTCTTATCGCTCACCACCGGTTGTTCTCTGCTGTCAGCTCTAACAATGTTTTTCTCTCTCTCCTCTCTCTTTTTATGTCTTCCCTGCGCTCCTCTGCTTTTTTCATTAACTCCTCCGTCCTCATGTTTTGGTGCTTGATCATCGTCCTTTTATTCTGAATGGTGTCTTACTATGGTTTCCTTCATTTTAACATGATTTTACCACACAACCCATTTTCCTTTTTTTCTTTTTATTTCTGGTTGCATTTCGTACAAACCTCATATTCATGTTTTTTAAATAATAAAAAAAAAATTTCCCCCAACCCCTCCTCCTTTATCCAACATGGTTTATGTTCCTCCCCTCATCTCCCCGACATCCAACGTGGTTTGTTAAAACCCCACCGATTGCTGGTTACTTTATGGTACAGCCTGGCAAGGGACTGACCTCATGCACAACCATGTGCTCGCTGACACCAGCCTCACCGTCGCCGGTCTCCCCGGCAACCTGCCTTGTTCTGACCAGTCAGAGGACTCGGATTATGACAGTCTCTGGACCGCCCATAGTTATAGGACTGCCTCATTTTCCCGTAAGATAACAGCCATGCTAGCGAACCAGCTGGATTTCAACTAGACATATATAAATATATATATCGTCCCAAACCTTTCACTGCTGTGTGTGTGTGTGTGTGTGTGTGTATGGGCCTATGTGAATCCTCATGAGTTAGCAGTAGCTTCAGTAAGCATAGTATAGTCAGTGTTTGTTTGTCCTGAAGTGTAAATGTGGGTTTGCGACGTAACAACTTTAACACTGTTGTCCCCGTTTGCTCAGGCTCCAGCAGGAAGGATGTGCACATGTTGTTCCCAGAGGAGGAGAAGATCATAGTGGAGGAGACCAGGAGCAACGGACAAACTGTGGTGGAGGAGCGGTAAGAGAGGAGGAGTCAGGCCTTGATAATCGTCCCTGCAGCGAGTAAAATGATGCAGCATCACAGCAAAATCTGTAAAACAAATCTTAGTTTAAGACTGAGAGATGATGATGTGTGGGTCTGCATCCGGCTGCAGTCATATCGTGTGTTGGAGTAAAGCTGTTGTGTTCCTGCAGGAGTCTGGTGGACACCGTGTACGGTCTGAAGGATGAGGTGCAGGGACTCAAACAGGTGAGTCCACATGGGTTTCCCAGACTTCTCACCATCAATAGTTTCCTGTCAAGATTGAACAAAAACATGTATAAATATTATCGATAACTATCAGTGCTGGAGCTAAATACTGTTTGGTTCATTCCAAACTAAAAATGACCTCATATGATGCCTCCACTCCTTCCACTTGATCGTCCTCCTCCATCCGTCTCCTCCTTTGCTTCTCCAGGACAACAAGAGGATGAAGAGGACGCTGGAGGAGGAGCAGCGAGCGAGGAAGGAGCTGGAGAGGATCGTCAGGAGAGTCCTGAAGAACATGAACGACCCCACCTGGGACGAGACTAACCTCTGAGGTCGACGTGGATCCGATGGACTGTTGCTCAACCTGTGTCGCCGGAAGCTGCCAATCCTTCATTCCACATTTCCTCACCGTCTCCACTTGCTCCGACCATCGCGGTGATCGATGACCAAACTGTGGACCAAGAGAAAAATGCCCGCCAGCTATCAGCGAAGCCATCCCAATCGACCGTAAAGCTGTGAAGCCAAATTAGCTGGTGGGCACGATGACATCACTTCCTGTCAGGCTCATTCACTTTTTCAAACAGCCTTGTTTGGAGCGCTGACACACAAAAAAAAATCACTTTTTCCTCATCTGCCTGTGTATTCACCTCTCATTCCTCCGTGTGAAGTTTCACCTCACGCCAGGACGGTATTTCATTGGCTGGCCTCGTGCCCGAAGTTGCTTTAAACATTTCAGAGACACTCCTCACTTCATTGGCAGCAATCTTTCATTTGATCTAGCGATATATTTTTCCTGATTCTCACAAAATACTAAAATGTTTGCTTTGTTATACCAAATGCAAAGTGTAGTCGTGGCTGCATTTGAAAGTAAACCGAAATTTACCAGCACTTAAAATTGACGGGTTGAGATGAAAGTGATTATTGCAGCTGCTATCCGTATTATTTTATGGAGCCACCGCTTTGTGGGATATATGCAAATGTTTTGATTATTATTAAGGTTATAATATTTTTGTTGTGTTTTACTGACATTTTTTAACCACAAAATCAGATAAAATCATTGATTTATTTCTCTTTTCACAAATAAATTGACGTTTGACAGCGATCTGCTTTAATTAAGTGAAGGGCAGATTACAGAATGTGAGCTCATGAAATCAAAAACAACTCAAAAATGTGTAAAAACAGTTACTGGGAAATAATCCTGTTATTGTTAAAAGGAAGCCGGAGGGAGATTTTCTCAGGGATTAACTCGACCATCAGGGAGTTTCAGATTAACTTCTCATCCAAATGTCATCTTGCAGATAGACAGTCCAAAACAAACACTGCACTGAACTGATACTGAGGCATTGATTTGCTTATAAAAGAGCTGAGTGTCACACGGACACCATCACACTTCATCCTTTAATTTGAGTCAGCTTGCTGCTCTTTCCGTTTCAACACCAAAGTCCAAGCAAAACAACACTGTTTTATTTTTACGAGGTCAATATTCAACTTACTGTGGAGTGATTTCCTTTTTTTATATTTGTGATTGCGTTTTTACTCTGGTTTTGATTTGTAACACTACTTGTTTCTACTTGACCCATTTTGATCACACTAAAGAGGATTTGTACCGAGATGCAGCGTATTTGTCACGAACGTCAGGAGACGTGCCTTTGGGGAGAAGAACATAAAGTTATGAAGGATGAACTAAAGTTGTGAAGCAAAAAAACTTCACCTACAAGTGAAATGCTCCTGAAATAAGACACCACACTAATGCAAGCTATGTTATACAGTATGCCATTTATTGGCTCTAACTTATGTATTTAACTGAAATGACTGATATAAATGTATTGTGTTCAAATGTTGTGGTGATGAAGGTTATTACAGTAGTTACTATGACAACAATCATCCCCCCCCCCCCTCTTATTTATTTCACCCATTTGTCTGTGAATAAAATGTTGAATCAAACGCTTGGATGTCATATCTCTTTCTATAAACATTCAGATGACATGAATGAAAGGTCGTGGTTGCACTTTTATTTTTTTTTGTCACACAAACATACAAATATATAATTAAGTTATCAAAAAAAATATACGATTCAACTTTAGTTCCTCTAAATGTGTAAAACTTTCTTATTTTAAATGTCCTCATCATATTCAGTTACCTAAAACAAAAAGGAAAAACAGCGCCCCTGTGTTCAAAAATTGGCATTACATCCTTAGCGAAATCTACACAATCGAATCCTAACGTCTTTTCCTTGACCGCGGAGGAAGACGTCATGAGGTCAAAGAACGGTGGTAGGAGAACTCATCCGCTGATTAAAAAAAATAGTTCCCTAAATATTGAGCGAAAACAGCGCCCTCTGTGGTCAAAAATAGCATTGCAGGTACTGAAGTCTACCGCACCAGGTGGAAGTTGGCCACCTGTTGAGAACTAATTAGGTGGAAATATCGAAACAATCGAACGGACGCGTTGAGAGAAACTGGACGTATATTGATATTTTACATTTTAAAACGCCGACTACGCGATACACGACGGGAAGTAAATTAAATTCAAAAGAAACTACCGTGTAGCTGTTCCGGTGGCGGCGGCGTTAGCTCGTTAGTTAGCCGGCGTTGCTAGCTAATGCTGTCGGCTAATGGGCGCTGCTGCGCTGTTTAGCTAGCAGCGACGTAGACTTTTGTCAAGAAACAAACAAACGGCCAAAGGGGAAGAAAACGACTGTCAACAAACAAACGGCCAAAGGGGAAGGAGACGACTGTCAACAAACAAACAAACAAACGGCCAACGGGGAAGAAGACGACTGTCAACAAACAAACAAACGGCCAACGGGGAAGAAGACGACTGTCAACAAACAAACAAACGGCCAAAGGGGAAGAAGACGACTGTCAACAAACAAACAAACGGCCAACGGGGAAGAAGACGACTGTCAACAAACAAACAAACGGCCAAAGGGGAAGAAGACGACTGTCAACAAACGGTCAAAGAGGAAGACTTCTGTCAACAAAACGGTCAAAGAGGAAGACTTCTGTCAACAAAACGGTCAAAGAGGAAGACTTCTGTCAACAAACGGCCAAAGAGGAAGACTTCTGTCAACAAACGGTCAAAGAGGAAGACTTCTGTCAACAAAACGGTCAAAGAGGAAGACTTCTGTCAACAAAACGGTCAAAGAGGAAGACTTCTGTCAACAAACGGTCAAAGAGGAAGACAACAAACAAACCAAGTGACTGTCCAACCAGCATCCCTCCATGAAAGGAAGGAAGACCATGGCGAATGTGAGTAAGACACACTTTCTTTCTGTCTGACTGTCTCTTTGCTGATGTTTAAATGGCTGCCTGCGTGTGTTTTAACTGCTTGCTGTGTGATGTTATGAAGGCTGATCGGGGAAGTAACGAAGTACACATACTTTTTCAGGTATCTGTACTTCTGGAGTTGAATATTTAGTTTTTTCTGACTTTTTTTTTTTGTGTAACTTTTACACTTACACTTTTATTTTAAAACTGTAATTACTACTCCTTACATACTTTAGTTTTAATGCATTTGCCAGTAGTCCTTCATAGGGATACTTCTTGTACTTTAAGTACATTTCATTTACTGTACTTTTTCCACTTTTACTTGAGTAAAGAATTTGAATCAGTACTTCTACTTTTACCATAGTATCTGTGCTTCCACTTGAGTATAAATGTGCTTTTGACACCTGTGTGTAAGCCATGTATCTCTGATATGTGCATTATTGATATGAGCATTGCGTTGCCTGTTTTCTTTGCTCCTTGTCTTACTGCCGGGTCTTTGTTGTGTGCAGAGAAGAAAACAGAAACAGGGTTGTGACATTTCAACACAGTTGTGTCAGGCAGCATTTTTTGTCTTGAATCTGATCACCACGCGTACGTTTCTGATGCTTCACAGACAGTTTGACGGCTCCCATATTAGATGTCTGTTATCAATGAAATCAATAAACGGCTAAATTGCCAATTGCTGAAAAGCATTCTTCCCGTAACAACAGAGGAGAAAGGAGTCTTTGTGGAGTTGTCCTTACTAAATTGACAAGGCCTTTTTACAGCCTTTGATGCAGGGCTGGCACACAATGGAAGGCATATAAATTTGCAGATGTCGTCTGGAAAGCTCAAATGTCAACGCCTTTCAGAGCAGCACCAAAGGCCCCTGCAAGAGGAATAATTGATTGGTTTCACCTTTTGTCTCGAGCCAAATATTCATCCAAGAGGATGCAAACAGGAGCCAAAGCAAAAGATGAAAGAGCATCTTCTACCGTCAGCGTGTGCTGAGTGACGCTATTCATCTTTTCTTTTTTTTAAGAATAATAGTCCCCCCCTTGTATTTGTATGTGTAATGCAGCTTTATTCAGCTCATCAATGCCCCTCCCTGCAGAGGGTGTGAATTAGTCAGCACACTTTTAGGGATTTAGATATTAATATGAGGTGTAAACTGACCATGAGGTGATGATTGGGTGACTTGAAGAAGTCACCTTTGTGTTCACAGTACCATAACGCATCATTACCACTGAGTGTATTGAGGGAGGGTATGTTTTATCGCTCATTAATTCAACTTTTTCGCGTCTAAGAGTTTGTGTTATTGAAAAAATCCACGATGCATGCTCGGAATTAGCAGCTGGCGGAGCATGAAGGGGGGGTGAACTCTTCACCTCTAAATCAAGTCAATCATTGCTTCATTTAATTGCGACCACTGAAAGATGAACTTCGATTTCAACGGGTCAAGCCAGGTGTAGAGTTGCAGAATATAAATCTTTAAACACAAAGAAGGGTAAAATGTTAAAGTACTTATGTGAAGATCATGGATTTGATGAGCGCTCATAAATCCTGCCAGCATCTCCACACACACACACCTCGATATCGACAGCCCCATTGTAGATGAAATGACAGTGAGTCACGGGTTGTATTGTTTTTGGCCTGAACCCAACTGGTGTCACACTAAAAAACATGCGCATCCGAACTCCTCTGGCATTACAGTACCTTTCTGTCTCTTCACTGTGCTCAATAGCTGGTGATAATTTAGATTTGACTTGTATTGTTGCATTGTTGCTCCCTCTTCTTTCTCTCTCTTTCCCTTCAAAGCCTTGCCATGAATTTTCATCCTCTGCAATTTTCCTCTCCGATCACAGAAAGAAACGAGAAAGGAAGATGACAAAGACGACACAGGGCCCCTCTCTTCTCCCGGCCCTGTTATTGTACAAAATAGCCAAGCAATAGTTTTTTTTTTTGTCATTGGTTTACTCCTAAAAGCCCATTTGACGTCGGCCCTGAAAAGAAAGCAATAAAGAAACCTTTTCAGTGGCTTTGAATGAGCGAGAGAAGGAGGAATGAATCCCTTTGGGACGTCGAGCCCGGAGAGGCCTTTTTTCATTGTCTTTGCTCTGGTAATCAAATGGAGCTGAAATGAAAATGGAGTTTTCTATGAAAATAGGGGCCTTTGTTGGCTTTGGGAGGCTAGTAATTCATAAACAATAAGCCGGGTCCTTTTGTTTGGGTTATAATATATTCCTGCTGCTCTGAAAGAGGTCTCTCTGTCTCAGCGCGCGCACACACTTGCACACTTCCACGCACACACATTGAAGCGAGGGTAAAAGCCAAAGCGAGGCAGCAGGGGAAGAGAGAATATAAAAGGAGGCAGAGAGGCAGGCTTTTCATTCATCCTCCTGGCTGAGAGACGACAGGATGCTCGTGTCCTCAACTCTCCACCCTTCACTTCCTTCTCTCCGTTCTCTCCATCCTCCATCACGACTCATTGCCCTCTCACACCTCCTTTTGAGTCTTTATCTCGCTGCAAAAGTCAAACTTCATCAGCATTGTCTTGGCCAGCCAACAGGTGTGTATGGATCACTTTCCTTCTCTCCCGAGGATTATCTTCAAGATTCAGAAGACTACGGATTATGTGAAAGGATCAAAGCATCTCCTGATGATTTATCTTCTTCTTTTTTTTTCTCTCCGGTTTTTGATTTTGTCACTAAATATTGGTGGAAGAGACGGAGAAAGTGATGCAGGTTGTGGAGCCGCATGATGGGATGACACTGTCCTGTGATAGCGTGGACAACTCACTGATGTAACTTCAGCCAAGCAGCACTTCAGGATGCCGGGACTCATCTGCCTGCGTGGTTTAGTCCTTTAAACCCAGAGAGAGGATGACATTACTGGCTTTATCCAACGGCATTTGCTCCACAGAAAAGGGAATATAACTTAATATTTACACCTGTGTGAGGTTGTTGTGCTGATGGGCGGACCTGTACACAACAGCATCCTCCCCTGCTGTCTTGAAATGAATCTGTAGTCACAGCGTTCCCTCAGAAGACACTTTGCACCCTCTGGACCAATTGAAGTGGGCGGATGAGAGCTGTGCAAATTTAAAATGCAAAGAGATACAGATGTTTACATAAACGTGATGTAAGTGCAGCCTTTTGCAGGTTTGATTTCAGCATTTCTTCGCTTCGATTCCAGTGTTTCGTCACCAGAGAGAGCGAAAGGCTGTAGTTGAAGTTCATCACGGGACGCTGCTCGTGTGTTTTCGATCAGTCTTTAAAAGCCAGTATCAGCTGTGTTCAAGGTGATGAATTATACAGCCCATTCATCTTCACTGAATGTTTTATTTTTGCCAAATATTTTTTTGGAGGAAATGTAATTGAGGTAATGTCGGCGTTGAGTCATTTCAGCAGATACATTTCAGAATGAACTGTTGTAAATTAGTTCTGGCAGAGCCGTGTGCAGCTTTTTGCTTCCTCATCCAGTCATGTGACATGCAGCGCTACGTGGGTGTCTATCAGTGAATATGCACCAGGCCGTTGGACTCTTTATTAATACAGAAGTGATAGGTAGAGATGTTTCCTCCGCTGCCTCCACCCCTCTCCTCATTTATCCAACAATAGTCGTGTGATGGAGTCGTAACAAGCTGCTGTGGTGTTGGAGCTAAAGTTAACCGGGCGGGTTTTTCCAGGGTTTGATAAGAGACACTGCATGAGTGAGGAGCATGTTAATAACACGTTTTACTCAATTACAAATCTCACACTCCTAATTCTTCAGTCATCTATTGTCATCTTTCCACAGCACCACTGACGTAGTCATGGTCACAGTTGGTTGAGCAGCTATACTTGTAAAAGTAAAAGCTGTCTGTTGTCGTCAGTTTCTCTTTTTGAAGCTGTTGATCAGAGGCAGAGTTAGGTGGAAGTTTTTGCCGTTGCATTGTGTGGAATAAAGATGTACCTCTGAAAGTCTGGTATCACCGTGTTAAATGGGCTTAGATCTCGCTTAATGGCCGGTTCGGTTGGTAGTGGAGTCGCTGGAGAGGTTGTCATCTGACAAAGTGATTGGACACATCATCTGTGCTGGTGAAGATGAAGAAAATGCTGCATTTCCTGATTGCACCACTAGAGGGCAGCATAGTATAACGGACAGAAACTCAAGTCACATTTGAGTTCTCTTTCATGCAAATTTGGGCTGCAACAGGTTAATCCATAGAAACAGATATGTTTTTCATTTAATGAAAGTGTATTTTAAATTAAATCCACAAGTTTGATTCATTCATCGAGTACCTGAAAATCTTTTTTATATTTAATTTCAGTCGCTTGTGCCTTTGAGCAAAGATATGATGCAGAATTCATGATTGACACACAGATTTGAAACATAGCACCCATGGAGAATGTCATCAACCTGAAATAGAACCACTTATTTCACACTTTTCTTTGAAACTGACCATCGGCATTGCAAGCACAAGTAAAGTTAAGTAAATGACAGACATAGTTGAGCTTACACCTGCAGTAAATAAAACATCATAGCACCACAACTTTATCAGAGCCAAATATACAATATCTGTGCTCAAGATTGTACTCGGATAAAAAGCTCTGCTTCTTCAACTTTTAAGGTGTCTAGATAACGTGTGTTCAGTGCTCGAATCCTCGTGGACTCCTCCTTTCTTGAGTGAGGCCATGAAGAGTGTAGGATCTCTCCACTAGAGGGAGCTAGACATCCACCTGAATACTGTTCCTCTCAACCTCAGGGAGGACTTGACAACCGTCTACAATCTCTTGTGTCTGTAACACATGAAATCGGCTGTTTTCCAGTCACTTACTGACCATGTGCAGACAAATCTGTTGTAATAATGAACTCTACTTCGATATATGCTTTTATAAGAAATCACAGTTTTATATTTATATATATTTTATATTTAAAGTTCCTCATTAGATATGTGTAGAAAATACAAAAGTAGAGGATGTTAATATCAATAACATATTGATAACATGCAGGAAATTAAATTCTTAGTGTGACCTGATTGATATTATAATGTTGGCTAATTTTGAGGTAAACAAAATTACGTCTGCAAACCCTTTTTTTGATCAAGTAACCCACAAACGCAATAAACCCACAACACGTTGGTGGATTCAGGTCGCACACTGTAACTCACAACAGGCTCCACGAGTGTTTGTCCTGAAGCGGAGAGATTAAAATATGAATAGGCACATTTCATATCTCGCACTACGAGCGTGCATTATGCCACTTCTTCAGCTGTTATTTCGACTCACTGTCCCATAAGGACCAAACAAGCGTGAGGAGAGTAAAGACCTGTTGGATGTGCCGTCCCTGTTCTTCACTCCCTGCAGAGACCGAGATTAACTGGGCATTTGACAGCAAATTGCATAAAATCAGCGCTACAGAAATCTTTACATTACCCCCACCTTGACGAGCTGTGAATAAACACTTAATGAATTCTTAATAGCACACTTTTATGTGGTTGGCATCACATTTAAATCGTCATAAATCCTTCACAGGCAGCTTCAAAACCGCACACGTGTTGAGCCTTGACAGCAGATCCAAGTGCTCCACAAATACGAGGACGCTATTGTTTTTAGCGCATTGAAGGAAATGTTAATTGCATCATGATTCCAACGATGTCCACGCCGGCAGAATATCATACAATGTGCACATCTTCATTTACCCGCAGGGGAGAGAAACACGTGAGATTTGTGACCTGCCTGGACAGCGATTTTAAAGATGAGCCGACCCTGCTTTCTAAGGCCAAGTTGATATGTCGCTAAGGGAGGTCGGGGCAAAAAACAGCTTTACTGTAGATTCCAATGAAACGGCAAAATCTATCACCAGCACGACTACGCTGGAATTATTTTTAAGTGGCGCGCAGCGTTTGCGAGCCATTTGCGTAAAAAGCCGGTACCAGTGGAATACAAGAGCCTGCCTGTGAACTGAATTACCTAAAGTGCCAAGCTGCTATCAAACCGCATTAATGTGATGGATATCTGTCATTCTGCATCCATTCTCCATGTGGTAAATGTGGGAGCTGACAAACGGAGCCTGGTGAGAGAGCCTCCAGTGCAGACGCTGGTGCTCAGGCGCTCTCTGCCTCTAATGCATCGACAAATATAGCCCAGGTTCGAGTGTGTTTTATGTCAAATTCGCACAAATAGACGCACTTTTCCTCAACTTAGTTTTTTTGCTCAGTCCTCCGTCTGTGTGTTCTGGTTTGTGAAGGCCAGGCTTGTGTTCTTTGCTCTCTGGCACAGTGGGAAAGGGGACTTTATTGCATTTTTCATCACAATCAGAGCTTGTAAAGAAGGCACTGACCTTGATGCACATGCTCAGTTTTGCTTTTTAATTTTCCCATCTTCCCATGTATTTTATTCTATTGTGACACCATCCCAACATCGTGTAAACGCAATGACATTTATTCATAAAAACCTGGATTGTTCCTCCCCGTAGAGCGCACCTTAGGATAAAGAGAAGCGCTTGGACGACACGTCACCGCCCAGCTCACGAGCATCACCGATGCAAATCTGCCCCTGTATATATTTTAATAGATTCTCCAGCAAATGTGAGTGCACGTCCCATTATCTGGAGCCCAAGGAAGTACGCCGCTCTCATCATATGAGCGCAAGTGTCGACGCAAAGATATTCATTCAAGCTTAAATGGTGCAGCCAATTACATTGATTTTAGAGGAGCTGTGTTGTTTGCATTAGCGGAGGAAAATGGACTGCTATTTTCTATGTTGTTGGATGGAAATTGAGCTCTCTTCAGGATGTATAATGGATAGAATGCCAATTAAGTCTGCACGCTGCACTCTCTGGCCACGCATCACATCCTGTACTTACACCATTAGAAAGTCTCCTCGATACATTTCTAATTACATGAGCAAATGCAGTTTCTAGTCCCGAGTGCGCCGGGCTTTAGAGTCGGCTCAAACCCGCTTATAACACGGTGGCGGTTTATCAAGACCCCTTTAACCAGTTTAACCACGACGTGCATTCTGAACGTTCAACTCGGTGACGGTTAAATCCAAAAAATCTCCACACCCTAGATCAAAATAAGAAAGTAACTATCAGGATAACACGCTACGAGGGCGGACAGACTCATTGTGCTAATTTAATTATACATTTGACTGGTAATACGCTGCACTGAAGCACAGAATCTACACTAGGGCCGGGCGATAATTCAATATGATAATTTATCGTCTTTCGTTATATATTACACCCTAACTCAAACTTCTCAGAAAATCTGGGTATAAATCGTCAGTATTTTTCAATTGCCAAGCATTTAATTCATAGAGTAGTATCAAATAAATAAGCTTGACCATGTCTCATATAGATTATTTATTTATTTGAATAAGTATTTTTGTGTATTTTTACGTGATTGCATGTAAGAAGGCGGTTTTATGAGTTAATATGTACGTTTTGAGAGCACAAAGACTTCTACATCACTGCACTTAATCATCTTTGATTGTAATTGGTAGACGTCACCTTATTTTCTGTCATTTTTAATGTCACTGAAATCAGGTCTTAGTGTGAACAATTAGCTTATGATTATGTGTCCAAATGTGATTTCATACAAAACAAACATTGTGTACACCTGAGGCACACATACACTCTCACGCACGCTTTAAGTGGAGTACCACTAAGTAAGAAATCAAATGTCATTCTCGGGGCCAGGTCGATTTCAATCTCTATTTTCATCTTTTTCCAAAATCTATAAACGCAGCTCTAAACGCAGGACTGGGAGCTGGGTGAGCAGGGGGTTAAAGGGGGGTCCGGGGTTTCTGCAGGGCTCGGGTTAACTGCCGTGTCAAAGTGGCTTTTTGTCCTCCGAACAGCGCTTAGATGGTGATGGTGATGGTGATGATGATGATGGCAGACAGACTGTTGCTGGTTTGAATCTGCTCAGCGCTGCTGCTCAAGCCTCAGATAGGTGTTTTACATCCTCCTTTTTAGAGGAAGAAAGTTCTTTTTCCGTTGTAACGGACGGGGGGGTGTTTTCTAGGCCTTGTCACTCCGTAAAGACAAATATCTGGTTGTATACATCGCTGTCGAATGATCAAAATGCATTCGGTTCTTATAGCTGGCAATAACCACAACAGAAATGCCTCTCCAGCCACGTATCATAGCTGTCTCACAACAAGCCTCGCCTCAAAATAATTTCTTAATCCATTAATTGGCGTGGAGCGGCGTTCAGGGCAGGGCTTTTTGTTCAATATGTTTTTCAGAGATGCATACTAATCATATAAAGTGATCCTTTGTACTCAGGTTGACAGCAGCGACGAGGGCTTTTAGACGCGTGCACACAACACACACACACACACACACACACACACAAGGCATGTGTCTGGGAGCGCCGACGGCAGAATGAGTGTATTATTTTCCCTGAAGACTGTTATTTTCCTGTCAAGGCTTGATGGCAACGTGCCAACAGATGTGACAGGGAGCGATCATCCCTCCTTCATACTGTACAGAGGGAGAGAGGGAGAGAGAGGGAGGAAGCGAGGAGGGAAGGGTGAGGAACGGAGCCAGTGTGAGAGAGACACGCTGGGTTTCCATTCAGGCACTTTTTTTTTTTATGCAAATTGCGACGTATCGAATTTGAAAAAGCATCATGGAAACGGATAATTCCAATGAAATCTTCTGGCAAAGTTTTCCACTCAAGGCTGGATGTTTGATTTGAGGAAAGTCTGCCTGCCATCGCACATCAGTGGCTTTTTGCTTCAGATATTAAAGCATATCTCAATAACTCATCGATCAGCTTCTCTTTGGAAAGGATGTGGGATGCTTCCCATGTCACTCTGCAG
This sequence comes from Chelidonichthys spinosus, assembly GCA_029853015.1. Lineage (NCBI taxonomy): Eukaryota > Metazoa > Chordata > Actinopteri > Perciformes > Triglidae > Chelidonichthys > Chelidonichthys spinosus. The sequence continues at coordinate 4,080,137 of CM056844.1, forward strand.
TTTTTCAAAGTTGACCATCATCTATTCCAGCATCTGCATCAATCCAATCCAATTTTTAGCTGCATTTGTTATTATTATGAAGCGTGTGTGTGAGAAATGTTTGTCGTGGGCACACAATATTTGAAGTTGACCTTCGAGTACCACATGTGCAAGCCAAAACATTTTGTATTAATGTATTAACTGCTAATTACACAGTGCAGCGATACATAATTAAGGCGGCTTTTAGTTGCAGCAAAAACATTTTGATAACTGCAAAAAAAAATAACATTTTGTGGTTGGAAAATGATTTCCCCTTTAGTAGGCGCTGCTTATTTCCTTTCCCTGAAGTGTTTGTGTGAAATAGAAGTTATGAAACACATGTGTAAGTACTAGAAGTTTGTATAAGATTGTAAAGCAAATAACAGCAGAGAATTTGATGAAGGACAATTCAGCCTGATCATGTGAGATACATCATTAATCATTGTTGCAGCTATAAGATGTGTGGACTACAAATATGGAGGGTAAGGGATAAAACTTGGACGTAAACTAACCGGTTGTTAGGAGTCAGTGGGACTTCAAAATAAAAGGATGTTCCTCCTGCAGACTACATGTGGATTTCCACTCCAGATCCTGCCTCAGTTATCTGATCTACTGGGAGACAAACGGCATCCCGCAGAGATCAGCACCGCTATTCAGAGCTACCTGATAAATAACAGCAGATTAGATGGTATGGTGTATACGTGTGTGTGTGTGTTAATGGTGCTGTTCTCCTTTGTCATCCGGTGAAGACCGTTAGTAAACTGATTCTCTCCGTTGTCTCCCGCTCCTCAATCTCTGGCTGCTTCTTTACCCTCTTCATTTACGTCTCCTCTGACTCAAAACAAAGAAAAGGCAAAACAAAGCAGACGAAAACAAAAGGAAAGCAAGAGGAACATGTCATTACTGGGTTTTTTTTTTAAACAGCGGCACAATACCCTGACCACCCTCATCAAATGATAGAGAGAGATTGCGTGCATGCAGGCGAGAGAGAGAGAGAGAGAGAGAGAGAGAGAACGATAGAGCCCACATGTGACGAAAGGCAGTTTAATTTAGATAATTATCTTGCAAATTAACCACAAACTCCTTCCCTGTTAATTACCTGTCTTGGGGAGCGGTGCAGGGAAAACAAAAAGCAGAGCCCAGGAGGTCTTTGTTCAGATCTTCTTGGGTGGGGGGGGGGGGGTCATAAATTGGTTACGCCCCCGCTGAAAGGCCAGATAACCCCTTTGAGAGAACAACCACTAAGGCATTTGATAGGCTAATGGGGAATACTGTTAGCATCCGCGTTTGTAATTGGACGTCATAAATCTGGAACCGGCGATGAGGGGGAACAAAAGAGGGGTTTTGTTTGGGTGTCGAGGCCACGGCGCGACTTGTAAATCCTTCCCCCCCTGCTGAATGGCGTTATCTGATGGTCCACGCGTGGCAACTGGATCTCCCACATCGATCCTCCGCATGAGTGTGTAGAGCATTAAATATGTGCTGGGAAACACAACCACATGCACATGTGTGTGTGCTAATAAAAAGACCTTTTTCTTATCTTGGTGTCTGCTGAAGGTGATTCTGTCAGCAGCTATTAACCTTGCCTTTATAATGACAGCTTGCCTGATTAGTTTCAACACTTAAAGACCTGGCATTTTCAATTTCACGCTGGTATTTTTCTTTGTCGCTGTATGAAATACATTCTGTACACCTTAATCTTCCCTAATAAGGACTTATTAGTGTTGTTGGCGCACCTCATTAAAAACCAACATTAAAGCTTTGTTGTTTGAGACCAAATAAGTTTCCATACTTAAACTTTAATGAGTAACAGTCAACTTATTTTCTATGTGACAGAAATCAAAAGGTTAAAATTAATGTTTCATTAAATTTGAAAGTGTCTTTTTTTAAAAGAGAAACTGCGAGGACACAGTAGGTGGTCGAACCACTTAACTAAATCTGGGAAATAGATTATATTTGAGCTTGTGTGAACCTTTGACAAGGTTAGCGGTTTAACAAAACTTCCTCCGCTTATTTTTCCCTTTATGTCTGATCTGAAGTGCTAATAAGAATAGCTATCTTTATCTGTGGTCAGTGACAGGGAAGTATTTTGTTATCGCCTGATTTCAATGGTTTTGGAGTCAGCATTGAATACCAATACCATCAAGAAGCTGAACCCCCTCCAACTCTTTAAGCTGGAAGGACACATTTCATGTCACCCTTTTATTACACCTGCACAAGGTCAGTGAAATGTGTTCATGTTTCCACGCTCCTCTGCGGGCTGAACCATTTCTCATCCCTTTGAAAAGCCCTCAAACAAACAGAAAGTTAAGATGAAGGCTGATTTCTTCCAATAAAAGCTGACATTTCTGATATCCAAGGTGTCCACCTTAAGAGGGCATTGTTGATTTTCTTGGAGGATGGGGAGGGGGTTCACCTCATTAGCTATGAACTGTTAAAATTAAAAGCATCTTTGTGTGGTTTTGTGTGAGCGGGGACTCTGTTTAACTAGATCGCTGTGGTGTTTCTGCTCTTTCCCTCTTCACCTGGGGGATCACATGGGGTGACGTTACAGACATGAACGGAAAATCGAGCGCTGATGTAGCATTTGCCCTGCGACGCTCTGTCATTCATCTCATTGTGTTAGATTTTCTTTTGCTGCAGTTTGAAGGTTAGGTTTTGGCACAAAAACAACTTAGGTTTCGGGAAAACATTGTGGTTTGGATTAAAATTACAACTTTATTTTTCGAAAAAAAGCCTATATTTATACAAGGATTATTCTAAGCTGATTATTATTCTGCGTAGCCTCCACCATCACGAGGGGACGCACATCGCCGTTTTGAAGGGAGGCTCCGTTTCATTAATTATGAGCGTGATGAGGTTGTTGGTTATAGTATGGTGTTATTAAGCATGCTGCCTCTGTTTAGTTGGCAGACATGGTCTTTAGAATTTGGCAAGCGTAGCACGACCATCTGACGATTTTGAGGACCACTCTTGCCGAAAACATCCACGTGCATGTGATTAACTCTTGATATCGGCCGATTCATTAGCGAATTAACCATCTTTTTCTCCTGCGCCAAACTATCGTATCAGTCGACCTCTAATTTGAACGTGTACGTCGACCTTGAACATCAGCGAAACAAGAAGTGAGAACCAGCCGCGCTGCACCAAATTCTCCTCATGGGGGGACATTTTGGTGAAAACCACACACACATCAACGCACATACCGCTGTGACGGTGACGCTGCCGGGGTTGCTAAGCTGTGAGCACGATCTCCAAACCCAGGTGTGAGACACACACACACACACACACACACACACTACTCATGCTCAACACACACCGCGAGGGGAACATCGGAGCTGCACCAATATTTGTGTTTTGCTGCCGTCACGTATTTGTCCAAGTCCTTGTCGCTGCTCTCCACATCTACCGGCAGCAGGTGTGAACAACTCTCGTGCTGAGAGGGACGCACTCTACTGCCACCCAGTCAGAGAGAGAGAGAGGGAGAGAGAGAGGGACATAGACGCAGGGCCGGGGGAGGAGAGGGGGGAGGGACAGGGAGAGATCAATAGTAGTGAGTGTGGAGTTTGGATAATTACAGTTGTTAACAGGGAGAGGAGAGCAGCTATAGTGGCCTCTCCACTCAGAGTCTCTTATCACTCTCTGGCCTGTCATTACAGCTTTAAATGCTGCTGTAGCAAAGTGGCAACTGTGTGTGCGTGTCTTTCTCTCTTTTCCCCCTCCTCTTTTACCTCCTCTCTCCCCCTCTCCATATCTCCTCTCCTTTCCTTGTCTCCTGCCCTCTTTATGTGTCCTTTCCTTTCCTTTCTCTCACCCCTTACTTAGCCTCTTCACCACCTCTCATCCTCCTATAATCTCTCTTCATCTACTCTTCCTCCGCTGTTCTGCTTCGTTTCCTCTCTCCTAGTTTGGTCCTCCTCTCCTCTCCTTATATTTCCTTCCCTGCACTAAAACTTCCACTTTTCCAAAGTATTAAATAAAGTTCTGCTGTTTAGTCTGGGTGAGCCAAGTGTGTTTGAACCAGGTTCATCTCCCTGGCGGAGCCGGAGGTCTCTGTTCAGGCCCCCCCATAGAGAAATGCTCCTCTAGTCCGCATGCCGAAGCATCCCGATGTGCAGGCGGCTCCTCTGCCATCAGTGTGTGAGTGTGTGTGAATGGATAAATGTAGACTGAATGTACCTTTTTTCTCCTTCATCTAATAATCTCACTTCTTGAGGATGTCTTCTTTGTCTCTCCTGTGCTATTTATCTCTGCTCCTCATCTCTCCCTCCAGTCTTCCCATCACCTCCTCTCTTACGTCTGCTCCTTCATCCAATAATCTCTCTTTTTCCCCAACTTGCTCTCTCCCCTCTTCTGTTTTCTTTGACTCTCATCTCCTCACATCCTCTTGTACATCTCCTCTCTCATCCGCTAATCTCTTCATCTCCTATCTCCTCCTTACCGCTCCTCTTCATTCTTTGTCTCTTACCCCCCGTTCTCCTCCTCCCTCTTTTTCTGACACCACCGGCGGTGCCAAGAAGGGGAATTTGTTCTGGAGATCCACGCTCTTAATTTCTCAGAAAGAGACACAGAGAGGTTTTGACTGTCCAGCCAGACAGGATTTCCTTAGTTGTTGAGTGTTGACACGCGACACCGAAATAGGCCTGGAGAAACTGGAGTTAAATCCCCTTTGGATGGCTGTGGATGTTTCACCATCCTCTCTCCACACACACACACACACACACAGTTTTGTTGATCTCTGATGTTGAGGAGCCTTGTCAGACATAAGAAGGAGATGAGAATGATGGAGAGAAGGATTAGATGTGCCCAAAAACAACGGCGGTTTGTCCCCCCCGGGCTGTTTGCTCTGATTAAGATGGAGCAGGATTAGCTGAGGATGAGGAGATCAGAGTAGTGTGTGTGTGTGTGTGTGTGTGTGTGTGTGTGTGTATTTGTGTGAGAGTGAGAGAAGTGGGCTGGAGATACGTAGACGCTTGAGGCAAAGCTGTCAGATATTCGACCAATTTTCTTGTTGTGTTCTGTAGGTGGTGCATGGCACACCATGAAGGTTACACACACACACACACACACACACACACACTGATCATGCAACAACATCGGTGAAACAAAAATAAAGTTGCAAACATCCAACTCTACTGACATGTTTAAGTTTAAACTCTTCTCTTACTGTAAAAACGGGACAAAGTGAGGATTTCTGGCTTTACTTTCCATGATATTCTTGTGTTTATTCAACGCCAGCACGCTTGCAGCCGGTCTGTAAATGGTGCGCGTGTTATTGAAGCCGATCGGGAGACGGAACTACACTGTGTGAATACGGTTTTGATCGTCAGGAAGCGCTAACATGGCAGACAGACTGTCAGCTGTCTCTCAAACCCCGCTGCGTTGGTGTGTGTGTGTGTGTGTGTTAGGAGTATTGAGTCGAGTATCACAATGAGACAGGAAATCACTTGCGAGGATGAAAATTCTCTCCCTCCATTCTCATACAAAACGCTCACAAATAACCCGCTAATCTCTGCCTCTGCCTGCGTGCCATTCAAGGCTTCCTCCAATTAAAAAGCATCAGGGAGTCGAACCCGCCATCTTATTTATCATATTAATTAGAAACTCCCCCGACAACAAAGAGAGTCCTACAGCTGTGGAGCAGAGGAGAGGCCTGGGAAATGAAGGACGATTTGATTTGTTGTCTTGCTAATGTGACACCTATTATACAGGTTAGGCCTCAAACACAAAGACGCCTCAACAGCGTATGGTAATAGTGAGTGTGCATGTGCATGTGCAGGTGTGTGCGGTAACTACGCCATCATCAAAGCATCTGCTTTGACTAAGTAGTTTTTGTATTAGACGACGGCTTGCTGTATTTCACAGCGGTAACCCATCGGTCACGGTCAAACCGTCGCACTTTACCTGAATGGCTCCGCGAGGTTACAGAGAATCACATAACGTGTGAACTTTCTGTCCTTAATAAATGCCATAATTCAGTACTTACTACTTAATTAATTGGTTTGAATTGTAAAAAATACTATTTATTCAATACTTAATGTCCAGGATACATCATATCATAATTGCATTATGTGTTTATTGCATAAACATTGATTTGTTATAAGCCATATCCTCCTCGTATTCTCCTTGTTCAAATAATACCACCTTATGAATGTAAAGGCTTTGCTGCTGCATCACCACATTCCCTTGTTGGTTACAGAATCATTCCTGTTGTCTTAGTTCGTCTTTGCTGAGGTAACCAGCTACTCCTGGTGATGTGAAGAGCGAGGGCCAAGAGGTAAAGAGGTGTAAGACTGATAGACAGAGACCGGTGGGGTGATGTGCTCTGTAATTATGGGTCTATTAGCCTACTCTCTATATGGCTATGATGGCCCTGGAGCACTGCCCTATAGAAGATAGATGCTCATTATATTTAACAGGTGTGTGTGGCGCACATCATTACAGGATGTCGTCCTGAGTATGTGTGCTGATCCTAAAAGTCGTTTAATGCTGAAACCTTCTACTTCCACCGTCGGCCTCAAATGTACTTTTGGACTGATTAAGGGGACCTTTGAGGTGTTGCATATGACGCAGTTCAACTGATTAACATATTTATTTGAATGTGATTGAGCAGAACTACTCTGGTTTTCTGGTGCCGATGAATATAATGTTCTTATTATTAGTCTGTTTAAATAGAAACCTCAAGGTTTATTATGCAGCTTGAGTGGCCTTTACACCCAGAGTTTCTGTGGAAAATCTAGTATTAAATTGTGGTATTGAAACTGCTGTGGAGTTTTATAGTGGCTTAACGCCTTACTGAGACACTTAATGTTGTTTTTCTGTCTCTCATTTGTACAGAAGTAAGTAGCACAGCGACTGAGAAGAAGCTATATCGCTCACAAGTTAGACTACCTAAACGTTGGCCTTGGAGTGGCACTGGAGTGATTATGATTTCTTCATGGTCATGCAACACAGAGGAAGTCTGGGACTTCTATAATACATTCATACACATGTCACAGTATTATAAGCTGTAATACTTCCACTGCTTAGGTTAGATTTTGGCTCTAAGGGAGAAGGCAGCAGCGCCGCTGACCGTGGTGCTGAAGTGGAGACTGTCTGCGCTGAGGGAGCTGTCCGCAGTGCTGAAACAGTGGCATCTCAAGGCTTGTGAGTCTTGAGTCGCCTCTCTAGCTGACAGGAAAGAGAAGGAGATAAAGAAATGGAGGGAGAATGAAGACGGTGTTGAATGGATGGAGGCGCAGACGGATGTTTGGATCTGGAAAGAGACGATAATAAATGAGTTGAGGATATCTCAGCTCTAAACAGGCCTCTCATTCTGTCGCTCCCTACAATATTTTTCTTTTGAGCCACCAGCTATTGAGATTTGATAGGCACTGTAAAATGTGTGTGTGTGTGTGTGTGTGTGTGTGTGTGTCAGTCCAGCCATCTGGTTACCAGGGCATTGTTTACTCTGTCACAGCTCAATATTTGCCCATCCATCTCTCATCTCACTGCAACACCGTGAGTGTGTGTGCTTGTAGTAAACTCTGTGGGCCTCATTTATCAAACGAACGTACGACCGAAAACCGTGCGTACGACCATTTCCACGCAAACTTCGGCATTTATCAATTTGGACGTAAGCGGAAGCTGCGATCAGATCTCACGTCAGGTCTGAGCTCGTGTACGCAAATTCGAGTCTGTGGATTTGCGGTGCAGCGCAGCAAAATCTGGCGTAAAATAATGAACAAACCTCAGCTGTCATTAAGCATAAGCAGTCACATATTTAGAACAGATCAAAACGGATTATTAAAACGAAAACATTTCTTTTAAAGCCCATGTTTTTACTGATACCACTTTCAAAAAATTAAACAATGGGATAAATAGCCTAAGATGACAACTAATAATTACACATTAAAATGTGAAAGAATCATAAATACAAGCAGAAATGTGTGTTTGCAAATTAACTAAAGGCAAAAATGTGTAATTGCTTTTGTTTTTGTCCGATGGGTGTGACAGAACTGGAACAAAAATGAAAGCACCTGTTGAGATAATCATCGTTCCACTGTGGTTGGTCAGATGTTTATTCATTCCCCTATTTAAACAGATGCTTTGACAGTTATCAAGTCTTGATGATGGCAGACTTGCTTATTTTGGAGGAACAATACGCGCGTCAGACGTGAGCGCGTTTTCAGGGACCGCAGGGATCTCTGTGTCACCACTTATGCCACAGATCGACTCCGACCCAATTAAGGAGGCAATTTTTTCCTCCGTCCCCGTCAAGATCAGGCTGGAGTCTGGTTGGCCTCCTCCAGTCTGCCTGATGCTGCGTTTAAACGCAGCAACGCGTTTCTTGGTGGCCAGCTTCATATCCGACCATTTTTTCTTTACCTAAATGTAAAGAATTGTTTTGATCAGTTAGCAGACATAAGCTTTTAGGCTGCGGATGAAAAGATTCATTTAAGTCGTTAGGCATGGGTTAAGTTATTGAGAATTATATTCAAACCTCAGCTGGAGTCCGTTCCTCTACGGCAACGCTGTTGACTGCCTCCGTTATCTTTTTCCAGACTGCGTTTTTGTGAGCCCCTTTTATGCCACCCTTCAGTCTGCCAAAAAGCACTGTCTTGTTGTGTTCCACCTCCGATGACAGGATGCCGATCTCCGTGTCAGAAAAGTTTCTTTTCTTACCCATGTTTCGTCTCTCCATGTTTGACCTCAGTGGGCGAGGCCTCCGAAACAGGAATATTTATGGGCGTAACATGTTAATGACGATCGAATTCAGCCGCCGCATTTATCAAGGCCCGCTCATTCGTACGCTGAGATTGGTCAGATACGAACGTTTCATAAATCGCACGTGTGTCCTGTCGTAAGACCAAATCTGCGCTCAGATCTGCGCCCGTTTTCACGCAAGATTGATAAATGAGGCCCTGTGTGTGTGTGTGTGTGTGTGTGTGTGTGTGTGTGTGTGGGGTGGCTGCCTTGTGTTTTGTTGTGTAGCACAGGTGAGGTAGGGGAAGTATTGAGAGGAACTTGTTCAATCACTTTAGGTCTTCCCGTGATACACACACACACACACACACACAGCGTCAGCATGGAGGTCCTTGCTATTATGTATCTTTCATGTGTTTGTCTGACCAGATAGCTCGCCACCAGACTGCTTTGACACACACCAATAGCAGTGCACTTAATACAGGAAGGGAGAATAGATGTTTTTGCTGCGGCGGATCTCCATCTCCGTCTTTCTCCTGCTGGAATAACTACTCTCCTTCCATCTACGTCTCTCATGTCTCTTTGCAATATGGCGTTGCTCTTCTCTCCATTCCCTTTCTCCATCCACCCGTCTCTCTGATCTCCTGCTGCCGTCTGAGCATCAAAGGTATTGAAGAGGTTTGCCATCTCACCTTCCTCCCCAGAGATCCCTTCATCTTCTTCAAACAGCGAAGTGCAAAGGCTAACTGTGGGTTTCAGACATCTTCTGTTCGGCCACGGCCTGCGCTATAAGCCAAGTATCTTGATGTGGTGTGACCCTAGTGCTCAGATCTACAGTCTCCATTCGTGGTTGCCAGATAGAGAGGTGTGGACGTTCTACTGAAATAATTTTTTCAGCATGATATGTTTTAAAACATTTATGGTGTTCTACGCATTTCAATGTTTTCTAATGGCATTTGTGCAGCCCTTACTGTAGATGTATGATGAATCCCCTTTGCACATCCATAATGGTACTCCATGTACTTCTTATCTTTCTTCCATTTTTGAACTAAATGTGATATTTTTTGGTGTGTGTGTAAGTGAGTGACTAGTGATCGTGACAGCTGCTCTTCGCTGTTTAAACACACACACACACACACACACACCCTGTACACCAATTATGAATGCAGGAGCAGTCCAGTGTGTTTGCTGACTGTACAGTATGAGCACCTGTCTGCACCGTGATGGACAAACACTTTTATCATTGTGCTGGAAGTGGAAATCCTTCAGATCCCCCTCGGTGTACTACTTGTCGCCGTGTTGCGTCTGAGCTGGCCCACCAGGAGATCAGTTGTCAATCAATCAGTGTATCAGTTTAACATGCGATCAATACCTCGTCTATCTGTTACATCTGAGAAACTGAATATTGATTGGAAGAATGAGGGAAAAAATTGGATACATTTACATAATTAGTACATTTATTTATGTATTTGTGTAGGATTATATGGGATTATAGGACATTTGGCCATGCTAAACCCCTTGGGTATGATGCTCCAGAGGACCCCCCCTCCACACACACACGCACACACACACACACACACACACACACCCATTCCTCATCTCTGCGAAAGCAGACTCTGAGTGAATGGCCTTGCTAAAGGCTTTTTAATGGACTGCTTTGTGTGGGGAAAACTCTGGGTGACAAGGGTGAGTCCCAAGGGAGACATAGGGGGAGGGGGGGGGGGGGGGACTGGGAGATGGGATGAGAATGGCTCATTGAAAAACTAACAGAGCAGAGAGAGAAAAATGTTTGCTCTCCTGATCCTTAAACACCTTATTTGAATCAATAAGTCACAATTACATCTGCGACATGTCATTAGAATAATCAGTTCTGACTACCTAACAGTGTGTATGAAATACCCTGTAACCTTCTGAGATATACATTTTAAACCAACTAACCCCTCGCAAACATCTTATAATAATGACAGCCGTGCTGCTACTCTTTACTTTTTACTCAGAGATTTGAAATAATTCCTCTGAAAAGCAAATAAGCTGATATTTGTCTGCAGTGAAAGCGTCGAAAGGTGTCCAAATTTAAAATAAAACTTTGTTGAAATTCCTTAATGATATGTTTAATCCACAGAACCTTTCAACATGATCTTAACACAAAAAGTGCAGGGAGCTATCAGCAGCATTATGATAAAGTTGAACAAACAAATACATGAAATAGTTTCCTGAAGTTTTAGTATTAAGTTAGAATAAATAAAATAAAGATCACAGAGCAGTGACTTTTTCGTAGAAAAGGCGTTGACTGGTCCGAGAGGGACGCCGCAATTTTGGGTCAATGCAAGGTGACATGTTTGACTGCATCATCCTTGGGAAAGGCCGTGGCCGTGTATTCCTGCCGCCTCTCTGCCGCGGAGTGAGTGAATGAAGACATTTATTACAACAGAGACATGGAGGATTAGCAGAGGGCTTAAACCATTCTCATGGTAATGCACAGAGCTGGGAGCGCGCAGATAAACACAAACACTCACCTTATCAAAACACCCAGACCTGAAAGACTACTCCTTAACAGCACCGACAGACTGGCTGAGAGACACTGACGGGAAACAGAGAGAGAGAGGGGAAGATGTTGGTTAGCCGTGGCAGATTATGGCCTCATTCAGAAATAATGTTTGGACAATGAAATCATTCAGAGGTACACACACAAACACTTAAATGCAAAAGGTATGACGCCATTGTACAACTTAATGCAAGAAAAAAAACACTGTCATTTTTCATAGGAACCTCGGTGGGGTGATGCAAAAAGCACCATTTAAAGAAGTAGCAGCCGTTTATGTCTTTTTAGATATGTAATCCATATATAAAATAATAAAATGTGGAAAACGTGAACATCAGTTATTTTATTTGTATTTTTTATAGGAAATTAAGTTGAGAGTTTGACTTTTTTGGCACTTTTGCTGCATTTTTTTTTACATAATTTGTGTCCTTTTGCTTTGGTTGACTTCAAGTGAAGCTTTTGAGAAGAAATCCCGCATCCTGAGCTCATTCGAATGAAACAGGAACAGGACAGGAAATCAGTAAGTAAATCAGTAGATTACGGGTCACACGATGACTGATCGTGAATTACTGGACCCAATCGGAGCAGAAACTGTTCTCCGTTTCAGGTTCCCGATCGACTGATTGATTTCTCAAAGTTATAATAATCCGGCGCGTGCACACGTGAAAGGCAGCGTCCTTAAAGCTCTCTGGCGGCGTAATCCACAGCATCCCCTCTGCCGCAGGCGATCCACTGTGTTCACTCGCATCTCCTCAACATTGTAGTCAAGACAACAATCTCAGCCACCAAATCCACGTCGCTCCAAATCTTCTCTTTTGGCGTCAGCTTTGTTTTTTGGCTCCTTCAAGAGAAGACGGCGAGTAAGCTGAGATCTGAGGGTTTTTATATCCCTCTTTTCAGTAGACTCTTGAACGTCACGGTGTTGGAGCGCATCGTGGGGAGAGCGAGACTCCCGAGATTCTTTCAGCCGTCGTATTCGGATAAAGGAGCAGCAAAGCCCGTTCGCGTAGACGTCCACGCTTATGGTTTAAGCGAGCGATTGTTTTGGTGTTTTACCGTCACAAAAGTGCTCCTGAAAGAGTCCGTTGTTGTCGGTGATTGTATTTGCAGCTTGAGCTGTTCTTGAGGGGCAAGTCCAAGACAAGTCTCAAGACTTGTGGGAAAAGTCCAAATCAAGTCCTTTTGGGGCGTCTCTTAGTCAAGTGCAGTCTCACCGCAGGACTTTCTTTGAAAGTCTCGAGTGAAGACCTTTGGGTCAATTCACGTCTTTCAGACAAGTCAAGCCTCAAGTCATTCATCACGTCTCGAGTAAAGTTCAAGTTTTTCATGTCAATGTCTCAAGGTCGTCAGGTCAAGTCCGAAGTCAAAGTTGTTGTTGTTGTTGTTGTTTTTCTGTCTTGGCTTCAAAGATACAGAAAGATAAAGTCATTTTCTTCAGACTAGGGAAGGTGCTGTTTGGTGCTATAATCTTATTTACCACTGGCCTCGTCATAATGTACTGTAACACAGATTAGGAGGCCGCTGGCCTTCCTGCCGCCATCAGTAGGACTTCTTTGTACCGGCGCTCAGTCCAGTCCACAGGGGACGTATTCCTGTAACCTTTCCAGTATCCATGCCAGCACCGGCAGGATATACATGGCCACATCCGACTGCTCGTCTTCCCCACAGTGACAGAGATGTAGCTTCCAGATCTCTCCCCTGCCACCTCTGATTAAGGCCGACGTGGGCGAGACACACCTGTACAGCTGATGGGAGACAATGCCGCCGCTTCCTCCCCGAGATTGATTTTCTCCATTAAAACGGGCCCTTTGTCTAAAAACCCTGCACCCCTTTTGTTATGCTAAAGAGAAGATGGAAGATTTCCAATTCAATTTGGGCAGAGCCGAGGCCCGGTCAGCTATATGGGCCTCCATTGTTCTGGCTGAGCCCGCTGGGACGACACTAGCGTCTCCCAAACGCCAATTAAGCCGGACGGAGAGACGGACTCTGGGATAATTGACAGGCAGGAGAAAGGCAGCCTTCTCCCTCCCCGTCTCATCATTGAAAAAGAAAATCAAAGAGAACGAGCAGCGGAGAGGAGGAGAAGTGAGGGATGAGAGGGAGGACAAGGAGGAGAGGACCTGTAATACGTTGCCCAGAGAAAATTCAGATTACATGAAGTGTTCAGCTCACATACACAACTTTGGCCCGACCAGACCTCGAAAAGACAACAAGAGACACGATAAAGAGCCAAGAGGAAGCCCTGATGTGGCTTATTATTGGTTAATGTTCATCATCCTCATCATTAACCACAAATGGGTACACTCATGTGTTTATTACCTGAAGATGTGTTTAATAGAAGCAAATAATAATTAAATTAATTAGTTTCTACTGCTTTTCTGGTGTCTCAGCAGGATTACAGAAAAACTACAGGTCCGATTTTCATGAAAGTCTTTGGAAGGGTGTAGCTCGGACCATGGGGGAAGTGTTACATATTTGAATTATGGAAACGTCCTTGCCGGAGCTCTACGCTCTCCAAGTGCCTTGCTAGTTATGTTGTATTCTTGGTCAAACGCCCCCTGCTGCACCACAAGATCAACTACTTCAGTGTGTTGCACTTTGATTTAATGTAACATTTCATTGCAGTTTGATTTTTTTGTTTGAATCACACAACTGTGTGATAAATTCCCAGAATATAGAATGAATGGACAAGACAATGTAATAATTTGTAAAATAATTTATAGTTGAGTAAAAAGAGCATCTCTTTCATCACTTTTTTTCATCCAAACAATTCTCAATTTACCTCGCTCTGTTTCTCCATTCCTCAAATCATAATGTCTCTCCCTCCCTCCCTCCCCTCTTTTCTCTCTCCCTCTCTCTGCTGCCTTGTGACAGACGGCCTAATAGGATTTAATAAGCCCCATTTGCATGTCAGCCTTTTAGATTTCTGTAAGAAAGAAAGGCGATAGGAGAGATGGGGGTGGACAGGGAGGGAGGGATGGAGAGAAAGGAAGGAAGGGGAGGTAGGGAGGGATAGGGGTGAGCTTGGCAATGGATTGATTCATTTAAGGACCCATTTCTTTTTTGATAAATTTACATTACTTCACCTGATTTTAAAAATACACTAGAGTCAATATTGGCTTTTCTTTAAAAAATATGTTATCAATCGTGTGAGCAGAGAACAAATTCCAGTTTGCATTCTGAGTGATAATTGGTCATTATTGTGGTTTTTCAGTCTGATTTATGGTCTAAAATGTTGTTTCAGAGGTGACTCCACACTGACAAATATCAGATTTTGGTGGTAAATCTATATTCAGCTGCAGCCAGCGGCTTCATGTCACCTCCACCGAGTGGCTTGTGTGCTTTTGTTTGGATTTTGTTTGTTGTTTAGAGCAAATGTGAAGGACAGAGTGCAAAGTCAAGATCCTCAGACAATTGATTAGCAGACAATGAGCTATCCATTATTACATGACAATCAAATGTTGTCATGTTGCAAGAGCTCATTGTTCACGTCAACACTGCAGCAGCCAAACACCATTTTCAATTTCTCCCACTTTACACACATTTGTTTTATATCTGGTGGTTGAAATGGCCGACCATCGGTCGCTGGAAAAAAAAAGGAAAAACTGTTGTTTTTATTTGAAATGCTTTAAACTATATGTGTTGAAGTTTTTAAACTTTAACCTTGAAGGTTAAAGTTCAGAAAACAGTTACACGAATCAGTTGAACATACTGATAGCTGGGCTATGGGTGTCATTCCAGTGTGAATGAATACATTTATTAATTATATATTTGATGGGATGGTTGTCTAGTTGGAATTCGGCTTGTGGATGTGAAGTTCCCGTTAATAGTTTCACTGGTGTAACTGGGCATTACCTCCAAACTCCTGATAGATGAGGGGCAAGCAATACTTTTTCTGTAGTTGGAAAAAAGGTGAATTAGTGAGGATGGGAGGCTAAAAGAAGTTGCTTCTCC
Organism: Chelidonichthys spinosus; assembly: GCA_029853015.1. NCBI lineage: Eukaryota > Metazoa > Chordata > Actinopteri > Perciformes > Triglidae > Chelidonichthys > Chelidonichthys spinosus. The sequence goes on from CM056844.1 coordinate 4,095,336, forward strand.
AGTCCTCACATTATATATATATATATATATATATATATATATATATATATATATATATATATATATATATATATATATAATGTGTGTGCGTGTATGTGTGCGTGCGATAGAGGGAGAAGAGGATAAAAGGTCCAAAAACCCTGAGTGTTGCACACATCTCCACACTCACACACACTCACACACTCAGTAATCCCCATGTTGGTAGCTGATGTTTATTGCCGTGTAATAGGATCAGGATGAGGCAGCGTAAATATCAGAGCAAACATCTCTCTCACACAAGCACACGCACGCACACACACACACACACACACACACACACACACACACACACACACACACACACACGCACACACACACACAATTGCTGATCAAACATAGCCCAGGAAACATTGTGATCCAGGAGAGATGAGAGGACTAATCCTTTTAGCCTTCTCAGAAGACTCTCCTCCTCCTCCTCCTCCTCCTCCTCTCTCTTCTCTTCCGGGCTTGCTTCCTTAATCATTCTTCTTCGTTTGACTCTCTCTCCCTTTCTCTTTTCTCTGTTGCTCGACAACATTGTTTCCCGATCTCACCTCCTTCGACTTCTGCTCACAGGGACGAGGCTAAAGAGAGCGTAGATTAATCCGCTTGGTTTGCTGAGATATTAGACCTGATAAATCCTCCTTTTCACAATGAACTCTGCATCCATCCGTGTGTGCACATTCCTTCAGCTTTGCACAATGATTTCCCCCGTCAAATGTTTGCAGCTCGAGCTCTTCAAGGTCTGAGGGGTGAAACCATTTTTGGACCAAAGCATCTCAGAGCTGATATTTGTTTCTCGCCAGAGGAAGATGTATTGGTCACTTGGTTGGTCTTTTTAGCAATTAGAAACCGAGTTAAGACATTTCTAAAGCTTTAAGTTGGATATCTGTGGTCTCCAATGATTGTGGTGACCTCCTGACCTTTTGTCTAGCACCGCCATCAGGTCAAAATTCAAATTGCAGGCGAACCCCAGTAGGGAGCAAACAAAATCCCTTTTCTCTCGTTTTATTATCATCTGTGTAAAAAACAGTAATCTGTCCTCTCTAATTGCACTGCGTTCACATCATTTTACAGTACTTTCTATACGTCATAGTCCATATATATGTATCGTTTCTCTTCTTTTTCCATTTTCCTTTTTGCTTCCCGTTCAAAGTTAGCAGTCGTCCCATTCTGTGACGTGCGTTTTCTAAACAAGGTGATTTGTTGTGCTTCTTTCTTCTCCTGTGAAACACAGACTTTATTTTATTTACTCTGAGTGCAGCCGTGCCACTGAAAACAAATATATCTCTCCAGAAACATGACACAGTAGTATTAGTCCATATCACGTTCATAGGTGGAGGTAAACGCTCGCTGCTGCGTGCATCACATGCCTGCGAATGTGTGCCGTCTTCAAACAGAGCTGTGAGTGCTTAATGAATTACTTTGCTCTGATTGGAAATTAATTAAAACCACCTCAAACAGGCAGCCGCCCACAGGGAGCCACAGGCAACACAGTGACAGACAGATTACTGCTCTGTGGAGGGAGGGGAGGGAGGGAGGGAGGGAGGGAGCCGGGAGTTTACAACTATCCCATGCACTCCACAAGACCCCGCATGTCATGGATTGTGGCAACGACAGCCTCGTTATTGCTGTAGGATGTGTCTGTTGCAGCGGTTAAACAGCAGCAGTCTGGATCAGAGACGGGTTCTCATTTCACCGAGCAGTGCAGGAGGAAGATTTGCATAAATGCTATTGGTGCAGTCGAAGAAGTCGAACATATCATCGTATTTGCCTAAACTGTTGGTTTGACTTTTTTCAGATATAAACCAATTTCAAGTTGTGCACGATCGTTTGCAACGATTAAATCAAATTCCTCCCAACGTTATCTCCTGCCTGCTGGGAAACGCATCGCAATACAGAAGCTAGATACTCTTGAAAATGCCTTTTCAGCTCGACTTGAAGACCCTGATATCCATCTTTAAATACCACTCTGGGTAAAACAGCAATTAAATGTATTTATTTCCTTCAAGTTTGTGATTTTCCTCAACAAACAGCAGTGACTATGTAGTGTTAATATAGTTAATTAATCTCTAAATGCAAATACATTTTTTTAAGTGTTTTATTCATCTGTGAGACAGTTGAACATGTCAGTGAATGATTCCCCAGCAACCCCTCAGGCAGCGTGTCAAACACAAAAGGCATAAAGGAATAAGACACTGTATTCATAGACAAACAACAGACGTATGGGAGTGAAAGACTTCATCAAGACACGTCAGCCTCTGTGACTGATTTCAAACAGTCCTGCCCATCTTAGATTGGAACAATCTGGCTTTCTACTGTTTATCATCGTCGTGTGGAGAAAAAAAGTTGTTGTTTTTTTAATTTTGAGAAAATAAGGAGCCTTGACGATCAGTATACGCAGCCGAATTATTAAACAAGAATTAACTTTCAATCATAACTTTCTAACACGTCGGGAAGTCCTGGAAGTTCTTACTTACTATTAAAACAAACGGAATAAATTAGGTATGAAGGCCTCTTTAGTTGAGGTAAATAAACAGTGTGTCTGCTGCAGTAGATACTGTATATTCCCAAAAATAGGAGCCGGACCCCGACTGTTGACGCGTCTGAACCTCTCCGCTCTGCCTCTGGTTCAGGAAATGTTAACCGGTCCGGCTCCCTCAGGCAGACAATGAGTTAGAGACTAATTGACGAGCACTTTAAATAAGTCCTAATTAGAGCACAGCTGGTAATAATTGGGCAGACGGTCTGAGCACTAATCAGCGTAAAAAAAAAAGAAAGAAAAAAAGAAGCCCACTGTGTGTGTGTGTGTGTGTGTGTTACTGTGTGGATGAGTGATCTCTACAGGGGGGCTGATGAAGCCCATACTTTCAAGAAGCAGACGGAGAGAGCGAGTGGACGAGAGAGGAAGAGGGAGAGTGGAGTAGAGAGAAAGAGGGGGCCTCGCTCTTTTGTGGCGTAGGGTTTGTGGGTGGCCGTCTCTGCATGGGACGGGGTGGAGAAGGTGTGTGTGTGTGTGTGTGTGTGTGTGTGTGTGTGTGCTGAACTTCCTCCTAACAAGAATAATTGATTCTGTAGCCTTTCTTCATCCTTCCCTGTCTTCCCCCTGGTTTTTTTCCTCCCCCTCTCAGCCTCTAATAGTTTGAGAGGTGTCTTGAAAACGGCAGTAATGGATTTCCCACCTGCTGCAGAGACATTAGTAACACACTCAAACGACTTGTTTGCCTCTCGCCGTCTCCCCGCTGTCGTCTGTTCGTTGTTTACCGCTGGTCCTTTCAGCCGGCGACCCAGGTGTACCGACCCCCCAGTCCGGCTGCATATTTAAGATACAACCACGGTGTCTGTTTTCTCAATATTTCAGATTTTTGTTTGATTGGTGTCACATAGTTGTATAATTAAGGTTTGAATCCAGCATATTCTATGCCTAGCAACTCGTGCTTCTCCTTTTATGGGTGTTTTAAGTAGTGTCCTACCGGCCGCAGCAGGATTCATCGCTCAGACAGATTCATAATTGAAAGTTACTTCAAATACTTAATTAATGGCAGAGCCAATTAAAAACATTCTGTCTGGTGTGAACATGCCAGCTGTACTTTCGTTGGCCTCTAATTGCTGGTTAATTAATTAAATATCCAGCGGATTAGAGGAATTATGAGCAATTGTCCCCTTAAAGAGGTCTTGATTAATGTCTTCAGTCATATCCTGTGGCTAAAATTATCCTTCAATTAGCGAGGAAAGCTCACGAAGAGAGAGCGTTGGTGGATGAGAGAGCTCTAATCTGCGGCTCATTGTACAACTTTTTGCCAACAGCGCCATGGCCGAAAAGCACTCTCGACATGCGTCAGCGCCAGCGGAGACCGGGTGCTTCCAGCTGCGCCGTATTGTATGCCTAGAACCGGGCTGTGAAGGTGCCCAGTATTTCTCCAGTCTGACACAGTGACGGGATGATTTCCCAGGCCTTGTCAGACAGATAGATGTTGTAGATCTCCCATCATGCACACACACACACACACATGTACACTGGCTGCATGGAGATAGGCAGGTGGCTGACATTTGTGGTGCCTCGGTGAGGACATGGCCTTTTCTCCTCATTCCTCTTGGCCAATCACCCAGACTGAAAGGAGAAATGAAGATAAGACCTTTTGTTTGGCCTGACAATGTCCTACTGATACTGCCATGGACGACCATTCAGTGTGTGATGCTGTGTGTGTGTGTGTGTGTGCATACATGTGTGTGTGGGTCTCTCCCACCCCTTTAAGACGGGGAAGCCCATGGAGAAGTCATTATTACAGGACATTTGCCATAGGAGAGTCAGACACATGCAAGGCTGCACACTAAACTAATGTATGCAGTTCATCACAGAGCTTACAGCGTAACATGTGGATGAGAACGATTTCATTTTGTCCCGTCTTCACCCACATTTAACTAAAAATGGTCACAACATACACTTATAATTGATTCCTAGTAGATGTCAACATCCCTGCAGCAAATCACTGCAAAACAGAAAACTACCTTTATTATTGTAACTAAGCTTGTTACAAATAATCAAAATTGCAGGAAAAAAAAGTTAATTCTTGCAAACTGCGGTTTTCCTGTGTGACCACTTCCTTTCATCGTATATCAGATTATCTGAAGGTTTGAGTCGGAGCATCTGCTGTAAACTGTAAGAGGTGGCAGGTTGGGCTCTCTGCCTCAGACCAGAGCCTCTCATCCTCGGTTCACCACGCCAGGCGGATGTCGTCCCATATGATATGAGATAGCTGGATATTACCTTGTTACCAGTAAACGGTGTTAAGATCGTGTCGGGTGAGAAAGGGGAATGCACTCATTTGATGCTATCGCGCCCAGAAAAAAAATGGGGGGCAGCAGCCAAATGCAGGAGTGTTGATAATTTTGTTAAATTGCCTGGAGCACTTTGAGGGCTTGCAGTCAGCTGCTGAACATCTCAAAGAAGATCCCGGTATAATATATGAAGCCATCTTCATAATGCATCAAAATTGAATGGCTGGAATGCCACTTAAGGTAGTGGTGGTGTAATTGGTACTCCAAAAAAATCGTGATAGTATCATATATCTTGAGCTGGGCTTTTAAAAGGATCTATTGTGAGATCTTTCCTTGATCTCTCTCTCTCTCTCTCTCTCTCTCTCTCTCTCTCTCTCTCTCACACACACACACACACACACACACACACACACACACACAGGGGGATAATGCATTCAAGGCATCACTTCATCTCAGAATTCCCAAGCGTATTGGGACACCACATGCTATAATGATCCTCTGTAAATGACTGGGTTGGACTGGTAACTTGTGTAAATAGTGCAGGCAGAGACTAATGTACTGTCTTGAAATAGGGGGAAATGACTTGCCTATTACAGGTAGACCCTCCGAGAGGAGGGAGGAGTGGGAGGATGAGGAGATTGATGAGGAAGATGAAAGGAAAGCTGGGAAAGCAGCAGATAATGAAAAGTTTCTTTTTTGAATCAGGAAACTTTTGATCTCATGGCTGCAGTTTAATGGTCTTGAAATAATGACGAATGGAACATCCATGCACTAAATATTGTGTAATTCAAGGAATTCAATGTTTTGTGAACTTCTATAACTTCATCATTGACGGTTCAAGAAATATACAAAGTCGACATTGAGCCAAGAATGTTTGGTGCCTGTTTATCTCAGTAAATCCTTTTGTAATTTACCACGGATGTAGATTTCTTCTCCCCTCGCTGTCTGTAGCTGCTCTGAGTTTTCATCTCCTTCATAATGTTAAATAAACAAAAGTATAGTGTGTATATATATATATATATATATAATATATATATATCGATAGATCGTATGTGGTTAGTCAAAATAAAAGCCTCATCAGTGTTAATAAACAGTTGCAAAGGGCCATTCATGGTGTTTTTTGGATCATTTAAATTGCATTCTAAACAAAATATGAAGCTTCATAAATCTCCTTTTCAAATCAGGATTTTTGATCGCTGACAAAAATTCCGGCTTTACAACGCGCCACCGTGTTTTGTCACGCTTGTTCAAGGAAATTAATTGAACATCTCTGCGGCGCCGGTTTTTAATGCACGCTAATTTCCCTCAGCTATTGGCGAAGCGCAAATTGGCAAACGCTTGCATTATGTGTTCGTGTGCACAGACAGTTTAGATCGCTGGTTGTTAACAATATTTGTTTGCTCAGTTGTCGTATTCATGGAGACAAATATGAAGCATGTCTTTTTACGCTGCTTCATTTCTTGTTAGTTGTTTGCTATTATGATAACAAGGATCCATTTGATGTCAGCAGGCCTTTTATCTTCAAATGAGCCATTTAAATGTCATTACTGTAGGGATGTGTGTGTGTGTGTGTGAGAGAGTGCATTACATATACAAGGCCCATTCATGTCTTTTTTCCCTACAATGAGAAATTACCGACATTTACTCGCTCCGATGCTGCAGCCGTGACATTATTCCGTTTTTAATAGTTATTGTTTTGTGTGGCGGCCCTGAGTTGTTTACTATTTAAGCAACAGGCTATATAGTACAATGACACCAGAAATTAGGGTTTTGTGGGGTTTTTTTTTAAAGTGGGATATGATATGAGGTCTGGAGAGTCACTTTTTCACAGCCTCCTAATATAAAGGATTGTTCAGTCTGCCAGATTAAAAGCTAAAAACTAGAAATGAATCTGCAAAGTTGCAAATTTCTGGTAAACCCTTCCGTACAATACGCTGCATATACATGTAATATCCTCCTCAGAAATACGATAATGTAGCATAAAAGTCAACTTATGTAACAGTACTTCAGTGTGTATACTTCCCATGTTCCGGATGGATTGTGAGGAAATAACACGCTGACTGGATGAGATGGGCTTTTTAAAGAAAACTGATGTCGGCTCCGTGTCCTGTCTAACCTTCATGGAGAGAGAGAGAGAGACAGTCTCTTTGCTGGAGTGGCAGATAAGCTATAGGGCAGCCCTCCCAGTGCACTACTTGTAATTTAGGAAATCCTTACTGGCAGCTTGAGATGACAAGGCCACTGTGTTTGTGGCAGGAGTCTGTAATTTGCTTGTTTTCCACTCCGCCATAGAGCTGACGCACTGCAGGAGCGGGGCGAGCCAAAGAGCATTTCTCGCTCTCTCGCTTCCTCTCTCCCTATGTCCTTCTCTTGCTCGCTCGCCCGTCTGCTCTGGGTATGCTCTCTCTCTCTCCCCTCTATTGTTGTCATTGTGTTATTCAGCGCAGCTCCGTGGCCTCCGAGTTAAAAAGAAAAACACAGGCTGCAACCGCCACAGAAATCAGAGCCTAATCTCTCACAGCAGTGAAAGCCTCTGCAGGAACTTGTGCAGGCGAAAAATATATAGATATAAATACGTAATCTCTTCTAAAACCTAATGCAAGTCCAGGTGCCCACCATAAAGCTCTCAAAAATGACTAGATCAATAGCACTTTAATGAATACAGGTTTAGAACGTTTTCCAAATCCTGAAAAAATCCCTTGTGATCATCCTTTTGATTAAAATGCAATTTAAAAAGCATCTAAATATGGAGATAGTGTAGTGCATCAGTACAGCTGATGATTAACAGCTCTGTCACTTTTTGTATAATTTCCATTCCCTCAAAATGCTCACATAGCAGTCGCTATAGTGTGTTTATTAGTGTAAATATGGACACGCTCTTAGCTGTCATAACTAATCTGTTGTCACTTTTTATGTCATTTTCCTCAAAATGCTCATGTAAGACCAAAAGGAGAGGGTGTGCATTTTAATATCAATATGGCTACAGTTTTTTTCCTCTTTATCTCTGCGCATTAGTCTCTGAATAAAACCATTCAGGTTGAATTATAATTGTTTCCTGAGTAAAAGCAGCGCCGGACACAGACCACACTTGTGTATGTACAGTGTGTGTGTGTGTGTGTGTGTGTGTGTGTGTGTGTGTCAAAAGAACTTTGACAAACAGCTCCCCTGTTTACCATGGCGACGCTGTGGCCTGTGTTCTCTTGTCTCTACGGTAACCGAGGCCCTGAGCTCTTATTGGCTCAGCCATTGAACTCCCAGCTAGAGACAAAAGAGAAGGACCCGGCGCTGGTAATTTCTTATCACCAAATCCCATTAGGCTCAGGGTTTTTCAGGGTTTTTTTTCATTAACCCACACAAAAGTAAAGTGGTAATCACCATACCAGTCAGCTCAGCCCCCGACCGTGAGGCTGACTAGGCCCCCTAATAACATCACTCGTGGTCGTGCTGGATTAATACTAAGAGATACTTGTAAAAAAAAAGAAAAGTACATTAATAGATATAATATGAAAAGAATTATGAAAAGCTCAGGTTGTGTTTTTAAAAGCGCAATAGTTCATTATCACATTAATCCTGATACCTTTGTGGGGAAAATCACTGTGAAACAAATGAGACGGTGGCAGAAAAGCTGACAGCTCTATAGTATGTCAGTGATACTGTTAATTAATAATACATTTGTTCCAAATGGATAGATAAGGGTATGTTATTTGGGGAAATTGCACTCTAAAGAGGTAGAAATAAGTGCTAGAAACTGTATCATAAATGCAGTTGTTGTGTCTCTCAGTCTTGTCCTTTTTTATTTTTGCAATCCTTTTTTTTTCTTTCTAACATCTCAAAGATTTAATGAGGTAATTACTTGTTAAAAGCGTGTATCACCTCTGAGGAGTGCGGGGACTTAAGTGCTGTTACCACATCTCAAAATAATCTCGTCAGAGAGTAAAAAAAAGAGCAGCTTAGTACATTCAATAAGTGGCTTAATATACTGCCTTAACTTTGGTGTTGCAATAATAAATACATTAATTAATAAAAATACATGTAACAGCAAAAAATATTGTTGTTATTGAAAGGAACAGCGGTGTAAAATGCCGACTGTGGTAATACCAGTACATGTCTGAATACAGTGGTGTTGTTATTTTGGCCTCCAGGCGTCGTTTCAGACGGTAACTCCATGAATGGGCCCGGTGTTCCCGCGGCCGTTATCGCGGCGCTTTCTGCACGAGTGTGTGTCGAGGTGTATCTCCCCGCGCCTGGCGTTAAACGCCTCCATGAAGTCGGATTGACAGACAAAAGCCAAATTGCTCCTCGGCTCCAGCAGCCAAACAGCTCAGAGGGAGCATTGACCCAAAAGCACCGTAATCCCCTTCACCTAACGCAGGCAATTTCATGTAATACCTGTAATAACACGCATTTAGCTCCAAGTAGTTATCAAAGGAGCTGCACGCATTTTGAGAGGTGAGCTGTTTGAATAAGAGGGACCTGAGGAGTATATCAGCCTGTAATAACAACTTCGTGGCCCCGACTCGCTTTTCTTTTCTTTTTCCCGAGCGCCGCTCCTCCACATCACTTCGAGCCGTGTTCCCCCGCTCGCTTTGTCTCCCTCTGTCCAAATGTGTCGTTCACGCCGCTTTCACGCTTTCAGCGTTTTGGAGTTGTTTTAAAGAACCGTACAATGTCTTGCACGGTAAAGAAAAAGCCGTGTCAAGTAGGGTGTTTGATTTTCTGCCTTATATTTGACATTTGAAATGCTTTACGTACGTTGTTGTTTTTATGTTGTCAGTAAAGGTTAGCAGCGTTCAAACATCATGTTGTTAATGCAGCAACAATGTGGACGTCACTCCAGAAGTCCTTAAGAGCTACAGTATGGTCACCCCAACAAAGTGTGTTCCTTTCTACTAGTGACCCCCGCATACGAACCCATTGGATCCATAAATGTATATCTATGAGTAGAGTGTCTTTTTACAGACTGACTGTGAATCATCTCTAGAAGCCTGGGGAGGTAAAGCTAGTATTTCACCAGAAAGCAACTTCCAGCTTGATGCAGCAGAAATGTATTTTATTACATTTTGCATGTCGAAAAGACATCAGTTTAAACTTTATAGGAGTAAAAACAGGGAAGCACAGGCGTGCACCGAATACCTTACATTTAGTTTTACTCAGATAAACAGGAAACACACAATTCACTTTTTCAGTTGTTCAGTATGCTTTTTTTTTTTTGCTCAAAACTCATCCAACCTCTTGGCTGAGATTTTTTCTTTTTTTGTTACTGGTGTGTTTTGCTGCTGCACACATAGTGTGTATAATGTGTGTGTGTATAATGTGTGTGTGTATAATGTGAGGCTTAGTGAGGAGAAGTGGTGCACATGATGGAGCATGTGGTATTTTATGTTTGTGTGGGGCGAAAGTAAAGAAAATAATGTTTGGGAAACAACTATAAGATACACAGGTACACTCAGTGTGGAGAGCATTTATCTCACTGACCAATCCTATATATATATATATATATAATATATATATATATATATATATATATATATATATATATTGCCTCTAAAGATATAGAAAATACACCATCATCATTTGATATTCATGTCACAGAGATTAATCAACCTGCTCATCCCTTCGCTGTTACACACTGATACACACACTACAGTCAGACACTGTACCTGCATCCAGGGTGTGTGTGTGTGTGTGTGGTGTGTGTGTGTGTGTGTGTGTGTGCCCTCTATCACCAATCTGCATATCTGCATATTAGCGCTGGACCATCCCTTTAATTTCCTACAGCGGCTGATAACCATCGCCTTCTCTCTGCCTCTTAGTCACTCCCACGCGGCGCTCTGAGATTTCATACGAGTGTGTGTTTGTGTGTGTGTGTGTGTGTGTGTGTGTGTGAGGCTGTTGACTAATACCGTCACACGCACACACACACACACACACACGCACAGGCATTGACTTCATATTGATTTATTCTCATTTTAATAAGTAAAATGATTTGTGAGATATTAAAAGGAATAATGCAGGGAGCATAAATGTGGTCAAAGAAGCTGCGTTCAGGGTCCAGGCCAAGACGTCTGTACATTTGAGTACCGTCGGTCGACACTGAGAAGATAAAGAGCCTGCACATTGTGTGCTACATATATGTGCCTGATGGCTTCGCAGTAATAATTGCTTCACCTTAATCAACTCTTTGAGGTCCAGGGAAGAGGCCTTGAAGCAGCCTGTGTGTGTGTGTGTGTGTGTGTGTGTGTGTGTGTGTGTGTGTGTGAACTAAGTCACATCGTCGGGAGGCGAATGCTAATCTGTTGTTTGCTATTATTCCGAGAGACCTTGGGTGAGACGAGAGGATGGAGGTAGAGACGGGGGGGATATGAAGACTGTGAATGAAACCTTTGTGTGTGTGTGTGTGTGTGTGTGTTGTGTGTGTGTGTGTGTGTGTGTGTTTGTGTGTGTGTGTCGGTCGTGCAAATGAGAGGTGTGAGAGGAGAACGAGCACCTGCATTGCAAGAAAGAAGTGAGAAAGTGAGAGGCATCATTTGTCCGGCGCCCACCATGTACTTCAGCACCTCGCCAAGGTCGCCGTGAGGGAGAGGAAGACGTCTGTTAAAGTCTTCCTCCCGAGCAGAAATGTACTGTACCGAGGATACACACTTGGTTTATGATGACTGATGGGGAAGTTCTGACCCATTGTGACATTTGGGGAAAGTTCCCTGAACCAATCAGAGAGGCAGGCAGTGGTTAAAGCATGTGAGGAATCAGTAGCACCAGTTCTGTTGTTTTAATTCTGTACATACAGACAATAATCTGCATAAATATTGTTGATTCACTATTCAAGTCCATGAATTGCAGATGGAAGACATCTGGATATCCTCAAAATAAATGTGCTTTTCACCAAGAAGTTGTACTTGAGGCCAAAAAGTTCCTTGAAATTGCTTCATCCTTTGTAAACGGAATTAACTGAATGTGCTTTTCCGTTTGTGTTTTCCAGGACGTGCATCGTGCAGCGAAGTTGACAACGGAGACACAGAACACCGCCGTTCCACGGAGGTAAGAGAGACTGGAGGTTTCTCTAGATGTGTCTGTTGGTTCCATCTCACATGTGACCCCGTGGCCTACAGTTGATATATTTGTGTGAGTCTCTAAGTTTGAGGTGATGCACTCAGACACTTTTATTGATTGCAGAAAGAGTATTAGTCTTGTATGAATCCCAGGTTTCATTGCAGCTTTGGAGCACATTTTACCAACCTTTCCAAGGCTGGTGTGTGTGTGTGTGTGTGTGTGTGTGTGTAAATGCATGTGTGTGTGCCTGCATGCATGTGTGTGTGAGCAAGGAGCTTTCAATGAGATGAACACTTGTAGTAAGTAGGGAAATGTAGTATTTGTTGGCTCCTCTGTGATGAAAAGTTTCCAATCAAACCTGCAGCGTGGATGAGGTGGAGCATCGGCAGCTAATTATCAGAGAGCCTTTGAATGACGGCTTCTCTTAGAAATACAGGGAAAAAGGCTGAAATGTGTTTGGATGACTAACAATATAGGACTTCTGCTGAAGTCAGTTTAGCCCCAGTACTTTACTTTGCAAACACTCACAGGCTCCAAAATATTTCTATATTTTTGTGTGAAGGGAGAGAATCTTACATTTGTATTAATAATTCATAAGAGATAGTTTTAGTTGTTAATATGAGTTATGTTGAGGTGTTTGTGCATCCTTGTGATATATTATTAAATATTACACATTGTAGGAATGTCATAATATAAAACGTGTGTCCATTATGCAACCTGTAGTTTTGATTGTGTTAAAGAAGTTTTGGTGCCGCTGCTCAATGAAAAATGAGCAATGACCTCGGCATGAAATAAGATGCAGGATGAGAGAGAGGGTCAGCGAGCGTTGATGGGCATACGCCAGGAAGAAGGTGTGGTGGCGGTACTGAACGGCAGCTAAATGACCTGGGAGTCGCGTGAGCTGGGATGGTAATTGTTCCTCTGGGAGGCTCCGTGGTCACGAGGTGGTAGTTTGTGTGATTTGATGTTGTCCGCTGGGCTGAAGGAAGCGTAATGGACGTCTTGTCAGGAGCTGCTCAGCATGTGTGTGAGCAGCGGACAGCACAGTGATGAGATGATAGAGCATGTTCTTCACAAAGACAGACGGCTGTCCTCTCTTATCCTGATCATCCGTCCCGGCCTCACCTAAATACCTGGCTGACACAGACCAAGGGGATTCTGTAAAATACTAAATAGCTGTTTTTCACGTCTCCGTGGCGATTCACTAACAAGCTGGATAGTCGAGCCGAGCTGAACGCAGTCACCCCCCCCTCCCGTTGTCCTCCTGTCACGCTCTTGATCCCTCCTTTGCTGTCATGTCGCTGCTTTTATCTCGAGCAACCTCTCCATCTTATTTTCCGGCGCTGCTATCTGCCTCTTTGTCGCTCTGATGAGGGTCAGCAGGTCAGCTGGAGGGCTCGTCATTAGCGGCGAGCGTGCTGCGCGGTACATGTGCACACATGTGAAGTGTGTACACAAGGTAATAAGGTCCATTAACGACCGCGGAGAGGAAGGTACGTGGCTTTTAAAGTAGAAAAATATGAATGTATGTAGAAATTGAAGACAACATACATTAAATATGTAAAGATGCTTTGATTAATACGACATCATGTCATAGTATTTGTGAATATTGGCCTCAATGCGAGCACAAAAAGTTGATCCAGATGACATTTAAGGTGTTATAATGGACTAATCCCTCACCCCCGAGAGTAGACGTGGGAGACTCACAGGAGTGAGAAGTGATTGTAATGTTATTACAGACGAGCACAAAAGCACACCGCGAGGAGCATTTAGCAGGAAAAGTGGGAGGAAAACGGCAAAGGGAATTAAAATGGCAAATAAATGGAGATATTTATAGTCTGTGTTTCTTCCTGACACATGGAGTAACACTGGCAGGCTTTTCCTCTGTTCTCTTGCTTTCTATGCTGACCAGTAGCTCTCTCTCTCTCTGCTTTATCTACGTCAGGCCAACAATAGGCCCCAATAGGAAACTGCTGATATGGTAAACAAACAGCATCCAGAGCTGTCCACCAGACTCCCATTTTATCGCTTCCCCTTCTCCTCTCAGCCTACGTTGGAGCACATTTTCTATCTGCAGCCTTTTTCCAAGTAAAAAAAAGCTATTTATAGATATGAATTTTAAGGGTTATATTATACACTGTATTGAACAAACTAATGGTAAAGGAGAGAGAGCATGTGTGTGTGTGTGTGTGCTGCTACCATCGCTGGGCCGGTTTGTTTAGGTACTGAGGCTTTGCGCGTGCGTATTTACATACGTGTGTGTGTGTGTCTGTGTGTGTGTGTGTGTGTCTGTGTGTGTGTGTGTGGATGCGGATGCCACTATTTGTTCAGCTTCGCCTGCTTTCTCAAGGTTGCCTCATCAAAGCCAGGAGACGAGCATAATAGGGGGTGTGTGTGTGTGTGTGTGTGTGTGTTGTGTGTGTGTGTGTGTGTGTGTGTGTGTGTGTGTGTGTGTGTGTTTGGCTCGGGGAATAGAATCCAGAGTAAACACACATGTCCGTCTATTACCCAGGTGGAGTTGGACAAATGAATGGGTCGACAGTGATATTGACAAGCTAACCACTGCTTGTGTGTGTGTGTGTGTGTGTGTGTGTGTGTGTGTGTGTGTCAGCTTGTACACACTGTTCTTTATTGCTTTTAGAGATCCAACAATCAGAGTTTTGATGACATTTCAGGTGTGATTTTAAAAAGTGAGACTTGCAACATAACTGTTAGGGTAAACTCCCAAATAGCCTCTAGTATATCCAAGCATCAAAACCATCTGTGTCAATACCATAACAAGTCATACTTGTTATACTTGTCATACTTCATACCTTTATGAAGTTATAAAAGCCACTGTTAATACTAGAAAAGTATTAATATGGGCATTACTGGCCCAGTATGACTTGTTATGGTACCGACACCGAGCCCTAATGACCAGTAGCTCATAGCAGCTTATGTTAGCTAATGTTATTATATTGTGATTATTTTAAATTGGTGCTGTTAATCACATAATGAAGGAAATAGTGAAAAAACATCATTAGAATGAAGTTTTCCCAGTGGAATTAACAACATGTTTGGCTCTAAAGTGAAAAAACGAGTTGTTGTTTTTTGAATCTTACTTTACCTTCATGTGATCATATGGGAACAATTTTAGTGTTTTTTTAAACTGTATTTGATGTTTGGAAGCTGTCCTGGTTTTATTATCATAATCGAAATAAGAGCCCAGTTCTAATATTCTGGAAGACTCTTTTTAAAACGTTGACCGTGAGTAGAAGTAGTGTGATCTGTTTGTGGTCAGCATGGTCATTTCCAGGCTGTGCTAGAGTGTTGAAGGCAATGATGTGTTTGTGGTGCGGTCCGTCTCCCCCCCGGGCTAAACGGGGACACGGCAGACATGTTGCATCGAGCTGCTGTGATAACGTCTCTCTCTCTCTGCCGCCCTAAAAAGAAAGGGATAAAAGGTCTTTTCTCCATTCCACATGCCAGGCAACTCCCAGCGGCCTCTTTGTTGACATAGCCGCCACAATGGGAACTAAAGGCCTCCCAATGCCTCCCATTATGAGGCTAACCCAGGGCCCAGTCGCTGCGCTGCTGGGTTATCCAGTACAGGCCGGCCAGCATTGGCCAAAGCCCCCTTGAATATTAGCCTGGATATATAAGACTACCCCCCCGCCCCCCGCTGCATTGTTCAGCGTTATTCTGCTCCCACAATGGGACACCACACTTTGGAAGTAATTTTCAAAAAGGGGAAGCCAATCAAAAATAATGGCACTTATTGTTACTCTTTTGACACACATTGCTGAGCGGCCTGCCCCTCCCTCGGCTTTCTCTGCCTGTGTAGCCCTAAACCCCGGGGTTCATTCACGTCTATTATACGGGCAAATTAAATAAAACCCAGTATGGGTCGGAGGGGAGCGGAGAGCCACGCCGGCAGCCGGCGGCGGCGTTGGTGGCGAGAGTCGGGGATCGGAGGGAACAGTGAGTTCTGCAGGAGCGTAACCAAAGACGCGATGCTATTGGACCGTCTCTGAGGCCGAGCATCCCGGTGGGAAAGCAGTGGAGGATAAACGCTGGGAACAGTGAGAACGTATGGAGGCATACTTTCTTCTACAGAGAAGAGTGTAGAAACTGAGCCCTCATCCTGGATGGATGGATTTCTCTGCTTTCTCCCGTGGATAGATGGACTCCTGGTAAAAGGAGGGAAGGTATGTTGCTACCTATCAAAGAGGGGAGGGCCCGCCGGGGCACGGAGGGATGTGTGAGACAGGTGGGTCATTGGCGAACCATCGGCTGCATTTACATGAAATTAGATGAAATGTCTCAGTGAGCCATAGCTGCTGCTTTTGACACAGAAACTTTAAAGTTGGGTATCATGTGAACGGCTTGGAGCTGCTGCACTACAGCTGAAGAGATGTTGCTGCTGCCGCCAGCTGGAGGTGGAGTTGGAAAAACGCCGGTCAGGTTTAGGTGCGTGACCTTTTGTGACTCGTGTGTGTGTGTGTGTAGTTGTCATTCTCCTGGTTTCAGTGGAGAGTTTGAACATCCCAATGTTGGTTCAGAAGCTGTTTGACCCTTTGTACCGTTTGTAGTCAGCGGTGGTTTGCAGGTTCAAAGATGGGAGACTCGTCTCCCATCTTTGCAGTGAGTCCTCGTGACCGGCTGCACGTGTGACGAGGGCTGTATGAGCAGTCAGGTGGAGATGTCAGGTGGCTTCATGTCCAGAGATCAAACTCTCCTGCATTTGTCAAAAAACACAACTTTTGTGCATCAGATTATTTGTTGTACTATCTTGTTTGTGATTTTGCGATGAAGCGGCACAGTTCCAATATATGCAGCAACAGTTTCATGTAACCGAGACGGGGAGAAACTTTCCAACAAACGCCTTCACCTTCACGTCTGTTGCAGCGGCGAACAAGTGTGCCGCCTGATGAATGAGCAGGAAGCAGTGGAGGTGAGATGAGTGCAGCTGCAGGACAGAGAGGGGGGAGGATGGAGGAGGGAGGTGAATGGAGAGAAAGGACCCAGAAAAGGTTGTTGAGGGAGGGGGGGAAAGGGCAGGCGAGGAGAGCTCGTCTGCAGGGTCTTTGAAAGCAGCAGGTCTCACTGGGAGCTCGATCCCATTTAGGATGGGCAAGAGACATGGAGAAGTGTGAGGGAGAGAGAGGGAGCGACTCCTCAGCCGCTCACTTAAAGGTCCTCCCCAGGAAGTCCTCATTCTTCCCGAGCCTGCCGGCCCCCCTCATTTTGGATGACCCCCATCCTCCTCTAGGGGGGGGGGTCAGAACTTCCCCTCAGCGGGGCAGAGAGAAATGTCAGCCAGAAGGAAAGGTTTAGCGTCTTTCATCAGTTCATTTCGATCTGCGTGTGCAAAGCTTGTAAGAAACCCGTTTGACCTTCTCTGCAACGTGTCCAAATGGAGCGAGCTGTTGTTTGTGACCGATCGACGTGATCCGTGTTTATTTTCCAAGTACGACGAAGTAAAAATAGGGGTCACGACCTCGGCTTTCAGGGGAAAATGTGAGCGGTCACAGCTGTTTATGTGTCGATGCAACTTTGGTGGTTGTTTCCTTTGTAGATTTTAGATCCAGAACATGGGCTCATCTTCTAGGATATCACATGAAACCACAGTGAACAACAGTATAGATCAGGTCCAATATGCTGGCATGCCTATTAGTTGTAACATTCGAACATTACAAAGTTAATCAGACGACTGGTTTTACTGCATTTCGGAGAACGTGTGATCGCGTGAGTTAAAATGTCAGAGCAGGACTCTGAACCTTCTGGCCTGCAGACTAACGTTCAGATGTGTCGGTGCGAGTCAGCGGTGCTGATGCCGGTTGAATGGGACACAGCTGTCAGGCCGGCGCGGCGGACCCAGTCGACAGTCAGCTGTTTTCTCTGCTGCTGTTAGCACAATGGTGGCGTTGTGTTTGTTTCAGAGACGTGAAAAAGCTCCCAGTCAGGAGAACGCCGGTGAAACACGAGCGTATGGCATGATGTTTGCCTGTGTTCACTTTACTGCAGCCGGCGTCCGTCCGTCCGTCCGTCCATCCGTCCGTCCACGGCGTTTTATCAGACGTTGGTGCTGTGGCTGACAGGGTTGTGCTTGTTGGTAGTAAGTTTGGTCTGTTGGAAGTGAATTGAGGATCTTAGTGGATGTGAGGTCGTGCCAAATATTCTTCACTTTTTTTGTCCTTCCCAGCAGTTGTTTGGCAAATTGAACTGTAGACCTTCAGGTATTTTATTTCCACACATTAAAAAACCCTTTCTAACAGCGGCGGTAAACATTAGCTAAAAAATGCGAGTCTCCAAAGGTAAAGTGCTTATTGCAAAGAATTGCTCCTCAATGAAATATGTCAAACACAAATATGTCTTTCCGAGGTGAAGCAGACTCACTCAGGGGGGTCACACCGTCTCAAGGGCCCCCCACATGTTTAAAATGATCCCATTCAACATGTTATTTTCTAACATACGTTACATTTCCCCCTGCCTTGTATTTTAGTGTCATCATTGAGTTTAGCTTTGAAAGCAAGGATGATAAATGGCTGCATTAGAAGTTTTTATGTGACATTCAGCATAAACAGGATAAGACCAGCTTCCCTGTCAAATCTAACGTGTCCTTCCAAACCTGGACCAACTAAACAACATATCACATCAACAATAAGGAGATGAAATAAGTTGGTAAAAAGGTGAGAGCTTGTAACAGTAGGTCAGAGCTAAACCAACAAGGTTTCAAGTGAACTTTGACGTGACTCGCCTGCTCAGCTGGTTTGTCTTTGTACTGAACGTGTGTGTGTGTGAGGACAGAAAGGTTGTTAGTGAGTCTAACATCCAAACAGCCGTCCTCCTCTGAGGGACATATTAGTCAACCATAGTGTTATGTAAACCTCTACTGTGTAAATGTGTGTGTGTGTGTGTGTGTGTGTGTGTTAGCTGGACAGGCTGGACTGATGCTGATCATGTCTGATGTGTTCATTGTGTGTGTTTGTGTTGGCTGGGACTGGCTGCTCCCTCAGAGGGACTATCATTGCTAGTAATCCTCTTCATGGTTGACTAATCTGTTTTCGCTGGGGTCACTCCCCCCCCCCCCCCCCCCCCCCCCCAGCTCGCCTCCCCTCCCTTTCTTTTCACCCCTCCTCGTGGGTGCCTCCTTCTCAGCTTACCTCACCCTGCAAAGGTCACCTCTTGGTCCCCCCAAGCTGCCCGTCTCTTGTTAAAACTCCTCATCCTGTCACACAGAGACTCCGAGCATCCAGCTTGTTTCTTAGTATGATGATACATGCAGTGTTTGGATGGATGGGAAGATAACAGTATTTACAGGTGTTCCCAAAGTGTGTGAAGATGTGAATGAACTGTTGATGATTTCTGATACGCTAGTGAGTTTCTAGCAGCTAGGCTAACCACGTCCAGACTGCAGCTGTGGCTACTATACATTTTGTCATCACCCCCAATATGTTGAAGCCATATTTTGGCACTGACCATTGTTATTGGAAAATTGATGCTTTCAAGTAATTGATGTATCAGTTCATGCTTCCTTCCTCCATCTCCTCTACTATCCGTATCCCATCTCCTCCTCCTCTTCACCACGAACCAAACCACAATCAGATGTCTTCCACCTCCCTCCCTCCCTCCCTCCCTCCCTCCCACACACACATCACACGTAAACAGGCAACACGTGGTCGATCATATTTCTTCCTATCTAGAAGCAATCAGTGATATAGTGTCGGCTGCTCCCGGGCGCTTTGACAAGAGCAGCAGAGGCTGCACACGCTCTGATGAAATTAAATGTGTGTGTGAGGTACAAGTAAAAGCTGCCTGTAGCAGATGGAAGAATGATGGGAAACAAAGGTTTAATGTGTAAAGCAGAGTAAGAAAGGTCAAAACGGCGTGGTGATCAGCGGCTCCATATTCCCAGCTGTTTGTTTGTTTGTGTAATCATGTTTGAGCATTTGTTAGACAGGACTCATCTCAGCGTTTGTCTTTTCACCCAAACATCCACTAATAGTTTTTATTCAGCAGCAAGGCCGTAAAAAGGGCTTTACATCCAGCCTGGAAACATGCGTTGGCCTTTATCGCTAATAGCTTGCGTCAGTACTTCCACTCTAATAACGTGGTAGCAGTAGTAGTCGTTGGTATAGTTGTGGTGTAGGAAGTCCTCTTACACCATACCATGGTTCATAATGTCGTGCTAGCTCCTGAAATGGCTGTGCAGTCATGGAAACTTAGAAGTGTTGTTTGTGTTCTCCCCAGACGGACATGGTGTACACGCTCCCTGTTGGACCCGGACGGCCCACTTTGGAGAGGATGCACGGTCTGACGTGAGGACGCCGAGCTCTGCTGCTGAACCACAGCTCCCCTAAAGGTCTCCGTGCAATCACGGTAAGCACTGTGTGACTTAAAGGGCCGTAAAAGTAATAAAATATAGGCAGACCAGGCACATGACACAGTAAGAGGTCACTGGTCTGTGTTTTGTGTTGTTCAAGGCTTTGAGCATTAGCGATGTGGCTCGTTGTCCACATGTAAGATAATTATTGATGCTTATGTACAGAGTCGTTTATGGACCCAGCAACATGTTTGTAGTCCGTCGTGGTAGTCTTGCAGCTGCAGAAGCATGCAGGCATCATCCTAACGACGCAGCGTAGCTAGAGTGTAGGCGGAGCCTCTGATGCAGTGTCATGTTGCCACCGCAGCCTCTATGTTGTCTAAAAGTTGTATTTGATTGTTCCTGTCCAGACGGCTGAGCAAAGAGACTTGGAGGGCCGGGAGAGAAGGATGGAGCGCAAGAAGAAACAATTGGTGAGCCTCAAATCAAATAGTCATTGTATTTCTAGGTGTTGTTTTTGTAGTAGTAGTAGTAGTTTATTTCTGCACCAACAACCACATCTCGAAAATGTGTTTGTTTCAAGAAAGCATAGACTAGCATTGCAAAAAGCATGGTGGAATTTCAGAGTGTTTTTATATTATTTATTGAATCAGAGTTGTTGAACTTGGCTGGCCTTTCATCCTGCAGGCCTGCGACCCCGACGATCACCCGGAAACCTGTGGCGACGAGAGGCTCAGCACATCGGTCAGCAGAATGAGTATACATTAAGCCAAAAGAAGGTAGAGACATGATTGATCAGAGTGTGAGCATAGTGTTTTTATGTGTTTCAGGTGGCTGAGTAACGACCCCCAGCTGGTGCAATTGATGGCAGTCAACCATTGTCGGAGGCCCGGCAGACAATCGGGGTTCCCCAGGTGTATGCAGTTGTCGGGATGGAAGGCGGCCATTGGGGGCAAGCGTCAGCCCCAGCGTACGAAGACCCGGTGGCACAAAGACAAGGGAGTCGCTCTTCGGGAGGCACCGAGGTAGGCCACGGGACTATCTGTGGGCTAGCCTCCCTTCACTCTGCTGCTACTGACTCTGCCTTGTCCCTTCAGGTGGTGCTGCTGCTCCTGGGGTTTTGCTGCACCAAAGACTGCTTCTTCCCACGTTTGCTCAAGGCTTGCCTGAGTGTCTTGGACCTCCTGCTGCCTGAGTGCCTTCCCATGTGGAGGACAACCATGTTACCCGCAGTCCCGGCCACCGCCTGCGGGTCCAAGTCCCCAGGTGTGTCTGTCCAGGGAGGGGGAAGACAGAGAGGACATAAATTAGACAGTAGGACTTTCCCCCACATGCTGCCTGCCTGCCTGCTGTCCTCCCTGTTTACAGGTGGCTGAGTGCACACACCCACATTACAGGTACCTGCAGCATCAAAGGCCAACCTCCACCATTGTGCATAATGTATGCTTGCATATTTTGTTGCTTTGATTAGGAAATCTGATCCAATAAAACATTTAATTGATTGCCATATGCTGTGTCGGCTCTCGCATTTGTCATGTCCTGAGAGCCAGTTCAAGACAGACTACAGAATGATTGGTTTGCCCCAAAAAACAATTGGTCTTTTAGGACTGGTTTGCACATACTGTAGTCTGCCTTTACTTTGACCCGGTTTTGCAGAACACTACAATGTCACATTTTCAGAATTGCTTTTGATACTCACCAAATGATTGTCCCGTGTTCTCCTCTCCTTCAAGCCTTCACGTGTTCATTCAGCAGTCTGGACTAAAGCAGACAAAAGAAGACATTTACACCACATATAAAGTCTCTCCTGCTCCAATAACACACCATGGCATCAGCGTTTGGACACTTTGTGTAGATATCAAATGGCTCACACTGATAATCACAATGAATGACTCAGTGATTACATGGACATCTTGGACTAAATAAGGAGAATACACATAAAATATGGATCTTGTCATCAAAGTATGAAGACAATATTTGGCTTTACTGATGTTTCCTTACTCTGTCAGTGGATCCAGCGATGACCCCGTCTCTGAGGAGACTGAGCTGCTTCTGCTTCCAGCTTTTTCTGCATGAAGACACACACAAAAACATTGATAAAGAAGATTTCCATAGCACAGCATAGTCAACACTCAGGCTGACTACTATTAGCGACTTTGGTGGCCACCTCCCCAGTATTTTACACTCCCACCCTGGGGTAGCCCTTTGGGCCAAACTACAATCCACCACTGACCCCAATCACCTACAAACAGACATCGTTTGCCACCATCACCTCCACAGGTTTTAACAACATGCAAAAATACACTGAAAGAGGCAAAAAGACTGGTGCTTACCAACTTCCTCCCGGCCCAGGTTCACCTCGTTGTCCCATTCAGCTCCACCGGTCCGATCCACTGGAGGGGAAACAGGGACAACAGCCAGATGAGATATTAATTAAAGTGTACTAATGTAGCCCTTTAGTTTGCTGCGTCGCTGCACTGTTTTTGGACGCAGCACTGACTGTCAAGGTTTGGCTCAGAATATGAATTGCTGGTTTGGTCCATCCAGTGTGTTAGATCTGCGTGAGGACATGATAGAATAAATGCTCTTGGAGGCGCGGCGTGAACGCACACGCGTCCCGGCTGTCTGCCAGACAGGCAAAAGCCATTAGCGATCGTCTTGTGCACGGAGACCCCGGCATTCATTAGGCATCAATCAAAGGATGAGGTGCGATGATTAAATGATGAGTGCAAATGCTTAACAGTGTTCAGGGCACCGGCCCACTTTACTCTGACACTTGAAAGTAGGGGAGGGGGGTGGAAGAAAGATGATGTTCATCTCCATGTAGATGGCTGCAGCTAGATAATTTATTCACAGAAGTTTGGGAGGCCTAGGCCAAGATTATCTCCTTATATCGAGACCTGTCATTGGATATTACGCCGTAGAAAACGCCATGACAACATACCGTCCAGGTTCTCCTCGGCGCTCTGCTTGTGGTCGCGGAGGACGTTGGGGAGCGCTTCATCCGTCGGTGTGTTTCCTCCACCTGCAGACGACACAGAGGCAGCCATGTTTGAGCTAAAGGATGCATACAAACACTTATTGTGACTGGAATTAACAGGAGCATCATCGGATGTTTACAGTTCAGCACGAAAGCACTGCAGTCCCGTTAATTACTAGTTTCATCATGTATGTAAAGCTGTGTTCAAAATAACACCAACATTGCTAACCAGATACATAATTTTTTTCCTGCTTCATATTTCGACATGACAAATAAATTACTAGTAGGTGTAGTAGAATAATAGAAAACAAACGGGGCCAACAGTCATGACATGCAGGCTGCTGATTATGTCAAACTGAATCATTCATTGAAATGTTCTAGTGCATTTGTCTCGGATGATTTCAAATGATTTAACATGGCAATCCAAACCACAAAGACATGGAAGAAACCAGAAACTACCATCAATGGATCAAAGGAGAGCCAACCTGACAAAGACCAGAGACAGAAGGTCTGAAGTGACCTGTGAGTACTGCAACAATGACACAGCGCCCATGTGAAGCCACCCTATCGGGAAGAAGCCCCCGCAGAGTCCCACTGTTGAGAAACCGCCATGTACCACATCACTAATATTCACTCTGCTTCACTTTGGAGACATTTTTCTCCATGTTTGGATCTGGAATACTATGTTCCCAATGCATTTGTGTGTATGGAAATAAAAGTGATTAGAAGGATTTTGGTGCTTTACTCACTTTTTGCGTCCCTCTTTGGACCACAGCTGGAGATATGTGTACTGTATGCATGGATGTGTTAGTGGGCTAGTGTGTCTGTGAGGCTGAGCTCCAGTCGACCTGACAGCTTGCTGTGACAGCGAGCCTTAAACCAACGCACCGGGTCGGCTGCTGCACCGGAGAAATGCCTTTGATTCTGTGAGGCCTGTGTGCGTCCGTGGCCTGTTGGCTTAGAGATTTCAGGCCTAATAGCTGCGTGCAGATGTGAAGGACATCCTCGCTGCTGGGTTTTATCCCCCGGGCACTCTTTGATCCTCCTGCTCGGTCCAGGAGTGTGTGTGTGTGTGTGTGTGTCACCAACAAGGAGTGGCCATATTTTCACCACAATTATATGAAACGATCATCAACGACCGTTTGAGTTCTCAGACTGTGTCGCCTTCGTGGCTTTTGTGGGACAAGAGCTTCTAAGAATAACATTTGTCCTTCGTTTCTTTCCAATACAATTCTTCTACCCTCCTTTGCTAAATAAACAGTTCAAAATGATCAGGAGTGATTCTCCACAGCAGATAGAAATATATGTAACTATATGTATTAGAGCAGAAAGTCATCCATAACTTGCATTTAATACTACGTACTAGTGATCAATGAGCTGCTGGTGGATAAGCGAGGCTACAGGACATTGATGCTACTTAATGTCCCGTTTGGCCACCTAGTAGACGAGGCGGTCCCAAATTGAGGGCGTCGCCATTCAATACAGCACACGGAGTGCAAACACCAGCAATTAGACCCCTCCAAGGCAGAGGGACGCCCTCGGACCAAACCATGACACCTTCAACACACCTCGGCGGGCTGTTAACATTTGAATAGGACTCATACGAATTACTAATTGACTAACAACAATAAATAATGGTTAATTTTGTGTATAATATATTATTTTAAATAGATTCCAGATTTGATGCACAGGTTTGAAATCTCAATTAGTGATTTAATTTAGATTGTTATGTAAATCAGACAATTAATCCTAAAGTATAGCTGGTCACACTGATCTTTCTAAAATAATTGACTTGTTCTCTGCATTTAGAGCAAAGTGCTGGTGTGTGTGTGTGTGTGTGTGGTGGGGGGGGGGGGCTGCAGCCAGTGTTTCCAGCATCGTCCCATTGCTCCACTGGCTGCTGACCAGTTTCAAACAATGCCTGCTCCAGGACTCTCTGGGGATTTCCTGTTCACCCACGCTGGCTCCACACTGCTGCATGCCCACTATATACACCTTAATTAGTCTTTTCACTCTAACAGCTAAATATTTGTGAGAAGTGGAAAGAAATAAACCCCAAAATATCCCAATAACCACGTCAGATATGAGACTTTTTACTGACTGCACTGCTCATGCATTCCTGGATATTATTTGTCTGCATCGCCGCCTCAATAGCTAAGCAACACTTAATTGTGCACATGAAATCAATAGCTGAACGGCCACTGAGACTGCTCACAAGATATTATTATTGTTCCGTCAGTGGTCTGATTTAATTTGCGACGTCTTCATCATATATTCTACATTTCAAAGATCTATGTATCTCAGCGCTGGATGGAAAAATAAAACACAAAAAACAAAGCGAGGTGCTTGTCACGGTGTGTGTAAAACCAGATCATACAAGCCACTTAGCAGCACTATAGTCCAAGTGGTCCAAGGCAGCGAGAGGAAAATCCCGCCGTGCCAGCGTCGTTTACCAGCGCTGAGAGGCAGCAGCACCTGACAGATGCCACTCGGGACTCTAATCCCAGAGGGCTGAAAAGATCCTCCACATGACGGGAAGCCAGCGGAGCGGGAGGAGACCGGAATACCAAACGGCAAACTGCAACCGTCCATGTAACATATACGTCTACTCCTTCAGCTGCGGAGTGGCAAAAGAACACATTTCTACAAGGCTGACAAAAACACTAGAGCTGCAAACACTAAACGGGTCCAGAATAAGATAAATTGCATCTTTTTGGATGCTCCAGTCGCCGGCTATTCACTCTGATCTTCACGTTTTACACCACAAGTTGGAGGTTTACAAATATATAATACAGTGTACTGACAAACAGTTGGAGAAAATAATAATTGCACATCTAAAGATAGATAAAGTGTTTGATTATCATTATTATTATTATGTTTATTGGCATTATTTGGGGTAATTTACTGCCTAATTAAATTGGACATGCTTTTGTCCCTCCTTTAATAATATTACAGGCTTGCCCACGTTATTAGACGAGCAGCAGAGCGAAGCTGGGCCTGTTGCAGCAGGCCTGTGACGGCCACATCATATTTCATTAGTTTAATAAAATGTTATCATCCCACATCTATATTTCTAACATTTGTTATAGGATTACAGTCTTTTTTTTTTTTTTTTACAGGGGGAGGGGGTCTCTCTCCCCCTTTCTCTCGTGCTCTCCTGCAGCTTTGGTGAAACAAACAAAAGAGGCGCTTTGAATGGCACGTGCTCCCGGCGTCAGTCACCTGTTTCCTAGCAACAGGCACAACAGAAAAGCACCTGTGGCTCTGAATAGGAGGCGGCGTAGCCCTTAGTTCGACAAAAAAAGACCCCAAAAACCGGGGAGAAATGAAACGATATAGGATTTTTTTCTCTCTCTTACGCCACAGGTCG
Source organism: Chelidonichthys spinosus (assembly GCA_029853015.1). NCBI lineage: Eukaryota > Metazoa > Chordata > Actinopteri > Perciformes > Triglidae > Chelidonichthys > Chelidonichthys spinosus. Next base: position 4,121,838 of record CM056844.1, read on the forward strand.
TGATGTATGGAGTCATGTGCCCCTAATAATTACATTTCAACATCACACAGCCTATTTCTCATTCAGTAAGACCACTAATAAGCTTAATAGGTTTTGAATTACTACGCTCCAAATCAGCCCTAAAAGTACACTATTCATTGTGATTATTTATTTAAATCACACTATGCTTTACCCACTGTGCTACTTTTGTGCTTATGAAAGGATTATTCATTCTGTGATGAATCATTCTGCCATTTTAAATTAACTTTATTTACATGTTCAGCTAAACTGGATTGGTTTTTCCCCGTTTTCTGCAGCTTCTTTAGTTGTGATCATTATCAGGTTTGTTTGCAACGTGCATTATTTTCCCCTCTTCAATATTTTACAATGTGATGTGAAAAAAAAATAACGTGCAGGAATCACAGGGCACGCGCAAAATGATGGGCATCAAACTGTTTCCGCGTGTGTGTGTGTGTGTGTGTGTGTGTGTGTGAGCGACACACCAGCTACACACACAAAACAGATGACAGAGGGAGTAATTTTAGGTCTCGCGCTCCGACGTCACCAGAACCTCGAGCCCCTGCATGCAAATCACGTCTCCACTCGAGCCTCTCCATTGGCCGTCTCTCGCTCATTTAGCTGCTGTCAAAGCGCGCGGCCCGGGCACGCTCCGGTAACTTTTCCCAGCACGGCTCCAACCAAAGTAAGCTCAAACAGCCGGTTTCTGTTCTGCTCGGCGCTCTGCGGATGACAGGGACGAGGCGACGCGGGGGAAGTGCGGAGCAAGTTTCCCTCTGAGTGGATTTCCTCCCGAGAGCGCAGCTCCCTCCGGTCCTCCCGACGCTCCCCATCACTCTTCGTCACTCGGAGCTTTAGCAGCCTGAATGTGTGCGCGTGTTTGACGGAGAAGCGTCGTTCCTACCAAGACCAGGTGAATGTACAGCATCATGATGGAAACGGACTTACATTCCCCCGTGGTGCCCCAGACCAACCCGTCCAACCCGGGGGGACACGCGGGAGGAGGAGGGGGGCCCGGCGGCAAAGTCCCCCAGGACAGAATCAAGAGACCCATGAACGCCTTCATGGTCTGGTCCCGGGGCCAGCGGAGGAAAATGGCACAGGAGAACCCCAAGATGCACAACTCCGAGATCAGCAAGCGGCTGGGCGCCGAGTGGAAGGTGATGACCGAGGCGGAGAAGAGACCGTTCATCGACGAGGCCAAGCGGCTCCGGGCCATGCACATGAAGGAGCATCCGGACTACAAGTACCGGCCGCGGAGGAAGACCAAGACGCTGCTCAAGAAGGACAAGTACTCGCTGGCCGGCGGGCTCCTGGGCTCACCCATGGGTGTCGGGATGGGCGGCGGGCAGCGACTGGAGAGCCCCGGAGGGGTCCACGCGGGGGCCAACGCGGGCTACGCCGCGCACGTCAACGGCTGGGCCAACGGCACCTACTCGGGCCAGGTGGCGGCCGCGGCGGCTGCGGCTCACGCCATGATGCAGGAGGCGCAGCTGGCGTACACGCAGCACCCGGGCACCGGGGCTCACCCGCACCACCCGCACCATCACCCGCACCACCACCCGCACAACCCGCAGCCCGTGCACAGGTACGACATGAGCGCCTTATCTTACAGCCCCATCTCAAACTCTCAGAGCTACATGAGCGCCTCTCCGCCGGGCTACGGCGGCATCACCGGCTACTCTCACCAGCACCAAAGCTCCGGCGTGTCCCCGGTGTCCGGGGCCATCGGAGGGACCTTGGGGTGCCTTGTGAAATCGGAGCCGAGCGTGAGCCCCCCGGTTTCCACGGCGCGCGCGCCACCGCCGTGCCCCACGGGGGACCTGCGGGACATGATCAGCATGTATCTGCCGACCGGCGAGGCGGCGGGAGACGCCTCCGTTCACAGCAGACTGCACGTGCTCCACCCGCAGCACTACCAGAGCAACGGCTCCACTCCGGTAAACGGGACGGTCCCCCTGACTCACATTTAAATCTACATGTACTAGAAGCACTACAGACCACAACCAAATATTTAAGAACTAGATGTGGGCGCAGGCTGCTGATGAATTGTAAATTATAGGCGGTTATAGCCATCAAAATGCAATCACTTTGAACAAACTTTTTTATTGTTATTATTTCTATTTTTCTTTCAGTGATGGATTCTTGTCTGTCCGAGCTAAAGGAAAGCGCATCCGATTTTACTTTCGCTCTCTGGAACAGAGCATGCCAAGTTTTGACACGATTTAAATTATAATCCGTGAAGGCTGGTGCATTTTGAAGGTTATTTTTATTTCCCCCCCCCCCCCCCCCCCCCCCCCCGACTTTTCTGTGGAATTAAAGGCACCAGCTGTGTGTTTGAGGGATCCTGAAAACATGTTTAAACAGGGACCCGTATAATCAATGGAGGGCGGTGTGGACGATGTGTTTTAAATAAATAAAAAAGAAGAAAAGTTTCTAGGCTGCAATTTAAAAATGATTTCAATGCTTGTAAACATGTGAGTCAGTCGGTGTAATTTGAATTTGTTTCTGTTGTTGTAAAATCTTGTAAATTGTGAATAAATAGGCCTACTGGAAACACTTTTGTGCATAATTTGCAAAAATGCCGAGCCTCATTTTCGGGGTTTGAAGACGAAACGATTTTTCGCGCTGAATTTAACACGTTTGATTTGTTGGAGGAGTATTTATTTATTTATTTGCAGGGGATCTCCATTCATTTAACGTTTAGTCACATTTATTCACTCTCGAAATATATATACATTTTAATTAAATCGCTGAAAAGCTTATTGTTGCATATAAACGAGGGTTTTAATGACGTCCCGGCAAACGGTAAAACATCTGGTGAAAATTTAAATGTAAACAAAAACAATACAATATTTCCTCGTGATGACGTCGAAAACATCATTCATGATCATTCTTAGAATTAAAACAAACAATTGACACAATAATTGATATACTTTTTTGGGGAAAATGGAAAAATCAGTTCAGCTTTCTAATTCGTTTCAGCTGTGAGAGATCCTGAATCTGAATTAAATTAATATAAATAATAGGAGACCTGTGTGAATATACAAAGAATACAAAGAAAATAGGCCTGCATTTTTTCAGAAATTATGTTTGTTTGTTTTTTATTTACATCTGAGTTTCTGTCCTACGCTTTCATATCTGCAATTGTCAAATTATGTTTAAAATAGTAGTTTATGCTCATATTTGACACCTACAAAAAAAAGACAGAACGCGTGTTTGGAATTGTCACAATATTAGCCTGATATTGTCCTAATTTCCACTTTCCGTTTGGCCACATTTTAAGCACATTTCATGTTTATAATTTATTGATACCAGAACAAACAAAAAGTAGAGATATAATCCTTTTTATTTATGGGTTTCTTGCATTCTTGCAAGTTGTGAAAAAGCAGGAGATTTTGTTAAAAAGGTTACAGTTAAATCCAGCCTTACTCTTCTCTTAATCACCTGCATCTAAAATTCTCCAGAGGACAAGAAGGCCTCGCTGCTTTTTTCCCCACAAATTCTCTCAGTTATTCTTCAACTTGAACATGCGTTTTGTCCGAAATCTTTCCACCCACTTCTTCTATCTGTTCCTATAATCTAGGCCAAGCAAAACCTGCCCCAGGGTCAGGACCTCAGTCATCCAGATCTCAAGCAAAAGGAAATCCAACAACTAATAGTATCTGCTGGTTAAAAAAAAACGCCAGAATCTTAATTGGGCCCACTTCAGCCCCGCCTCCACCTGCCGTCCCTCACAGCATCAAATTCTCCTGATTGCTAAATGATTTCCTTCTTTAAATCTGGTGGCTGAATCACTGGAGGCCTGAAGGGTGGGATGGGGGAGAGAGGGAGGAATGAATGAGCGGAGAGCAGAGAGGAGGAGGGAGGAGAAGGCGAGGAGAGGAGGTTTTTGTGTTGGAGGAGAATGGGGATTAGTCCCGGTGTAAGCCAGGGGCAGCCCGGGGGTCACCCCCGACAAAAAGCCCGGCAAACAACACCCCTGGTTTTATCAGGCTAATTCCCACTCGGGTCTGGACTTAAAACAAGAGGGCAACGTGGATGCAGATCACAAAAATAAAGCTGTTACCACGGACGCCAACGGTTTGAACTGACGGTAGTAATTAGTCCTGAAGGATGTGATTTATTTTACGAGCATTCACATTGATTCACATTTCTTAGGATTGTCTCAGCTCTTAAAAGTTTGGGAGGTTTTTATCAGTTTACTATCTTAATACATAAAAACTACACATTTAAATCAAAGCCACCAAACCTGAATAAATAGGAGAATATGGTCATTCTAAGGAAGAATGTATTTTTCTGACACATTTTTATTTGCACCAAAGACTGATGACTAAAAGATGTGAATTCTAGTTTTCACTACACATAAACACACCTCCGAAGCTAACAGCGATCATTTAAAGAGCAACTAAAGCGGTTGTCGGTATTCCCCAGATCCATTCTACATCATAGTGATCCATACTTCTACAAAACTGAGGATTTCATGAACCGACACTACAGAGTCAAAGACAAACAGGGAGTAAAGACAAAAAAAATATGAGTAGGACATGAAAGTTATTTGACCATCATTACGAGATAAAAATTAATTACTTCCTCTACTCTAGTGGACTTTGTCATGAGTGATGTCGCCAATATGATGAAACGAAAATGGGAGATAAAAGATGGATTTTGCCACAAAAAATAACAAAAAACAGAAGCATGTGGAGCATCAATTCTCTAAACTTCAAGGTATGTCAAGAGAGTTTCCTCCAAATATACTGAATGTCGAATAACGGCATTAGATTGAGGAGTTTGAGATGAGAAGTGGTCCAGGATGCTCTCATGGAGGCCCAGCACTGATGCTGGACTCTCATCCTGTCTCGGTGCTGCTTGGCACATGCTTGGCCAGGCTGCTCTGGCACTTCCCACTTCACATAACCCTGCTACCCCCCCCCATCCCGCGTGCTCCCGGTGTCCTAAACGTGGCTAATCGGCATCAGTTTATCACGCCCTCGCATATTTCCCTCCCTCTCCTTCAATAAAAACCCTCACCTCCGACGTTGGACCCGGTTCTGTCATGGGAGATTACGGGGGACCGATTGCACAAGACCGAATGTGGCGCGAGGAGATTAGCCGGGACGCCATAGAAAATAGCAACGGGGCCAACGGATTCCTCGCGAGGGGGCCTTATCGTGCAATTACACGTTGACACGTTTTAACCATTTTTCAGCCTCTTAATCCGAGGGCCCCCTCCTCCCCCCTCCCCTCCCCTCTCCAAAAGCAGACCTATTGGTGCTGAGGGAGCCCGACTCTCTCCATCACTCTGCTGCTGCTGCTGTCTGAAAAGTCATTGCTCTCGCCCCCCCCTCTCTTTATCAGTCACTGTTCAAATTAAAAAAACATTTATACAGAGTTTGTGTCTGTCTGTCTCCATTTCAAGAACTTTGAAAGCTACAAAAATAAATAAATAAATAAATACTAGAACGTTTACAAAGTCATTGAGGAACACTGATAACTTATAAAGGACACATTTAAATAGATTAGAATCAAAGTAAGTGTAAGAAAATCTGACTTGGATCGTCTTATTTTATGTTTTTTTTTAGCATTGTAATATATTTGCAAAAGTGAGAGCAAATCTACAAACAACAGGACTAAAATACACACTCATTTTGTTGTGACGTTGTGTGTCAGTATCATTATGGAGCACTTAACGACGTCTAAGCGGTAACCTGACGATGTTTACTTTCTGCATTAGCTGCAGCTGATGTAAAAACTTTTACCACATAAATCTCAATGAAGGCTTGAGGTTGTTTTTTGTTTTTTACGTTGGGCATCAAACGGACAGCATGGTGTGTCGTTCCACCATGCTGCTCAATTCAATTAGGGCCTTTCATGACAATCAATTAGGGAGTACCCCCTGGATCTCCCCGGGGGCCTATAATCATCACACACCGTCTGCTCAGATGGGCGCTGGGGAGCCCCGCCCATCAGCAGCAAGGGCGCCTCATGTGCAACATAACAGGGCCACTGGGAGCCACGAGGAGACAGTTTGTGTTTTATTTCAAGGCATTTCACTTCAGATTATGTTCTTTTTTTTCTTCTTTACTGGCTGCGTGTTGAATGCAGATTTTCCCCAGGAAGCTCTCTCTGCCTGTATTTTCTATGCTTCGGGTTTTGTGATAATTGGTAATCGCGTCCAGAGATTAAAGCTTTGTTTTCTGAAGCGTCGCTGACTGAAACCACACTGATCAGGGGAGCATTAACTGGAATATTTAGGTGTAATAATCCCTTTACTGTAGGTTTCCTACTGGTGGAAAATAACTAAATACATGTACTTAAGTACTGTACAATTGTGAGGTACTTGTACCTGATTACATTCATTTGCTACGACTTCATACGTTTTACATTCAAAACATTTATTTCACAGCTAAATATTTAACATACTCTGTCAATCAGCTTCTTAAATATGATGGATTATTATACAGATTAAACTACCAGACAATATATAACGCAGTTCTAATTATCTCCACCTCCACATTTTAGTGGACCTCCGCCTATTTGTCAAGTCTGAAAAAACCCTGAAGGTCACATCTTTTTCTGAAACACTTGTATTCGAGAACCTAATTTTCTCGACCTCACAGAATCATTCACTTCTACCTTTAAATTATGTTTCACAAATTCTCATTATCATTTAGCCCTAAATGTTTAAAATGTTCAGGATTTTCAAACAAATAAGGAACTTCTGAACACAGCCAGCACATCAGAGCTTTAACATCCCCTGCTGGGCTAAAGACCGTGACAGGAAGAACACTATTTACATAATTTCAATGTCACCTTCCAAAGAAAACGGTCAGCTTCAGGTCATAACGTCAGCAGCAGGAACAAAAGTGAGGCCAATTACATTCAACGGCATGGTACTTTTTCTGGAGGGTAAAGGCACTTTGGAGAAGAAAGACAAGTAAAAAAGGGGGAGCAGGAAGAGGAAATAATGGAGGAGAAGAAGAAACACTAACGTGATTACAACTGTAGCTCTGGCGATGACGGGAGTTAAAAGGTCTGCTCCCAGGCCAGAGGCCAACGCTCTGCTTTCTCTATGTCGTTTGCAGATTGCAGGTGAATTTGGTTCACGTCCCTCCAGGCTCTCACCAAAAACACTGGTCAATTAGTGCCAATCATCAGTAATGGTGGAAAAAATGCTGCAAATCTCTTTTAAAATTAAAATTTAAAGATTGGGAATTGTCGCATTGGTGGATGCGAACACAAGAAGATAAAGTTAGGGGCTGATCTTTCACGGCGCTGTAATTATGATGGAGCAAAAAGAGAAGGTCGGGTGATGTCGTAAAGAGAGTGATGGGTGGAGGTCGGGGTGGTGGATGGACTTCCGTATGCAAGAAACAAACGTATTTTAACCTCAATGCTGATCTTTCCCTAAATCTCACCTTGGCCTGCATTCACAACGTTAACCAGGTGTTTCAAAGCTGCGACCGTTTCCCTGTCACGGTGTGTGGGTGCACGAGGTGCAGTTTGTGAGCACTTTGTGATCATTATTAGAAACGTGCTACACAAGGTGCATCAGCACCCACTCAAAGCACACGTTCCCCCACAGAACACACTTCAGCTAAAAATAACTACTAGGAAAGTATTTGAGACAGAGGCCCAACAATGTGCTGCATGTTATGATCATAAGTAAGTGTTCTGATAGATTTTCTAAATGTTAAACGTCATCTCTGCAGTGCTGCTGTTACGCTAACGTAACGTCCCGCCATGCGTCATCTGTTGTTGTTATGTATCTGCTGTTTACTGTCATATTAAACATCACAGTCTGTAAATCGTTTCAATGAAGTGACGAATATTAATTCTCTCTTTCAGGGAACGTTGGTTAAGTTAAGTTCATTTAATTTGTGGAAATTAATTATTATATTAATCAGGAATTTCAAATATCATTCTTAGAAGAATCAATAAATTAGACATTAATTGACTAATTAAAAAAATAAGCGTTACATGATTTTATAAAAGTTTTTTGTGTGAAACTCAGGCTTTAAGTTTACCAGAGAGACAACGGAGAAGAACGAACGCAGGTCTTTTCTCACTCAGACATTTTTTTCTATTAAGTTTAAATTCATAAATTTAAAAGAGGAAATATTTCCCACCAATGACCGACACCGATTCCAGATTTTCAATTGGGCCATGCAGCTTTGGATGTTCATATCTGGAGCGTGTGTGTGTGTGTGTGTGTGTGTGTGTATGCATTTTTGGGTAAAACAATATGCTAATCTCTGCCGTGGAGTAGAAGGATTTGCTGTATAAAAGAGAGAGAGGGGCATGCTTGTTAGCGATAGCCTGGCTGAAGATTCCTACACACACCCACCTCCCTGATCCACTTCCATAGGCTGTCTAGTGTGTGTGTGTGTGTGTGTGTGTGTGTGCACGTGTGCGAGAATGATCTGTCGGAATATATGGTTTTATCTATAGATTTCCTGTTTCTGTATCATTTGCAGATGTTGCATATTGAACAATGATTATACACGTCTGCATGTGTGTGTGTGTGTGTGTGTGTGTGTGTGTGTGTGTGTGCGTGTGTGTGTGTGAGTACAGGAGGATGATCTGTTGGCAGCCAGTAGTTGTGGACTCAGATTAAACATGGAGAGGGATTCAGTCTGAGGGTATTTACAGATTCTCATTATAGCCTCAGAATATGAGTGCACACACACACACACACACACACACACACACACACACACACACACACACACACACACACACACACACACACACTAATCGTATGTATCACCTATATAGCTTAATCTGTTTATTGCGAAGAGGAAACATTTTATTTGGCCATTTTTAACCTGGTTTCTTTGCTGAAGTTGGATGCGCGCAACACTAAATTCAGAAGGTAAAAACATAATCGTAAAGGCATTAACTGGTTGCTGTGCGGTGCATGCTGGGATATGCTCCTGTGCCCCGGGGCACTGAACAAAAAAGGCAGGTAAAGACAAGGAATGAAAGACTTCCCTGCGTCCCTATATGTAAACCTTATATAAAACATGTGTTCCTATTCCTCATCCATACACATTTTTACTAGTTGAATGCCATTTATTTATTTAACAATCAATTAAATTCTAAAAGATGAATTACTCACTTAAATACATAATTTCTCTTTCAATCCCGGTTGACAGTCAAATTATAGTTTAGCCATGAGGGTCTGACTGACGCACATTCGTCAACGGCCATGATGTACATGGGAACACCTCCGCGTCTACCTTTACAGACGCGCCATGCAGTCTGAAAAGAACTGCCGTCAGTCTGTTGTCGGCGTCCCTTTGGAGTAACTCAAGGTCCGAGGAACGGTCAGCAGCAGACTATGAACACGCCGCGACAACAGTGGAGGAACCTTGCAGGCAATGCTTTTTTTGACGAAGCCACTATTTAAATGCCGGCGTACATTTAATAAGGAAAACACTCTCTGAGCCGCGGAACAGAAGTAGCAGATGAAACCAGCTCGGCGCTCGTGTCAAACAACCTCAGGAGGAAACTTTACACAATGCAGCCGTTGTTTGGACACAAACTTTTACTTGTTTTCTTAAAGTAGGCAACTTGGTTGGTGGAGAGGAGTGTGGGGGGGGGGGGGGGCGATGGCAAGGGATGTGGAAGGATGAGAAAAAACCAGAGGGAGGGTAAAGCGGCGCTGAAACACAACGGGAGCATCCATCCTTTAACCGGTGGGGAGTTATCGCCCGACGACAGAGCCTTTCCAAACGCTTTAAAAAGCACATTTGAAGATGTATTAGTGCATCCCTGAATCCACTTGCTGCCAATAGGGGGCTGTTCGCTGGGCTTTGTGCACGTATATATATATATTTATTTATATATGTGTGTGTGTGTGTGTGCGTGTGATTTTTTTTTTTTTTGTAGCTCCCTCCAAATTCCCTTAGCGAGCGTTGCTAAGGTGCTTTAGGGATGGGATTAGCTGGAGGCTCATCACACATTCCATAACAGAAAGAAAAAGTACGGAGAGAGAGAGAGGGAGAATTAAAAGGAAGAAAGCAAGAAAGAGGAAGGAGGGAAGGAAAGAAGGAAGGAAGGAAAGGCCATTGAAAAAGAAACAATAGAAAGACTGCAAGCAATGAGGGAAGGAAGCAAGAAAGAGGAAGGAGGGAAGGAAAGAAGGAAGGAAGGAAGGGCAGATGAAAAAGAAACAATAGAAAGACTGCAAGCAATGAGGGAAGGAAGCAAGAAAGAGGAAGGAGGGAAGGAAAGAAGGAAGGAAGGAAAGGCCATTGAAAAAGAAACGATAGAAAGACTGCAAGCAATGATGGAAGGAAGCAAGAAAGAGGAAGGAGGGAAGGAAGGAAAGAAGGAAGGAAGGAAGGGCAGATGAAAAAGAAACAATAGAAAGACTGCAAGCAATGAGGGAAGGAAGCAAGAAAGAGGAAGGAGGGAAGGAAGGAAAGAAGGAAGGAAGGAAGGGCAGATGAAAAAGAAACAATAGAAAGACTGCAAGCAATGAGGGAAGGAAGCAAGAAAGAGGAAGGAGGGAAGGAAGGAAAGAAGGAAGGAAGGGCAGATGAAAAAGAAACAATAGAAAGACTGCAAGCAATGAGGGAAGGAAGCAAGAAAGAGGAAGGAGGGAAGGAAAGAAGGAAGGAAGGAAGGGCAGATGAAAAAGAAACAATAGAAAAACTGCAAGCAATGAGGGAAGGAAGCAAGAAAGAGGAAGGAGGGAAGGAGAGAAGGAAGGAAGGAAAGGCCGATGAAAAAGAAACAATAGAAAAACTGCAAGCAATGAGGGAAGGAAGCAAGAAAGAGGAAGGAGGGAAGGAGAGAAGGAAGGAAGGAAAGGCCGATGAAAAAGAAACAATAGAAAGACTGCAAGCAGTGATGGAAGGAAGCAAGAAAGAGGAAGGAGGGAAGGAAAGAAGGAAGGAAGGAAGGGCAGATGAAAAAGAAACAATAGAAAAACTGCAATCAATGAGGGAAGGAAGCAAGAAAGAGGAAGGAGGGAAGGAGAGAAGGAAGGAAGGAAAGGCCGATGAAAAAGAAACAATAGAAAGACTGCAAGCAGTGATGGAAGGAAGCAAGAAAGAGGAAGGAGGGAAGGAAGGAAAGAAGGAAGGAAGGAAGGGCAGATGAAAAAGAAACAATAGAAAGACTGCAAGCAATGAGGGAAGGAAGCAAGAAAGAGGAAGGAGGGAAGGAAAGAAGGAAGGAAGGAAGGGCAGATGAAAAAGAAACAATAGAAAAACTGCAAGCAATGAGGGAAGGAAGCAAGAAAGAGGAAGGAGGGAAGGAGAGAAGGAAGGAAGGAAGGGCAGATGAAAAAGAAACAATAGAAAGACTGCAAGCAGTGATGGAAGGAAGCAAGAAAGAGGAAAGTAGTGTTGAAAAAGGAACAGAAAAAGAAAGAGGACTGTCACTGATTTTTGTCATCTAAACAGTATTTTTCTATGATATGTGCAGTAAAATTCTGCACAGTGTATGCACAATGTTACTGTAAACAGCAAAGGATTATGGGACAATAGCCATTGGCTACTGTAAATACATTAAGCGTAGTTTTTTTTTCTAATGCTCCTCAGCATGAAAAAGTTCACATTTTAGCCATTTTTGATGAAACATTCATGTTTTCCTCATTAGTAATTCATTTGATTTATTAAAAGGGTTATTTGGTACCAACAATTTTAATTAAAGTTATGTACTTTAAAGATTAAAGTCAATTAAATTAAACTGTATTACCATTTTTTTAAATACTGCAATTTAAATAATACAGTACTCTGGTGTAAGACATGTAATATAAGTGTACAGTGGTTGAAAATACAGTTAATGTAAACACCTTTACAGTTTCACAGCAGCTTTGTACAGCATGAATAATAAAAAAAGAGCAAAGAAATGATTTGCAGGGAGGAAAGAAAGCAACAAAGAAAGTAAAGTAATGAACAGTGTGGTAGAGAGAAGAGATGGAGGAAGGGGATATGGGAGAAGAAAGGGGAGGAAAAAGAAGGAGGGAATGGAGGAAGAAGAAGGGAGAGTAGGGGAGTAACGTGAGTGAGCTTGCCGACTGTTGCATCAGCGTGTTAACCGAGGGCAATATGGTGAGAATAAGCTGCATAACGAAGCGTGGAAGCTGGAGAAATGTGACCAGGAAGCCACCTTGTCTCTGCTGTGATGTTTAAAAAAACCTCATCACAGAGGAAGTCTGGCAGGTTTGACATCCTGGTCCGCACGACGCCGGAGATCAGAGACACGCAGGCAGATGAAAAGTGCTAATCTTCAAGATCCGCCGTTTATTTTTGGTGTGACGTCTCTGCACTTTCCTGGAGATCAGCTGTCAGTGGAAACGCTGTGGGCGGCGCTGTGACGTTTCTGCCGTGATAGCTAAAAAAAAAAAAAAGTACTCCACCGATTTAGCATTGCTCACCTATAAATCGACTGGAGCATCTCTGCAGTGTCATAAAACCATGCAGAGGAGTATATCTGGGTGGATGTTGGTTGCCATGGCCACAATCTTTACCAAATCTTAACCATCCAACACAACTGAGTACTTTCCCATCACTACATCCTCATTTACCATCAAAATTAGTGACATTATTACATGTCAAGATGGAAGTCTGTCATGGTTCCTCCAGTTTGTGTAATTTAATACATCAATAGTCGTGCAAATGTACACATGAGGAAAACAAACCTTATCGATCTGAATGAGTATAAAATTAACACACAACAGCTACGTGCTTGCAAGTGTGTTGCATGTGAAGCGGGAGGATACGGCTAATACCTGTTGCATATAGGTGTGGCCCGCTGGATCTCCTGTTACCTGGTCCGCCACTGCAACCTAAGCCTCCTCTGTTTGGACAAATTGACACAGTGAACCAAGCTGACGGGCTTCCTGATTTCCCTCTCTGTTCACCTCCATCGCTCGCTTTCTCTCTATCCGACGATGCATATCCACGAACGTCGAAGCAGAAATAGTGAAGATATTAATGAATGAAGTTGTGATTGTTTCTCTTTTTTTAATCAGAAATAAATGTTCTCTAAAACTTCCTAATAGTCCCCCCCCTCTCTCCGTCCGTTTAGGGTTTCCATGATCTCATTATGCGTCTATGAAAAGGGACAGGTAACGTAATCTGGCATGGCGTGCCACGACTTTGTGTGTGTGTTGATTACCTGAACAACAGTCAACAGAGTCTCTATTTCACCCACTTATCTCGTCTAGAAATAATCATCTAATCAGGCCCGCACACACACATGCACACACACACACACACACACACACACACACACACACACACACATGCACACACACACACACACACACACACACACACACACGCACACACACACACACACACACACACACACACACACATGCACACACACACACATGCACGTAATGTTTATTAATGTCCTAACCTATTTTGCATGACATTAATTAACAATAGAAATATATATATATAAAACATAAGCTGCTGGCTTCAACGTGCACTGCTGAACTTTCATACTTTCTTTTATAAATACTGCGATTACATTTTCAGAACACATACTGTTGTGAACGACTGCCAACTAATTTCTCAATGTGCAGGAAGACTAAACAACGCAGGAGAAGCAGAACAAAACTGGTCGACGTGAAGATGAAATGGCTGGGGCTGAAAATATAACCCCGTGAGAGAAACATCTAAAGGCCTTCCTTCTACAATGACTTCTTCACAGACAACCATGCAAACAAAATCGCCGCCACAGAAACCTCACAAAATCAAGTTACAGAGAGTGAGGTGTAGCATGCACTGCTACGTCCTGCAAAACCACAGCAGGGTGAAAGGCCAAGTTTAACCGCTAGTTCACACTGCTCAATATGAGCCAGAACAGTCCTCCACAATGTGAGATTTTACATTCACTGCACTAATGCTAGGCTTTTCTAGCTCCCCTAGCCACAGTAGATGGATCATATTATATCACATCAAACTACAGAAGATTAGATTTTCCCTCAAAGGTTCACTTGTGTCAACTATTTACGTTTTTTTTTCTCTGTTTACTTCTGCTGAAGGGGACGGGAGTGAGGAAGGGGCTGCGTGATGCATAATTTTTGTGTTATTTTAAAATCTAATAACACTGTTTTTAGAAAACTGACAGCTAGAGAACTGAAAAATAAATCAATTGCATCAATGGGAGAGAGAGAGAGAGAAAAAGAAACGATGAAAAGAAAGGGAGGAAGAGGGAGGGAGGCCGATCGACTGTAGCTCTGACCTCTCGGTGCACACAAAGCCCCCCCTCCCTCAAAAAAAAAAAAAAAAAGCCTCTGCCACAGCCAGGGCATTTTACTGTATCAACTGCCCTCCCCCCTCTCCGCGCCCTCTCAGCCACCCGCCCCACATGGTTGGACAGCCGATAAGTTGGAGCTGAGGACTAAAAGCTCCTGCCGTGCCAGCGACAATAGGCCTCCTACAGTCAAGGAAAGGAAAGTGCTCTCTCCCTCTCTCCCCTCACTTTCTACCACTCTCTCTCTCTCACTCACTTTCTCTCTCTCTCTCTCTCTCTCTCCGTCTCACCCCACAAATTATGGAAGTCATTTTTCTCGCCCTGCAACTTGCTACAGAAGCGGCTTTGGTGCTTTGACCTGACCGTGTGTGTGTGTGTGTGTGTGTGGGCGTACACCCTGCAGGATGTCCTCCAGCCCCACAGAGTGTGAGATGAGGAGAATTATGAGTAATTTTTCATCACAGAGTCCTGACCGCGGAGCAATGTGACACATTTTACATTTCCACTGGACGCACTTTGCAAAATCACTCTCCTTCACACACACACACACACACACACACACACTAAATAACTACTACATTTCAAAATGACAACCAACATAAAGCCATGTTTTGGACGGCAGAATCACAGCAAAGAATGTTGTTACAGTGACAGATTTCTGAATAATTATGCATCCCGATCAATAGCCAATCAACATCATATTTACTGTCGTTGGAGGTGAAAAAAACCTGAAGAAAACAGCGGCTGAGAATGAGCACCTTTGATGCGATGATGCTCATTACACACATTATCACACTGCGAGGTTCATCCAGGTCAGGTCTACGGAAAGCTGACGTTCCTTTGCAAAAAAAAAACAACAACTGTATAAACCCCAGTTGGTGCAAATTAACGGGCAGCGTTCAAGCCGTGAATTTTTAATACACAGGATTTGACGCGGAAATCATGGCGCCATAATCCGAGGTGAGACCAATTCAGATGTCATGAAGAATGATGTACCGGCGGCGGGAAGGCCTGGCTTTGCCGTGATAAATTTCGTGGCAGTACCGATTACAGCCACCTAATCTAAATGTTACAGCACAAGCCAGCCGAGGTTACCAAACTGCACAGACGAGCAGGGTTTGCCAGACAATTTATACATTTATACATCTCCCCACAAATGACGTGGCTTCTCCATTTTAAATTTGAAGTGGAGCAAACTCAGAAGGACTCTGCTGTGAGGATGCACCGTTACCACAATGTGGTATGAAGCCTAGTTTGCGTTTTAACTTTACTCTACTGAACTGAAACGCCATTTTGACTTTGTCTGCAAAAAAAGTAACTATCGCTGTTCAAATAGACACCAAATGATTCTTCTATTTGTCATATTAAACATCGTCATCAGAGGTTTCATATTGCCATTATCAACTCTGCACCTTTATTGCCACCCTCATCATCACCAGCTGTTGTGACCCCCCCTTCATCATCCTGACCACGGCTTCCTTTCCTCTTTCAGGCCTTTGATTGTTCTGGCCCTCTCGTCTCCTCTAGCCGAGGTCTGGAGAGGGCCTTTAGCTTTTAGGCTGAGCGGCTGATGGTTAGAGAGAAAAGGGGTTACAAGATAAAGAAAGAGGTAAGAGGAAAGGTGGGAAGAAAGAGAGGAATCAGGCTGTAATAGGAGACACGCAGTAGGAGGGCTGTTTACTGTCACTGAAGGAGGAGGAGAGACAGGTGGGGGGGTGAGACGCGGGGTTATGGACAATAAAAGGGAACGAGGGAAGATGAATAAAGAGAGGTGACGCTGAGGGGAAAAGACAAACTGTACAGGTTCTATACGGGAACCGAAAATGTTTCTTGAGGTTCACAGAATCCTTCTACACTCAAGAAGCCGCTGTACAGCAACAAAGAGCCTTTATGTAACTTCCCCCCAAAAAAGTTGCCAAGTTTTTAAGCAGACGTTCAGCTGGCATATTACGTGCTGCACCTTCGCTTTCAACAGTGTAACTAAATGACACAAAGATAACGACGGCTCAGCCTGCCAACTTCGCAGGATTGGTTGGATGACGACGACTTTGTTCGTTTTGGTAACAGCTGCTCGTCGACACATGGAAAGGTTTCTGCATACGTGGGCTGCCAGCTAATCAGAGTCATTATTATTATTATTTAACATCACATTTAATTCTGTCTTTCACCAGCGGTTCCTTTTGTAATAATTCTATCCATCCATATTCTGCTGCTAATCCTACACGCACCTAGTCCACCATTTGGACCGGTCACCTGCACCTCCTGACATGTGGCTGCACTTCCTATGTAGACGCAACTGTTGTACAACAAGGTGATCCGATATTCAGTAACTAATGAGGAACTGTAGGTTCAAAGAAATGTCTGTTAATTGCTTACTTACTGAATGTTTGCCCGTTAAGTGACCAATCAAATATCGTGTCTCCTTCGTTCAAGGCTCCAGAGAAAGAAATTAAACACTTTGTACTGATTACACATGGAATTAGAAGACTTGTGTACAGACGCTGTTAAGACAACGTCTTCGTGCTGCATCACCCACAAACACACACCTGGAGTGTGTCTTCCCGATACTGTTGGGAACACTCACGCGCTAACAGTAAGGTACGCTGCTGCTTTGAAGATAGCTGAGCAGAAGAGTTGGAGGGGAGAGGCGGGGGAAAATAGGCGAGTGTCTTACAGAGCTTTCTAGCAATCAATGAAAAAAGTCTGAGAGGAGATGTTGCTTCTCAGTTTAAATAACTTCAACTGTGTCCATTCAACACTGTCCTTTAAAATTTGGTGAAATTATGTTAATCCTCCCCACTTCTTTCTACGTGTTAAAGGAGAAATCTATGAGATTCAGAGCATTCATATTCAGGTAGTTACGGTATCAGTTTTAGGCTGATGCCTTAAAAAAACATAATTCATCTTGGCAAACTACCACAACAATCTGATGTGACTTGACTCTTCTGAATCTTTTTGATTTCATATCGTAAATATTTTTCAGGAATGACAAAAACACTGCCAAATTAAACTATTTAAAGATGCACCGCCCCAAAATACAAACATTCACATAGACCAGGATTCAGCCAGGACTAAAATAACGCCATTGTCCAATCACTCATTTCATACCACTGGAAGATGATGAGCGATTTAGCTTTTATTGTTGCATTCCTTGTCTGTGAAAGTCCTATTTGAATCTGTGTTTGAGGGAGGCCTGTACCAGCCTAAAGTACATCCACCATAGGTCAAAAGGTCAGCAAGAAGGACAGCCGGGGGAAGTGGTGAGTGCAAACTCAGAGAAAAGGTAAGAAAATAAAAAGCCGTGCTTTCGAGAGGTAAAGTTAACATTTGTGCAGTTAACACTGACCTCCAAAACTAAGCATAAAAGACTGCATCACATTTATATAAACTATCATAAAAAAAGAGATCTGGTCAATAAAGATGAACTGCGGGTTACTTATTTAAATGGTTAGCATTACTCACACTGGGTTTTAAAAACCCTCAAACTGTTTGGAGGTTTTACAAGAATAAAATAAGAACACTAAAAAGGAACAGACTGCCTTGAAAGTCCTCCATGTATAACGAATAGCACACATCTCATTCAGAAGTCAGGGAACAGTATGTTCAAATGACTGAGAACGAAGTGCCTCCACACACATTCATACTGCGGAGAAAAAACCTTTATGTGTTATGATTTTGGAAAAACTTGACTGTCGATGTTGATTATGTTTGAACACTTCAAGTTTAATTCTAAGCAAAGTTTATATATGATTACTGAATGTAAGATTATATTATTCGGATTTCAATAAAAAAGGATGCAAAGTGATACCAGTATGTTTTAGGGTTAGTTTTTTAAAGAGTTTTAAGAATATTTTGAAGATTATCGGGATAATATCGTAATTGCATTACAGGGTAATCGTGACAGGACATTCTGATATCGTCCCATTGTATTTAGGTATTTAGGTAAACGGTTGCTGCGTCTGTAGCGTACAAACCAAACATGAGTGGTGTCGGTCCCCTCATCTAACTCTCAGGGTGTTACTGAAAAGACGCTCTTGGAAGGGTGCTTTTAGTAAACACTCCAGATGCTCTTAAAACAAAATGACGGTACCCTAGATTAACTTAACACGATGAGATTTATTGTCATGAGATAACGCAGCCCTGCACTGTATCCAGGTCTCACACAAATACATCCACTCGACCTCTCACCTGCCGAGCTCTTCCTCAGCGCTCTCTACCTGCCTCTGGGCCCGGCTCCAACTACTGTCAATTATCAGTAAACCAATCCCACAAGCGATTGACGAGCCAGTAGAGCCAGGGATCGAGTTCAGTCTCTTGGGGATCTGTGTGTGTGTGTGTGTGTGTGTGTGTGTGTGTGTGTGTGGAATCAACGAGCGACACTACTAAGCTCTGACTTCAAGCAGCTCAGGTTGACTAGAAGTCGATGGGCTGATAAAACAGCCAAGTGTGTGTGTGTGTGTGTGATATAGGCCTTGTTGTCTGAAGACAGAGGTCATGGGAACACATGGACGCCACTAATCCTTTAACTACCATCGAGAGAAACCACATAAAACACACACACATCGGTAAAAGTCCCTACAGACAGTCACATGGGTCGTTTTAGAAGGTGCTGTACTTCTACTTCATTTCTTAATGGCGTTATAAATGCATGCAAAGACTTCAGACTGGAGGACTGGACGAAGAGACAGATAATTCATTAAAGCAATGCATCCTTGTGTTGAAAACTATTCAAAGTCAGACTTAAAAGTCAGGCAGATACCTAGAAGCCTCTATACTACCACATAATCTCCTACCACACACCTGTTTATGAAGGAAACGGATCAATTACAACAACAACAGTGTCAGTTCTTCCTCCGATTCCCTCGGTGAAATCACAGAAAGATCTGACAATATGCAGCCGAAAAGACAGGAAACACAAACACTAATTTGGATGAATATTCAGCCTCTGAATGTTTCGATTGCAATTTCATGCATCGAGGCTTGAACAACGATATCGCTGGAATGATGCCAATAACAGGACAATGTGGACCCGAGGAAAGGTTCGAGGATGGTTTTAACCATGTAGGGCGTGGGGACGTATCAATAACGCTGTATTATTCTCCTTTATTGTTCTCATAATACAGGCCCATCAATCAGAACCTGACTGAATGCCCAATCAAAGAGGCAACTTTCAGCTCGGATGACTGCTGAGGGAGGAGGACGGAGGAGAGGTGGAGGAAAAGGGATATGGGAGACTATTTTTGTTCTCCTGCAGGTGGAAGTGGAATAAAAAAACCTACAAAATAAAATCTTGGTGCAACCTGACACAATATATCGGACATATCTGGCACGTCGTCATGTGAACGCAGATAACTGTGATAAAAAATGTTTGTGTCCTCTTTTTTATCATTCAATTTAATTAAATAAAAAATGCTTTTCAGTTTGAAAAGCGAGTCACCTATTGAAGTGTAATTCAGGAGTGTTGCGGGCTAAATACAACCTTTGATAGCTTGTCCATCTTATCCTGACGCATTGAGGGTTTTTTTCTCCACTGTACCAAACTTGCACCCAACCGTGACTCGTAAACCGAGTCAACAACAGCTCATTACAGAGCAAAAACTTGTTATGAGCTCAACATTAGCTCATTGGAGTTGACTGACATATATTTAATCCAAATAACCTCAAAAAGTTGATTTTACAGTGCATCAGGCATCAAGTCATTACATTTTATGGCCTTAGCACCTGGCTCACACCTTTATTATTCTCCGTTTAACCTAATATGAAATGCTCATACATTAATCGTAAACCTAACGGCCTCTGCGTATCAACCCAGCCTGCAACAACACTGTTTTCATCTCGGCAATCCTTGAAACTCCCAAAGGTTAGAAAACTTCACCAAGTACCACAGATTCCCAGACATCTGCTATTGTCAACAGAATAGCGGCTCTCAGAAGCATCCAAGGTTGGAGGAGAAGAAGAAGAAGAGAAAAAAAAACAGAGCTGGAGAGGCAGCGAGTGGAGAAAACGAGAGAGACAAGGAAGAAAGACGAGAATGAATGCAAACAAAAGTGAATACAGTTTTCCAAGGCTGCTCAGATTGGATCAATTCAGCGGTGATGGAGGACTGTGGAGAGAAGTAAACATGTTAGATGGTGTACGTGTGGATGGAGTTTAGTTGCATGTTTGAGAGAATCAAGAGTGGAGGAGTTTCAATTCAGTCCGCCGGGTCTTTGTCTCCAAGTGAACCCAGTTAAATGAAAGGACGCGGAGAAATGAGAATCCTCGGCTCTAACCTATTGGACGAGGTTAGCTATGGTAACAATGCCACGTTACCTAAGACAAGAAAAAAAAAAAAACAATGATATCAAGACACAAAATTCTGTGGCCTTGCCGTCCTTCACATCTTTTATTTCTCAGTCGTGGATCAGCGTGAATAAGGAAGTCAAATTCCACTGAATTCACAGGAGAGAAAAAATTAATTAAACCTGTTTTAGGTGCTTTTACGGTACAGATATGGCTCTCTGAGATCATGAAGCTGTATATTCACATTCAGAATATCTACTTACATTATGTCACAAGTTTGACTTCTAAAGAATCTTTTCCTTCAAAGACGATTACAGGATGTCTCTCCTTCTAGGTCAGGTTCAGCCACATCCAGGCTTTAACTTTTAAAAAAGATAACCTGGCTAATAATATTGTAGGTTTTAAGAGGTTTTGGTTTTACAGCAATTTGAAGACTTTAATGGGATTTTTTTCACAATCATCTGCCATTTGATAGACTAAATAATAACAAACGATTGTTACTTGTGTGAGTTTGGGGTCTGAAGTGGTGACTATAGTGCTTCATTGACAATATCCTGAGAAGGACACAATTAATAATTCTAGCTATTCAAGTGTTTCCATCCAGGACACTAAATAGCATCAATGCTGAACCCCCTGGCCAAAACATTGATTGAAAGGCAAAAATGATTATATCTTTATTGGGTTGAAAGTTTTTTTGTGGCAAATTATATTCATCAGCCTGCAAGAGCTTTTCAGAACGAGGTCAATACTGTAATTGTGTTATATCGAAGGAGGACATTTTCCTTTTGAAGTGCATTTGGGTACCTCTTCATTCACGAATTGAGACAGTGACAAACCAAACAGAAAACAGAAAAGAGACTCATCCCTTTCACTTATTCTGTTTGTGCGTTTACATACACTTTTCAAAAACTTCTTCCACCTATGAAACATTGCACATCTCCATCCCATCCTCTCCTCTTCTGAAAGAAACACATAGCCACGCCTTCATAACAGCATCCTCTAACTGCAATATGTTCCAAACTCAGCTGCCGGTTGCTCAACCACTCCCGAGACCACATCACACCCATCCTTCAACACCTTCACTGGCTCCCAATACAATATCACATTCATTTCAAGATCCTGCCCATCACCTACAAAGTCCTCAATAACCTCACCCCTCAAACCTCACACACCTCTTCCAACATCACTCCCCACAGCCGCTCCTCAGATGCAAACTTTCTGCAGCGTCTGACCCCCATCACCAGGACTAAACACTGCACCTTGGGGGACAGAGTCTTTGCCATTGCTGCTCCCTCCCTCCATCCAGACTTAGACTTACTCCACTCCATTAAATCTCAGCACAAACCCACCTCTTCAAAAAAAAACTGCCACTGCCTCTCCAATCCTGCACTTTCAAACCCCTACATGTTGCATTTAATTCTGTATTTGTCCAGCATCTAATGATTAGTATTATTGATTCACTAAAAAAGCACTATGTAAGTCTAATTAATTATTTATTATTATTATTATTATTATTATTATTATTAATAAGACTGGTCCTCTTGAGTTGACTGGAATTGCCTTGTTGCTGCCTCCTTTCTCTGGTTGACCTGGCCTAATTATCCATGTAATCATATAACCCTGGGGGGGAAAGGGGATCTCCCTCTCTCTCTTCTCACACACACACACACACACACACACACACAAATAAACCGGGCCTCCCTATTCCCACATAAAACCAAAAAGCCTCCTGCTGAAAGAAATGAAGGCAGGGAACTAATGTCACCCACTACTTAGACTCGACCCGAGCCTCTCATTCACGGCGTGGAAACAACCTGGCCATGAGAACAGAATATCATCCAACAGAGAAAGGTAAAGTCCTTCCAAAAGGGGACTTCATGAGTGCATAACTCCCCATTTGCACCACAAACTCTTTCCAGAGTCGACAATGATACTCCGGTAAATCAAAAACAGACAGATAAATAGGCAGACACCTTGAAAACCGACGAACAAACGCAGGCCTTCAAAATGATTGATTTGAATGGATGTAAAAGCATCAGATGTCAAGGCAATCAGTTGAACCTGCTCCAACTTTTTTTTGACACAATTCAAAGCAAATCATCCAGCAAGACCGCGATGACTGTGTCATTAACTGGTGTAGAGATTCTGATAAGCCTCCAAACTCATGGATCCAGCCCTCAAAGTGGACTTGAGTCCATCAATAACATCAACATTTTGGCATCTTAGCTCAAGTAGAGTTTTTCGCTACAGGACACACACATTCGTCAGCGAGCCTTTGACAGCTCAGGCCTTTGAACAGTGAGACAGGTCAAAGCAATTACATGCGATCGATAGCGGCTACACTTAAACACACAGAGAGAGACATCAGAGAGAGAGAGAGAGACAGAGTGCTCACAGACAGAGACGCTGTATCTCGTGCGTCTTGGTCTATTTGTGATTTTGACTGTAAATGTAGTGACACTGCAGCTAAAAGGAATCAAGTCTGTTAAGCAGTTTTGTGATTCCTGACAATATGTGACCAGTGATATTATGTCTTGTATTTAAAAAAAATAACCAGTGTCCTTATACGGACAAATAACACTTTAGGAAGTAAGATATCAAACAAGTGTGCTCTTTGTTTTTTCCTGCGCTATTGTTTTTAAAACCGACACAAACCGCTATCAAAGACCAGACAAACACACAGGTGGGAGCTTTGGTAAAATGCTAACACCAGCAAAGCAATCCACGGACTGAATGATGGTTGTTTTTTTTTCTGTCTTTAGTTGTGTGAAATTGAGGAAGAGACGCTGGCAGGAGAAACAGTCTGGCACATTGACAAACGGTAAAACATCTGAACTCATTTAAATGACAGTGAAGTGGGAAAAAAGGGCCTTAAATAAATGTTCTCTTAGATGTGCAGAGCTTCAGGACCAATTCTGCGCATGACTGCGTCTCATTTATGTCTTTTAGCGACAAATTGACACGGTCTGAGTAGCATAACACTTCTAACAGTATCAGTTTTAATCAGCAGAAGTCACTGGCTATCGATGAGGTTAAATAAGGAGACACAATAATATTAGTGTAAGATGATGAGTATCTGCTCATTTAAAAATGAAAACACACAAACAGGGTTTTTATACAGAATACATACATACTTCAATTCAAATTGCACAGAAAAGTGGTATCTGTGATGAATAACTTGGATTATGCAGCAACAAAATACTAGCAAAACAGCACAGCTCCGAGGTCAAACGTGCCCTCTGCTGGCCAAATGAGTAAAGGCAATATGAGGCGACCGCAGCCAATGAAAGGGAATATTGCTTTTTAAGTGATTTAAGGGAAGGGCTGTACAACGATTATTGCAAACAATAAACACGTGCACATCGTATGACACAAAAACGTTAACAGAAACTTCTCCTTAACTAGCCTTACAATCACAATCCCCCCCTTTCTAATTAGCCTAAATGAAGGATAGTACAGGATATATTATATGGCAGCATACCAAGCCATCATGGGCTCTTCACTGCCCCCTGGGGCAAGAAGGCGGGAAAATCCCGCTTGTACTCGACGGCTTTTTCCCTGCACTAGCAACAATGAGCCCTTTCCTTACTTGTTTGGACAAGTGACACAAAAAGTGAGATTCATGGTTCTTCACAAGAGATTCTTTACATACATCGTGTTATTTTGCTTTAACAAGAGAAAAGACTTCATGCATGAGGACAAAGTGGTTCTTTTGGTTCACTTCCCACCTGCAATAAAGAGAAGCACACAGCCGCCTCCATGAGCTTTTTCTATGGGAACCGTCCAGTGTCTCACCCACTGCATGGGCAGCAAACACGGCCAAGCATCGCTGTGATACTTAACTAAAATACTGAAGCAAGCAAAGTGGAACCCCGTGTTCCCCTGGCATGCTGGGTAATAAGAATCACACCCACAGAGTGTGGAATTCAATTAAATCTGGACAAAAATAAGTTGATTTCTCAGATTTATGCATTGTTTCGCGTAAATTACATCATCCTCTGAATCTCCTGAATGGAAGATAACAAATCTCTTGTGTTTTATCAGATCATATTAATAATATCAAAAGGCACCCGTGTGGATAAGAGATGAAAAGCAAAAAAAGACTGATTTCAACCTGTCACCCTGCCATGTGTGTGTGTGTGTGTGTGGTGTGTGTGTGTGTGTGTGTTTGCAAGCAGGGACAGAGGACGGCCGGCGTTTATTGACAGCGGCTGCTCCGCTCGATAAGAGGAGGCATAATAATCAATCAACCTGATTGGTAGACAAGAGAGAGGGAGGATGAGAGCACAGAGGGCTGGAGAGGAAGTCAGACAGCACAAAGACAGCTAAATACTGAAAGTGAGTGGAGGAAGAAGTACTAAGATCTTCTACCAAATGGAATACCACCTTGTATAAATACGCCTGCATATAAAATACATTAAAAAAAAGTATTATAAGATGAAGTTGCAGCTGATAAAGATGTATATACGTCACATAGCTTGAGCTACTTGTGGTTCCCAACCTGAGGGTCGCCCCCCTTCTAACAGGACACAAGGCAAATCTGAGGGGTCGTCACGTGATTCATAAAAAGGACAAAAAATCAACAAAAAAAGAAAAAGGGGAGAGCAGGTTCTCTGTGGCCGTTTTTAAAACCCTTTCCACTGAAACAAAAACACAAATCAGCCTCTGAATCGTGATGCAGTAACCGGTGAGGGAAAAGAGGTGAGTTTGTAGCTAACAGCGCTGCTCGGAAGAACAGCAGAGAAAACGTCTTGGACGCCGTTCAGCATCCAAGGAGGAGGATACACGCTAATCAGATTAGTTTGTTTTCTGACAGAGACAGTCAGCAGCGTGATGCGGCCTGCGTCCCGTATTTATAGCCTCCGCCAACATGAAACAGGCTATCACCTTACGTCTCGGCTCCGGCCCATTTAAAACCACAGGGGCCCCACAGCTGAACTAACTCTGGAGCTAAATCACATCCAGTCATTACAGATATACATTTCTTATGTGAAGGGCTGGGAAATACATCGATACACCAATATCCTAATACAAGATTACTATCACTATTACTATCATCTGTGAGAGCACCAATAATCAACCCTACAATATTGTTGCAATATCGATATCTAGGTATTTGGTCAAAACAAAAACGACTAAAACACTCATATGTACCATAACTCGAAGCAGACATATATACAGCACGATAAAACTTACCTGTTCACATGAAAACATATCAATACATTTATCAAATACTAATGACTTGGTAGCACGAAAACACAAAACAATATCGCAAGCAGCCAATAAAAACTTCTATGTCAGAAAAAATTAACCAGATACAAAGATAGAAAGTATATCCGACTCACGTTTCTGTTGTCGAAGTCAGTTCTCCGTCGTTTCGTTGTCCGTTTGTAGGTTGACAGAAGTCTTCCCCTCGGTTGGCGGCCATTGTTTTGTCCGTTTGTTGACACATACCGGCAATTGTTTTGTCCATTTGTTGACAGAAGTATTCCCCTCCGTTGACGGCGGTTGTTTTATCCATCTGTTGACATACGTCTTCTTCCTCTTTGACATTACGTTTGTGTGTTTGTTTGTTGAGACTTCCGTTTCCCCTTCTCGTCGCTGCTAGCTTAGCACGTTAGCCGACGTCATTAGCCACACTGTATAGCTTAGCGCGTTAGCCGTTGTCGTTAGCCACACTGTATAGCTAGCTAACTCCCACTGGAAATCTAACGGCTGTTTCATTTAAATTGCGGGTTTCTTCTTCCTTTTAAAAAATATTTCAGTTGTTTTGTAGTCTGGTCAGAGTGCGACAGACTTGGTGATTAATTCAGGAGTTTCTTTTCCAGCGACGTGTCCGTTCATCGTCTCGTAGCGGCTGTTTACAGAGGCCGTTGATTGTTTACTACTTAAGACTTCAATCAAGGACAACATACCTCCACCTGGCCTCCGTGAGCCTGCAGTATTCTTTCTGACCACAGGTTGCCAGCAATCAAGGGGGGCGCTGTTCGCTCCTTTTTCACGGAACACAAAAAGTGAAAAATAGAGAAGAAGAGGCAAATTTGAAATACAAAAATACGAATTTAATTATATATATATGTCAGAATATTTATTATTATAATACATTCATGGCTTATTTTAACATACTTTATTTAAATATTATTATCCATTATTATTTGCACATATTAACATACAGTATATTTGTATTACAAACTGCAGGAAAACTGAATGCCCCCGGTATTTGCTTTGTAATTAATTTAGATGCAGCATCCATGTGAAATGGAGGATTCAGCCGTGGCCTTGTGTGCGGTATAATGCTCTTGTGTACTCCAGGTGATGCCTGAAGCCCCTGAAGTGTTCATGTTTGGTTCTATTGTGTGTCAAGACATTGATGACAGTGAAAAAGAGGTGACAAGACTGGAGGACAGATGGAATAAAGTTTCTGCACAATTTCCCTCGTTCGGAGGGTGATGAGAAGAAGAAGAGACGGAGGGAGCCATTATAATAGAAAATATCTTTCAAATAATGCAGTCTTTCTTAAAATGTTACATGTTTGTGTTAATTCTCATTAAACACGAGCAAATCAATTAGTGAGCCTCCCTGTCGGCGAGTGTGTGCATCCATCCTCAACACATCTCCCTCTGAAGGCCAGGCCATAATAATGACAGACAAAAAAAGATGAGTCCCCCCCCCCTCCAGAAAAACACAATGTGTACTGAGACATAAACAATTGGTGGCAAATAACAGCAATTTCACAGCTAATTCGTAGATTTCACGTGTGGATGCCTCCATCACCTCCCTCCATTTGAAGCTGCGAATAGAGACGCACGCTGACATTACAACCTCAAGACGACCTCAAGACAATGTGTGTGTGTGTGTGTGTGTGTGTACAGACATGTGCAGCGACACACGCATGTTGTTACTACAGCTGTCAAAGTGACTAGAGAGCAGATTGTTTGGTAATCACATAAATCCACACAAATCAGCTCCCTATCAGTCTTTAGTCAGTGAAGTGTTGGGGAGCAGAGTTTTGTGGACTCGCTGGTTCTAGAAGATGAGGAGACCCAGGACTGAACCCTGTGGAGCCCCCAAAGGTTCACTATTTAATTCTTGTATCATTAAGTCACCTGTTGCTCCATTGCAGTTTCATACAAATGAGTCTGACTCTTTAATGGGATGGAAAATTACACTTCTGCCTTTGATTTCCCTGCCAGTCCCATTTGCGTCTCTTATTTTCACACGATGGGGGGGGGGGGGGGGGGGTGAATTCATCTTAATCTAGCAGACTTTGTGACAGCCCCGACACACACCTGCCTAAATTGGTGATGAAGAGGTTGTAAAGCACATGGTTGCACCTTGAATCACCTCCCACCTCTCTACATATTTTTTTTGAATCTATACCAAGTAACACTCCGTAAACATGACATTAAAGGGAACACACAATGCATATTTATAGCCTAAGTTGTTATAAGACTTTGCTCGTTCTGCTCTCTTAAAATGATTGAATGAGTCAGTGCAGTTTATTATTACAAACAGCCATATCGAGGCAGGTGAAAGAGGTCGGTGAAGATGCACAGCCACTCTTCGCCATCTACATTTCATATTTCTCCTCCTTCTCCCCGCAGCTTTCCTGACAGTTGCCCTAGATATTTCTGCATCCTTGTCAGACGCACTCGCAGGTCTCATCGGCTGCCAGCTGTGGAGGAGAGGACGCGGAGATCAGCGCAGACGAGAAGTGAAAAGGATGAAGAGAATCCAATCGATAATCTCGTTGACGTCCTCCGACGGTGCAGACGGCAGCCCCGGAGCAACTTTGGGTGAATGCATTAAATCTAAAAAAAAAATGTTTATTTATTTTTTTAAACATTTCCTGATTTGTCATTTACAACACAACCGGTCGTTTAGTTGGAGGCACATTTTGGTTAGACGCTCCAAACTCTTCGACGTGTCAACTCCGACCTTTAGAACGTCAGAAATACTCGACTGCCCCCCTGTGGCTGATGCATGAAATGCACTCTTGAGAAAAAAAAAATCGCTTTATTACAGGATTTCATATTTCCACTTCTGGCTTTATTTTCAAGCAAATATACAATTGTTTGCCATCGATAGCTACGGAAATGTTGGCAAGTAAATCTTGATATGACTCTGTTAAAAACGGTATATAAAAACACCCCCAAAAACTGTACATCCATCAACATAACTACATTTATATATTGTATGTATATATATATTCTGTATCTGAGTGTACAGCGCTTTATAGATACCGTTAGTTATGAGAAATACAACACTGTACATTAATAATACATTGCAAAGGAGAACGGTAACATTCTGCTCGAAGGCTGTCAGTTTAGGTGCTCTTGAAAGATCAGGACAGTTGGGACAAGAGCGACTGGTA
This sequence comes from Chelidonichthys spinosus, assembly GCA_029853015.1. Taxonomy (NCBI): domain Eukaryota; kingdom Metazoa; phylum Chordata; class Actinopteri; order Perciformes; family Triglidae; genus Chelidonichthys; species Chelidonichthys spinosus. Next base: position 4,150,717 of record CM056844.1, read on the forward strand.
CTGGGAGACCTTGAATCCACCGTTAATGGCTTTGAACGTTTCTACAGCAGAGTGTCAATCATCAGACAAGTGTATCCGAGCGGACACCACAGAAATCTATACGCACACATCCACGTCCAGTGTTGCTTTGTCAAGTTTGGTTGTTCGAATGCTCTTCTACATAAATAAGACACACATTAAATATCTCCAGAACGTAAAAAAAACATCCCTACCCTACGTAGAAAAAGGTGCTACAGTAACAGGTGGACTGTTCCCCAACAGAAGGAGGTGCAGGATATTTTGGTTTGATCAGATAATCATAAAGAAGTGAGGCCACACTCATTTACATGCAAGGCAAGATTTCAGCTGGAGGTATCGAACCACGTGGATGGTTCTGGATGCCCAGGTCGTGTCATATCAGCCTCTGAGGCCCTTTGACCCCTTTCCTTTACAGTTCATTTTATATAAAATATTGAAATAGAAAACCCAGAAACTTGCGAATTCAGAGATACATTAAAGGTGAAACAAACAGATTTTGTTTTCCACCTCATTAAAATAAATGTGAAAGTGGCTGATATGTTAATGTGGTAAAGATGAATTTTACATTAATAGAAAACAATAAAAAAAAAAAAGAACATAGCAGAGACAGATGCCCTCCTGGACACATTTTGAATAAAAACAATAAAAAATCAAACAGTAGTAATTCACTTTCGTTGATCGAGCGTCACATGTAACATTTCAGTGCTGCGTTTGTTCCAAATCAGTCCTTTAAACTGACTTTTATACGTACGTATCCGTTATCTCGGCGTTTGCATGATTCAAATATATAATATTAGTCGGAAATGTACCACGAAGCGAGCAAAAGACGGAGAAACTACCACAAGGCACCTAATGTAAAGCAGCTAAAAGAATCTCTAGCAGCAGCAGCAAGGCTTTGGTTCTATCAAAACGTCCTTTTCTACTCGTCTCACACTGATGGATGGATTTACTGGATGGCCGAGAGGATGCAGAAAGAGGGGCGATCAGACGGCTGGAGGCAGGATAACTCCCACATCAGCATCGCTTCACCACAGGGAGAACCAGAGAGGGACAGACAGAAAGAGAGGGAGAGACAGACGGCTAGAAGGAAAGACAGGGAGGTTAACTGTCAGAGCAGAAAAGGGCGAGACAGAATTCAGAGGAGACCTTTTGCCCTCTTGTAGATGCTGTGAATGAAAGGATGGGAATTTGCTTTGGGTGCATTAGGTTGCATATTACAGTTTGACATTTGGAAAAACTCGCAAACAATCAGTAATTCAGTAAATATGATGCTGCCTCCCCGTTTCAGAGATGCTGCCAGGTGGATTTGATTCTTTCCAGTCTCTACACTGAGCTAAACTAAGCTTAGCCCAATCTCAGAGACACTGCATATTTATTTAAGACATCAAGCAGTTTTGGGCACTTTAGTTTTTTTTCCAGATGATTTCAACTATCATATTCTTTCTGGCCACAGATCACTCTTCTCGTAGCACGACAGTCCATCCATTAGTTGTCATTGTCTTTCTGTTTCTTTGGTCAAAGGTGGACGATAATGTGATATTTACAAGGTAACATTAAGGCATTGAGAAGCAGCATTCATCGCTATTTCTACCATTTCTAAGCCATAAAAAACTCTGTATTTAGCATTATAGGTACATATAAGAACGTCTACCGTTAAAGTGCTTTAAAGACATGAATGCAACACTAACACGACTGCCAGCTATCACAGATACACACACATCTGTCGCTCTACACTACCTACACGGGAGTGTTGGATGTGACGCTAAAGTCGGCCTTCTCTCCGGATTAATCGTTAATTAAACAGGAAAGAAAAGGCCGACCCAGAGCCACCTCTCCAACCCCCGACTACAGCCCTGCTTACAGTGTTGTAGAGTCCTAGGGAGTGTTTCGGGATAATAGGTTTGCACACAGGCAACACCAGTTAGTCCTGAAGAGAGGCAGAGCAGAGAGAAAGAGACGGAGGGGAGTGAAGGAAAGAACATGTTTTGGTCAGAGAGCTGTCGAAGGTTACCGTCTTCAGCAGCAGCACAATCACAACACGTCAAATAATTCATATTAGGAAAGTGAACTTCAGCTGCCAGCTATCAGAGGCAGGCGGACTTAAAGGGCCAGTGCACATGTTTTTCAGTGATTCGACAGATCAAAGCTCTGGACTCCGTTCGCCGTGACATCGGCACGCTGAGCCCTTTGCTCGTTATGGCGCGAACGAGTCCTCCCATAGTGCTTTGTGCCTGACTCGGCGGATGACTTGTGAGCAGCCGTGAAAGGTCACTTTCACCGTTACGGATGGATCACGGGTACCTGTTAGCGTCGTAGTCCGTTACTCGACTCCGGCGACATGAATAAATACTTTTGTGTAACTGTACTTTCCAGTGACCTGGTCAGAACCTGGAACTATTTATTAAACGACTCCTTTCGTTGACCCCAAATGGATACCAGAATAGAGGAATATAAAAACAGAAATAAGTTAGACTGAGGTCTCTGGCCCCGCCCCGCCGTAGGCGTGTCCCTGCTTCGAGTGGCGGGAGCCATCGGTGAAGCGGAGGAGAGGGGTGAAGGTGCAGTAGTCTGGCGTTCTTTGCCAGCGTGTGAACATGGTTTTCTTGTGAAAGGGTTCAGACCTTCGAGGGTTCGGGGCGATCCTTTGGTTGCCCGAGCCTCGCCGGCGGCTGCCCGCCTTGGACGGAGCATGGAGAGACGCCAGGGGGGTGAACTCGGACAGCTGGCCCTTGTAGAGTTTATCAGCATTCTGTGTGGAGAGAGGAAGCAACGGGAAACAAGAGAGAGGAGATTAAAACCTAAAAACAGAGTTTACCGGACTACAGGGAGCTGGAGGACACATTGCTATCCCAGCTGGCCAGAAATCAAAATTACGTTTTCATTAAGTTCATATCTGAGGTGACATAGTGGGTTTGGACTGTAGGAAAGCAGATCGAAATCAGCCATCAACTATTCTTCACTACACAGATATTTGGGAGAAGAGAATAAAGCGTGGGCTTCATCTAAAGGGAAGTCGTGGCTGAAGGGACCAAAAGACAAAGAACACTCCCCTCTGTCAGTAAGCTGAACCTGCGTCAGCACACAACTCAATTAATGGTATCATTTGATTAATGAACTACTGCGTTGTCTTTAATCTAATTGGCCAGCTGGGATGATAATATCATGTCCATCCTGTTCGGACACAAGCAGTGAAACCCGAGCAAACAAAGTAAATAAACAAGAATATGCAGATAAATACTGTAATGCCAAAACAACAACATAAAAAAGATGCAAAACCAAACCATGCAAATGGAAATATGACTAATAAACATGCGTGAATGTTCTGACTTCTGGCCACTGGAGGGCGCCACAGCTCCATCCAAAGAATCACCCACAAGGATGCAAGTGTTTTAAATGACACCTGGATGCATCATGGGACTTTTAATGTCCTCTCAAAGACACACACACACACACTATATCCATGTTAGTCACCACGGCAGAGTAAACCCCTTCACTTGGATGTTAACGTCACCCACCATCACCCAGTCCAACACCACACACAGTGGCAGGGTGTGTGTTTTACCGTGCTGGAGCACTCTAGGCTTCTGTGACAGCTATTCCATCTAGTAAGGAGTCAGAGCTGTGGTAGGTCAGGGTCCTCTCAGACCCTCTATTACCCCTCACACGCTGTGGACACACACACAAACACACACACACACACACACACGTATCCAAAGACAAACACATTAAGCGTCTACCACGTACACATTGGAACACACACAGTTTAACATCGCTGTTACAAAAGAAAGTCACTTTCACGTACGCTGGATTTACTCTTCAGGGTAAATCCAGATGTTGATGCACTGGCATGCAGACTGTTTGACAAGAGAGTCAATTCATGCAAAACGGTAGCAGGGGGAGAGTGATGATGGAAGGGAAATGGAGGGGGAGAGGGATTCTACATGAGTTAGAGGAAAGGCAGGGGGTCACCTCCAGGAGGGCCGGGTTAGAAACTCATTCTGCTGGAAGTCTGAGACAGCATAAAGATGGTGGAGGGCTCGGAGACAAGGCACCGACGCTTAGTCTGCCCAGACGGAGGAGGGAGAGAGGAACCAGGAGGTCAGCAGGAGGAGTGAACAAGGAGAGGATCAGTCAGATCTTTACAGAAAAATGCCACATGATCAAACGAATGCAACATTTAGACGGTGGAAGCCCGTCTCAGAGGATCGGACACGTTTCAGGAGGCTGCAGTTATAAGGAGGGGGAAGGCAAAGCTCATGTAGGAAGAAATGGAATATAGAAATAGAGAAGGTTGTTTAGTTCAAACCTCACTGCAAACCAGAAAAGTGTTGATTTAGAAATCAAGTCGACTCCACACAGACAGAGAGGCTTACGGACTTACATCCAACAGAGTCGGGACGTAGCCGACGCCTGCATACATCTGCAGTTAGACATTTCACAACCACCGCACCATCAGGTATTAGACAGTACCGCACGTTTAAAAAAAGTGCTGAGAGAAAGTGTGTCATTCTTCAGAAAGTCAAGTAGTTTCAAGGATAAATCGGCTAAAACGGTTTATGAAATATGCACAGCAGAGGGCGCTGTTGTACCTGAGCTTGAGGGATTTAATTTGATGAGTATTTATACAACAAAAACAATAAATACACACTTCACAGCATGTCTGCGTTGGCACCCACCTGTATGCATTCAGTGGTGGTGGGCCACAGCGCCCTGCAGATGACTTTCTTCACCACGTCCGGCAGCAGACTGGCTGCTATCAGAAGGATTATGCTGAGCCAGGCCGGCCCACTGGACAACATCTGCATGAACACGTAGTACATCCTCTGGTAGTTGAGGAAAGGCCTGGAGGAGAGGCAGCAACAATTACAAATTAAAAACACATTTTGTTTTTATAGGTTTCAGCTTCAACGGGATTGTTATCTTACCAGATGATTCCTCCCCACAGCAGCGAGAAGACCACGAAGAAAATCAGCGAGCCCCAGATGACAAAATGATTGATCCAAGTCCAGTAATGAGTGTCGAGAGCCAACTAGAAGAGAGAGGTGAGAGCTGAAGGGAAATCTTCCACCTGGCTAATGTCATAGCTCACTTTGATGAACGTGTGTTACCTTGAATGTAACGGTGAAGACCAACACAGTGAAGACCAGCGTCCCAAATGTCCAGTTTCCAAACATCTGCGGAGGCAAAACAACAGATGCTGCTTGTGACACATTCCTCTTGAATGTAATCCTCTATGAATGTCATTTCACACGCGGATCATTTGAGATCACTCTACATATTAGTGTAGTGCAGCAGAGATGAACTCAGTATTCAATAAGGAATCAATCAATCAGACAGATGGCAGGGTGCTCAGACAGGGGAAGGACAGATCGTCAGATGCCTGATGGGTGATGAGGTGACTTAATGACGTAATTATCCATAATAATCCTTCCACATTAGAACAGAAACATTATAACATGTAACTTTGTGGCGCCACACTGTGAGAAAACACTAAATATGTTTGGTTCGTTATTGTCAAAGCAGAATTACAGAGATTATGGGCTGTTATTAAGATTATAATCCATCGTATTATTTCATCGCATTACAGAAAGTGATATTTTTAATTCCAAACATTTAATGGCAAAATGTGCTGAAACTCCAGATTCAGAACATCACTACCGACTTCTTTGAGTAGAAGTAGACTGTAACACACACACACACACACACACACACACACACACACGTGTACAGTCAAGGCGTTTGATCACTGATCACATGAACACGGATCACCACACAAAACGCCTACAGCTGATGTGTCTACAAGCACAAAGGGCTGGTCGTGAGATGAAGGGTGGATGGATGATGGGTGGCTCGGTATCAGGCTGTGTGACGGGACCAGACAGGAAATTGGAAACTGAACTCGGAGGTGGGGGGGGGGATGACAGAGAGACAGTGACAGGCTTACCATCTGTGTGTTGGTTGTCATTAGCTGGGAGGAGGAAAGAGAAGCAAAAAAGAAAGAGCAACACAAAGGTAAGAGGAAGAGGAAGAAAGCCAGAAGAAGAGAAATCATAAGAAAGTAAATCAACCGTTTTTGTGGCTGGAGGAGAATAAAAGAAAAAAATCAACACATAAAGTAAAAGCAGCGCCGTGAGAGCAACGCTGCTTGAAAAAAACCAAGAGAGAAACACAGAGGAAGATGGAAACCCGCCATGCTGCCGCGTCTTGGATATGGATGGGAGAACGTCGGCCAGATTTTAGAGTACATTTGTTACTGTTGTGCATTTTCATTTACTGGCGACGAGTAAGAACCCTGTCTTAGATGCTTCACATAAGGAACACATTCAAAGCAGCTCTGCTTTTGATAACAGCTGACCTGACACAGAAACCACAGAAAACACACTTTATGCGCATAAATTCACTGAAAATTACTGAAAAATACAAATGGCAAGCAGCAAATTATAGATGTGTTTTGAAGAGAACTGTGTCATGACAAATTATACAATTTCTAAAAAAAAAAATGATGCAGCCTGTGGATCTACTGCTGGATCAAAGCGGCGTGGGCGTTACCTGTCCGTTGCTGGTGAAGGTGGTGTTGTCAAACAGGAAGTAGGCACCGAAGAACATCACGATGGCGTCATACACGCCGAGGACGGTCCAGTAAATGAAGCTGTGCCACCGCAGCAAAGAGTTCTTAGCGATGTCTCTGAAGACGGAACACAAGAGGAGAGCGATGCGCCATGAGTGACTCACGTGGAGCGGCTCGCACGCTGATCAATACTACATTAGCTGCCTCGAGGAGGACCTTAACCAGAAATGACTGCGATCAAATATTCTAATTAGATTCAGCCTTCAAGTGCAATAACTCATGAACGCATCGCCGATGATGAGCTGAGGATATTTATGAGCCTTATTGAGTACTTTTGCTTTGGAAAATACTTTTCTTCCTTCTGTTATTACATGACGGAGAACAGAAGAACCTGTAGAGAGACGGGTCCTTCTTCAGGATGTCCACGTTGATGTGCTGCTCTATGAGGCTGTAGAGCAGGATGGGCAGCGACGTGAAGCTGATGTTGTACAGAGTCAGGTAGGCCGTGTCGTACAGCGGCTGGGGAGACGGGGCACAAGAGCATTTCCAGTGTTTGCAGTTTGTTTTCTGGCGATCGCTCATCTCGTGTTTGACTTGCGGTGTGTGTGTGTGTGTGTTCGCCTACCTGTTGCGAGAAGCCGCAGAAGAACTGGTAGAGGAACTGGGGGAAGATGAAACAGACATTCTGGGAAAAGAAATGAGAAATTAAGTAGTTGCAGAATGGATTTTAGTTTGTTTCTCACAAAATATTCCTACTACTTTTGCTGCAATGAATAGATTTTGTTAGAATGCCTGTCCCACCTTTTCCAAAAGCCTAGAAACGAAAAGACTACCTTGTAGAAGAAGTATTGCACGAGTTCAGAGATGCGTATGTAGTAATAGTGTCCGTGGACAAGCAGTATTTTCTTGAGGTGCTTGAACTTCGGGATGGCGTAGTCGCTGTTCCTCACCGCCTGCCGGCCCTCCTTACCCATGATGCCTGGGGAAGCAGGTGAAGCAGGTGAAGCGTGCAGCCAGTGAGGGAGGTGTAAGTGCTGACTTTCAGGTGCGTGTTAACAGTTAGCGTGGTGGAGTACTAACCGATGCCGACGTGGGCCTCCAGGATCATGCTGACGTCGTTGGCTCCGTCTCCGATGGCGAGGGTGATCGGGTGCTCCGCGGAGGCTTTGATCAGCTTCACAATCTAGGATTACGGGGAGAAGAGATATCGGACCTTTAACGCTGGTTGACTCGTGGACGTCTTCAGAGGAATATCCACAGCGGTCGTTGCACCTGTGCTTTCTGGAGCGGCGCCATTCGACAGCAGAGCACGGCGCTGCAGTTGCGGCAGATTTCGAGGAAGATCTCTTTGTAGTTCCCTGAGTTGGAGTCCTCCTGGGCGGGCCTCATCACCGCAGACAGGGTGGCTCCATCGATGATCAGGCCATAGTCAGTACAGTCGCCTGATAGACTGGACAAACAGAACACCTTTTAGTATTTAAAGCATGAAACAGATCTTTTAAAAACAGCTGGCAGACACACACCCAGATAAGGAGTCCCGGGTCATGGCTCCCTGCTGCCTCAGGACGGTCCTGCTCAGGTCAAACAGGACGTCGTGGAGGCTCTGCTCCTCGGTGCGTTTGGTGGTCAGCTCCAGGATCTGGGTGTTGCGGCGAAACAGCTTGCTGGCGTAGCAGGTCGCTGACGCCGTCTCCATCTTGTCGCCGGTCAGCACCCACACCTTCATGCCCGCCTTGTGGAGGGACTCGATGGTGTCTGCCGCTTTATCCTGGAGCCTGCAGGAAAACAGACGAGGAGAAAAGATCTATAGGTGTTCATTCAACAACAATGCTTGGATCCTTTTTTATTCTGCTCCTCCAATCGGAAGAGTTTGAATCCCGGCTCCTCCAGTCAGTGTGTGAATGGGTAAAATAGACTCAATGTAGTGTGAAGCACCTTGAGGAGCTGAAAAAGGCTAGAAAAGCGCTTCTATAAATGCAGGTCCATTTGCCACTTACAAGAGGAGTTGACTTGCGATAGCCTCTGGGTTAACAATCCCTGTTCAGCCTGCACTGTAATTGCTTTAGCAGCGAGTGGTTGAACTGCCTCTTGTCCTCAACTCAGAAGTGGGGCAGCACGGATAAAGAGTTAGTGCTTTGAAGTGCAGACATTTAGATTGGTTCGTAACAGAACAAAAAGAGATCCTCCACCTGTCCTCCACAGCGGTGGCCCCCAGCAGGATCAGGTCCTTCTCGATGAGGTCGTAGGCCTCGGCCAGCCGTTTGTCTCGGTCCTGGAGCGCCAGCTTGGCCCCGCTCAGCAAGTGGCAAACCTCCTGGTACTGCTCGGGACTCAGAGGCCGGTAGGCCACGCAGAGTGTCCTCAGACCCTCCTGGAGGAGAGGGGCGAGCCCAACAGGGTGAGAATCAATAGAGAAATGTACTTTTTTCCACCTAATGACCCAATAGAAAAATGCTTTTGTTTGTGTGTGTGTGTGTGTGTGTGTGTTCTCTCACCACAGCGTTGCGCTCCACCCGAGCTCGGACCTGGTCCACTTTGCCTGATACAACCCTGGGGAAGATGGCGGAGTCTGCACCTTTACAGAACAGATAGAGCTCACCTGCACACACACACACACACCACACACACACACACACACACACACACACACACACGTGTGTAAGAAAGAAACCATACACATAAACCTGAGCGTATACGTGCACATTGACAGTTTAGAGTGCATTACCGGTGCTGGACCTGACAATGACGCTCATCCTCCGTCTGACTGAGTCAAAGGTCAAAACCTCCAGCAGTTGAAACCTATAATAATAATATAACACAAATATTATCCTGTAGTCACATTCAACTTAAAATCCTGCTCAAACAGATCATCTGCTTCAAAGTTGAAAACAATGAACGTTTTCATCGCTGCACTAAATTTACACTCACAGCCGGGAGGCTTAGGTTTTTTAGCAGAACTTGTTTAGAGCGATGACATCATGTTACAACAATGCGGATCACATCTAAATTCACCCGCTGGCCATAAAGTCGCAAACAAAATTATGCAAGTATGGCAGCACGCAGAAACCAGCATTTTAAGAAGCACTATATCATAAGTAACTTCTGAAATAGAGGTTTAAAAGGGACAAACTCACCTCTCGATCTCATCGTCCCGGTTCAAGATCTCCATGTGGCTGTCCTTGAGCCTCAGATAGGTGAAACCGAGTCTGCAGCACAAACAGGAGTCACACTTAATGTGTGCTGATGGATCTATCCACATTCAGCAGTCGGATTCTCACTGGAAACGTGTGTGTGTGTGTGTGTGTGTGTGTGCTCCACCTCTTCATGCCCTCCACCAGCGCCACCTCGTCTGGAGACGAGGAGATGTAGAAGGAGGTGGACTTGCCCTGGTGGATGCCGTGCTTGATCCCGTCCACCGTCTCCTCCTCCTTCACCTGCACCGTGTGGCACAAACACAGCGCCCGGAAAAACAGCTCCTCGTGCTCCTGTGGCCGGATGTCGACACGGCGTTACCCCAACGCACACACACACACACACACACACACACAGAGGCGATGCTCACCCTGGCCCCGGGACCTGGCGATGTGTCGATCATGTCCATACCTGTTGCACCGGGCATCACCTGGCAAAAACACACATTTAATACACTTAAATCACAGATGACATGTGTCTAAAATATAGTACTAATAATAGCTTGAATTTATATAACGCCTTTCATGGAACCCAAGGAAGTCCCTATATAAATACATATGTACCAAAATGGAGTGATCTGAGCAAGAACAGACAAATTTTAACAGCTAAAAGGCCAAAATATTTTCATTTCAAACATCCGTCCATCGTGTTGCTACCTGTCCGTTACAGATGGCATCAGCGACGTAAACGTGTCCGTCCACACAGCACTCGATGAACTCCATGTTGTTCTCCGTCAGCGTCCCCGTCTTGTCCGTGAACACGTACTCCACCTGGATGGGAGAGAGCAGGATGACAGCTCTGTGTTCCCGCTTCGTATCTCGACAAGGACTTCTCTGCACGGCGCGGTCACGTTCGGCGCTACCTGTCCCAGCTCCTCGTTCAGGTCCGACGTGTTCACCACGGCTCTCTCTCCCAGCTCCTCGTCGAACATCTCGTCGTCCCACATGATGAAGTAGGAGCCCAGGAACTTCTGCATCTCCACGGTGACGTACATGGAGACGGGGATGATGTAGTTGAAGAGAACCATGAAGGCCAGGAAGTCCGTGAACGCCCTGATCATCTGAGGAAGAGGACGGAGAGGATGATGAAGACATATTTTTTCCCCCTCCAGACTGAAGGTAACGAACAGACTCACGATGTGTCTTTGCCGCTCTGCGTCTGTCCTGTCGTTGTACCAGGGCTCGTCTCTGTCGGGGTCGGCCTGCCACACATACTTCAGCACCGTGTTGATGAACGCCTTGGTGATGAGGATGCACAGGTACACCACCAGGTAGGCGTTCATTGACCTGCAGGGGGAGACAACGAGCGGCGCTTTATGCATGGATTCAGAAAGAGCTGCTCCACTCCACCTATACACAGGGCATGGGACAGTATGAAAATGTCAATGCCATGATGATCCTGGCCAAAATAATTATCCCGATACTCAATCTGTAATAAGAAGATCGTAAATTCTCCCTCCATAAATAACTTATTTTTCACTTCGTCTGCCATGACTTTATGACAGCGATCAAGGATAAAATCCTATATGGTCGCATTCATTATGTATATGTTTATGATTAGGGAAGAAAGAAGGCGCGCCTACTTTTCCACTGCGGAGCGTTTCTGAGTCTTGGACTGGTAGTTGAGAGCCATCTTGGTTTCCATGCCGGTGTAGATGGCGACCGCTAAAAGGGAGGCGAACGTCAAGCAGACAACTTCATTCATCAGCAAAACGACGTCTTTTTCCAGAGCTTTCAGTCGTATCTTGTGGTCTTTGTCATCAAACGTTCTGGAAAAAGAAACTTTGCATATCTGTGTGTTCGGGTGATTTTACCGTAGATGTGCTCGGTGTTCTTGAGCGTGGCTCCTCGAAGCAGCAAGTTCTCTGATCCCAGCGGCCTGCAAACAGACAACAGCACATTCTCAACCTGTTGTTGCTTAACACCTCATAACAAAGTGCTTCGTAAAGCGTAGTGTATTAAAATCACACGTATAAATGAGGATATTCCTGTGGTGCGTTCAGGTTACCTGGCCACTGGCTCGTTGTCCATGTAGATGTTGATGCGGCCCACGAATCTGCACGAGGCATAAATAACCGGAAAGAAGGCGTGTTTTAGACATTTACAAGTCATTTGTTTGTTTGTTTCTCAAAGGTTGTACTGACTTGTACAGGTCCGGCTGTGGCTGTTCACATTCTATGGTGGCGTGGATGGAGTCCACCTCCTTCTCTGTGTTGTAAGCTTTGGTGTCCTGGACTGCATGGTACGTCTAGAGAGGAGAGGACGGACGGGTGAGTACACCTGTGAAACCTTCGCTTGAAGGGAGTGAACTGAAGAAGCACCTTGTGGCTGCTCTCTCCGTCCAGACTGGCTGTCGTGACGTAGCAGGTCCCTTCCTCCCGCGACGAGGACAGAAGGATGAGGTCGCAGGGGAAAGTCTCGTTTTCTTTCATCAAGACGACGTCTCCGACCTGGGACAGTCATTTGACGAAAAACAAAACAAAACACCGCCTGTCACTCGGAGCCGTGGCGTCCTCGAGGATCATCCTGTTAGCGCCGCTAATGCAGTTTGCCTAACGAGCTAACCTTCTGCTTCGCCGCCTGTAAACCTCTCGAGTTCAGCCAGCAGTCGCTCAAAACATTGTTCTCTCACGGGACGTTTGATCATCTTCATATGTTGTTTTTTTTTAGCTCTATCGCATTACATCACATATATGAAATATTCTGAGGGAAACCCCTCAGCATGAAGAAATGTTATATATGATTATCATGCGTACCCGGAGCTTGCGGCTTTGTTTGCGGACGACTTTCCCGTGCTGCACCACGTGGACGGGACACTGGTTGACGGAGTTGTCCGCTTTGTGTCTCAGCCAGTCCTCGTAACCCTGACAACAGAGACAGAGGCGGGATGTAAAGGAGCTGAGATGAAGCGTGAACCATCGCGGGAAGAAGCCCTTTTTTTAGGTCTCACCTGTTTGATGGCGGTGACGGTGATGACGAAGAAGAGCGGCAGCCCGCTGGTGATGGGGCTGGTGGGAGTGTCGATGATCAACTGGAGATTTAATAAATGCAAAATGACAGCTTTTAAAAAGGGAAGAATACGTGTTAAAAGTCGACTCGATGTAAAGAGAAAAGGCTTCTACCTGAACCAGAAATATGATGAGGAAGTAGAAGTTGGCGACTCTCCTGAACTGCTCGAACATATTCTTCGGGACGAAGTTCCAAAACGTGTACTGGAAGAGCGTTTTGATTTAATTCATTTGACCACGGTTAAGCGTGTATAAAGACCATTTTCCAAAAAACTGGAATAACAGAACATAACTTTTAAAAAAACCTCTGACTAAAGAGGCTCGACAGATTTGATTTACCAATCAAGACATGCATGTTGTTTCCTGTCATGTGCTGTTCTCTGACCTTGGAGGAGACTATTCTGTTGTCGGGGAATCTTTGCTGTATGAAGGCCTCCGTTCCTGGAGGCGGCTCCTTGTGTCCGATGTAAATGGTCCTGCTGTCCACCCAGTTCTCCTCACCAACACACTGCAGGGGGGGGGGGAAGACAAGCAGCACGGGTGAAAGCTCTGGAGAGCCAAATAAAAACATCCAACATCTCTGCGATGAAAATTAATCTGCCATTTTTATTCAACTCCTGCATTTAACGTGGTTTTCGTGGGAGATAAATAACTGCATGATGATCCCACACACACACACACACACACACACACACACACACACACTAATAACGCAACGCTGTGTCGCACTGAAACGGGCGCTCTGACGTTTACAGAGAATTAGAATGAGTAATTTCTCCTCAGTGAATGAGAGCTATTGTTACCACGGATACAGAGACCTGCATGTGACTCAGACTGGAATGCAGAATACACACACACACACACACACACACACACACACACACACACACACAGATAAGACACCTGAGAGCCAACCCTTTTGACATATTTGTTTTTCCCTCTCATTTTCCTGCTGTTTAAGTATCTCCATTATCTTTCCATTATCTCCATTATCTCTTTTTTTTCTAATAAAGAAATAAAGATGTCTATTTGAACTCATAGATATTAGCCTGGAGAAGCTAGCTTGGTATTCTAGTACTCCAGTTCAACCTGAAACATGCAACTGACATCGTTGAGATTTTAAGTATTTGAGGCAGGACTGGACTTGTACTGACACACACACACACACACACACACACACTTTATGACCAGCTGGGTTTTGGAAAACACACACAAGTGCTCTCTTCATGCAGTCCATGAAAACACAAGGGCTGCAATGAATGAGTGGTTTCATTCTGCTGGATATTTTCTAGATTAATAAAAGTGCTGCAGGGATGACGGCATTTCACATGCCAGGGTGTAAATACTCATCACACTGGGATTCAACCATTGGACTTTTGAATTAATGCAACAGATAAACTCTGTCTTACACGTCTTGATGAAGATAATCTTCACAAGTTGACACCATTTTTTCCCCCTGACACACACACGCTCACACTAACGAGAGGTGACGGTAATCTGGTGAATGGGATTGAGCGCCAAGGGGCTGAATGGCCCAGTTTCTACACACACTCCCGGTCTGACACACACACCAGTTAACCCACTGCTCTAAGGCGACCTGGTCCAGGAGGGAGGGCTTTTTATGTCCTGTGACCTCCAGCTATTTATGGGAATGTGATTGAATGACAAATTGACGCACAAATAATAAAACTGCCATCTTCGAGACATACGTGCAGTCCATCAACGCCCCTGCTGCCCTCGTCTTCACCTCTCTGAAGGTCAGGCTTGACGCCGTGCTGAGACGTCATGGAGGGACCTTACTGACTGACTGACGTGTGATTTACAAGGAAGGAGGAGGTGAAAAAAACAGAAAACATCTTGCCGACTCCGTCGCCCACACACAGCGTTGCTGTCTCCCACCTGCCTGCTCCGTCTGCTTCGCCGAAACACGTCGACGGAGCCGCTAACGCACAGGAATAATCACGACTTATAGTACGTCATATGGATGTGGCCATTGTCTTCACATGAGAATATCATAAGAATGAGACGTAAGAGGAAAGTTCACACCTCGGATTGAAACGTTGCCAAATTCAGTCCAACTGAGTTTGCGAGCTTTAATCCGGAGTGACGCCCAAGCGTTTAAATATGAAAACAGCTGATGTCAGGAGGAAGAAGGAGTGAATGGAGGCAGATGGTGCTGACTGAGAATCAGTGGGTCTCCTCTCTGACTGTCATCTCTTCCATTTCTGTCCCTCAATGCAGCTTTATTGGTTTTTCTCACCTCTTTCCTCTCCATCTCTCACCACAACCTGGACAGCCTCTAAGTAGACAACCTCCCTCCCTATCGATCACCTTCGGCTTCCATCCGGATTCAAGGCTTTTTACATGAAAGCCTCTCTGTTGCTTACCGGTAATCAAATAAAATATGCATTTTCAAAAAATAAGGCTCATGAAATAAAACTGCGTTAGCTCGGCCCGTTAGCCCCCTCGGATGTAACGGGAGACTTGGGGCTATTCTGGACCTTGATAATCACTTTTCGCTGCGTTTCACGTTACAGGAGGAGGCAGGTTTCAGGGGTGTATTTATAGTTGGAAGGGAAACATTTGTGGTCTAGGAGAGAAGGGATGGAGGCTTTGTTTCTGTCCGTCTCACTCAGCACCCACATCCATTTTCCTTAAAGCCACATTAGTAGAAAACGCAGGGAGCCTTTCAGGGAGCGAACCCTGCGACATTAAACATGTATGAGAGCAAGCACACAAACAATGACGCACAGCGTTGCCTCTGTATTCACTGGTCGTCGGGATATATTTAGACGGGCACGCTCCTATTCTTCTCCTCACTGCGTGGCGAGCGTGTGTTTTTCTGTGACAGAAAGACGAGGAAACTAAGTGAGTGGAAGTAACTTTAGCGTTTACGGGAAAGGTGGGAGCTTGAATGTGCAGGTGCACAGAGCACGTGGGTTATGAAGAAGTGAAACCGACATTTTGAATGTTATTTTAAGATGCTTTTTTCTCTCCACTGAGCACTCTTTCTCTCAGACACTTCTCTTCTTCTTGTCTTTATTATAAGGTAACTGAGCTTAAATATAAATTAACTGTACCTGTGTATCTTTGGTCCTAGCCCTCATGTTTGATGTTCTGCATTTTCAATTTCCCTGTTAAACGGATTGAAATGAAAGCTTCCTAATGACATAAATGTTAACTTAAATGTGTCAGTGAGTTGTGAACAGTCCCACAGGACCTGAACACAGCATCACGGGAACAGAAACCCCACTGTGATCAGAAACAGAGGTCCAAATTATAAACAGGAAGACATCCACACACACACACACACACACACATGCACACACACACACACACACTTCCTGCAACAGCCATCAAAAAAGAAGCCCAGAACATTTAGAAGACATCCTCTAAATTCCCCCCTTTTCGATTCGATTAGCCACAGTTCGATGTTTGTGCTCAGGGAGAAAATTAATTTCCACATGCAAACAGACGCAGCCATTAAAAATCCATTATTACACATGACTCACAGATGATTTGGACACACCACTGCAGAGACAAAGCAATGCAAAGCATCACACATGCATATTTGGGGGAAATTTGTGATTTTAAACTTCCAAAATGATGTTCAGCCTCTGCAGTGACTCTCTAGTCATGATGCCTGGAAAGTAAAGATAACATTTAAAGAAAACTGCGAGCAGGAAAGAGGAACACACACACACACACACACACTCGACTATCGTTTGTCTGCAGCTTTAAAGCTGTTGTTCTACTGATGACCAATCCCAAAGTGTTTTATCTCCCGCTGCAACAGGCGCCGCCGAAAATAAGTCTCCACAGAAGCCATGGATGACAACCTGCTCCCCGCGATACTGCAGATGGACACACACACACACACACACTCACACTTCAGCATCCAAACACTGTGTCATATATAAGCAAAATGCACGTGCAAACACGCGCTGAACGAGTGTTTTTTATCTCTCTCTGCTGCCACTGAGCTGCAGAGATAAGAGAAGTCTTGTCCCCTTCACTAAATCATCAGGCGCTAAATACAGACATGTAGTGGTGACCACTGCACTGGAGATAACACCGGGTTATAAAGGGCTTATAAAGGGGTGCAGAGATTGCAGCAGCCTCCCTGTTAGAAAAGAGCATCCCGCTTTAGCGGAGCGTTTTCCAAAGTCACCACTTTCTTCGCGGCTGCTCTCGATGGACTCAAAAAGTTTAAAAAAAAGCCACTGGGGCAGGTTGGAAATAGCAGCCGGCAGCGTCCTCTTTGGTGTTTTTATACGCACGGAGAACTTTCGCTGTATGTGAGCTGGCAGGCCCGGGAGAAGATGATTAACTGCTGCAGTCTGTGCATCCACACTGCAGAGAGATATTACTGTCAACCCGCCTGCACTGTTATCTGTTTGTGTGATATTGAGGTAAACATCCTGATAAGTCTGTGTGTGTGTGTGTTACCTGAGTCACAGATTAGATACCAGCTGTTCTCCCCATCTGTTACCATGTCGCTCAGACTCGCCCGAGACAACGGGCCAGACCAAATAAGATAGAGACGGATCCTCACCTCAAAGCAACCCTTCGCCGTGATGTCGCCGTGTGTTGAGGAGATTTTTGTTGCCCATCGGCAGCCAATCAGAGCTATGTAAGGATCTTTATAAATGATTCAATTGATCCTCTCGGCTTCCACTTTTGAATCCTCATTACCTTTTCATGAATTTTACACATTGAAAAACGCTGTTTTCTAAACAGATGGGCCGTCTGGTTTCAACGTTTAAAAAAATGCGTGAAAGAAAGAGGACAGAATACTAATCAGTTAAAACCAGCATGTGTGTGTGTGTGTGTGTGTGTCTCTGGGGGATTTAGTGATCTGACCCCTGACACACACACACACACACTGCTGCCCGATCACATGAGCACACTGCTGGTATTAACCGAGGTCTGACATCACATTTGCACTGGTGCTGGTGTGCCGATATTATCATCTCTACTCCTGCAGGTCCTCACAAGCCCACATATCTGACAAAAATACAGATACAAACAGGACGTTTGTTAGATTTAAATGGAGCTTATTTATTAATATTCATGCTATAGTTACTATGCGGTTATTGTTACTAATTGCTTTACTACTACGACCGCCTTGCTCACAGCTATAATTATCGTAATGCATCTAATTACGACTCCTCCTCCTTTTACCACTACTGACAACACAACGCTACAACTATTGTTTATTTAGCCTGCATGAGTCCCCAGCTGGAGATCCACCGACTAGTGTGAACCCACCGAGCCTCCGTCAACTCTCCGCTCCGTCATGTCAGCAGGAATGCCGAACACGCCCAACCACATAACAACACACCTGAATCACAGCCACGGGAAATGACAAAAGGATGTGGGAGCGGCAGCTGAAGGGCTTCGTTTGGGGGAAATGAGTCGGAGTGATCGGGCCATGTAGGTCACTCAGTGTCCCAGACGGTGAGGTAATGACAATGATCTAATAATCTAGTCTGCATCGACGTGGATTCACGCTGAGAAGACTTAAAAAACGCCTGAGGGGGAAAACACAGAGCAGGACTCTGGAGATCACCCAACACAGATACTCACCTGGTGCTATTATTACCTATGTGGGTCAGCCGTGTGTGTGTGCGCTGCTACGTTTTGTGGTGTGAAGATTGAAAGCACAGCAGTTCTATAGAATATAAATATATAAATATGACTCATTAAGCACAGCACGCTGCAGCCCACTTCTCTATTACTACAGATGTGGAAACCCGGACGACGCTGTTCCACAGAGGTGGTTTTATCTCACCAACACACACCACTCCCACTAGACAAACCCGTCCTGCTGAATCACTGCTCCCCTCTTTGACAACCTGGGAAAGCAGAGAGCTTCATTAGCCCGATTCTGACTGCAATAATGAGCCAGTTTTCTAGTCTTCTAGCTCCAGATTGAACTTCTGATGACCTCAAATTACAAATATTCAACGCATATCTTTTTTGCCTTGGGGTTGGAGAGCCTGTGCAGCAGCATTAATACACCTCTCCGCTGAAAGCTACTCTAATGGCATTGCCTTCTGTAAGCTCCTTTAAGTAGTTAGTGCACTCAGTGAAGGAGACTTAGGATGGATGCGAGGCGGGAGGCAGACGGGCTAAGAGGCTCCTCCTCGGAGCGGGATAGGGGACCATTGTTGTGGATTTCCTGTGGATAAGCACGGTCATTCTTCACATGTCAACGGGGGAATAAACTCACACACTGTTCATACTGGCGTCACTGCAGCTACGTATCCTGCATGTGAGAGGGGAGCGCTGCCGACGGTCACATGATCCCCCGTGACTTGACCTAATGCTGCATTCAGGTCACATGAAACAACGTGGATCAGCGCTGAAGCTCCCAGGCCTTTTTATACAGCTGAGGTAGACTTTAAGTTTGAACAATCGTTTCCATTGCACTTGAACGCAGCACAATAGGAGGCTGAAAAATCCAGAAAACTCGCCACGGGTGCACCTCAACGTCACAGTCAGACTCAGTCTCTATCTATTCTCTCCTCAGGAATTCAAACCTAATAAACAAACAGAGTGGAACATCAGGCAGCTGGACATGGGAACGCCGAATCCAACCTCTTCCAGTAATATAGAATAAGAAAATAGCGAGTGAGCGGTGAAAGTGACTTGTGACGAGTGCATGCATATTTTTTCAAAAGTTTGATGTCTGTCCATTAAATATGGAGACACAGCCAGGAGACAGTTAGCGTAGCACAAAGGGCTCAAAAAGCTCACTAATTTAATCTTCGAACAACAAACACTCAGTAAAAGTCACCTGTGCTTACTCAGGTGAACATTAAAAAAAGATTTTCCTTCATATTTTGTGTTTTCCCCGGACTCATCCCCACACAAAGCACTCAGGGTTGACGGCGTAATGCATTTACATCGTTGGCAACAACCCTGCGTTCCCACTGGGGTGAAAAAAATGCTTTTAATACTTTCTTCCAAACCGTGCATTTCCAAACTTTTCATTCTCTCCTCCCTCCGTGATGGGAGCACTTCTCAGCCTTCCCTAATGCTCGTCCTGAGGGGACGCTTCTGCTTAGTGGTGCTCATTACGCTGTTTGTGTTGCCGGTAATCATTCCCACACTACTACTCACACCAGAGCGTCTACGAAGGGCCGAGCCGGCTGCTGCATCTCATCACAAAACACTGCAGCTCCAACAATTCCTAGTTCTGCTTCAATCAATGCATAGATGAGTCGTTTATACAAGACGATCCTCGTCATCAACGCAGACTGCCAATAATTCTGTGAGAGCGATGAGATGCCTTAAAGGTGAAAACCATTCGTTACCATTAGCTCTCTGAATGAATCTATGCCACAGTTGAGGAAGGTCAATAAAGAGTGCAACAGCTTCCACACTCCATGAATCAGCTTCTACTTGGGATGATGGGACGATATAGGATTTTATTGCATTATATTTCTCCCGTCCTGTACTCTGCTAGTCCGTCATGCTGAACGTCTTCCACGTTCTGTTCTTTTGCCACGTCATTCTCTGCCTCTTTTAGTTTATCTCCCATCGGTTGAGTTTAATTGTCTCTGTTCAGCGGAGCTCCGCCGCTCCCCCTGTTCTGTTTATGGTGTTTCATTGTCACACGTCCCCATGAATCCCGCTGCCCTTCCATGTCACCCCAGAGCACGCTCAATGGGCGGGAGGGTGCAGGAGAGGAGAAAATTACTATATGGTCAGTTTGTTCTTCATTATCTCCTTGACAACCGTAAGATTAACAATCTCCCTCCCTGTCGGCGGTAGACCATTATCTCGCCGTCTGAATCGTCCTTCCCTTCTTTACGTTTTCATCTCTCACCCGCCGAGCGCTGATTCTTTAAGTCTGAGAGGAAGAAGACACACAGGCTTCATCGTCCATTCCGTGAATATCACGTCTCGGTGGGAGGAAGAATCAGACGGATGAAGGGGAACCAAATGGCATCATGTGGCCCTCATGAGACCAGTCACCTGACTCGGGGCCCAGTAGAAGGACTGAGAGTTAAGATCCTTGCATTTTCCAGCCGCCAGAGTTAAAAGAAGTGCTGTCGCGCTTCGACCACACCTCTTTTTATCGGCCGCGTCCGAAGGGTTTTATTTACGCTGCTATTAAATGCACTCAGTGTGTCGTACGGCTGCAGCTGCAGGACAAAATAATTGATCACGAGACAGAATGCAGTTTAAATATACACAAGTGCACTTTGTGATGCACAAATCCTGGAGGAGGGCCAGTGAGGCCTGCATCCACTCCGCTCCACCGATGCTCACCTCAGCTGTTTATAAGATGCCGTCATTCTTGTATTTATCGGACGTGACTCTTTGAAACCACTTGAAACTCCACTTTACAGCGACAGACGTTCCCAAAAGTGAAATGTCACAGTATATTTACACCGCCGTGCTAATTGTGATAATAATTCAACACTAATGTGCACGCGTGTTTATTGCCAAAACTTTAAAAAGCTTGCTTTTAATGGAAGAACAGCACTCCCTCCTGTGAGTTGTGATGTAAATCAATCCAACCTGGCGACGCGCAGCGTAAAAAAAGTGATGCAAATTATTTTGTTTGTGGCGACTGCACTCAAATATTAATAGGGTGTTTATTTATTAATGTTAAAATGCTCCAGAAAGCGCGTTCAAAAAGGATTTAGAGTTTTGGGCTCCCTTTGTGTGAAGCTGCACTTAGAAATGAAGTCACATGAATATATTTCTCTGTTATTTATATGCTTTGTCTTTCCAGTCCGTGTATTTTTCTTCCAGATTGAATAAATGTAGTCTTGTCGTCATCTAGTCATGTGGAAACCAAAAAAATGAAGCCATCTATAAAAGCCCATTTGGCCTCTAATGTGACAACACGCCATCTCAATTCTATCAGAGACATTTCCGAGTGCGGTGGTGTGTAATCTCAGTATTATATCACTCGGCGCTGCGCTGCTCCGACAGCGCGTTACAGAGGATCACCGTCGCCCGCGTCACGGCGGCTGCCAAACTGCACTGATAATCTCACGGAATAATCAATGTTGCTTCAAGCGCACAAGTTGCTCGGGCCACGGAAATCGCTTGAGTGTTCAGCATTTTTTCAACTCAACACTTCCAACGTTCACATGCAATCCACCCTCGGCACTTCCAGGCAACAATAACGGCGGTTTGCATTTTGTCGCCCTGGCAACAAATGCATCTCCAGGAAGAGGATCTTTTATAAGCTGCTGCAAAAGTGGCTTCACGAGTGCTCCCTTCGGATACCAAGGAAAAGCTTTTAACTTTGCCTCCGGAGCGCCGCGTTCTGTGATAAATCAGCTTTTTAAGAAAAGATGTAAACAATGTTAGGTGGAAAGATGCTGTTTTCCTTCTGTTCTACAGTATTTGTTGTAACTATGTGAAAGCTTGAAGCGTAAAGAGGCACATTACACAGGAATGAACCTGAAAGCTTTTATCAAGGTCAACACAAAGGTCAGGGAGTTAGAATTATTCACTGTTGCAAGACAATTGAAGTCGAACCACAAGAAGTGGTTGATCTGAAGTCCTGTATACGGTCTCATCACTTCCCTGGATTCAGGACCCATCATGCATTGCCCCAATCGGCCGTGCAACAGCTAACAACAACTGCTTTATCACTGACAGATGTGCTACAAACTAAAGTGACTGATTTCTTGCAAAAAAACAAAAATCCAAATGATCTTCTATCATGACGTCCTGTGAGCGTCTCAAGCAAACAGAAGCAAAGGAGGGGAAAGGAGGGGGGTTGGCCTGGAAGGAAGAGGAGGGGGGATTGATGTCTGCAGAGTGCACAGTCAGCACTAAGCACTTTTCTTCCTTCTCCCTCCCTCCCGACACGAGCACCGTGGGGAACGCTGCAGCAGCGAGTCGACCAGCTATCACTGCCTCCGATGGGGAGAACATTAAGGTGTACCTGCCCCTCTCAGCACTTTCACCACAAACCCGGAGAAATGTTACGATGATGACCCAAGCTCAAACAACTGTCTCTCTCTGTTTGGATAGAGGCCTCCGTGCTCCATTAACCCGGGGCCATCCGTCATCGGTCTGCCTGTTCAATGGGCTGTAATACACCGTTAATGTTGCTGCAATGACACCCATGCAGCCCCTTAATGGGGCGGCTACTGTTCGGCCGCCGTTTGAAGTGGATAACCGGTTTTTAAAAAGCAATGACGCGGGAATCTTTTATGTATCAGCAGATAGGAACATTTCAAAAAATATTACTGCTTCTCGAAGCAGTGAAACAATCCCAGGACCGGCTGGCTTAGCGAGAGCCAGTAAGTCCTCCAGGTAAAGAGGTTAACCCCGCTGCTTTGTGGGCCGTGGACAGCGTGGACGGCCGGGTGTTAAATGATTATCGCCAGGCTGAGAGAAAACACACACACACGAACACGATGCAAAAGCCATTATAACTTCATACAAGCCATGCTATTGTATTTATCAGCATTTGCCTTTAATGTCCTAACTAATGTTGTTCTAACTATATGAAAAACTATTAACAGACCGTTTAAAAGGCATAAGAAGAACAGTTTGTCATCTTTGCGTCCGTCATAATCGATATATTCTACTTCGTCCTATTTATAAGAATAAAGTCGTTTTTTTTGGGACTTCCAGTTAGTCGTAAAGTGGTTTACAGTTAACTTTTGGCTCAGGAAATCCATTTTTGACCTAATTTACTGACTGAAAGCTGTAAATCTGGAGTCTCAATGACATTCTGGGGGACCCGAGTAAGATCCTTCACGTTTGTAATCTTAGTCCACACTGTATTTGACTGGTAATTAATCCTGTGACCCCCCACGGCTTCCCCCTCCAGCAGCCCCGTAAGAAGCTGCACAGACGACGGCCCCCGTTGTCAGCCTGTCTGCTCATGAATTATTGACAACCGTAGTTCATGTGATCTGCTGTCCTCTGCGTCACCTGGCCGCTCCGCAGGAACACGACATGAGACAACGACGCGATCACCGGCCGCTTACTCTAAACGCTCGCGCTTGCCTCGTATGCACAGATCAGTTTACGTGCTGCAGCTGAAGAGAAAACCCCTCATGTGCTGTTTAGCAAATGCAGCAGGTGGGTTATCAGCAGCGGGAGATAAGTGATTGGCTTAAGATTTGAAAGTATAGCTGCAAAATGGATTAAGTGTGAGGGTATAGTGAACACCAGTAACCCTTTAATCCACTATGTGAAGGCAGGAAGCCAGACAGAGGGAGAGAGACAGAGAGGGGGAAGGCACTTCCTGTCCAGGAATCCAGATTCGTCAGCAGCGGAGGAATCCTGCCTGCTTGCTTTTACCTCCACACATGACATCATATCTCTCGTTTGCATGGAGGCCCACAGAGAGTCTACAATATATAAAACTTTCCAAAGCTTAAATGCCCACGAGAGGAGAAGGAGAGTCTGAGTGAGGCGAGGTCTACAGCGTTTCTACTCGTCACTGTGATTACGGTTTGTTCTCATTCAGCCTGGACAGCAGCAGCGACAGCCACGACCATTACAGTCCTTTACACTTTAACAGATATCTGTAGGCTTACATAACGTCCTCCGTCTTCTCACAGCGACCGGAGACACGACCCCAAGTGGGACAACGTCGACCTCGGCTTCAAATATTAAATATTAAATAGGTAAAAGTCTTTATGGGCGACCCTGTATATATACACAAGTGTTTTCGTTCATTTCATTCTGATTAGCTGACAGCTGTCAGAACCTAAAATCCAGCTGAAACGGCATTTTAGGAGCAGCAATCTACCGTATGTGTGCAGAGCCGTGAGAGAGTTGCAGATTGATTGATGGATGGTTTTCCAGGAAGAAAAAAAGGTGCTGGATTTTGATATAAAACTAAATGTTGTATTTTTTTTCTGCATATATTGTAAAACAGGTGCACAATATGACCGGGGGAGGTGACCTAAAAGGGTTTCTGGAGATTCTGTCCTCCGTAAGCCGACAGAATCGGTTTGATTGTGTTCTGTTAATTGCTTCGTTGCAGTGTAATCACCTTGTATTTACAGCTGCGTGGAATGTTAATGTGCCTTTAAATGTTCGCCTGATGAAAAGACATCTCAACATGCCCCCTGAGTACGAATGGCCCGCTCAGCGACAAAGTGATGCCGTATTAATCGGTCTTGTGACACAAACTCACATGTCCTTTTTTTCTCTCTTTTTTAAAAAGAATTTGAAATCACATGAGCATGCTTCGGAGCATATAAATAAAGTGTGACAGATAGTTCATACAGTACTGATAAATGCTCCCTAACCCTCATCTTAAGCATTCAGCAGCCTTGTTTGCATCCGGGTTTTTTAAAAAAATCAATTTAACCCATTTGTCTAAAGCAGTTATCCAGATCAATTACATCAGCAGACCTCATCAGCATCCCACATCCCCCCGTCCTCTCTGGCATGTTCCTCCACACAGCAGGGAGTTCATGTGAGCAGCCATTCGCAACAGTTGTGAGTCTGTGTCTAAGCCGGAGCCGAGGTTTAAACCTCCCTGAAACATTACTGTGGAGACTCTCCGCCAACGCAGCTTGCCTGCTGCTCCACTGCTGCCCATCGATTTGACCGGCAGGGAGACAACAACCGGATTACATAATTCATGTGACTGAGCACAATAACTCAGAGCACGCGCACGCTCAACGACTCCACATAAAAGTCAGTTTTATCTAACGCAAAACAAGAGAAAAGCTACAAAAAGAGCATCAATTTTATGTTATTTCTGTGAACGGATGTGTAACAAATATAAAAAGGTTGTAATAACGGTAAATCATAAGAATATATTCATAAAATGCTTGTGAATCAATTTTAATGCCTTCAGATATATATTTTTTTATTTGTTAAATTTTCTGTTTAAATATAATTGAAACAAACCTTTTTTTAAAGTATTTATCTATGGCTGGTTAATGTTTAAATGAATTATAATTGCTGCCTACCTGCAACCCTCTGCATGTTCTGACATGCAGAACCCTGCAGTACAATTAGTGATAATGACTATTCAGCTATTTGACTGAAGGTGTGGTTCACCGTGATGTGCAACAATACTTAAATATCGTGCAAAAAACAAACAAATATCACTTGTATTGATAAAATGATCTGTAAAATAAGACGGAAGACGAACGGGTGAATAGCTAATGCACTGCAAAACGCAAACAAACATTAATAAATGATATTTAGACGGGGTTTTGTGTCATTTGAGGGCTTAGCACCGTTGAAACCGTCTTTAAACGTGGAAACAAACACATTAAAATACAAAGCTGTCATTCCGAATAGTTTTAGTTTCCCATTAATTTCCCAGGGAGCTTCTTTTCCGCTCCCTTTCGCGAGTGAAACTTAATCCGGATGAGAAGCTGCTTCGGAGGAATTTGAAACCAACAGTGATAAAAAAAATAAAAAAAAACCCTCACACGTTTACAGTTATTGTAAAGAGTTTTGTTCTGCAGGAAAGGGGGAAATGAGTACACACGGATGTAAGGGTTGTAAGAAACTTACATATCTGCTGATGAGGGTCCGAAGAGTGCTGAAATCCATCCCCATCCTGTTCCTCTTTCCTCCTTGGACTCTTCTTCTTCTTTTCTTTCTTTCTCCAAAAGTGACTTTAGTGTCAGTAGGTGCTAACTTCTTGTTAGGTCTCCTCCTTTGTCCATGACTTGTACTCCTTGCTCTTCTTCCTGAATAAAAACAACAACAAAAAGGAAGACTCGGTCGGACTCCTTACTGGAGAACCTGAACTCACCTACTGGGGGGCTGTAATAGGCTTTAGTCGGAGCAGGAGGAGTAGCAGGAGGAGTAACAGGAGGAGTAACAGGAGGAGGGCTCCTCCTATGAGACAGGAGCCGAGCGTCGTCTCTTCCTCTCGCCCTCTCTGCGCGCGTGTACTGATAATCTCTCGCGCGGCGGCCAAAGGAGCTTTTCTCTCATCTACGTCACGGGGAGCCAGGTGCTGGAGGTGAGCGCATGCGCACTCTGGCGTTCTGCGGCGTGTAATTGACTGGACGTTTCAGTTAATCAGGGTATTGATTTGTTTGCTTGGAATGCTGTCCAGTGCTTAAATAATACTAAATAAATAAATACAATTAAAATATATATTATTTTGCCCACAATGTTCCTATACAAACATTTTTAACTACCTTTTTGTGTTTTTAGAATAAAAAAATATGCAATAAGTCAATTTTTTCGGGAAACTGCTGTAAAATCAGCACGGTTAAAATAATTTTCTTGAGTCCTGAGATGTTTCATAAATTATTGTCATAAATCAAGTGTTTTGAAAGTTTCTGGGGGGTCAGGAGGGTCAGAACTACAATAGCACGGTACTTTGTTTCCGGAGGGGAATGTTTTCATTCATTTGTCCATCTGCTGTTTCCTGGAGACGCTTTTCGGCGGGTTCTGTTGAAACGCCAACGCCAAGGTTACCACAACAACCACCACCATATCCGCTGCTGCCCTTCGAAATAAAATCCCTCTAAACCGTTTGCCACATGTAGTAAAGAGTAATTTAAAAAATAGTGAATAGCCACGGCCAGAATAGAGATTAAGATGCAATCGCTCTTAATTTAGATTTATATTATACACTGTGTTTTATTTAGCTGTGATATTTAACCCACATAACAATTCGATGCTCTTACTTTGAAGGGAACATGGTGCTCGTTGCGGTCATATTCTTCCTGCGTAGTGCCGACTTGACTGCACTTGTCAAAATGGCGTTATTCGTAGTAGGAGGCTTGAGTTAGTTCGTATTATTCACTGCCATTTATTCGGTTAGTAGGCAACATAGGCCAAGACAGTATGGCGACCCTCGATCAAAAATCGCCCAATGTTCTCCTCCAGAGCCTCTGCTGCAGAATCACGGGGAAAAGCGAAGGTACATCGGTTAACATTAGCGCTAGCATGCTCGGCGCTAGTCCGGGAAATGTCATAGCAAACCTCATTCAAAAATATCGCCACTCTGTCGTTTTTCTTCCCATTAGTAATCGTCCATATTTTACAAATAATCTTAAGTGATCGGCTTAATCTTTATGTTCTTCTGGAACATTCGGCTCATCAATTCCCCGCCAGGCAGTTCAGATTTTGTAACAATTTACCCGTTTTACATTGCCTGCGCTGGCCGGACGTGCTGTGTTGTTATGACGGTTATGACGGAGAGTTACAGAAAACGGTTGGAATTTCGCTGAAATTAAAGCTGCTTGTTGTTTTGGACGAATGCCGAATTGAAGAGCGCGTGTGGTTCGATTTAGCAAGCACGTAATTAATCATAGACTGAATACGAGCGGAGATACATTTGGTAAAGTCCAGCAGTGTGGACGGCACGTTAGCGGGGCTAGGTCCCCGTACGTTAGCTGTCAGCCAATAGGCTTGGCTAAATAATGCACATCCTTCTGATCGGCCCCACTGTACTCCCAGTTGTCACTATAAACAACTAGCTTGATTTGGTTTGCTAAAGCTGTTCACTTTAGCTGTATTATTAGCTTGCTAGCCAGTTAGCTCCCACACTGACCACAACAGTGTGGATGCTTGTTGGACGCACTAGTGCCTTGCTAGCTGCAGGCCTCTGCTGAATACAGTTGCATCGGAGCTGGCGGGGAAACATCAATAGATCGTTGTTTTTCTTCAGTTATAAAGTCATTAAGTGTTGAGAGAAACGTTAGCTGTGCATGTTTAACATAAATCCAGTGCAATAAGCCATTCACAGCAGTGTCCCAGTGTGTAGTTTTACTGTGCGACTCACAATTAATGCAACATTGCTGCTGGTTTGCCATGACCTTTAGTGATGACCTGTTTTCTGTTCCTCCAGCTGAAGTTGCCCACCAGTTCCAGTATGCAGTGCGAGTCATTGGCAGTAACTACGCCCCCACTATTGAGCGGGACGAGTTCCTGGTGTCAGAGAAGATCAAGAAGGAATGTAAGAGCCTCCTGGACTCATATTGGCCCCCAGTGACCATACATTTATATGATCCATTACTGGAATGCTGTAACTTCTATAATTGACCTGCAGTATGTTATTCCCTTTCTCCCCAATCCACCAGCCAAATCTGCCCACCTCTGTTGCTGTCAGGTGGTTTCCTACACAAACTCCCGACATGCACTTTGCCTTTTTATGTTGTCGTTCCACGGGGGAGAAAAAAAAAGTCAAAAATCTTTACGGGACTGTAATGGCGAATGCCCGCAGACTTTCATTGTAGCCAAGATAGCACCATTAGTGGGCAAACATCGATCCAAGCTTTAACACGGAAGATTAAACAAAAATAGTGCAGCACTTACTGTACAGAATGGTTATTTATCGCAGGTCTGCAGGTGGGCTTATTTAAGTACAAAGTTTAAAGTCATTTTAGGGCCATGGAGATGCCATGAAAATTAGGATCCAGCTCTTAAAATCGGCACATTTAAGGAAGTGATTAGATGTCTTGGCGGGTTTCTTTGTGCAGCCTGCATCTTTTCTAACAGATGTGTTCCACGGCGAGTCATTTCCTGCCTTGTGTTAGTCGTATATAGGATGTCTGTGGGATGCTCTCATTGTTTTGTTCTTGATGCCGTTGCAGTGCTGAAGCAGAGGAGAGAAGCCGACGCTGCTCTGTTCTCGGAGCTGCATCGAAAGCTTCAGACGCAGGTGGGTATCTGGCTTTCTGTCACGACCGCTTAATGGCCATAATGGCCGACATGCAGTATTTATCAAATAATTTATTCATTAATTTCGGATATTTTCTCTGCAGCATCGGCAGCAGATTGTTTTTAGCTGAATGGATGTTGTGTTTCCTGTCTGACAGAGTGTTCTGAAGCATCGCTGGTCTGTTCTCTACTTGCTGCTCAGCCTCTCTGAAGACCCCCGCAAACCGTCCAGCAGGGTGAGACACACATTTCCTTCTGTATGAAGTACTTGTGGATAATAATAAACGTAACAAAGTATGTGATTCTGATTCGCTCAGCTGATCAGCGCTGTGTGTCCCCCGTCCTTCCCAGGTTGGAAATTATGGCGCTCTCTTTGCCCAGGCCCTCCCCCGGGATGCCCACTCCACCCCGTTCTACTGCACCCGGCCCCAGAGCCTGGCCCTGGGCTACGGGGAGAGGGGCGCCGGCCTGTCAGCAAGTGTGGGGACCAGCGGCATCTCCAGTCTGGGAGTCTACACGCTGAACGGGCCCACGGCGACGCCGCAGTCGCTGCTGGCTGGGTGAGTGTTTCCATCTACCTGTTGAATGCAACCCAGCATTATGCAGATGACTAAATTGGCCTGTAGTCTTTGTAGTTATTAAATAATCATTTAACGCATTAATAAAAAGTGAACTCACTTACATCTTCATAGCTGAGTCACACTTGTCTGCTGTGTTTAAGCAGATTCACCTGCTCCGGGGAGAAGAGGGCTATTTAGCCGACGCTCGTCCCGTAAAACCACTCAGTGTCAGATCAGCGAAGCATCAATAAGCACCAGAAAATAAACCTCTTGTAAATCTGTTTTATGAGGCATCAGAAGGCCATTTAATTCCATTTATCCTCATTAATGATGCAGGAGACCTCCAGCTGTAAATGACCATTGGGCTGTCCACCTTTTTAGTCCTGAAAGGGCAAATCCTCACATGGCAACAGTCACACACAGTCCTGGTGCTTATTTTTTGTGATTGTAATTATGCAGAGTTAGGTTTTTTTTTTTTTGCTGTTCTGAGTCAAACAGAAGACATTTAAATGTGGGCTAAGCTGTTGTGTAGTTGGTGGACGGATGTACAAAGGGTTAAAGGACATGATCCGTGCAACATTCGTGTGTTTCAGTCAACCCCCTCAGTCTGCGGCGGGCGGCGCTCAGGCTCTGGGCTCCCGGCTGGCCTGGGCTCTTCCTGTGAGCTGCTCCCCATCCTCTGCTCTGGCCCCGCTCGCCACCCGACCGCTCCTCGGACCCCTCGTCCCCTCCTCCAGAGCGGTCCGTCCTCGCCGAGACGGTGAGTGACACAGTGACGGATTACAGGCTGACCAGATCGTCATTAATGTGCGGTTTGCCTGAATGCCGGTAACCTCTTTGTCCTCCGTCGGTGCAGGGGAGGTGTGCGAGGCGGCGCTGGTGCGTGACATTCTCTACGTCTTCCAGGGAATCGATGGCAAGTTCATAAAGATGAGTGGCCAGGAGAACTGCTACAAAATAGACAGCAAGGTGTGTGAACCTGCATCCAGCCCCCTGTAAAGCTTTTAATGGTGTAATCGGTTCAGCCGGTCGCACACATTACCTGGCGTGACCTCACAGTGCAGTTCAGGTCATCATCATCTCAGGACTGACTACAGTGCAGATCACATGGTGGCCGGTTTTATTTTCTCACATTCAAACTGTTCACGCTCTCCTTTCGGGGAGGATTTGACAGTTTCTCTGATGAGGTAGAGTTGAGGTAATGACCACCGTATATGCAGAGCAGACGATATGATATGTTCTGTTGTTGATTGGCCCTTTAAAGAAAGATTCAACAGATCAATATGAAGCTCTTTGGCTCTGAGCCACATCGACCTCTCTTTTCTTTCCTCCGTCCTGTCAATTTTTATTTTATTCCCCTTTCATCCTCCTCTCTCGTATTATCGATGGGAAGGCCTCAGATGTAACATGTCCCATATCCTCTCAGTGGCGCTTAATATAGACTCATGGTCAATCTGCTGCTGTCACCGTCCTGACGGAGAGGAGCCACTGAGACGAGATATAAATGAGTCGAGGATGGATATAGTTTAGATTCTTCTATGGCCACTTAATTTCCTCTCTGAAGCTCTCTGGATAAGAGGTTTTGTTAAAACGCATACAAATTTAATGCATCATTAAATGTGAATCTCTCTCAGCCGGAAAACAAATCTGTTAGTAGGTACATTATGTAAATTATGTCAAATCTGTCATGAGCTTTCAAAATGAAATTAGTGACGGGTGACGCTTGCTTTATGTTATCTGTCTAATCGGTGCCGATCCAGTGAACTTTAATGTAGGTTCACTGTTCCCAAAATCTGCATTGTGCAGCTGTGTGGTGATGTGGGGATCAGTATAACTTACACACGGAGGATGCAGTGCGTCATGGATGTGTGTGTTGTAATGTGCGGTGCGTCTCACCAGGTGGTGCTGTGCAAGTCCCTGAGGGACACCAGCAGCAGACTGGCTGAGCTCGGCTGGCTCCACAACAAAGTCAGGAAGTACACTGACGTCAGGAGCCTGGACCGGGCCTTCGGACTGGTCGGACAGGTGCGTCTGCGTTCACCATGTCTGCACTTTGAGTACGCAATCCTCCGCTAACGCCTCTCTCTCTCTCTCTCTCCTCTCAGAGCTTCTGTGCCTCGCTCCACCAGGAGCTGAAGGAGTACTACCGGCTCCTGTCTGTCCTCCACTCCCAGGTACGTGGATCCCACAGTGCCTGTCCGAAGGTCATATGAAAAGATGGTGAAAGTGCTATAATTGTGTGTGTATGTGTGTTTTAGCTGCAGGTGGAGGATGAGCAGGGTGTGGGCGTGTGCACAGAGAGCGGCTTGACTCTCAGAAGGCTCCTGGTCTGGATGTACGACCCCAAAATCCGACTCAAAACGCTGGCCGCCCTCGTCGACTTCTGCCAAGGTGTGTGTATGTGTGTGTGTGTGCTGTATTTGATTATTAGCGGGGTCAACAAGATGTTAAAGGTGGCATTTGAGTATTGTGGTGTGTTTCATTCAGTTTGTTCGTGCACGGTTTCAGGTCGGAAAGGAGGTGAGCTGGCCTCGGCCGTGGATTCTTACGGGAAAACGGGAGACCCACAGATGAGAGCGCTGGTTCAACACATTCTCAGCTTGGTGTCGCACCCCATCCTCAACTTCCTGTACAGGTGGATCTATGACGGCGAGCTAGAAGACACCTACCACGAGGTACGCGCGTTCTTTGTTGATGTTTTTCAGACCTAATGGGGTGTCCTGAAGCTTAACGAGAGAGGTGCAGCAGGAATTTACTGGTCATTGTTCCGTTCAGCTGCTCTGACGTTTGACCCCGATGAGAAAGAACATTAGAGAGAAGAGGAGGGAGGAATAAAAGGACGGGAGAGGCAGGGCAGCTTCTTCAATGAGGACTGATGAGAGGAGCGTAATGGAGAGTCTGGATGGATGTTTCTCCTTCACTTCCTCCTGCCCCCCTTTTCCTTCTGTCTCTCTCACACACCGCTTTTATGTGTCCAGCGTTAACAATTACTCATCACCGGACTCTTAAGTGCTGTGTTTAACAACAACAGAGACAAAGTTATTGCACCTTTCAGAAGGGAAAAGACCGCCAGCACATAATCTGTTGAATAATAAATAACGGCTGTAATTATGGAGTAGATATGAGATGTTTTAAATTGCACCATGAGACAAATTCAATTTAGATGTGTGTTGTTATATTTTACTCACAATAACACGGTTATTAACCTGAGCTTTGTAGCACACGAGGGGTTACGCTGGTTACGTGCTGCCATTTTCTTCTCCTGAAAGATATGAGGCGTTAAATATATCAAAAATCTAATTTACCAACCAAGCACATGGTCTTTAATTGATATCTTATTTGAAATAATTCAGGTATGATATTGATATTTTTTTGTTTGTTTTAGTTCTTTGTAGCATCAGATCCCAACGTGAAGACGGATCGCCTGTGGCACGACAAGTACTCCCTCAGGAAGTCAATGATCCCCACATTCATCACCATGGACCAGGCCCGCAAGGTGGACACGGACACACACACACACACACACACACACACACACACCCTTAAGTCATATTAACTCATTGATATCCCCCTTTAGGTTCTGCTGATCGGTAAATCCATCAACTTCCTGCATCAGGTTTGTCACGACAGAACGTCGCCGGGCAAAATCACGCTCACATCCAAGTCTGCAGACACGCCCAAAGATGGTGAGTGTCAGTTTCCTGCTATGTTTGCATGCGTGCTTTGGTTTCTGTGCAGGATTTTGAGACGTTGTCAGCTGAAAGTAACATTAAGAAGACGGTTTCTGGTGTTATTGTTGTGTTTTCTCGATGACATCACTGACCAATAAGAAGCCGCCTCTTGTTTGGTCCCTCCGTCGTATTGACGTTGCCGTATTGACGGAAGCTAGTGGACAGGCAGTGATCGATGCTCTTACCGCTCACGGGCCTCGTCCTCCTCTCCTTCTGACGAGGAAGAGGAAGGAGGCACACTTAGCCATTATCCTATTGATTCGGTCTGTCGGACTTCATCTGACCAGTCTGACCTGTAGATTTTACTGCGTCCGCTGAAGGACATCGCATCACGCTCTCCTGTCCGTCCGGTCTGGTTGGATAGCTGCAAACTTGACCTTGACCTTCAAACAGAAAACATATCACTGCATCACAAATTATTATTATTTCCTGTAATGAAAAATAAATAAAAAAAGCCAAAGTGATTTAGAATACATGCTAAACTATGGTTTTAACTCACTTTAACGCCCTTTTCATCCGTCGCCTCGTAGCTGCAGAGCTGCTGTTGGACCTGGAGGGGGCGTTCCAGGAGAAGATCGACGCCGCCTATTTTGACACCAGCAAATACCTGCTGGACGTCCTCAACCGCAACTACCTGCTGCTGGAGCACCTGCAGGCCATGAGGAGATACCTGCTGCTGGGCCAGGGAGACTTCATCAGACACCTCATGGACCTGCTCAAGTTAGCAACACACTTTGAATTTGTATCGTGATCTGCTGCTTTGTACGTCCAAAGCAGAAAGTATTGGTCTTATGGAATTGTTTTTGTCCCAGACCAGAGTTGGCGCGTCCCGCCACCACTTTGTACCAACACAACCTGACTGGCATCTTGGAGACGGCAGTCAGAGCCACAAACGCCCAGTATGACAATGCAGAGATCCTCAAGAGGCTGGATGTACGCCTGCTAGAGGTAATGTGTGTGTGTGTGTGTGTGTGTGTGTGTTTGTGTGTGTATCTTTTGACATCTGTCCTTTCTTGTCGCCTCCAGGTGTCTCCTGGTGATACAGGCTGGGATGTTTTCAGTCTGGACTACCACGTCGACGGACCCATTGCAACGGTATCACGCATACAGTTCATAGACTAGTAGACTGCTACTGTATTTATATATTAATATGTATGTCTGTGCGTGTTGTCAGGTGTTTACAAGAGAGTGTATGGGACACTACCTGCGTGTGTTCAATTTCCTGTGGAGGGCCAAGAGGATGGAGTACACGCTGACTGACATCTGGAAGGGACAGATGTGTAACGCCAAGCTGCTCAAGACCATGCCTGGTACACACACACACACACACACACACCAGAGAGAGAGAGAGAGAGAGGAAGTTTGTAACCTACAGTATTTTTATATTTCTTTAAAGGACAGACTTGTATATCGTTGTGCTTTTTACCCTCCAGAGTTGTCCGGCGTGCTGCATCAGTGTCACATCCTGGCCTCCGAGATGGTCCACTTCATCCACCAGATGCAGTACTACATCACCTTCGAGGTCAGACTATTAGCAGCGCCGTTACGATCGAAAGGCTGTAAACAATCAGTGAAAAGTAGTAATTACAGCAGGAGGCCATCCACTGCGTGTGTTTTATGCAACGCTGCATGACTGATTTAACAATTAAGTGGAAGTTTGTTAACTCGACTGCTGGTTCAAATCCAAACCAGTAAAAAGGATTTTCCGGTCTTCAAGGCAGACTGATGCTTATTTTTAGTAGTTTTACAGCAGCGCAATGACAGCAAAGAGTCCTCTGCTCAGACGTCAAACTAAATAATTACACAAATTCTAAGAACCATATTGACTGAGGACGGGGAGGCGCCACCGTCATATCTGATTTTTAATAAAAGGGTAATACCGTTTCCATACAGGTGCTGGAGTGCTCCTGGGACGAGCTGTGGAACAGAGTGCAGCAGGCTCAGGACCTCGACCACATCATCGCCGCCCACGACATCTTCATCGACAGCGTCATCTCAAGATGCCTGCTCGACAACAACAGCAGGGTAACACACACACACACACACACACATTGTTATTATTTGCCTCCCTATGCATTTCCTTGAACTCTGTCTCGTCTATCAGTCTCTTCTGAACCAGCTGAGGGCCATTTTTGACCAGATCATCGAGTTTCAGAGCGCCCAGGACTCCCTCTACCGCTCAGCCCTGGAGGAGCTCGCCCTCCGGCTGCAGTTTGAGGAGAAGAAGCGACAGAATGCGGAGGAGGTAGGAGGTTTCAGGGCTACAGATGCACTAAACACAGAGCAAAGAGCCGGGTGATGGGGACATGATGGTATTTAAATGGGTGATACTATCCCGTCTGCTGATTCAGGGTCAGTGGGGAGTGACGGCCGAACAGGAAGCCGAGGAGAAGAAAAGGATTCAGGACTTCCAGGAAACCATACCAAAGATGCGCTCCCAGCTCCGCATCCTCACCCACTTCTATCAGGTACCGGTCCGACCCCCTCAATCACTGCATTTGGCGCATCCTTAAATGCTGTTTCTCCTTCTCACGTCTCTTCTCCGTCCCTCCACGCCTCCAGAGCATCGTCCAGCAGTTCCTGGTGTTGCTGATGACCAGTACGGATGAGAGTCTGCGTTTCCTCAGCTTCAGGCTGGACTTCAATGAGCACTACAGGTTTGTTTTCACCACTCGGGGAAGCAAAAGCGGCTGAAACAAACTTCCTCAGCTGTTTCTATATGATTAGACAATAAAATAATCATTTCAATGAATCCTCAGGGCCAGAGAGCCGAGGCTGCGAGCCTCCCTTGGTGCCACCCGGGGGCGACGGCCGTCAAACATCTGACTCGGCGGCGATGACATCAGCGAGCAAGGCTTTGAGTCATTGGAGCATTGGGATATGACATCGCAGTGGGCAGTTGTGACATCACAGAGGCGGAGGGGACGGCCAGCAGACTTAAAGCGCTTCATGTCGAGATGATGTCATGCCTTGGAGGAGCGATCCAGCGCAGCAGCAGCAGCGCGGCGTCGCCAAGTGATGACATCACGGCAGACGACTCCAGTGGAGTCGGCCGCGTGGGATCACAAAGGAATTAAACTTTGGGAGCTTGTCTCGACACGCAGAGTACACAACGCAAACTGACCGCTCTAAATTCAGCGAAGAGGGAGGTCAACGTGGGGAGAGCGAGGAGGCGAATGGAAGCCGCTGTCGGACCGAGCTCCCCGAGTCACACGGCCACCGTACATGGCATGCCTTATTAACGAGAGGAGACACGCGTTCTTCTCAGCTCGGTTGCCAAATCTAGTCCTACACAAGATGTATGTACAAAGAGTTCATGCAAAAATGTATATAATATGCATCTTCACACATGGCGTTGCGTTTCCTCGCTAGGGTTCAACAGATATGTGTCAATTTTGTATTCGTAGCAGTTATTAAAAGGATGAAAATCAATTTGAGCATTTTTAGAGTTTGTGCTGGAGATTTTGTTCCTCGTTAAGGTGGAAACAAACGGCATATTGAATATTTGTGGTGCGGCGTTATATCAGTCGAACCCTAGTTCTCCTTCAGGTCAGCTGTCCGATCACAATCACAATCCACACCGGACCTCATACAGACAAAAGGCCTCTTTGTTGTCGCCATTGTTCACATTAATATCTGACGTTAATAGATGTGCGACTGTCAGCCGTCACATAGGTGAGGCAGTGGAAACATCTGGACTGAGAACCGACGTGTGCTGTGAATGTTATTAAGAGGTTGGATTGTATTTCAGTGCGGTTTTCCCTGCTTAGTTTACGTTTATGTCTGTATGAGAGACGGCTCACGTCCAAGAAAACAATCCTCACGACAACCACAACGACCTCACTCCTCTCACCACTTAAACAATAGGAACTATAGATGTTCGCCTTTCTTTAAAATATGTAAATATTTCTAAATGAAAGAGTTTAATAGTTATAACATGAGCAGTTTATTTTCCTGGAACAAGTGTCGTTGGCAGTGTTAAAATGTGAGGTTTGCTCTATGAATTGTTGAGTGGCACCGTTGCTGTTGATCAGCTCCCCAGAACGCTTCACTATTCATCACTATTTGCTGGTAGTTCTCAGTTGGATGCTTTTTTCCCCTCTCTTTTCTTTAAAAAGGCTGAAATGTTTGCTGGGATTGAAAAGTCAAGTAATCATCGAGCTGTACAATCGTTTCCATATGAATAGCCGTGAGCATCGGTCTTGCCTTGTAGGAGATCTGATCCCGGGTCAGGGAGGGACACGTTTCTAAAAGCAATAACTGAAATCAACATGTTGTGTTATAGATTCAAATGCTATACATGCAACCTAAAACCCAGCCCTGGAGTCAGATTGGCTCATAACCATCCACCAGACTCTATTTTGGTAGATCTATTATAATAATAACAATAACAATAATAATAATTAGAGTGAAGAGAAGCACCAAACTGAACCTGGGTCAGCACTCCTGCACTGTCCGTCTCTGTCTGTCTCCTACGTTGTATAGCACATAATGTATAGAATATAGGGAAACAAACATCCCACTTCTTCTTTAATAAAATGTGTTTTTTTCATTCATGTGTGTTTGCGTTTCTTACCACCGTGATGCTGCTTCCGTCTCTGGGAATTTGCTTGAACTTAGCGCCACCTACAGGCGACACATCACAGACAAGGTAATTTTGACTGAATACAATACTATGAGTTAGATAATAGGATATAATCTGCAAAGCTTAAAAGACTTCCCTTAATTAATTATTACACTTCTGTAAAGTAGAGGGAGGCTGATATTTCCTGAGAAACATCCTACTTTTCCAATAATGCTCAACATCTTATTGAAATTAGAGTCTCCCTGCTTCATAAACAAGTCTGAGATTTATCAAAGGTTCACTTACTGGCACGTTGGGGCTTTCAAACACATCTCACAGTATTCTTCAGTGACTGGAGCTGGTTCAGTTGGCACCTAAAGGGAATTAAAGCAATTTCAGTCAATAACCTTATGAACATGTCGATATCAGCATGTAAATAGTGCACTTTTTGATAGTTTACTTTAGACGGTGCTGTGCGGCTGATGATCCACTAGAGGGAGCAACAGCTCTCCATTTTAGCTCTCATTTTCCCCTCACACACACACATTTAATCCTCCTGGCTTTACACTCTTTGGTGCAATTAAGTTTCATACATTATCACTAAATGGCCTCTTTTTGCTGGAGGAAAGTGTTCTGTCTGCCTTCATTTCTCAAAAAACAACATTCTTTCATCTGTTTATTTGTCCAGAGAGCCATCTCTTCAACAACCCTCTCGTCTTTGTGGATAACACTTGGAGAAAATTGTCAATTTAGAAAAGCTGTAGTACGGAGAGGCTGAGAGACTACAGGGACCTCCTCCCTCCCTCCCTCCCTCCCTCCACATGTGACAGATCCAAGTGTACGGAGGTGTTTGTCTGTCACGTCCAAATGGTTTCTGATCACTTCAGACGGTTATTCCCAACGCCCCTCGTGTCATTATCTCTCAACAGAAATAGCCGTGCCCTGCCGACCTTTACATTGAGCAAACTGACCTGGCGTCCGTTTATTCTGCAACGTGTCGGTGGTCTCTAGAGCGTTCCACAGCCTCCGCGTGCTGTAAACCTGCAGAAATAAAAAAAAAAATGTTTTCTTCGCTTGCATTCTGACTCTTCTCATTAATTTACTGATCAGCGACTCTCTATTACAGTGGGATGAGCTGACCAGAGGGTTTTTGGGCGTGACATCAGGCCCACCAATAGTCACGGTGCACCCCAGCTCTCCTGTGCAGTGAACCCTCACTAATACCTGAGAAACAGATCCAGCTGCCCCTCAGGCCACATCTGCACTCCCACCAGCCTCGGGGCCCCGAGATCACACACTTGTTCTAGTTTGACATTTGAGGAAAATGCTATTATTCCCTATATTACAGGAGACCACTCTCTACAGCCAGGACATGGTTTGCATATCTTAGCATAAAGATTGGAATCAGCTAGCCTCAAATCTGCCTTTTTTTTTTTTATCACATTAATGGGACACAAACAGGACAGCTGCTTGAATGTGTTACGTTTGCAGAGAGCCTCATTAATTCATCTGTTTAACCCACTGACACGATCCCATCATGCATCAGCCATGCCGCGAATGCACGAAAGCGAGCCGAAGAATAGTCGGGCCATTATATTCTCTGTGAATGCCATTAAAAGAAAAGGCCGGTTCATTTTCCCTGCGAGCCCTGATCCTCTTCTACTGTTTTTTATAAGGTGGAAAAAAACAAAACCTCTGCGTTGTCGACCAGACAGCTGACATTTAATGGCATTTCCGGCAGCAGGTGGACTTGAGAGGATTCCTGTTACTTCCTTTCATCTCCACGTCGAACGCCAGCTGGAGCCGCACTTCGCCTGCTTTAACACAACGGACAGAGCACGAGCCTCGGCTTCACACTCGGCCCCGAGGACAGCCTTGCATTGTGTCTGGGACCTACACCTCCTCTTGTTCACTGTTTGCTTTAACAAGAGTCTTGAGGATAGATGCGCTGCATTAATTGGACATTTGCATTCATGGGATTTTTAATGAGGCTCATCAGGGCCAGAGAATTTGCAGCATCGTCGTATAGTTTTGCCCAGATACTGACCAAGGTACTCTTCTCTCATCTTCAGGCTAATTGTCCCCCTCATCCAGCCCCAAAACCTCCACCGTTTGAAGTGCTTTCCCAGGTTAGATGCTCACTAATTGAGAATGTCTAATTAATTGGAGGAGAAGAACGCTTGGAGGGCTTTTTGTTGCTCCTGTTGTGGCGTGGAGTTGACAATCCACACTTTCGGGGGCGATTATGAACCGCTACGTCCTTTGTTGGAGATGTTGGGGGGGCTGATTGATCCAAAAAGTTCATGAAAAGGTAAAAAGACAAACACATGATTAGGAACACTGTGAGGCAACTTACCAAGAGACAGAGACTTTGTCCGGCCGGCCCTGCAGACAGCAGGAAGTGTTCACCACCGAGGACAGACAACATGTCCACGGTTCCAGCCGAGCTGCCATCATTCTGCTCAAGTCATTCCCTGGGATGTGGACGCCGCTGCGGCTCCTCCTCGGTGAGCTGCCAACAGTCTGCAGAGACAGGACGGTGCAGTGTCAGCTGGAAGCCGCCCGCCGCTTGTTATGCTCACGGCTACAGGAGTTTTTAGGAGGCTGTTGTTTAATCACTTAGTCTAATGTACTGTAGCGACCGCCAAGAAAGACATAACTGTCATATCGTCTGAAGGACGGCGTCGTAAAGTTGACACTTGGATGAGTGTAGGCACCCCAGTTATAATCAATAGGTTTTTAAAAGCAATTATACATTTGCACACACAGCTCCTTGCCACGTGTTCTTAGATGGGCCGGAGCGCCACAGCTGGCCAATCAGAGCGCCTGCTGCTGCTCTGTGGGTCGGACTTCCAGGTTGTCCGACTCCTCTTGAATAGTCGGATTCTCTTCACATTTGGCACAAAAGTTTACTTGGATGAACCGATAAGAATTTCGTAGTCAAAGGTCAAAGTCAAGGTCACTGTGACCTCACGTCTGTACCATCTGTTTCCAGAGCCCCTTGAGCAAAATTCTTCTAATTGGGCACAAATTTGGTGGAAAGTCACCGTGACCCAACAAAATAAGACTAATTATGACAATATACACAAATATCTAATAAAGATGGAATGATAACAATTTGGAAAGAGATATTTGTGGATGTAAACCTGACACAACTGAGAGGTAGTAAATCTAGTTTTATCGCTTTTATAGTCAAATAGGATTTACATTTGTTTTATTTTAACACTACAAAAGGTAAGAAGAATTATTCCAGGAGCAAAATCTAGACTCCATAATGTGACCATGTGACATTTTCACCATAAATAAAGGTCTATAACCTTTGTGCATGTTCTCATAGGGAATAGCCATACGAGCACATGAATGGCTGCAGTTTCCCTGTTTAAATACGCTGCACGTGAAGGTTAAATGTGTAGCATGTGTTCATCACAACACCAAAGTGTCCCAGGGTGCAGCGGGACAAAGTGCTGGACGAACATCGAGCCGGTGTGATTCCAGTTATTGAGTGTGACGTTTGTGCGTCAAAAAAAGCTGCGACTCGCTCGCTTTCCAGCTATTTATTCAGCTTAGACGGTCAAATGGATTGATGGACACATTAAAGGACGGGCGGAGAATAGTTTATGAGCACACTTGTATTCCTACGCATGCACAAGAGTTCCGCCATCAGTCACGAGGCCTGATGGGAGAAGCTGTCTGCGGGCTTGAAATGCCACCGTCTCCTCCGCTGACAGACAGCCACGACAGAGAGGGAGAGCCAGATGGACGGACAGGGGGACGTGGGAGGGAACGGGGCGCAGCACTTTCATATTTTAGGCAGTGAAAACAAGACATGCTAGTCTACACGATGAAAACACGCTGATATTAAGATGCATAGCTACCAAAACACAGGCCGTCCCCGAGGTGTATTCATGTAGAGGTCAATCAGGTCAATCAGCCACGGTGCATTTTGGGCAGTCAGGTGATATGTGACTGGACAAAAATGCACAAGGGCAGGTCGACGGATTTCTGCCCGGACGGCCTCGTGAGTTAACAGTGATTACACGGATGTGTTGCAATTAACGAGGCGCTGATTTATTCATGTTAATCGCCACATGTACCTCCACTCTAACAGCCGATATCACAGGCAAAGCCTGATAAATGTGCCCGCTCATTCGACGCCTCCCATCTGGCTTGTGGCATGACACACACACACACACACACACACACACACACACACACACACTGAAGCCCTGTTTGACAGCAGCTTAACTGTGAGGTTAGAACCGTCAACCAGGGCAGGTTAACTAAGTTGATTCTTTTTACCTATAATTTAGAGTAATTGCTGGAACAGCTGCCAACACACACACACACACACACACACACACACACAGCATGACAATTACCGAGCGTGAACGTTGAAACGGCCGAATTGGCTGAGTGGTGGCAGCACCCGCGGGTGAAATTGCTGGAGAGCGAGACGTGACTCGTCAGGCTAAAAATCTTCTCCTAAATAAAAGGTGTACTGCGTAAACAAACCCACAAAACAGCTTTTATTTTGAAGGAAAACTACCTTTCCAAATGAGTAAGTTAAGCATTTGAACATCTTGACCCCCCCCCCCCTCGTATGTGACACACACCGATGAAATGTTCTGCTCCGTTGCCAAGGTCACCAAGCCTGCACACCTACTCTTGCCTAAAAGCAAAGAAAAACACCTGGTTTTTCTTGCTCTTCGGTTGGGCATTGATCTCTGTCTGGCTCACTCGCTTCCCTCGACACTCCGGTACATTTTTCTCTTTCCGAACCGGCAAAGAGCTGGACGGAAATAAAGCGGTCTATTCTCAGAAATCTCCAAAGGAAGTGCTCTCTCTCTGTCTCTCTCTAACCACAGACTTCAAAGCCCCCGTCTGGAAACGCTCGATGCGGCCCCTACCTGGCATAGTGGGCTTGTTTTGTGAATGAATCAACACAGTGAGTGACTGGTCAGGCCCAAAGTGCTGCCCCGGCTTGTATTCCGCCTCCATTTCTATTATAACAAAGAGGCAAGGTGCTCCTCCATTCACACATTTCACATGTCAGAAACTCCAAATGCATTGCCGTACAGACGTCCGGATGTTATGAAAGCACAACTGAACTGTCA
Source organism: Chelidonichthys spinosus (assembly GCA_029853015.1). NCBI lineage: Eukaryota > Metazoa > Chordata > Actinopteri > Perciformes > Triglidae > Chelidonichthys > Chelidonichthys spinosus. The sequence goes on from CM056844.1 coordinate 4,194,064, forward strand.
CTGGAATATGTTTCCACCTCTTATTAGCGGGTTCAGAGCTGATGAGGAAACCCAACATATAATAGGACATTGTCCTTGTGAGATGAGAGGCAGCCAGGGAAATCCTAATGTAATATTTATGAATTCTGATATTATAGGTTTCTTTGTAACTTCAATATTAAACCTGTGGAGGTGCCCTTCAGAATCTCATAATAATCCTCTGTTCTCCCCATACGTCCCTTTATTAATATCACTTACACACGGATATCCAAACACAAAAGGCACCGCACACACTCGTCTTTTTTTCAAAGGCACATTTTTCCACTGTTCACGCGTGCGTCATGAAGTGACATAGTTTAGATTTGAGGTGCACGAGGAGGAGACGGAGGAAGATTTCCATTGACTATCTCTCTCCCTGCATTTCTCAGTCCACTGCTCCTCATTTGCATGACAGTCAGGAACAATATTGCCAAAGCAGCGAGACAAAGGCTCTCCCCGTGTTTCATTTTGTCCTCTTTTCTCTCTCTCAGTGCCTCTCAGATAATAAAGCCACGTGAAAGTGTGTCAGACACACAGTAGCCAAAGCTCCGGCCACAATCAACTCCTTATAAATGCCTTGATGTTGGATGGGAACACATCATAATTCACATCTAATTCATACATTTTTATTTAACACTGAATGGCAGGGCTGTAAATATTGATTAGTGCAGTTTCATTTCAAAGGCTGCCAAATTATTTCCATAGCGACCAGTGTCAAATTGATCGGTTCAACAACAAAATGTATCGTGGATTATGTGGTTTTCCTTCCCCATCTAACATCGATGAGCACACACACACACACACACACACACCGAGGCACGTCCTCCCTCTCCTTACAGAAAATGATGCTTTCTTGGTTGCCGTGGCAGCCAACGAGTATCTCTGGTGCCAGGCAGAAATGGCCTCTGATTGGTTAATCAGTATTCAGGCTGCGTGTTTGCTTGGCTGGATGGCTCTGCCCTACTCTGTGTGTGTGTGTGTGTGTGTGTGTCCATCAAATGTCACTTATCACCTGAGAGATAAATTATTCCAAACGCTTCTTTCCTTTCCCGCTGTTGTGAAGAAGAGGAGTGATGAAGAAGGGAAGATAATGATGAGGGGAGTAGAAGATGAAGGATGGAGAGGAGGATGCAAAACGGAAGAAGAGCGAGTGACCTCTGACCTTTAGTGCATTATGTTATTGATCATCCTGGTATCTGTGCAGCATTTAATATTATCTAGATGATGATTTTTTTTTTTAAATAAGTCAAATAATGAGACAAAGAAGCAGTAATTACAAAAAGGGGAGGGGGGTGATCTTAACCTTTCGTGATTGATAGCAGTCTGGTTGCCATGGGGATATAATGAAGCTGCAGACTGCCTTACATAATGCTATTGTTCCGTGAACACCTCCATTGTTGCAGGTTTGAGCTCTGGTTAAAACGGATGGACGCTGCTGTTAACGGACGAGGAAATTCCCGTCACATGTTTGTTCATGAGACAATTTACTGGAGAGGAAACACCTGCACTCTGTTTCCAGTTCCACGGCTGTTTGGAGATGCTAAGTGTTCAACGGGACAGCGGCGGCTTCAAGTGGCCGCGATTGCTATGAAAACCATCTATGACAAGGGCCTTTGTGTGCGTGTGTGCCTGTTGTCTTTGATGATTATGAGCCGGACGGAAACAGGCTCTCAAGTGAGCACGGCCATACTTTCTGTGTCTGTGTGTGTGTGTGTGTGTGTGTGTGCGTTAGTGGCAGATAAGAGACTAAAAATCCCAACTGGTTGCTGTTTTAATGAAATTAATCAAAAAAGACGGGAAATCGAAACATTTCGCGCTCTGCGATAACAAAATGTCATTTTGCTTTCCGGCTATAATTGGCTGCTTTTTAATAAGAGATTACCGTTCAGCCATTTTGCTTTGTGCATAATGGATGTTTTAGTTTAGCTGGTGGCCAACGTGATCTAATTTAATGAGTCAAAGGCAAACTTGGCGGAGCCCGGATTTTAGAGCACCTATTTCCCTGGCAGGACCCCAAGTGGCCCTTTAGTGGACGGTGAACAGAGGAGACAGGAAACAATATCGAGGACATGACCTAGCTGTGGCCCCGGAGCCAAAGAAATGAAGGCGGCCTCGAGAAACAACAAATTTGTCATGAGAGATAACCATAACAGGCACAATGGCTTCTTCTTTGAGAGAAGTAAGTATTAATATGGACGTGTCCTAGAATGCACCCAAAAAAGGGGTTTATATCTTCTGTTGTTTGAATGAGGCAATAGACTGCTCTGGCAGAACCACGAGAGATCTAGATCCTGTCACAGACGTCATAAATGATCAATTCCACAGGACTCAATGAGACCCAGGCAGCACATGAACTGCATCGGATGTCAGAAATACGAATGATCTGAACGCTACTCTGCTCATAAGTAAATGGAGTTGTCTGGCAGACATCAATCAAGTGTAGCAGAACAGTATGAAAAGCAAAACGTTACAGAGAGGCGACAAAGACGAGACCAAACACCTAGAATGACAAAGGATGACAGGAGGAAAGGCAGGGAAAATGAAGGAGGAAATAAAGTCCACAATCTTGATCTCAGAACTTCAACGAGCACGCGGCGTTTCATTTTCTGTAATTAAAGCTCCGCTCCTTCAGAACCCACATCTCGCTAATTAAACACCATGTTGCCCTTCAAAAGTACACCTCATTTACATTACATTTACATATGCAAATGTTAACGACATCCAAGCTAATTACCGGATTTGCCGGTTCATCTGTCATTTAAAAAAAAAAAAGGAGGCCAGACGGTGGGATTGCGCGTGTGCGATCTGGGTCCTCGGTAGGCCGGTCCCTGCTGGAGATCCTGGTGAATCAGCGGAATCAGACCCGATGGCATCGACGACTATACGAATACAGAAACAGCCAATCTTCTCGATGGTGGTCTCCTCTGCTTATGTAGGTCACATGGAGGCAACTTTAAAAACAACTGCTGCTGCTGAAACAGCGGATAAATACAGCACAAAGGATGAACTGTACATTCAGGGATGATATCCATTCATCGTTATACAAATACAAAAAAAGGATGAGAGTGAAACGTTGTGCAGAACAATCAATCAGTCACACTTCCTTTCTATAAATCCTTTATTCAATATTGTTTTCTGTGTGTATACAATGGATTGGACACAAACTGTACAGTGCAGACAAACCGTTTGCATAATATGTATGTAAAGGTAACTGTACATTTACAGACAGACAGTAATCTCCTTTAAGGTTAGAACCAGTGACATTTTGCTTTTGGCTCATAGCTAGCATGGTTAGCATCAGTAAGCAGCTTGTGGGAAATCTATGAGCGTAAACTCTGTCATTATATATGTGTGTGTGTGTTCTAGCCTCCCTTAGACGCTACATATCGAGGATAAAACTGGCTGCTATAATGAATTACAGGAATACATGTTGATACAGGTGGTGAATTAGAACGGTTGGGATTTCCTCTCATTGAGGTCAATTTAGACTTTGCTGGGAAAGTAATTTGCATGTTTTTGGGTTCCTTAAAAGAAATAAGTAGATGACATCTGTAGGAGAACATTACACTGTATGACGGTCCTTGTTACCACCATCTATTTCTACATCAAATTACTTCCAGAGCTCAATCCATCATTGTTAAAAGGAGCAGAAAATGATATCACACAATCACGACTTCCTGTTTTTTTTTTTCTCACTCAGCCGCCAGAATTAAATATTGATGCTCAGCTGAAAGTATTCCACGCAAGACATGCATTAGTGCAAGCATGTTGGAGATATGATTCATTCTTCCTTTGCTTTATTGTTGCAATGATGGATTATGCTCGACCTTAAATGACACAAATATCTACCGAGTGCAAACCGATGGCAGAAATGAGCCAGACGCAAAGTTTTACTGGTGCCACGCCGTAAATGTTTGTTTTTGAGAAGACATTTCCTAAATTACCACATGCATTAGCCCCGGTCATCGTTCCTCGTTAAAAAAAACAAACAAAAAAACATGCAATAAGTGGAGAAAGGAGGAGGTGGGGATCAGTTCTCTGATTACAAAAAAAAACGAGCAGAGAGCGAAAGCTAGCATAGTTACAGTGTACAGAAGATTGGGGATGAAAGGATAATTGAAATTGTGTGTGTGTGTGTGTGTGTGTGTGTGTGTGTGTGTGTGTGGGATGAGAGTGTTGGGAGAAAATAAAAGCGTTTCAGATTCGGGTGTAATAAGGCAGTCTTTTGTCAGAGGAGTAAAGTGGAATGGATAAAAGGAAAAAGAAAACCTGAGGGAGACCAGCTACATCATGAGTACAGCGCTAACTAACCGTCACACCTTCCTGTGTCTCTAAAGTGCACCTGTAGCGCGGCGGTCTGGCCACAAAAGCCTCGCCGCCCTACTGCTCGTGTCCATTTTGTGCCGGCGGCTGCGGTTCATGCGGGACAAGGTAAGATGGCTACGGGCGCGCCGCCGACCAGAACACGAGTGGAAATTTAAAGTGGCCCAGGGTTGTCGTGATTGCTCACTTCTAATTAAATCATCTGCTCTCTTCCTGGGCAGAGCCCGCTGTTAGATCTCGTCTTATTGTAACCTTGGTACCTGGCTAACCACCAGTGGAGAGGCATCTCTCAGGGGACGCCGGCAGTAATTGAGCCTTCGTTGTTGGAACCAGGACCTGTGATTACCAGCCTGGAAACACTGTTGTAGCAGTGTGTTCGGTCAGTAGCCAGGAAACAGGGACGCTTTTTCCCTCTCATCATTAATTCTTGAGCATGTGCCACAGATCTAGAATACCTAAACCCTATTTCTCACCTAACAAGCTGGGATTCTTTGAACGGGGGAAGATTTGGTCGATCTCCTTCCTCTGCCAGCAGTGGAGACAAATAAGCTGCTTAATAATCACTCGGTTGCCGTCCTCGACTACATCTCCTCACGTCTGCCCGGGCAAGTACAAAAACATCGTACCCTACACGCTCATTAAAGTGGTTTCTTAGACACAGGCAGCTGACAACACAGAAAATTAAAAAAAGGAAGTTTACAGTCCTGATTGTCAGGGTTTTTTTTTTTTTTTTTTTTAAACACCGTTTTGCTAGTAACCCCTAATGTGACACGACAACATTATGTTACATCCACATTTCTTTGACGCGAGACAAGCACAACACCGGTGGAAAGGCTTCCTCCTCATCGACGTCACCCCCCCCACTTTACTCTTCAAGTTTTGTGACTTGGGGAGTTTGGAAATCTCGGCTAAACCCCGCTGGAGCCCAGGGAGGCCGAGCGTTTAGCATAAATCTTCAGCCGCCCTGGATCGCACATCTTGAGCTTGGCTGAGGATGAGAGGCACTCGCAAAGCAGGAATCTACAGAGCTATCCAAGCAAAAAATAACACTTTCAGATGATCAAACAGCAGCGAAGCATCGTACGTGTGCTCGCAGGGTTTCAGCATCAAGGTTACACAGAAACTTCAAATGCTCAACTCTGATCTCTCATTTCTCCCCCCACAATGACAAATACATTCTGGCTTTAGTCAATTCTCTTTTTTTGAAATCTCAAGTATTTTTTCTTTCAAACTAGTTAAAGATCAAACTACAGACGTTCATGGCAAGTGAGCTGGCCAGTCACATGTTTCAGAGCACAAAAGGCAGCTAATGAGCTCAGAGGGAAGGGAAAATGTGTGAAGAAGAAATCGGAGAAATGCCAATTAGAAACACTCTGAGCTGTGTTGTGTTTTCAGTCTCTTCATGAGTGGCACGCAGCCTCTGCACAACACAGCGGGACAGCATTTAACCTGTTCAGAGCGGCGGTTTCACCCGCTACACCTGTTGTCGAGGCTGCTTGTTTAGTGTCGGAAACAACGGCGAGGATTAATCATACAGTCGTAGGTTTTTTTTCTTCGTCGCTTTGGGGGTCATTCATCTTCAGCAAATATGACAGCGGTTTCAAGGATCTGATTAAAATGCAAAGTGGTTACTTTGCCCCCCAAAAAAATTGGGATTCAAAGCAAGAGAGATGCTGAGTTTCTGTTTCTTACTGAATTCATTTGCCTCCTTGTCTCTGACACTAATATGAAGAGTGGGGATCACAGTATTAATGTCTCCTCGGTAATGTGACGCACTGCTGGTGCAACTTTCTGAGGAGGTAATTGGCGTCTAGTCATGCTGTCTAATAAGAAAGACGAGTAAACAGAAAGCCTGGGTGTCGAACAGGATTCAGGTCCAGAACAGATTGGTGCCATGTTGACTGTCACAGTGAGAGGGCAAAGCATGGGAATCTATTTGGTTTAATTTCATTTTCAAGGCATTTGATTTTCTGCCCTGTAGTTCTCGACGCAAAGCCACATTTCAGAAGTTTAATTTGACACTGCGATCAATGCGTGCCGTTTGTTTTCACCATATTTTTAGTAACCTTTGACCTGCTTCTATAGGCCACGAAGCATCTCATTTTCACACAAGGAACTACATTTTCTCCTGCAATAAATATGTATGTCGATCTGCATCTGATGAAGGAAAATAATCACATACCGAATGTTCACTCGACGACTGTACTTCCGTACAATTTTGAGGTACTTGTACTTCACTTCACGCTACTTTCTACTTCACTACAATTCAGAGAAAAATACTGATATTAATATTAAATACACCACTTCTTTTATTTGACTGCTATAGTTACAAGGCAGATGAAAGGCCTTTACACACCGGGGATATGACAAACGAAATGCCAAACACTAGCCTGCGTATATTATATGTCTGGGGCTTTTATTGTGAAATAAGAAAGAACGGAAGGATGATATCTGGTGTGTTATTGGTAAATTAGTTGCATTCTGCAGGAAAGATGACAAAACCAACAGAAAAAATGACGTGCAGATGCATTGTGTGTAAAGACCTCTGATCCCAGTGGCGTGCATTCCTGTCTACCACAGTGCCTGATTTGAAAGTACCGCTGGGTAGTAAAGTAGGTAAAGTCTACACATAGTGGCTTTAACAACACATACCCTGTTCATTATTACCCTCATTACTACCTTAAACTTCAAGTACTTGGGAAGGCAACAGAAAGAAAGAGTACCACTATGACTACGCCGTCTAACTGTTCTCGAGGTCGGAGCCTCGGCGGTATCTGCTACTCCGTGTAAACACTGACTGCTACCACGCCGCTCGGACGCCAGCACGCCGCCCGCACGCTCCGTGTTGCTACAAAGAGGGAATTTAGCGATGTGGACGTCAGAAAGAACAGAAAACACAAACTTGTTCGACAGCGAGGTAGACACTACAATCTGATTTTGTGTCTGTACAACGATGTAGCTCGATAATCACTAGTGCTCTGTGTGTGTGCGGAATAATAAACCACCTAGCAAATAGATAATAAAGGCTGACTGAGAAGACAAACATGCTTTAAGCTATGTAGTGTCACATGAGAAGTCTCTGTTTTACAGCTATATAGTATGTGATCAGGGACAGGTCACATGATGTGGTCGCCTTGCATGTAATGCACAAGGCCATTGTCAAGTATCTGTCATCGTAAGCTGGATTAATTGGTCGATGACTCGGCATCATCGTGTATTTAAAGCGTCGTCTTTGCCACGTGGTTGTTTTTTTAATTCTTTCTTTATCTACTTGAAGAGCGAATCCAGGGTTTTTGGGTTGGGAGTTGTGCACATGCGTGTGTGTGTGCATTGCCAACAGCAAGCAAGCATACCTGGCAACAGAAACCAATACTATCAGTAGAGGAGAAAGGGGCCTCATTCTTACAGATTGTCACAGAAAAATACCAGTGAAGACGACATTTTTTTCCCCTCCATTTGTGTTGTGTTTATATTTTTAAGAAGTCATCTTGTTTCCTACACGAGGGCATGCCACTGTGCCAGGTCCAAAACATCTGGCTAGCACTGGCCGGACTTTCCGGTCTTCATCCTCCTCTTCCCCCCGCCACCAGCCGCAGCGCTCGGCCCTTTTGGCTCCGCCCCACAACACCGGATCCATCCAATAGGGAGAGAGGCGAGGCGGGACGCGGGGCCCCACTGCTGACCAGTCAGAACGTGAGTTGCTGTTTGTTTGGTTACCTTTTGTTGCAGTTTAGTTTTCCTGAAAGTGCAGCAGTGGGGCGAGCCTCTGGCTTTTCCTGGCCTCTGGTTGGCCAGGGAAAGGTAAAAGGGGAAGGGGGGGAGGGGGGTGTTATGTCGCCTCCTTGTCGGGTTTGCTGACTGGTTTGCCGCCATTCATGACCACGGGTTCGCTGGTTGTGCTTTTGGAAGGCGGGCCCCCGGCGAGTTTAGGCACCGCCTCCCCTACGTCGTGCAACGAAGGCTCTCGGTACATCGCAACTAGAGGAGTGACGGGAGAAAGAGGCGGGTGGGACAAGGGGGAGGAGAGGAAGAAAGGGAGGAGGGAAAAGAGAAGAAGAAGAAAAAAAGGCATGAAGAGTTGACGAAGGAAGGACAGCAGAAGAGAGGTAAAAGAAAAAGCATGAAAAGAAAAGGATAGAAACCAAGAGTACAAGGAAAATGTGCGTCTTTACTCTATAATCCAATAAAACTTAAAGAAGACAGTAGAAATAAAGCCATCTGAAATAAATATGGCTTGAAGGCAAATCAAATCTGAAGGAATCATCCTGGGTTTGTGTGCGAGTAAATGCATGTTACCTTCTATAGGTTTAGGCAGGAAGTGTGCAGCTGGTTTGGTCTTTTTGACTCGGTTCCCCTTCATGGCCTGTCCCTCTTTATTGAGGCCCAGAAACCAGGCCCGGCCCGACTCCTTCTGTCTGTAGAGCATTGAGCTGTAGATCACGTAGTAGTTCTCGAACACCGACTCCTTAAACTTACACTCCGCTGTAAACAGTTCCTGAGGAGACAAAAAGAAATACAGGTATGATATGTCGTTCTCCCCTGACACTCTGGAAAACTAAAGAAGGAGAAAAGCATATTTCAGCACTGACTCAAGGTGTTATTCTTACTGGGAGACATATTGTGTCTCCCCCAGTGACCTCTTGCACTACTGAGTCACAGCAGGGAAAGAAGACAGCCTGAGATTAAACCTACAAAAAGAAATATTAACCAAAAGCTGAAGCGTTGTTCAAGGACATACGTTCCCACTGTTATGACATCCCAACTGTTTCCCTACAGAAAGCACAATTTGTTGCTATGTCGTCTTGATATTTGGATAAGATTTAATATAATTTGAACAATCCTTGTGGGCCAATGAACCAAAACATAATAATTACCACACGAGGAGAAAGCGAAAGAAATAACAGAAAGCAAGATAATAACAGTAAAAACACTGAGGCAGATAAATATCTATGTACAAGATCTCTGCGATACATAACTATTTAATGTGTCGTTGATCACTGGTGTTCAAACCGTGGGGTTAAGAGCTTCTCCAAGACACTAGATTTATTTTAAATTAACAAATGAGCAAGCCGACATGGATTTGGATGATCCGGATGTCTCTGTCGCCATGGGAAATGGTGAAATATTCAGCCACTCTTTTAGCTAAAGACTATATTATCACATCACTATCATCTCAGTTTGTGGAGCTACAACCTTCATATCTTAGGGCAACACTTTTTAAACGAAACGTCATCAAGAAATGATTGACGCATTTTCTCATTGAGATAATTGCTGCGGATATCAATAGCATAAAAAAGGGGCCCCTAATAAGGCTGGGGAGGCTCCTGCCAACCCAAACAATCGCCCGGAGGTCCCCAGGTCCCAGATTGGGAAGTGTTTGTCTAGACCGTCTCTTATTGGTTGTTGTGGGCCTCTTGCCAGAGCCACAGACACATTGTCATTCTGCTCAGGTCTGTCGGTCCGAGTCTCATAGCAACATGAGGAAGAGAGGCGACACTGTAGCCGTGGCAACCAACCAGCGCTGACAGGGAGGGGTCAGTTGTGTAGGGAGGGGGGGGGGGGGGTGTTAGGTGGGTTGGGAAGAGCGATAGAGCGAAACACACACAGACACAAACACTTAATTTAACATATAATGTGCTACAGCTCATGCTCTACCACACATGCTTACATATAGAGGCACTAATGAAAGGCAGGGTTGGGTGGCACCAATGGGCAGCTGTGTGACACACACACACACACACACACACACACACACACACTTGTGGCTCCAGGGGATGAATGGAGGGAGGAGCAGGTGGTCTTGCTGGGTTATGAAATGTGATGACATGATTGGTTGGCAACAAAACAGGGCGAGGTTATAATGAATGAACGCTCCTAATGTCCCCCCTTGGTAACCATGGTTTTCTTATTAACGGCGTGATTATTCCCCGAAGAGCTCCATATTTTTCATTAACTTAATAATATATACTTAAGTCTTGACCTGCCACCCAGATTCATTATTCATTTGTTAAGGAGGACGATCTTTTTGCTGGCGCGCGGAGAGCAGTGAGACACTTATTAATGTTGGCCAGTGAGGTCATACATCATTTAATGCTACTTTTGAAATAAAAGATGTTTCATCTCGAGGCGTCTCTCTCTCTCTCTCTGTCTGAATAAGAAACACTTATTTCGACTGAGAAAAAGTGGACTGTGAGATTCAGAATAAAACCTCACACAACCTGAGAGTCTTTTTTTTTTTAACTACGCCGCCCACCTGAATGCGTTTTCGTCGCCATTTGTTAAAAGCTGTGATCACTAGCTGTCCAAAGAAAGGCGACGGGGAGAAAGAATGAATGAAAGAAATGGAGGGTGGGGTGGCAGGGTTGTAAATTGGGACATGAAGGAGAGAATAAATCACCAAGTGAGGAGGACGACGCCTCCTGATTGGAAAAACAGCAGGGGATTCTCTCCCGCCTTCTCTTATCTAAGCATCTAAGCGAAACACTCTTCTTGTTTTCCCCCCTCTGTCATTTCTCCGCGCTCTGCAGAGATTTAGTGCAAGTGGAATCACTGCCCACATGCATGCCCATTGTTATCTTCTGAACTACACACACACACACATACATGCATCTCAGCCTGAACAGCAGGCGCAATCACATCGAGAGGAGCCCATTAACACGTTAAACATCTGGCTCCAAATACACACAAGATTGGGGAGTGTGTCGATTGCCTCGTAATTATTCTCAACGCGCTGACGGCTGAGCAGTGGCTTGCAGCTAACAGTGCGGAAACAGTCTGAGTAGCTGAACTGCTGGAGACAATGATGAAGTCAACAGGAGCAGGCTGAAGAACCGCCTGTAATCAAGTTTACAAGGCTGTCGAGGATGATATGGTTCAAATCAATGCAAAAATATTACTAAATATATCACAATAAGGAAATAATATGCATAACCACATGTAATCAAATGTATATTTTATGAAATGAACTGTGTCCTCCATGTTGTTAGGTTCCTATTTAATTTTTGGTTTATTATTCATAAATATGAAGAAGCATCGTTCGGATTTGCAGCTGCTCGACTTGCAACGTTAATGCAACAAAGCTCAAGGAAGTTGTGTGCACAGTTTATACATAAATGCGCGTGTCTGTCTGTGTGCACTGCTCAGTGAGTGGGTGTGTTTGTTTCCAACACCAGTTATTATCACAGCGCTAATTACCCAGAGGAATTGTGGGTAAACAAATCATTCCGACGGAAAAAAGAAAGCCCACGGAGGAGACAGGCGAGGGGGAAGTGGAAAGAGAAGCGTCGGCGTCTGAAAAGAAGAATTGAAGCGGACGCGTCGAGGCGACATGAAAGGACGTCCTCCGGCCCAGACGCTCCGAATCAAAGCATCAATCTGACTCCAATCACGCCGTCGCTGGCGGCGTGGCAGGGGCACGCCGGCGTTCCTTGGCCACTCCACACCTGATCCAATTACACCGTTATGAAAATGTGTGGCTCTTTAATTGGATGGGCTGTGTTAGAGCTCATAGCACGGGCGCCCCGTAAGGACCGGCTGGGACTAAAGAAGCAGTGGACTGTATTAGCAGTAAATGATTAAAACAGATATGAAGGCAGTTTGAAGGCTTGTCAGCACCGGTGTTTATGATACCACCTCCTGAGCTAAACGGGGAGGTTTAGCTCAGGAGGTAGAGCGGGTTGGCTGGTAACCGCAAGATTGCCGGTTCGATCCCCGGCTTCTCCTAGCTGAGTGCCTGGTGTCCCTGAGCAAGACACCTTACCCCAATTGCTCCTGACGAGCTGGCTGTCGCCCTGCGTGGTTGACTCCGCCGTCGGTGTGTGAATGTGTGCGTGAATGGGTGAATGTCAGTCATTGCTGTAAAGCGCTTTGGAGAAAAGCGCTATATAAATGAGGCCATTTTGCCATTTTATACCAAGAGGAAGGAAGCTCCAAATTATACTCAGTCTAAAGGGTTTTTTCTTGCCATCTCTTTTGGACCCGTGAAAATAGGACTTTTAATTATTTCTATTTCTCTAAATTAGTCTTTGAAGCTTGTAAACAAATTAGTTTCTATTCATTTAAAGGACTTCATCACCATATCGCTGCTCTTTTCTCATTATCTTCTGGTCTATTCAGGTCTGGTCTTACTTGTGATCGAGGTCCACATCACAACAGGTGACTTAGTTATTTTGGGAATTAAATCTATGCAGGATGTTTCCACGGGAGCCATGTTTTGGACTGATAAAATGGCAGAATGGGAGAAATGCAATCACGTCGGTGAACTCCACGTCAAACAATAAGCTGCATTTTTATTAAATATATATCGTGATGAGAGTCTTGCAGGAAGGCACACAGACAATCACCATGGTTAGCTTTTGGATGTGTTGCCTGTCCTTCGGTGCTTCAGTGCCGTGACGCACAGAGTGCCACAGCACACCAGAATCTAATTCATCCTCTAGTGGCCAGAAAATGTGTGTGTGTGTGTCATGACTCACATGGCAGTAACATTTATTCTCTCTGCCGCTCGCGTCGTCCTTCTCATCTCTCTGGATGGAGACATCACAGCACTCGCTGTCTGAGTGCTGTACCGACTGCGTTATGAATGGAAGTACACGCCTACACACACACACACACACACACGTGTGCAGCACACACTTCGATGAAAACATCCTGTCGGAAGAAAACACGCTGGAGCTCGGGTAAAATGTGAGTAAACGAGGTGAAGCGGAAATGAAAGGACGAATCCACAATATAGAACAGGATGCACAAGGTCTCTCCTTCTATTTTATTTTATAATTAATTAAACTGAAACGATGACAGAAAATGAATCAGCAGCTATTTTACTAACTAACATTTCGTTTATAAAGCAAGAGTGTTTTTGACAGGTATTAAAAATATGATTGAAAAGTGAATTTATTTAAAGATATTGGGCTCTATTTAAGGAAAAATGGGCTGAGAAACGTGCATAGTGAAAAGAAGAATGGCCAGTAAGCGTGTAAGTTTGTGTTAATTTAATCTTCATTTGCCATTTAACTAACAATAAAATAATACTGTATGTGAGGAAAGAAAGGTCAATGACATTGTAATGCTACCATGTTTGATTTTTTATTTATTCAATATGCTGCCATATTGTTTAATAAAATGTATTTTGTTAATGTTAGACCTCTTTTCCAAGTCTCCTCACACAGTGGTGTTGATTATAACAGGATAAATTCTATTTTTTTATTGGGATTAAAAGGGGCTTTAGTTTTATCCTGCTAGATTTCTGAAACATACATAACCTTCTGCATTCCTTTAGGTTTTTTTTAAAGTTTCTATGAGGAAACGTGGATTAAAAGAATGAATGTTTTCTTTTATCCCTCACATAACAATAACCATCTCTCATCTTTCTCACACTATTCATATAGACGTAGTAGAAGAAGTATAATAAAAAGTAGGAGTACTAGCAGTAATAGTGGCATGTTGCAGGAAACGTGTAAAAGGCAATTTCCTTCCAGGTCTCAGCTGACATCCGGTCATCTACACCTTCGCACCACACACACACACACACACTGTGCATTACACACTCTTGTCACTTCCAGTCTTGTTCACACACACAGTCCCAAACTCATCAGCACCCCCCCCTGCCCCACACACACACACACACACTTTCCCCAGCATGCACCATAATTATCACATAGCAGCTCATTGCACACTGTGCCATCTGCTAGTACCACGCACGCACGTCCAAAACTCATCACACCACACACACACACACACACACACACAACCACACACTGCCAGATGTTTGGGATCTGGAATTAATAACACAGTCCTACCATGTATAACTAAGTTTGCAACATATCATTAACAATTTACGATGAGAGGATAAGGAATCTCATTGAGAGCAGCCGGGAGAATACACTTCACAAGGAAATGTCCTGAATTTAAAAAATATCAGACAGGGGGAGGCTGATAATCATCTTGACAGCACTATGTTGCTATATTAGGAAAGCAGGAAAGAAGCACGATGATTTATCCTGCTGAGATCTCCAGATAAATGTATTCTAGTCGTACATATACTCATGTTGATCCTTCAGATACGCAGAAACAGAAATAGTCATCATCAAAGACCATTTCCTGCACACTGTATTCAGCACATCATGTTCTGATCATAAGTGCAGTCGCACTGTTCTGAAAATGTTCTCCCTCAGTGATGTGTGTTCCTACCCGGCATATCCAGTTGTGTTTTCACAAAAATGTGAAGTGCGGCGTGTACAGTTGGAGCCGCGGGAACCAGAATCTGATTTGTATCGACTTTCCCCGACACCTCCGCAATAACTAACCTGGCGGGATGAAAGATAATCCAGACTGTGTCCAATAAACAAGCTGCTCGGTCCGAGCCAATTACACACAAACCAAAAAAAAAAAAAACAGGTAAACGTCATGGCTCTGGGTCAGACTGGGATAAAACAAACTGCGGCTTTGACTGCAGCACCCGCGCAATGTTTAATGAATAGCTCTTCAGGGCGCAGTGGCACCATCCTCACCACACACTTCACCTTCCGGGACCTTTAGCAGCAGCCAATGAAACATCAAGCAGGTCCAACATCAATGATCAATTGGACCTGCTGTATGTAATTTATATATTTGTTATCATGTAGCAGCCTCCACATCAGTCACAGAGCTGGAACATGATCACACATCCTCCCTTTCCCTCTACGCAGCTTTTAGAGGGGATTTCTTCTGTGTGTGTGTGTGTGTGTGTGTGTAGGGGGGGACTCCCCCTCTTCAATTATTTACAGGAAGCCCTCATGCATCTGTGACTTTCAGCGACAGGCTGAGAAAGCCCAGCAGAGCAGCACAGATCTCCTGTCTTTCCTTTCTCTTCCTCTCATTTCTTTCTCTAAATCTATTTTCCTCATCCCCCTTCCATATTTTTCTCCTCTGTCGTTTCCTCCCCTGCCTACAATTTTTGTCCCTTCCTTTCTCTTTTGTCTTCAACTGTTTTTGTCCTTCTTTTTCCTCCTCCGCCACAACCTTTTCTTCCTCCTGTGCATTTCTGCCCTCTCATTGCCGTGTCCTATTTCTTCCTCACCTCCTTTCTTTTGCCTCCCACCCAAGTCTGGCCTTTCTTCTCCCCCTCGCCTTCTTTCTTTCATGATTGGTCCCGGTCCACCTTTATTCCGCTCAACTCTCCCTTTCATTTTCCTCCTTTCATCTCCTCGCCTCCCGTCCATTTCCATTCCCCGGTCCCCTCTCTACATCACCCCTCTTCCCCCCCCCCCCCCCCCCCTCCTCTCTGGTGCCTGTCCACCCCAAAAAAAAAAGAAGTGAAGGGGAGGAAAGAGGGATGATGTTAGGGAGAATAGACGTCAGTGAAAGAGTGTAAACTCTGAAGAGTCAGCATGGAAATAATTCATATTCTGCTCAAGCAGGTCTCCTGGCCGCTCCTCGTCTCCCTCACTTCCCCTCCACTCGCTCTTCACCATCTCCTTCACTGCTCTCTCCAATCACGCCTCCATATTGTTCTGTATGTGCCTCTCTAACGTCAACGATGTGACAAAGGTTGACTGATTTCTATATACAACTTGAAATGATTTTGTTATCCATTTTTTTCCTGTATATTTTGCACTCAGGGAGGAATAGAACGGCTTTAAGGACTTTGAAACATGCAAACTCAACTCAATACCTGTCCATAAAAGCAATGTGTCGCTGTCTTTTCTCATCTCTCTCTGTCTAATGCATCTGCCTGCAATCTTCTGTTCCAAAAAAAAAGAAAGAAAAAAATAAGAAGAGGTGTCTCATATTGTCTTCTGACATGAAAAAAGCTTTTACTGCATCATGCACGCTTCAATTCCCCTTTAAATGTAAGCCTAAATGTAAGCGGCACATTGTATAATTTAGAGCAGGATTTGTCTGCAAATGCTCTTCAGACGAGTGATCCGTTTTGCCTAATTTTGCTCAGTGTGCCGTCCTTCAGACGGACAGACCTGGATCCTTGGACACGGTGAATAGTCGTTGTGAGATGAGATGAATAACCGCACAAATGATCCATTTATCTCAGCTCAAACACTGCTTTTCAGTATTCAGATAGCTACGCTTGATAAAGAGGCAACAACAAAGTTATTCTGGGTAATCTTTTATTTGTTTAAGAATATATTAGGAAGAAGATAATCTTCAACTTTAGCCCTTCTCTGCCATTTTTTGTGTGTTTTTGACAACTAAAGTCACCAGATATAACTTCCTGAATCATTGTAAGCCTTATTTATCCTTACTCCTGTGGATAAAGTGTGGTCTTATTAATGACCAGAGATTTGTCAAAAACAGCCTGGTACTTCCATTTGTCTCCCACAAATAATTACCACGGCTTAAATCCAAACACCCGGGACCTGGATGAGCAACACATGATTTGCAATTAAGCCCCGTATTTTCTTTTCCCCCAGAAAGAGGCAGTAAGCCCTCTGCAGGGCTGCCCAAAAATAAGACCAATAAAAATGATTCACGGAGCAGACACGTGTAAAAGAATACTGAAACAGAATGTGTTTTGTGGACGCCGTCCATCGAGGGATTTCTCGTCCTTGTGTGTCCATGCTTGTGTGGTGTACTCACCGATGAGTAGAGGTGACCCTCCCCGTTCATGGCGATGTAGAGGCCGGTCTTGACTGATTGGATGGCCACGACTCTCAGACCCACAGGAATTAAGTTAAACAGAGCTGAGGACAAACACAGACACAGCAAGGGTTTTTGGACGTGCACGTGGTTCTCCCCTTGATCGACGGCGCTCTAAGACCTGCGATGCCAGCCGCTCCGTTGCTCAGTTAGTTCACGGGGAGGTGAAGAAGCAGCTCGGCCTCGAGGGGCCACTAACGGGGCTTTTAAACTCAGAGAGTCGTAGCGGAGGAAATCTGCAGAACATTGACTGAAAGCTCAGACCCCTGCTTGAAGTATAAATACTCAGCCGAGAACACAGTGGTAATTAGTCTCTACAGCTCTAGAATTAGAACAAGAAAGGGGGAACATCCTCCATCACACCTGACATCACATACCATGGATGAGAAAAAAAGGCCCGTTGTGAATTATAGATTGAACCTGGACATATTTCCATAAAGTCTTAATATCAGCCGACTGCCGTCTATTGTTTTCCAAAGGTGCAGCCATGTTCTCAGCTCCGTGGGGTCAGTGTTATTTGAAGAACAGCAGTCAGTGATGGTAGAGGAGCAGACAGCTGGTCACACCCTCGTAGCCCCGGGCAGGTATTTTAAAAGGACAACACTAGTGTGTGTGTGTGTGTTTGTTCATCTCCTGCGATCCTTTACTATCTAGTATCTTATTAGAATTGTTCCACATGTGAGATATAAGCAATTTTTCTTTTTAACTCATATGTTTTCAGTAACAGTAAAGGATTACTTACACTGACCTGCCTCGTTGTTTTGCATGAAAATTTGAAATTGGTGCCTAGCAGTAGTGCTTCATCTGTGCATATCTATGCTGTAAAGTCAGAATTAACATTAAATTAACATAAAAAAAGAGCAAATACTTATATTTCCATCATGATTTAAGCCTGTATAGCTCCCAGACCTTCCGAGGTTGTTAAAAATGGTTTCCCCCTGAGGTCAATTGAAATCACGACACGATTCCAGAGCTATTGATTAGCCTGTTGACATCATGTACAGTCAAGATGTTACAACAGAAACGATGCCAAACTAATTTAAGGTCAACCCTGCCTCTCTCTCCCACTCTCTCTCTCTGCATTCAGGATGTCAGTGCACATTTTAGACAACTCAGACAGTATGCATTTTAGGGGTGTTTTCATTCATTATTGATGATATTTTTTTTGGTTGGCGGTCGCAGCCAACGCCTCAGCTATAAAGATGTTCATTGTTTCATGTCGTGAGTTTGATTCCAGGAGAAGGCTGAACTATTGCATTTCCGGGAAACTTCCATTGCTTTTATTTCACTGAGCCACTGCAAAACGTAACATACTGTGAGAGGCATCCCTCCCTCTGTGTGTTTTCTATTTCCGTCTTTCTTGACACCAGATTTTTTTATTTTACGCAGAAGGAAACACACACACACATTATTGTGTAATTATAAAAGCATTAATAACAACGACCTGTAATGAAGGTCGTGAAAATGGACGTGCTATTTGGGACCGACGGCCGCGTTGGTTCTTCCAAATCAAGGTCTGATGAAGAAATGTTAATCTGCACAGGTTACACCTGCGAGTAATCATCCTTGGTAAATATCACTCTTTATAAACCGCCTTCATTAGCATTAGCAAGACGATGCACCAGCTGATTAGAGATGTAACAACCCTCCTTTTAAATGCTGCAGGAAATGTCACTGATGTCTCCCGTCTGCTGAACGCGGCGCAGCCAGAAAAAAAAAAAAAAAAAAAAAACTGACAAACAAATGTAAAATGAAGCTTGGCAACAAGTTGGAGCTGCAGTAAATTCTGTTTGATCCACATGGCGAGCTGTGGCAGAAATCTAAAAAGGAAAAAAAAAATTTGCGGATGGGAAGACATTTGCCAAAGAAAAAAAAAAGAAAAAAATGTAATCATAGTAAACAAGTGGGACATTGCTGCGACGCACGACTGGCTGAGAGCAACCAGCTCAGCCAATGTGGAAAGAACACTTTGGAGCAGTGAGTCGCCTGATTACTGATTAGCATTTGATTTTCTCTCAGCCCAGCGCATCAGAATGTAGCTACATTAATCAATAAGCCATCCATCTGCAGCTCTTCCCCGAGGCCAGTGTCGGGTGCAGAGGTCCAATAAACGAGGCTTTAAGAAATTAAATCCTTTGAGTTGCCACTTGTCGCTTTCAGCGGAACAGTTGGTGTGCTCTCTGAAAACACTGCACAGTGTGAAAATGTCATCACTGTCTCGTTGCTATCTTTATGACTGCATATTCTGTGAATTTTCAATCAAAAACGACAATTGCCGGTCATTTAGATCAATATGATTGAATGGTTGATAGCGCAGCCGGATAAAATGTTTCCAATTTCCTTAAATGGAGGTGCCTGACCGGACTTTAATCTTTTAATTTTCACTGGAATGACTTGGATTCATTCTATTCTTCCTTCTGGTCTCTGCTTTTCACAGCGAGACATCCATCAAATCGGATGAGGACAAGAGGCCTATTTGTGATCTCTAAATAAATATTTGCCCTTGAGAGAGACTGTTGAAATCAGAACTCCTCTTAGAAATGTACTGACGGTGCATGATATCTTTCACTGTGTACACTTACAGGAGTTGGTGCTGTCGTCTTTGGTCCCGTCCAGACTTCCATCCTGGCCCATCTGGAGATAGAAGCCCTGCCTGCAGAACAACCTGGTCACTATGCCCTTCAGCTGTGGTTCTACACACAAAGACACAGGGAGAAAAAGTCGTCAAAGTAGTAATGGGAAATAAAATCACACTTTGTCAGCTTCAACGGAATCTGCAAATACATCCGCGCAAATTGATTTCTGCACAAATCCTTGGGGGCACATTTGAGATACTCTACAGTTTGGCATTAAAGAACAATGTGACCACATGCGACCTGATGCATCCTGGGGGGGTTTTCCTGTGGAGAGACCAGTCAGGCATATCCAATCCATTACAGGATTCTTGGACTAATCCTCCCTTCGTGGTCATTGTTCCACTTGAACGACGCTGATAAATTATTTCTGAACCCTTGACAGCGTAGAGCAGCTTCATAATGGCTTTGCATCTCCCATGTTCGGTTCTAAAAGTTTATCTACTCAGTGATATGTTGATGTGTTGACTGCCTTTATCAACATTTACATAATTGTGTGGGTTCACCTAAAGCACCTCATCTACGACGTCTGAAGGCAGATTACTATACTGGAAAAAATATTCATTATTGCCACAAATCATCAGAGACAAACCCAAGAAAATCCCCGTCGTTCAGATGCTCATTTTCTATTTTTTAGTTGCTGGATGGAGCTGCTCTCCGCTGATCCACATTGCTCCAATTAAACAGCGGTTGCCTCTCCCTGGTAGGTTGATGCATCTTACCCTCAAACACAAAATGACTGCTATAAAATAAAAATGATTCAGACTGCAAGTGACAAACGGGATGGGGAGGAGCCGAGGGACGACGGCTGACAAAGGCTGACTGAGTCTCTGGATAAAGATGCAGAGTGAGAGACTGATGGAAGGAGAGAAAGATCCGCTATATAATAGTAGATATCGTAGTAGTGCAGGTACAGGCAGGCTTTTGTCACACAAACACACTTGCGTTGGTTGGCGACACACACACTGACATGTGACCACACCCATTCTCACTCTATAACACATCAGTGGCTTCGCCTTCACCGGTGCGGCCGTAAAGCTGGGTGGGAATCCCCTTTGATGTGTGTGGAGAGTGAATGAGTAAAGGTATACCCTAATGCACAAAGACAGAAAGGGGGAAAAAACCCAAGACTGACCCAGTTTATGAAATGTGTGTGTGTGTGTGAGAGAGAGCGAGGCAGGGGTGTTTTCTATCTTTGTGGAGGATCCATCTTGTGCAGCAGGGGAGAAGCCGGGCAGTGGAGCTTGCAGCCAGCACTCGAACTCACGAAACTCCCTGCACACTTCTTGCCGTGGCGTGTTGTGTGGTGCAGCCAATGATACATCACAGTTCGATTAGAAAGACGAGGAGGAGGAGGAGCGTTACATGCACGGCACATGGAGGTGCATAGATTTGACGCATTATTGTCTCTGTGCTCCTTACGCTTTCACTTATGCTTTGAGGTCACTCAGGTTGTTTTTCATTCTTTCTGACACCAAATATCGACATACTAATTAAAAAAATATTTGATGCACAAACACTCCCCGCCACTACCGCGTCGTTATTTCCTCTTTGCCATAAACACATAGCGCAGCACGCTCATGCATTCAGTAAATATCATTCCATCTGACAGGTGTGGTATTTCTCGCTGCTTTATGATTGGAAGTTTACCTGCCTGGCATCCGTCTGTCAGTGCCGAGCATAAATCAGTACACGCTGCAGACTGGCATCGGTCACATTTCTATCTCTCCGTGCTCGTTTGTGTGACGCACGGCCAGGGGAAGCTGCCGGAGATGTCATTTACTGTCTCTTATTTGTCTATTATTTTTCCTAGAACCTGTTGTGTCCTTTATATTTAATCTATGTGGTAATTTATAAAATTGAATGCAAAATGTTAGTGAATTAGGAGCACAGAGAGAGTGTAATATTAATAATCCCTGATATTACAGGTGTGTTTCAGCTGTTTTAAAACAGGGGTTGGAAGAAATAATAAAGAAATAATTTATGACTAAGCACTGGACAATAAAACAAATCTACTTATCAATATTATGGATCTTGTATCACCCTAAATATTCTCAAGTTGAAATAAATAGTGAAACCCATAGAATTAAACAGAGAATCTGTCAACAATCAATCACAACCAACTCACAGTCTAATGTCGTTTTTTTTAACTGGCGGTGCCAGAGCTGATTAAGGCAAACATCAGCTTCGATATCATTTATAGATTGTTAAACACATCGTCTAATTACGGACTGAAATGGTGTTATTGTTGGCGTTTGCATAACGCCCCGCTGTAATGGGTGAAAATCAATACTTCTGCACAGGGGACAGTCCTGCTGCATCCACTCAGCATCAAATCATCATCTATTTATGTGTCCGTCCCTCCGTCTAACATCCAGTCCTCCACATCTCCAACCTGCCGTTGCCACAGTGACATTCCCACAGGCGTCAAGGTGATTTTCCCACTCTTCCCAGTATCTCCACAGTCTGTCTGTTACTAGGGAAATTCCCATTCTCGCGTTGCCACGGCAACAGCCTCGTGATTCCAGACTGTTCCAGTGGAAGGGTATTCCCCCATCCACACAGACACACACACACATACATACAGCACGCACACACACACACGCAGCTATATTTTCATCATGATGTGATCTGATTCAATCAGTCAGCCGTCAGGCGGCCACGCTGATTTGACATGTCATATTGTCTGTTAATTCGCTCCAGTCTGAGTCTAAATACTTAGTTTAACACGGTATAAAATATCAACATGGGCGTCTAGTAAAAGGCACAAATAAAAGACCTCTTTCTCCTCCCCCCCCCCCCCCCCCCCTGTTTTCACACACACCATCAGCACCCAAGAGAAGAATTCACGGACGGCGACTGAATGCAACCCATTCGTCCTCATTTACATCGGAGTGATTAGAGAAACACTCACGGTGCTGAAAAATGGGTAGGTTTCTTGTTAATGCTGATACTGTGAGACCATTCGGATCGGGTTCAGCGATAGCGAACGTACATCAACTCCACAGTATATATTCAGATTTTATAAGTCTGCACCACAGATCGTCACATCTGCACCGCTGAGGCTTTTCCAGCCTTGCAGAATACAAGTCTGAGGGGAGATCTGGTGTCAACTATCAATTATCCATACCTGCTTATTATGATGCATTGATCGAGAGGAAAGGGAACACCCTGTACGGAGAGGCAGTCCATCACAGGAGTAGTAATAATGTAGACAAAGTGAGGTGTTAAACACAGATCTATGTATCGAGAACTGTGTTTTATTAAGTCATGATTTCACTGAATGCTTATTTTATTTATGTCCATAATCTCATCCTCTCAGGGCCACTACACAGGTGTGAGGGCGGGAAGCAACATCAACAAATCGGCAAATCAAGAGCTTTTGCGGTTCAGCTCCCACTTCAGCCGCAGCAGCGCCTCACCAACACTCAGCTACCACGCAGAGATACTTGACCCCCTCCACCACCACCACAACCTTCCCAGAATTGAGAGAAAGCTCTGAGAAATGTCTGTAAGTTTGTTTCAGGGACATCTGAGGTGAGTAGCCTCAGAGTGCATCAGAAATATCAGGGTCTGTTCCAGGAGATGGGTGCCGAGTCCGGGCCAAGGCAGCAAAGGGGCAAAAAGAGCAGACCAATATCTTCTGTGCGCAATAAATTACGCATCTATTTAACTAACTAACTACCCAGATGTTTGAATATATTGCCTCGGCCTGTGGGAAATAAGGATTTTATAGACACACGATCCTCACTTTAACTGCATTCTTCTCTCGTTTCCTCTTTCCTATGAAAAACAGCAGAGTTTCACGTATTAATTAAATATCATTCCATCTGACAGCTGTGGTATTTCACGCTGCTCTATGATTCAGAGTTTACCTGCATCCGTCTGTCAGTGCGGAACAGAGATCAGGACACACTGCAGACGGACTGGAATCAGTCACATCTCAATCTCTCTGACGCACGACCAGAGGACGTAAATGTACTTTATCGTCTCCTACCTTTTTCTAGGACGAGTCACACTCCATGATGCGTTAATTTATGAAGCATAACATGAAATGTTACTGAATAAGACCCGAGGACAGAGAGACATTCTAGCCTGGCTTTGAATTTAAACAACACCAGAATACCTTTCCTGGCTGGTGTTGTGATTCAGCCGATGGGAATTCTTTTTAAGGCCATCTGATTTTCTTTTTTTGATTGAAGCTACCAAAAGCCAATATTTTGCGGCAGTGGATTATCTTTTAATTTAGCGGGGAAATCCTCCAGTCAAAGTCAGACTGATGAAGTCGTTTCGAGGGGCGAGCAGCTCTTAAATTAGGCTGATTTCACTGCAGGATTTGAACACTGTTGAATAAAATCCTCCCACACCAGTGCTGTGAACTCTCCACTCAGACGACTGATTACTAACAACACAGAGACTAGCTGTGGATGAGAAGGAGACTCCTTCATGGCAGAAGTGGACTGATATCACATTTTAATACAAAATACATTTCTGACTCTGTGACAGTCTATGTTGTATTGAACATCTTTGATCAAATAATGAAGGCTGCAGATAATTTTGAATCTCTCCTTCACAAAACCTCAGGAAGAGGAGAAGAAAATCTCTCTCTCACACACACACAAACACAGACAGACAGACAGACGGACAGACAACAGCACAGAGATTGTGGACGTTGCCAAGATTTCACCAGCAGCTGGGAACCAGAGGAGGGAGAGACAGAGGGAGGCAAAAGGGGAGGTTGGGAAGAGGTATCTGGGGACGATTAGGTGAGGAGGAAGGTGATGAGCCAAGGATGAGCAGCAGAAAATACAAAGTAACTGAAGCAAAAATAAAAAATGAAGCCAGATAAAGGGATGAAAAGATCTAAGGTAGGGAGGGAAGATTAGGACGAAGAGGAGTTATAGCGTAATGAGGAAGAGAAGAATGAAGGTAGCGGAGAAGGGTGGAAAAGGGAAGAAAAGAAGAGGTGGGGGGTAAAATCAAAGGAACTGAAGGTGATACATTAGGGAAAAAAGGATGTAAAAGAGGAAGGTGAGGAGGGAAATTAGGGGAGGAAGCTTTTGTCATCTTCTCTTCCCCCCAAAAAAGAGGGAAGAAGGCTGCAAGGAGGGATGAACAGCTCTACGACGGGGAGGGTGGTTGGACGAAGTGTCAAAGGAGGTGATGGGGGATGAAGCTGGAAGACGGGATGAAAGGAGCTATGGTAGGGAGAAAGATGACAAAGAGAGGGGAGGAAAATGGAGAGAGGAACAGCAAAATGTAGAAAGTGGCGGAAGGCCGAAAGGTGGTGAGGGGAAAAAAGGAGGATGAAAGGAAGAAACATAAAATCAGACTAACTGTGAGAGAGTGAGAGAGGCTGACAAAAAGAAAAATGATGGGAAGGAAAGGTGAGGACCTGTAATTTGTCTCCCAGATCCCACATATTCCCATCAACGTGACACCTCACGTTCGCCTCTCCTACATCTGCCCCTCCTTTCATTTCCTGCCTCCCTCCATCCCTCCCTTCGTCCATCTCTCCATACACCGGCACCTGCTGGTTTTCTCACACAATCAATTGATTACAACAACACTTATCGCCTCTGCTATTGAACGCTCACCGCAGCATAATCAAAACCTTCTCATTAATCTGCATTCACTGCAATGCCTAATCAATTCTGCGTGCATTGACGAGCGAGATCCCTACCGAGATTGAAAAAGGATGTCCAACTGGATTTGAGTGGGACATTTTTTACTTTTTGACCTTCATGTGAACAAAAACACTTCATTCCGAGAGAACAATCAGAATTACACGAGGACGGTGTCATTTTGTACGTTTGTGGCATCATATAATGCAAAGTCTGATCTTGGTGACAGGGCTTTTTGAATTATGAGCTGAAAAACTAGAGATGCACAAAGACAGACAGAGAGAGAGAGAGACAGAGAGAGAGAGAGGGGGGAGAGAGAGAGAGACTAGACAGCCTAATCTGTGGCTTCAATAATGAATGTACCTGCAAACTACTGGACCATAGATGCTACAAGACATGACAGTGTGTGCGTGTGCATGTGTGTGTGTGTGTGTGTGTGTGTGTGTGTGTGTGGAGACAGAGAAGGGCGAGTCTGTCAGTCCGTTTGTGCGTGATTGGGGTGTGTGAGCGCGCGCGAGTGTGCACTAAGGCGAGCATGTATGAAGATGGTTAAGTAAGAATGTGTCCGTGCGTAAAAGTGTATAAGCGTGCGTTTCTGCATGCGCGTTGAAGCACGCACATAGACATTTTTTCCGTGCGTGTGATTGTCTGTGTGCATGCATGTGCGCGCCCCCCATTCCCCCCCTCCCAAACCTTGTCTCCGTAGCCTCCTCTTCTTCAAGCCGAAAATCCGGACTTTGGAGAAGATGTCGACCAGGTTCCCGTTGCAGAGCCCCTGCTTCTTACCGGGGCTCTTCCGCCGCCGGTGAGGGGTCGGTCGGTGGGCGTGTTGCTCTCTCGCCTGTCGCTTCTGCCGGATCAAACCGCTGGCGATGGCCGCTGCCATGTCTCCGCCGAAACAGCCGACACAAAAAGAGCCCCGTCTCCGTCCGCGTCTCCAGTCTCTTCAGTTGTGTCCACGGACGGAGCGCAGACAGAACCAGACACACAGCTCCGGTCTCCGCTCCAGCGGCTATAACGGCCCCATGCTCCAGCCACAAGTCCAAAATAAACACGCCACTTCACGTTACTGCATATTCTCTGTCGGCGTCGTTGCCCGGGCCATTGATCTGAAACGCACAGAGGTTTACCTGCCCGTCACGTTTCACCGGTCCGTCTGTCAGTCGGACTGTCACTGAACGGCTCCTCCGACCGATGTTCCCTGACCCGGCTCGTCACTTTGCGTCCCCATGACGAACGGAACGAGGAGAAAAGGAGGACGATGCCTCATGAAGCGAGTCTCTCCTCTCCTCTGGAAACCGTCCGTTTGTATTCCACTGACAGAAGCGCGAGACGCGCGCGTGCAGCCGCGAGCTGCTCGAGCTGCGTGAAACGAGCGAGAGTTACACGGAGCATCACCGGAAATAGGGCGGTGTGTGGCTTTCAAAGTGAAAGCTTATTGGCTTTTTTTTTTTGTATTTTTTTTTTTTTTCAAATGGATTACATGGGCTACAATAATGACTCACTTTACAGACACACGATTTATTCTTTTACAGGGTTCTTATTCATAGCGTTCAATTCTGCTGCCATTTTGCTACTTGTTGCTGCCATCAAGTGGCCAATTTTCATCTTAAAACCTCCTAATATTTTATTTTCTTACTGGAAACACAACCAACAGTTTAAATTCTAGAAAAAAAATCATAAATACGTCCTCCTACAGGCATATATCAGCCACACCATCTACACTAATATTAGTGTAGATGGTGCCTTTAAATATAATTCAATGCTACATGTCTCTTATGGTTTCATCTTGTGTTACTTAATGAGAATTATTCATTCACTCTTTTAGAATTTGTCTGCTTTTATTTAACAGTGACATTTAGTTCCCCTTCGTTGTCAATTACATGCAGTCATTATTTTTGCAAGTAATGACCGGATGTAAATGTGATTGTGGGTGAATTGACAGCGGTGAGCGCGAGCGCTCTCTGGAAACCACAATGTCGAGCGAGCAGTCACACACGCGCTCCCCAAAAACAACCTGTCATCCTACCTATCCTAGCATATTATGAAAACAGCCACATTTTCATCCCTAAATACATTTTATTTACTAATGCAGACAATGAAACAGCTCCACTCATCACCTCGTCCTTTTCATCCCTTCTGTCTGGACTCAGCTCATGGATGACTGGCGCAACAGGGCGCTGATTGACAGGCTGATAAGGGGGGGGGGGGGGGGGGCTACCTGTCTCACGTGTCCTGTTTGTCTGCAGCACCTGTCTATAATTTCCAAAGATTGCTGTAAGATTATACAGGACTCACATTCCCCGCCAGATGTGGGTGAGTAGGTGCAGCACTGAGTAGGTTTAAATTAATGACGTTATTGAATGAAGTGCACTACTTAGCAATGTTTTGTTTTTAATTTCATGTTCTGATTTAAGTGTTTCCAATATTTCACAAGCCAGCACAAACACGTCTTCCCAGTGCAGCATGTAGGTCAGCAATCTCTCCAGAATAAAGGGCTTGGCTGGGACCCAGCTGGACACAAAGAACGCTGAAAATGAAATTCTCATATCAAAGAAAATCCCCAAACCTTTTCCAATCTATCTATAATAATGTAATATAATGAATAATGGACAGCTGGCAGGGTTGTAACCCCAATATGCATAAACTGTGCTTATCACATTCAAGAGTGTTAGATTGATTTCCATATAGTATAATCTACTGTTTTACAGGTTAATCGTCATTTAATCTGTCACAATAATTTTCTCAGATGTTAAAGCCTTTTAATCCCCATACAGATTATTTCTATATACTGTTATGATGTTAAATGTGTGATCACACAGATAAAGACTGAAGTATGAGTAACTATCTCACAATAAAATAAGCAATAGTAGTTTGTAGTCTGCATTTACTCTAACGTATTAGGGTTAACATAAATTAAAGCCCAATTAACGTTCAAATATTTTTTGTGTCTGTGTTGTGTGGCTCCAAACAGGACGCGAGTGCAACAGATGAAGGCTCCACCATTAAAAAGTAATCGGCTGTCTCATAAAGGCTTTGTGATGTCAAGAGCAGGTCAGAACACATTAACCAAGACATTTCAGCACCATGGACAGCGAACAGCATCTCTCAGACAGTCTTTCTCCCTCTGTGTGTTTCTATGAATAACACACACGCGCACGCACACACACACGCGCACACATGCACACGCACACACACACACACACACACACACACACACACAGACGAGTATGATGTATGAATTTCCTCATGCCCACTAGGTGGCACCAGAGTGTGTTTAAGAAAACATCAGCCCAACAATAGGAGCTCACTGATAACAGAATATAATAGCATTCCAGCATCAATAACACAGTGGTAGTTCACAGTGTGTCGTACATAATGAGTGCTGCAGAGACAACATACAAAGTGTGGGAAAAAGCAATCTGATTATGATCTCTGTGCCGTTATGTTTTCATCCTGATATACTTTGGTCCATGGCCTTTATTCAAAGACTCACATCAGCAGCAGCAGCCTGTCACCCTGCATCTTTTGTACCGTTTCTGCAGGTAAACCCAGAATCTGTGACAGATTCTCGGGCCTATACCTTCTTTTGTCTCTGATGTCGCTGACACACAACAACTTAGATACAAAACCACGCCATCGCCCTTGCTTGTCCCTGTCCCAGATGGCAGAATAAAAGGGAACAAAAAAAGAATTGTGTGTACTCGTGTATGTGTGAGGAGGGTGTGTGTGTGTGTGACGTTTTATCCAGGTCAGTCCAAGTGAAGGAGTTATGAATAAATCAAAGCTTCATTTACATTAAAATTCATCTCCTCTGTTGCTTTTTATAGCATCAGAGGAAGGCGGGACACAGCTTCTTAACTTCAAAAGAAAAATTCTTTGCACCCCACCCCTCTTCCATCCACTTATTCCACCATCCATTCACTCAAAAAAAGAAAAGAAAAAAATCCTCTGCTCATCCCAAATCTCTCTGCTTCGTTGTACACGGTTGGCAAGAGAACACACACACACACACACACACACACACACACACACACACACACACACCACATACAGACACACACAAATCATGCACATAAACTGAAATATGCAACAAAGTGCAGAACTATAAAATAAAATGCCTTTCCTGCATGTTTATGTGTCTGCACTATTTTCCTCTGAGTCTGCACAGAGGCAACAGCGTCCTCTACAGGTGCTACGAGAAAACAGCACCCCCTGCTCATCCACCTCCTCTTTCTCCTCTCATTTACACACCTCTGCTTGTTTACAGCCGGCCCTTGAATGCGTCTTGATTTCGTATTTGTGCTTGCCACTGCACCTTAACTTTTCTGTCAGTCTACAAGATGCTTTCATGACCCCGAGGGACGGAGTCCACTCACAGCAAATTATATTTCCATTCATCTATTCAGCTTTAATGAAGCTTTTGTCAGGTGATTTATTGATAATCATATGTATATGTTAATTCAGCTGGCACTGAGCTGCTAGTTATGCCTGGGATATGTTAATGTTCAGTTCACTTATGTGATACGTTTCCTCATGCAGGTATGATAAAAAATGAGCACCTGCAGGATTCAGGGCTGTGCCTTCTTTTCAAGAAGATGACAGTATATAATGTACATGTTACTTAACTTCATGCTACCTGTAATGTCATCCAACTGTTTAAAGGAGTAGTTTCATCCTTTGTTTGCCAACATTTCCAACTGTTCATTTAAATATAAGCTTCATCTGCTGAGATTGGTCGTACTGTAGGTAAGGCGTCATTTATAGTGTCCATTTCATCAATAAAACCAACAGCATCTCCCTATGTGTCGCTCTTTGTTTCATCTCTTGCTAATTAATGCGTTTCTCTGCTGCTCTGAACAAACAAGAGTGCACAACAGGTGCACCGTCGCATCGAGCCCTACGTATCTGCAAGTCTGCGCCGCAGAGGAGAAAAGCAGCTGGAAAGGAGGATGGAGCCTCGGGGAGGGGAAGAGAGACAGACGGGGGCGGTAACAGATGTGGGGGGGTGTTCCCCAGACAGGAGTGTGAGGATAGCCACTCTGAACTGAGCCGGATGACTCATAATTCGCACTCAGACGCCCGCCCACACACACACACACACTCTCACAGAGACACAGGCACGGGGAAGTCCACTGTTACCAAGGTAACGGGTGATTAGTGACGCAGGTGGATCTCCGAAAGGAGGGAGAGAGCACCTGCTGAATGCTGAGAGGATAACACGGACACACATTTGGCATCAATCCATCGTACTGCGTCTCTAATTTCTGTTGCACATATTCACACACCATCAGAAACATTTCTCCCTCCGCTCTCTTCATCAGTTTCATCTCCTTTCCTTCCCTCCTCTCCTGACTATCTTTGTAACGTCTCCAACTCAGCGGGGAGGAGAGAGGGAACGCAGGGACTGAATTATTCATTCACATCCCCTCCTCTCTTTTCTTGCATCTGTCTGCTGCCTCCATGAATCCCCCTCCCCTCTTTCCCCTCGTACCCATTTCTTTCTCATCCTGAATTTCCTCTGATGCCTCTCGTGCCGGCAGCAAGGAGAACGTTGAACGGCTTTACATCTACTGCGTGTCAGAAAATTCACAGGGACAGACACAGTAAAACCCATATGGTGTTTTTGTTCCTATTATACTCTTTTGGCAGTCAAAGTGGTGAAAGCAAACTTTATTATAACAAGTCAAACATTCTGGAAAATTGGTATGGCTGCAAGATGAGCCAACTCTTGTAACCTAGCAACCACAGACAAAGTTATGTTAAGTATTTTTTTTACTGCAAAGTGTCTACTGCATCTAAATGGAAGTAGTGAGGTTACGAGACTATTAGGAGAAGGGCAATGAGTCAGTCAGTATAACCCCCTCAGTCAAGTGAATCCAGTACTAGTCTTACTTTAAGAGGTTATGAGGGTCTAAATGAGGACCAGGACTTCCTCATTGTGGGCCTGACATTTGCAATTTTGACGTACAAGAGAAGATAGACTGGAGAGACACTGAGTTTGGTATCGTTCTACTTCCCCCTACTTCTGTTGCCATATAGTTACATAAAAGTACAACAAGTGTTAGTGCTAAAATATTTAAGATGATCCAAGTGGATAGACAGACATACTGTCTATTTTAAACTCCATTCAATTTGGAATTAAACAATATCAAGACCATGTCTGGATATCAAACAACCCCTTATGGGCCCACATCCCAAGGTTTCCAAGTGCTTCAGACTCTCCTCAACAGCACGATGCCAGTACTAAAGGGCTTCATGGACCATGGGTCCTCACAACACCTCACATATTACTTATTGATCTCTCTTTTAAAAGCTCCCTGGTTTGTAAAGTAATAACAGTGAAAGCCAGCCTTTTTTTTCTCCAGAGGGAGCAACTGTAAAAGGACTAGAGGTGTATGGTAAGCTTTCTTACAGCATTTTTAAAAGCAGCATGTTCTTTAGGGGCTTTTCCCTCCATTTTGGGGGATTTTGACAGAGAGGTCAGAGGTCACAAGCAGCTGCGGAGCAGAAGGCGGCTCAACTCAGCGGTGACATATTTCCACGCAGACATCATACCAGTTGAAAATGGAAGACTTCTGCGTTAGAGTGGTTACATAATCGCTCCAGATCTTTCCCCCAAAACGTCAGAAATACGGAGGAAGGTGGAAGGAGGGGGGAGGAGCTGTGAGGACGGGGGAGACACAACTGCGGAGACTGAAGAGAGAAATCCTCCAGACAAGAGGTGCTCCTCGTCAGAACTGTTCCTTGCATCAACATCAATGTCAGAGCAATGGAATCTACTATTTAGGTCTCTGTTTAAGTAAATAAGTTGTGCTAGTTTTGAGTATTTAATGAACATCGTGTGAAGCTGAGGAGTTGAGAATCACATTTCCAGAAAACAATCTAAAAGATAACACAAGGGAAGGTCAACAAATTCAAACAACGTCAGGAAAAAACATATTTAAAAAGGGGGACCATTCACTCAGCGGTGCATCGAGAGCTCCTGTTATTTCACGCTTTCTCATTCCTTCTTTAAATAGATCGTGCAGCGCGGTCAGTCAAGCAGACTGCCGTGATACCACTTCATCTCCTCTCTATTACACAAACACATCAGGGCTGGGTTTGACTCCTGTGACGCCACAGCTCGGGAACGATCAAGGTCATGATGATGCATGCAACAGGATATCGACAGCGGCGTCCCATGTGAATCACACAAGTAGCCTACAATCACTACAGCACAGCGTTTTGCTGGAGACGGACAGCACTGTATATATATAATGCATCTGTCAATACTAATTCGTTTACTCTCCATTCCGCCGGCGGTTGTCGCGTGTTGCAGTGATCTGGGTGAGAAAGCACTTAGAATTAAATGGTTTTCTCCAACAGCCGCACTTCAATCTCAGCTCAACCACAACTCCCAGCCCCGCTGCTCCTCCGCCAACGTCACCGCCTCCACTGTACCGGCCCTTTCCTGAGTAATGACAGTGATTTTATTCTCCTGCCGCTGCACGTTTACATCACTGTAAACTGCTGGCCTCTCTGTAATGAGTCAGTCACGTCCTGGGCGGGTCATTGTTTGATCGTGTTGGCAATTCCGTCACAACACTTCGGCATCATAGAAAAGACTGTACACTCGAGTTGGTTTTAATCCCCTCGCTGCTTGGTGTTACAGATTAAAGTGTTTGGACCACAAGTTTCAAGTGTTTCGCTGGTCACAGCGTGACAATATGTCAACTATCTGAGTGCCTCAAACTTCTCCTGCATGCAATTAGCTTTGAATAACAGGAACAGAGCGAGTAGGTAGATAATGGGACAAGAGATAAAACTTTTGATCAACGCTGAATGCCACCCACGGTCGTGCACGCGCTGGGGGAGAACTTGAGCTTATCTTTTTCTGCGGTGGTTCCAGGCAGATAAAGCCTGAAACAATGCCTAATTTCAGCTGTTTTATTTAAACCTGTTATTCCTCACACCTCTCTGTGGAGGAACGTTCACAGTCGGATTGAGGAGGAGGATAACCGACGAGGTGGTGGATTTTTTAGAGAAGGATCTTTGTGTTGTTGTGGTCGGTCGTGATTTCTGGCTCTGCTGGGTAAAAACAAAGCATCTCAGATGGCTAACAAATCCAGAAATCGATAAAAAAAAATAGCTTTAGTCACATAGCAATAGGCAGGGTATTCAGACAACTCTTACAAAAGCTGCTTGAGGAGGTAAAAACGCTGAAGAGAACTCTGACTAATCTGTTTAACGCAAGACTGCATCTAATCCAAACCGTGCCACAATACAGATCCGAGAGCAGCGCTCCTCACCGGTGCGAGTGGAGTTTGAGAGGGAATGCTTTGAAAACACTGATTCTATCACCAGTTTAAGGCTGCATCTGTTATCTGGGGCCGTGTGTTAGAAATTAATTTACAATAAGATCAAAAGAAGGCATGACATCGCTCCCATTCTTCTCATTTCACAAGAGCAAGTTTATCGGAGTTTATCAGTATTCATTTCTGGAAAGCATTTTTATTCGAGGTCAGTTAATTTACATTTTACTACCATATTTATAAAAGTTAAATATGATAGTGAGGGTGGGGCTGAGAGGCAAATGTGTATTTAGGTTTCTGGGGGTTTTTTTCTGATCGCAATACGTTTAACGTGGAGTATTTGAAGGATCTGGAGGATTAGCATAATAGGAGACAAGATCTATTGCTTTCTTGCAAAAAAAAAAATGGTTTCATAAGAAAGGAATAGATGAGCAGCTTTAGTGGCGGGCATCATGACCTGGCTTATCGACTACTGCTGCGTGTATATTCTCAAAATCAGTCAAATTCATCAGCTGTGTAAGATGTGTGCTGGGCTCAGAAGACAAAGTGATCAAGAACTGACATAAAACCCACACAAATCATTTTAACCTGGAGTGCCATGTAGTTGAAGTTCAAAAAAAGTAAGTGCAGACCTTTGAAAAGTAGCTGTAAATAAGTAAGCTGATACCTAACTGTATATTTGGATGACTGCAATAATGTTATTACCTCCTCTTCAGTGTCTCTCTCAGGCTTGTAAAGAGTATCTTACCTGGATCAACTCTGCCCAAAGCAGCTTTTAATCTCTTCTCTGCTACCTTCAGTATAAACTCATAGTCCATGGCTAACACACACACCTGTGAGCACCAGCCCATTGGACTCCACTGAAACCTCGCTTCTTAAAACGCCCCCCAACGCCGCCTCCGACACACGTCGGCGACGCACACAAATAGTGAGTGGGACAGATATGGCGATTGTGTCATGCAGGGCTGTCATCGAGCGAAAGGTTAACGCAGACAAGGGGAGACCAAAAGTCAGCTCAAGTGTGTGTGAGGGAGAGGGGGAACAAAGGGATGAAGTGGAGAACAGAGATAAAGGGATGAGGCGCAAAGAGAACGATACGCAGTGGGAGGTCATCTTTAGTGGTGTAAGCCGCTTCATCGCTTTTACATCGACGTTTAAAATCTTAGTTTTTTTAGTAACTGAGTAACTGTTTTAATTCTTAACTTAAGGCCAAACAAATTACTTTTACCAGACTTTTAATACAGCACTTACGTTCTACAATAATAATAATAAAACAATTAAAGAAAGATACAATATAAAAAGGAAACAGTTTGCTATCAGATATGCATTTGTAAAAAGTAAATAAAAGCTTTAATAAGCGAGCATGTTATTTTTTACCAGTCTCGCCAATTAAACAGAGTTCATGCGGCGAGTCAGAGAGAGCGACCGAGTTGTCGTCAAGTGTTTCTCTGCTTCTTATCATTCAGTCTGCGAAAAACACTTCTTAGTGGAGCCTTTGATGCCCTGCTGCTTTTTAAGTGCACTCGGAAAAATAACACTCAGCACTCCCTCTCTCTTGACAGAAATCTGGAGCGATCCAAACACACACACACACACATCGCTGCATTTGGAAAATTATAGTGTCGCCCCAACTTCACTGGATGTAATTTAATTAACTGGCATTATTTTGCTAAATTTACACTTCCCTAAAGTACAATAACAAGTATATAGTGTTGTGTGAGAAGAAGCGACGTGTACCACATAAGGAATCTTGTTTTTTAAAAACCTGCAAAGTTCAGTTCAGTGCGGTTCCTTCTGGTGTGATTATATAAATAAATATTATATAAATGACCTGTGCGACCGCACTGTCACGCGTTTGTGACGGGATGTGATTAGTTGACAGCTTGTGAGTGTGAGTGTGCAAAGTGTGATGTACATGAGGGTTCACATCAGACCAGCAGAGTCACAATGTTTTTCTGCAGACTAATGAGTTCACAAACACCCACACACACACACACACACACACACACACACACACACACACACAGGGGGCATATTAGAGTACTGCACCAAAACTCTCCATGTGACCTTAGAGGACACACATCACTTTGACTGTCACTTTTTTTGTCAACTCGTCACTTTTGGACAATGCAACAGCACGCAACTGAGCAACAGAGGCAGGGAAAAGGCGCACAAATTTGACTTTGTTGGAAGCCCGAGGAGGAAAATATGACGTGGGTGTTTTTTTCTATCCACCCAATTTAAAATGGAAATACAATGGATTTGTATTGATTTGATGTATAGCGCATGTATGTGGTTCTTTCACTCGCAGAGATAGATCCGAGTTGGCAGGAAGTCCACCGCTATACACCAGCGTTTGAATAAAACATAAAGCACGACGCCTTAATGGCAACCCTCCCGAGAAGGTGAGCAGGCATGTGGCCATATATGTGTGCGTGCGCTATAAAGGGTGAAAACCTCTATCTGGGTCATGTCACGTTGCATACAAGACATTGAGCATCATTGTGCCTTATTCCTTTTTAACAATGAATGATCCTGGTGCTGCGTGGAGGAAACCCAACACTGGAACTTCATTCACACAGCTGTTAATAGATTTACATAGTAGATTTACAGAAAAGTGCATTTAGGATAAATCTGTGTGTGGTTATCTTATCTTTAAGTCGTCATCTTTTGATTGAATGAACATCCAAGCTCATGTAACTGCTACAGCAAACTCAACATAAAGCCTTCAACCAGAGAATCAGGAGGCGGCTTTTAAAGCAGCCACAGGAAATCCAATTCTGGACAACAAGAACAAGTATAAGTAAAAGTCAGCCAACAACATAATCTGCAGTAAGAAATAAACTTTTATCTTGCTTCTCATTGAATCGGCCACATACTGCTGCACTCGCACACATCCATACACACTAAACAAAGCCATATATCTGTCTTCCCGGTAGACTTTCACTAAATAGTGCACTTCAGGGGAAAAACGGCAACAAATCCTGAGTCAGCAAAACTCCCGTATCCTCCCGGTGTACAGCAGGTCCATATTTCACCACCAACTGCTTTGTGTATTACGCATAAACACACAAACACACACATACACACACACGATATAACTCCAAGGGAGAGAGTTGGAACAGTGTGTTTTCTTTAATTAAAAGAGAAAGTGACAGCTCAATGCTGCTCGCTGCTATAAATCTATGAGCTGGGCTGCAGGTAGGAACTTCCTCACGTACAGCGTGTGCTACACTCTTCTTTGCATTCCCACTGTGTGTGTGTCTGTGTGTGTGTTGTGTGTGTGTGTGTGTGTGTGAGTGAGTCATAACCTAATCCCCTCACATGAAAAAACAACATGCAAAGAGTTTCTGAGCTCCTGTTTGCAATCACTTGCATTTGAACTACCGTCCACATGACATTCATTTTGCAATTGCATGAAAGAGAAAAAATATATATCTTTTTAAACTTACTTTCATTGGTTCAACAAAATAACATCTACTCAAGGTCCACCTACCAGCTTCCTCGGATGCTCTCAACCACATCTACATCAGCAGGTGGAGTTGGCTCAGTTATCATATCAAGTAGGTCATTTGATCACACCTGAGCCAAATCCACTGGCGAAGAACAGGAAATGTGATTAAAAGCTCCAGGAAAAAAATAGAAACTACATGTTGAGTTATAATTACTGTATCATACAGTTGCAAACACCCAAAGAGGGAAACTGCAGGGCAACGTTAATGTCCCCGCTTACCTTTCATATGAGATAAACTGTTTGCTGATAAAATACAGATAAATTTGGCGATGAGGGAAAAAGCACTTGCGTATAAGAAAATGTCACAGATTAGATGTAATAACTCGTTGTGCTCTCCAGGAAATGTTTACAACTCGTCACCTCTCTGATACATATGTTTTTATAAAGTTATTTGCCACAAACTGCAGCGCTGCAAGTATGGATGCAAGCTGACAGTGTTTACACAGATTTGATTCATGATGCATTTTTGTCCTTTTTTCACCTCAGCTCTGAACCACAGGGACAGTGCTTTGTAATCACTCAAACAACCCACCAAAAAACGACTGTTAAGCACTCAGGGACAAAGCTAAGACACAGCATTAATGTCTTTGACCTCATCTCATCACTTTTCAGTGCTGACTGGCCGCGCGGTTGCTCAAATATGTGCTCAGTGTCACACAGAGTGATGTTAATGTATGGAGAACTAAAACTTTGTCTCAACTCTTTCTACTTTCAGCACTCTAAACAACAACACAGCTAAGAGAAAGTGTTTAGATTGGAAGGCGGCTCTGCTTTTCAACTTTCTGTTGGCCATTTGACTGGTGTAGTGGTGTACTGTTCCTTTAAATCAAGGCCTGGTGAAGCGCCCTTGAGCAAGACACAGAATAACGACCACCGACCTGCCTGTAAAACCTATTCTCCCCTTATGATGTCATAAACTACAAAGACACTGTTTATATAAGTGACTACAAATGTCCCGATTCAGAACTACAAATACCATCTGTCAGCTCGTTTAAGGTAGTGTAAATTAGGAAGAATTAGGATGAATTATTTTATGTTGATTGATTGATTTATCAATGAATCATACCCATTTTATTTTTGGGGAAATGTAATGTAAGCTTTTGTAAACGTGGCTTCCTCTAAAATATATAAACAGCTCGGGTAGTTTTGCCTATATAACTTTCACATTAATTAACAAAATCATAATTTCTAACTGCCATTCTAATGGGGCTTGCTGTTGCCCTCTAAACACTGTATTCAGGATACAGAGGCCAACTTTTTGATGCAATGTCAATATGCCAATAAGGTCAACAATGTCCACTTCCTGTTGCAATGCCAATGTCAATCTCTGTCCTGCCATCACCCAGAGCAGAAGGAAAAATCTAGTGGAGACCAAAGCAAACGATCTGGTTTGCTCAAAGTATTTAGCATCCCATCCCTGCACCCTGTTGATGAAGAAAGCCATCAACCTGTGACAGACGGGTTTCCCAGCCCTCGTCTTTGAAGTTATCGACACATACGCACACAAATCCAACTTTAGAAGATGGACGTGTCGCCGGTGGGTGCAGCAAGCATGACGCTGGACGTAATTAGCAGCTCGCCTGAATGGAAAAAGTTGCAATAAGCATCGTACGACCCCTCTGAAGCCAGTCCCCGGAGAACACAGCATCACCTTCAGTCTTCAGTCTCATTAGACGAGATGTTTGTGTCTACAGTCTGACTGAAATGTCTGCAGTCGAAAGGAAAACACTCCTGATCCACACTGAATATCCACAGTGGAAGTCTAAATAAGGCCATGTGCTGCTTAATCATGCAGGTTACTGGAGCCTAAAGGAGTCTGCATACTGCATAAGATTTGATTTTCTGCAGCATCTCCGCCACGCACGGCACGCACTCTTCTTTTGCACGCACTGCCACTGTGTTTCTGTGCTAATAAGTTATCCCCCCCCCCCATCACACACCCCTCCCCTCCCTGTAGTGCACTCACTTGCTGCACAACTGTGATTGCAGAGAAACACCAGCAAGCCGCCGGAACAGTGGTCTCATAGTCCTGCACACACACGCAGAAACGCAATAAAGTCTTTCTCTAACACTCCTACACACGTACCCACGCAGAAAGAGGGCGAGAGGGAGGCAGACGCACACAAACTCACCAGTTGGGTTCTTGTTTTTCTTGAGGCTCCTGCCACAAAGACACTGCAGCATATGCGATCCTTTGCTGAAAATGTTGTTCCAAATAAACCGCATGGATTTGGCCGAGACGGGGGAGGAGGAGGAAGAGGAGGCGGTGGAGGAAGGGGAGGTGGGGGACGAAAGGCGCTCCGGATGCGGCAGCCTAAAATTCACCCACCGCATGGGGGCTGATCCGCCCCCCTGTTTGCATGCCAGCAGAGCCGGCCAGCTGTTGGGCTCAGTTCGGCGGTGCTTCGGCCCCCCAATCTGCACCATAGACAAGAATAAGAGCAGGAAGCCTGGCTCGTCGCCCGGTTTCTCGCCCGGTTCCTCCACAAGCCC
This sequence comes from Chelidonichthys spinosus, assembly GCA_029853015.1. Taxonomy (NCBI): domain Eukaryota; kingdom Metazoa; phylum Chordata; class Actinopteri; order Perciformes; family Triglidae; genus Chelidonichthys; species Chelidonichthys spinosus. Next base: position 4,233,593 of record CM056844.1, read on the forward strand.
AGAGACCAGCAGCCGCACGTATTCCGCGTCGAAGTCGTCCTCGTGCGGCAGGAAAAGAGCAACCGCTGCGGCGCTTTTCTCCGCGGTCTCTGCCTCTGGTTGCCCCAGCGGCCGGTGGTCCTCAGCGGCGGAGGATAGGTCGCTGCTGCTGCCGCCCGGCCGCCGCGGCGTGAAAAGCCCCCGAGCGCTCCTCTTCAAATGTCGTCGTCTGCCGCGCGGCGCGGGGAGAGGAGCGGCAGCGGCGGACAGGCATGCGGCGGCGCTAGCGTGAAGTCGGCGGTACGCGGCAGCTGACGGCTTCTGCACAAAAAACCATTGCATATTAGAGGGGATCACAGGGGTCGGTGCGTCCGTCCGGGAGGGAGGGGAGGAGGAGGGGAGGGGTGCGGATACCGGGTGTCCGTCAGCAAGTCGGTGGCATCCCCGTACCAGTCGGCTACAGCAGACAAGTACTGCAGCAGGGGTGCTCCTTTCCAAACACACACACACTTACTCAGACACACACACACGCGAGATGCAGAATCCCTTTCCAGCAGCAGCAGCGCTGGGTCTCAGGTCTCTGGTCTGGAGCGCACGCACCGCCGGACCGGGCAGGTGAATCACTGCAGGGAATCTCTGCTCTATCCCGCTCTGTGTTTTACTCTTTAAAAAGTCCTTATGAATATTTGATCCGCGTTTCGGCCTCCACTTCTCAATAATCCATAAGCTCCAATGCGCAAAGATACTGCTGCTGCTGTCTGTCTGTCTCCCCTTCCTCTTCTCCTCCTCTTCCTCGCCTTGCTGATGAAAAGAAGCGGCTGGACTGTGGCTCTACTGTCTCTACTACTCCAGAAACTGGATGGAGAAGAAGTTGGAGGAGAAGGAGACCCGGGCACGGCTCGTGGTCCTCTCGCGCTCCTCTGGTGCTTCAGCGTCTTCTTCAGCAGCGCTCGAGACGACCGACGGCCGGTGGGGCGCAAGGAGGTCCACTGACTATCTATAGCCAACCAGCAACAAAGTGGGAGCAATTAAACGGAACATCTAATTCCGGTTGGTACCTTCAAAACAAAAGACCGAACCGTCACAATTCATAAACGCGAGGACACTGGTTCTCCTTTTCCCCTTATCCTATTTTATTTTTTAACAATATTTACTTTTCATATTCCTACATCCCAAAGTGTATTGCAAATACACATTAAAGAAGGAAATTTGTAGTAAATTAAAACTGTTCATCATAGAAAAGTTAGTTATATTAACGTATACGCATGTTTCAATAATCAAATAACAAGAACTGACATCAACCAGTTACACTTTGTTTGTAGATCCATGATGAAGCTCTTTTTCTCTTTGAGAATGAGCATGAATGTCTGGTTTGCCCTCGACTTTTGTTTTGAAGGAAGTCGTTATCTCCGGTTTACCTGTGCAACTTGATGCAGCCCTATACTGAGACGAGTTGCTTGCAGTTACGTAGACACGTGGTTCCCACACCGTCAGCATCTGAACTGACTGGATATGAACCGTAACCGGCGAGATTTGGGGGAGGTGGTGGGCGGTGAGATGGCGTCACTAGCCCGTGAAGACCACCACACACCCGCCTCCTCCTCTGTATACGCGTAACTCCAAACTCCGTTCAAAAACCTACCACTTTAATGCCAGCCTTTTCTATCGGCACACACCTGTTGCGCGACTCCCTTGTAACACTTTGCACAAATTATTAGCGTTGGAAGGTATAATATAGAGTTGAATGGTGTGTTTTCACATTGAAAAGAGCGAAAATAAATGAGGAGAAGCTCATTTCAGCTGTGAACCGTCGAGCACTCGCTGTGGCCTGAAACGGCGCTGAGAATGCTGCAGTGGTTTCATAGGGCGAGCTGGCGCTGTCCATGGTGCTGAAACCACACAACGCACAAACAACAGCCTCGAGGAACCTCTACTGGTGGACAGCTGTTGAGTACGCATGCGAGGTGCCATTTCAAACCAATTAAACGAACAAAAACATAACGAACAGCAGTTTGGGACTTTTTTTAAAAGATATAAATCACCAAAGTCACAGCTTTCATGCAAGTTTTGCTCAGAAAATAGTGATAGAAAATGTTTGAATGTCTGTCCAGCATACACCATCAAGTCTTTTCTTGAAAGGCTTTAAAAGCACACTAGATTTAGGTTTGTGGCTCATTTGACTGTGATTCAGACATAGAATACATAAAAACAAATGCTCACAGAATTTGTTAGTTCATGTGTACCATTTCTGGAAAGACTGATTAATAGAAAAAAAAATACTTCCAACAATATTCTCCTAAATAAAGATAAACACAATCTTATCATAGTCTTAATTTTGGGAAACGACAAATAAGCCACTGAACGTATCCATCATGTTGTCACACATTCACAATGATTACGTTCCATTCAAGGTGTAGTGGTGTGGCGTGTGTGGTGTTGGCTCTTGAACGTACCCTTCATAGCAGCAAATCAGCTCCTCCCTGACCAAACCCCCTAATTACCTGAGCCTATTTAAAGCACCTGTGTTAGTAGATCCCTCTTTTTGCCTCTGCCTGTCAGTTGCCACATGGGTCCCGCTCTGTGACTAGGTAGGTAATCGAGTTAAACTTGTTTTATACTTTCAATGTGTGTGCAAATTAAATTACATTATTTTGCATTATTTGCAGCAGCCTGGTGCCTGCTTTATTGCCTGCCTGGAGTGCCATGATGTACTCTCCCTTACTCTACCGAGCATTGTGTTAAGGTTGTCAGCTGCTGTTTTGCCTTAGCTTAGTTAGTATTTTATCATTGTAGTAAAACCATTGCATTGCCCTGGTTGTCGGCTTGTGTTTCAGATTGACCCAACTGGTTTATTGCTTCAATTTCTCCAATTTGTCATTTCCTTTTCATTTCAGTGGCGCTCGTAGCCGGCTTGTGGTGGAGGTTACACACACACGCTGTGTTCCCTTCACAGGCGTGATAAGGGCAATGGGACACTTTGAAGTGACACTTTTTGCAGCGAAACACTTGCAATTGACTATGGATTGCCATGGGCACATTCGGTGGGTAAGTTGGTTCACCCTGGAACACATCCTGAGATAAACTGCCTCTCCACAGCTGGCCTCCACCTTTGTGTCAGTGATTGCCAAAGTATTGTCATTTCTACATTTACAATCATAATTTGATTAATTTTTTAGATTCCTAACCATCTTTTACAGGCACTTCCAGTCAATTGGTTCATTGTCAATTATCAATAAATGATTTTGGAACCATGTCTGTCTTGCTTCAGTCACTGAACCTGTGTAGCCTTTGTATAACTGAGGTGTTGGTCAAGTGGGAAATAAAATGTGGGGGTGCAAGTCCTCAGGTGGCGTTGTCGGGTAGTTGGATTCTGGTGGCAATTGCTCCCCTTCGACATTCACGCCATGATATGAGGACTTGCACTTTTTTTAAGGCTATATATTATTTCTCACTTTAAAAACTCGTAAAGTCGGAGGGCACAATCTGGTAACTGAAGGGCAGAGGCAAAAAGAGGGCTCCTGCAACAGGTGCTTTAAATAAGCTAATTAGGGGGTTTGGTCAGGGACACACACGGCTACGCACACAACGTTAACGCTACGTTACTAGGCAACGCGGTGGACGTCCTCTGTGTAGCGTTAGCTAGCATGTTGTTCTCACCTGTCTGTACGAGTCTTGTGGGGGTCCTCAATATGCCCCAGGTTCAATTTCTCTGCTCCTTTATCGCCAATGCCAAATAAACCACCAGTCCACTCCGCCTCTCTGGTCCCAGTACAAACGGTCCACTTGGCATAACTGGTCCCGCTCCGCTCCTAAAAAATAAAATAAAGTAAGTTTTGAGCTGACTGGCAGTCACAACTGTATTATTGCAGTAACTAACGACAAAAAGGCCTAACAAACGTACCTCGCTGACGGTAGAAGTTTCTAAGCTAGTGTAGAAGTATCCACAACGCGCGGGTTAGCATTCTGTTTTTAGCCGGGACCGGCATGCACCTGTGTTGACGTCACTGGGCGTTCTCGCCAGGTGCTGCGGTAAATCGGTGCTTACCTGCGTAAATGTGTTGGCATGGTTTCCGTTTAGACCCGTGCGATACTAACTTCCGGTATTGAAAAAACACGTCATGCTCGTACCACATTTTTTTTCATGGAATATATAACTGCCCACTTAGCCACATAATAGTACTGCCTAAGCAGAAAATATATGTATATATTTATTCAGAAAATATATGTATGTTTTCTTGATATGCAAGTATTGAAATTTAATCTGATCCACTGATTAAAAAGCATGATATGGGATAGCACTCCACCTGCTGGTTGTCGAGGGAAACTACAATTTTATTAAAATCATTTTTGGACCGGTTGTTTAACCAGTCACCAGAAGGGGGCAGCAAAGTGCCCATGCTGTCTACTCTACCGGAAATAATGGAGACGAAGAAGTAGCATCACTCGACACACAACCACAACAGTTTCATCAAGCAGCTCTACTGTTGTCAACAGCGGGGAGACTATTTCAGCCGGGTAACTGTATGCTATTAGTTCACACGTTTGTAGACATGGCTGTTTGTACTTACAGTAATGTTGTAATTAAATGTGTCTGTCTGTTTTTTCTCAGTTGTCATGGAGCGATGCTTTAGGTAGGAATAGCACAGAAAAGCGCTTAACTTAGCTACTAGCTTTCCTCGTTTACCATATGCTTCAGTCAGCTTGTTTCGGTGGCTTAATATATGGCTGTGAGCATCTTTTTTACACATGGTCAAACAGTGAATCGTTGAGTTTAACGTGGTTTTAGCTCGCTGATTGTGCTGTGATGTATTTTGGCTAGGTCTCATGCCGAACTCCACTCAATAATTGAGCAATTTAAACGTTCCCCAGCTAAAAGCTAGCATGTCTTATATTATATACGACTTTTCTTAATCGTTATGAGCCTCGTTAGTAGCCTTCGTCTGACATTTGATACACAATTGGCTTTTATGTCGACAAAACTACTATTTAGTATGACCATCACTTCCTGAATGCGCGTTGCTCTATCTGGTGTGTCACAGGGGGTCATATAACCCCTATATCACTTGGAAGTGTCATGTCAGATTTGCTGTATATTATCCCGAATTGAAGCTTAAGCAAAGTGATGAGTCACGGCTGCTAAACGAGTTCGTGTTGCCTAACATTCGCCCATAGGCAGGAATTAATTGCAGTGACAGATTTTGTGTTTAAATCTGGCCTTTTCAAGGGCAGCCAAGTTTACGAAGCAGCACAAAGCCTTGATCTAATAGATCACTTGTGCTGCTTTGAATGCATGCCATGCCTCTGCCTTTAAACCAGGGATTTCTCAAAGTTGGAAGACATTCTCACACATGGTTTAAGGACAGCTGACTCATTTGCATGTACATTCTGACTGCATCTGTTTGTGTATGTTTGTAATTGTCCCATCCATCGTCCACTGGTTTATGAAGCCCAAAAGGAATGTGACTTTGTCAGATCCTTTTTTTTTTTAATTAATTCATAGCTACCTCTCATCTTTTCCTTCCTGACATGTCAGCAGGGATGGTTCTGCTCCTTGCTCCCCTCCTCCCACCCTCCCTTCTCCTCATCCCCCTCCCATTCCTCCCTCCTCTCCCCTGTCAGCCCTGACTGCTCCTCCCCAACAAGAGAGGCCGAGTTTTGCGGGAGCCATGGTGGATGTCAGTAAGTGGCCCCTGTTTTCTCTGCTGAGCACAGAGGAGCTGGCCACAGTCCGACAGACCTTGGTCTTTGGGAACTCTGCCAATGAAGCCATCTACATCACACATGCCAACGAGGTGATGGGTGTTTGTGAGGCACCAGTATAGCCTGCCTCTTTTTATATCTAAATTAAATCGCTTTAAAAAGTCCACCTCAGTTATAAAACATTATATTCACATTGCTTTCTCTGAATTTTCTGTTTTGGATGTTGTACATGCAGTTCTGAATCTTTTTATCTCTTGGGTGTTTGTGTTTTTTCCCAGGTATTTGTGTTTGGGTTAAACAGCAGCAGCTGCCTTGGCACAGGAGACAGTCTGAGCACCATTGTGCCAAAGAAACTGGACTTCCTGCGGGGGAAGAAGGTAGCCAGCCTGAGCTATGGAAGTGGGCCTCATGTCCTGTTGGCTACAGAGGGTAGGTACTTCCTTATGCTAGCTTTATACATATATTAGTCTGTAAATCATCATTGTATTGCTACTGTGGTATAAACCTCCCCTCTCTCTCTCTATCCAGATTTTGATTTTTGCCTCTTTGTGTTTTGTTGTGCTGTAGATGGACAGCTGTTTGCTTGGGGCCACAACAGTTACAGCCAGCTGGGGAATGGGACTACCAACCAGGGACTCTCCCCATGGCAGGTCAACATCAACGCGCAGAACAAGAAAGTGAGAGAAGTGGCGTGTGGCTCGCATCACTCCATGGCCCTCACTCAGGATGGAGAGGTACGCTTCCATCATCATTTAATTATATATATTTTCTAAATATATACTTTTCTTAAATTATTTATTTACAGCTTCATATGTCAATGATAACACAAATATATTGGAATAATTAAGTTATTTTGTGTTAAATGTAATCATTCTAGAGATTTGAATCCTGCAGGGGTTGAGATAAATGTTGTCATTACCATGTGAGTCAATAGCACAGTCGGACTTATCATTTAAGTAAATAGAGCAGGAAGAGCATATTTACATACACTAGCTTGTTTGTATTTCATGTTTAGTTTTAGATACGTCACTTGAAAACCGTGACGTAGCCACCTCCTGCTCTGCTGGTGTCAGACTAAGCAGCTTATTTCCAACTCCAAGGCATTAAACATAATTAGGCTGTGCGTGCGTGGGTGTGTGCGTGCTTTTGGAAAAAAAGGAAAAGGCTGTTACCATGTTCAATGTTACCAACTGTGCAATAGTGCATTTCACAGTGTTTTGCAAATATTATATGTAAATGATCTGGATTACCCACACAAAGCTCCATCTTACTGCCAAAACATAATAACTGTCAAAATGTGCCTTTCTTAATATTTGACTGTTGCCCCTCCCAGGTCTTTGCATGGGGTTATAATAACTGTGGCCAGATTGGTTCGGGCTCCACAGCCAACCAGCCGCACCCCAGGAAAGTCACCGGCTGCCTGCAGGGCAAGACGGCGGTCGGCATCACGTGTGGACAGACCTCCTCCATGGCTCTGATCGACAACGGAGAGGTGCCGTGACACTGTGTGACATCTGTAATGAAACCTGTAATCTGGACTGAATACGGTAACGTTTTTATGTGGATTCAGGTTTATGGCTGGGGCTACAACGGTAATGGACAGTTGGGTATCGGCAACAATGGGAACCAGCTGTCGCCTTGCCGCCTGTCTGCACTCCAGGGGCTGTGTATGCAACAGGTGAGACGACAGCACAATGCAATGCTCACTGGTGAGGTTGGTGTCTCTATACAGGACTCAAGTCGTCCCTGTTTTCCAGATTGTCTCAGGCTACAGCCACTGCCTGGCACTAACGGACGAAGGTTTGCTGTATGCCTGGGGAGCAAACACCTACGGTCAACTGGGGACGGGCAACAAGAGCAACCACCTCAGCCCCGTACTAATCATGGCTGACAAGGAGCGGTAGGGGAGAAGGAGGGGGCTCATTCCTTTTGTCTTTGGAGAATAGGCAGGGACAGTCTTCCCATCCTGTCAAGACTTCAACTTCCTGTTTCCTGTCCTCATTTCCTCCCCCTGTACCTTCCACTCCTGTTCTTAAGTGGCTGTCAGTAGAGTTCTCCCCCTTTCTTGTCGTGGCTTTAACACAGTAACATGCCGATCTGCTAACACGCCTCTCGTTTATCAGGATTGTCGAGGTCGCAGCATGCCATTCAACGCATACTTCAGCCGCCAAGACCCAAAGCGGGCAGGTACGTGTGCATTTAATCCTCTCTACGATGGTTCTGTGTGCGCTCTGTTGAAACGCGAGTGGACTGTCCTCCCAGGTGTATATGTGGGGTCATTGCCGGGGTCAATCCATCGTCATGCCACACCTCACACCCTTCACCACCACTGACGACGTCTTTGCCTGCTTCGCCACGCCCTCCGTCATGTGGAGGCTCATGTCAATGGGTGAGAGAGAGACCCAACCCTTTCTTTGGAGACGCCGTCAAATCTGCTGACGAAGCTTGATTGTCGTATTCCACTCTGTCGCAGAGCACGACGACTTCCTGACTGTTGCCGAGGCTCTGAGGAAAGAGTTCGACAACCCAGAAACGGCCGACCTTAAATTCAGCGTCGACGGCAAATGCATTCACGTTCACAAAGCCGTGCTGAAGATCAGGTGCGTGTGTCTCAAAGACCAAAGTAATCGCAGTCTGGCCTCAAAGCAATTCGTTTTTTTATACCCAGCCATGCGTACGGTTTAGATGAGTGTCTTTTGTTTTGGAGTAGGTGTGAACATTTCCGGTCCATGTTTCGCTCCCAATGGACGGAGGATCAGCAGGATGTGATCGAGATCGGCCAGTTCTCTTACCCCGTCTACAGATCCTTCCTGCAGTTCCTCTACACGGACACCGTCGACCTCCCGCCCGAGGACGCCATCGGTTAGCACGCACGCAGCCGCCAAATGCTATGGTTTCTCATTTGTGTGGGTTTCTATTTGTACCGTGACCCGTGTGTTTGTGTGTTTGGCTGCAGGCCTGCTGGACTTGGCCACCTCTTACTGCGAGAACCGCCTGAAACGTCTGTGTCAGCAGATCATCAAGAGGGGGATCACTGTAGAAAACGCCTTCACACTGCTGTCTGCCGCCATACGATATGACGCAGAGGTACAACACACACAATACTGGGTTGAAGCGTAATGGAGCCCTATCTCATATCGTCTTTTCTTTTTTTTTTTTTTTTTTTTTTTTTGGTTTTCTAGGACCTGGAGGTGTTTTGTTTTCGGTTTTGCGTTAATCATCTGACCCAGGTGACTCAGACGGGAGCCTTCTGGCAGGTGGATGGAGCGATGCTGAAGGAGTTTATCAGCAGAGCGAGCCGCTGCGGAGCCTTCAAGAACTGAGCGGCGCTCTCACCAAGGGGACACGGCTGAGCTCTGAGTCTTTGATATGACGATTTGCATAATATCACGGAGTAACACAAGCAGCATCATGTACAAGACGGACTGGAATTTAAAGCTGTGTAATCGAGTCGCTCGATGAAGTCACGGCGCCTTTTTCTTCCTGTCACACTTTGTATTCTTCACATGCTGTACTTTGTTTTCGTGGCCAGTGCTTACATGTTCTGACAGACGTCATACGGGAGACCAAATGTCTGGAGGGAATGAGAAACTAGGTCAAAGAACAGAGTCTGTGTCTTTGTTCGGGACCTGAAAGAGCTTCGATAACTGACCCGACACCGGCCAGGACACTCGTACCACTCTACTGAAACACGTGTATTAGCTGCTTTTCTGCACATTGTTTTTTTTTTTTTTTTACTCAAGTCTGTTGTATTTCATATGTTCTGGCATTATAAGAAACGGTTGCTTCTTCTTCGTATTCAGTAAACCTTTAATAGTTCAAATAGGTTAAAACATTGTGGAAGGGAATCTTAGAAAACTGAAGATGATATGTTGCACAAGCTTTATATTCCAGGAATACTCTCATGCTCTTCACTGGGACTTTATGACTCAAGCAATATGAACACTTTGGAATGCTCCGTAGAAATCAGTGAGATGTGTTTGTATTCTCTTAGAATGGGGTTTATGATGACCAAAGACTGCCTGGGTCCTAGTTTTTTACCTTCTGTTACATCACTGACTATTGTCGGAAAATAGTCATGGAAAAATGAATTTGTGTTACTTGCCAGGTCAGCTGGCTGCTTGATTGGTGAGATCAGTTTCTGTTTCCAATGTTAAGTTTCCATTTCTTGATGCACTAGGAAAAATTGAAAGAACCATCTCAGTTTGATCTGAGCTGGCTGGTAAGTAGGATCTCTTTTTCATTATTAGTCTTTTTGGATGGAAAACGGGTTTACAGGAGCAGGTTTACGGCTTTGTTTTACATGAAGAGCAAACTGGAGGATATGATTCTTTTGCTTACTGTATTGAGATTAAAGTGTATTTTTTATTGTACTTTGTTTAAGCAAGTTTATAAAAACTGCTGGTAATTTGCTTAAAGATTAACACTGCGACACTTGTTCTGCAGTAAAATATTGGGATTTGTATTACTTTTCATGCCGATATATAAATGACATTTATATATTTAGTTATGGAATTACATGTTTTCTGTGAAGAAAGAGATAACTCGAAACTCACTTAATAAATATTGAACATTTCATAACAACTACCTACAAGCTCATTAGCATATCCTATACATTAATTCAGAGAGAGGACTCAGCAGCACCCAGTCACGCAGATGTACAATGTGAAAATAAAAAATAAAATATTAATTTGGCTCTAGTGAGTAGACTTCAGATATTAATACATAATTATTCGTGGGGTAATACAAGCAGCAGCTCAATGTAATCATATTTCCTAACATAGTAGTGTGCTGCCATTTAGAGGAACAACTGGGTATTTAACTCCTCGCTCCCCCGCCCTCTTTGTTACGTCAGAGGTTGTTGCGGAACTAACCCGGAACTACGTTAAGCAACTGCTCATAATAGGAACGGGTTTAAGGCAAGTCCTTTTTTTAAACGCGCAGAATAACCTAAACGGATTACATTTAACTTTACTGAAGAGTAAGTCCAGCTGTCTAACGTTTTTCTGTCGACGTTTTGACTCATTGTAAAGCCTGTCGCTAGCTGCTAGCTTAGATTAGCTGGTTTATTTGTAGCTCGACGTTTCTATGCAATCATTAAAAAAGTAATATGAATATGTTATTTGAGACGAGAACCCGGATGTGCTGGTTTTAGTAATCATAATCGACTCAAAGTGCAGCCTTTTCTTACGCGAATAATACATTTGGTTTATTTATAGGGCTTTTATTTTGAAAGCGATAGCCGGAAATATGATTCACTTGCGGAGTGACACTGTAAACAAGGACATCATCAATACCGGTTGAACTCTTCTCACCCTGCTAGTTGCTCTTGTGGCATCGCAAGCAGGGGGACGCGGATTCTTTTATTTCGTGAACCGGCGGACTGATGGAAGGAAGCGGGGCTCGGAACCGAGCCGATCCGGGCCGGTCTATGCCGGGTCGAGATACAAGAGACAGCAGCACCCAGACTGACAGCAGACTACAAGGTGAGCCACATGGGAGCAAGAGTTCGTGTTGGGGTTGTTTTGCAGCACAGGTGTCTTTTAGAGAGTAATTATTATTCTGCATAACTCTTCACGGGACAGCCTTATCTTATCTAAGAATATTGATGGTAGCAATTGTTAATATTATGATGTGAGAAAAGTAAGTGACCTACATTCATTATTGTTGCTCCACTTTGTTAATGGGGTCACTGTGGAGATGCATTGTAGGTTTTATTATGCAGAACAAATGTCTATTTAAAAGCCATGCATGTTGAAGAAGGGGCGTGGATGTTCTCCTGTCTCTCCTCCAGGCCATGGCCCCAGGCTGTCCAAGGTAAACCTATTTACCTTGTTAAGTGTGTGGATGGAGCTGTTCCCACAGGAGCCGTCTGAAGAAGGCGACCACACTGAGGTTGGTGTGCGCAGAAATAAATCATAGAGAAGCCGGCACATTTAAGCACACAAGAACCAAACAAATGTGGTAACGCAGTCATGCTTTCTGCTGCGGTCCAGATCCGTGGGATGGGTCTGGTGGTGGTGCGGGACAGCAAGGTGGTGGGACTCCACTGTTCAGGGGCTGAACTCCACGCAGGACAGGCAGCCATCATCCAACATGGCGCCAACTTGGCCGACTGTCAGCTGTACTTCTCAAGGAGACCTTGCGCCACCTGCCTCAAGATGATTCATCAATGGTGAGGCGTGAGGGAGCGTGTTATGTTTTATTAATGAAGTGAAAACAAACACTCAATGCTGCTTTTCTCTTCTCAAAGCTGGGGTCAGTCAGATCTCCTTCTGGCCCGGAGACCCCGAGGTCAGCATGCTGAGGTCCACCTCCACCAACCATTCAGGCTCCCGCTCCCACAGTCCCCCCGACTACATCACGGAGGAGGCGGCGCTGGACGCCATGGCGACAGAGAAGCTCAAGTCCAACAGCCGCCCTCCCATCTGCGTGCTGCTGCAGCCGCTGGCGCCTGGCCTGGCGCAGTTTATTGACGAGACGTCCAGAGATTGTGATTTTATGGAGAGAGTGGCTGATGACGACCCGGAGCTGAATGCAAAGGAGCTCTTTAACAGGTTTGCACCTCAGTTCGTCGTTAAAAACAAGTGAGCTGCATGTGAATAAATACATTCTTCCTGCTTTCCAGAGAGCGGACAAGACACCTGAAGGATTTCTCCAGACGGCTCCTGGTCCGGACGCCCGGGCAGCACCGGGAGATCTTGACCCACATGGGACTGGAGAACTTCTGCGTGGAGCCGTACTTCTCCAACCTGAGACACAACATGAGGGAGCTGGTGGAGGTTCTGGCTGCGGTGGCTGCCGGGGTGCCGCAGCAACACTACGGCTTCTACAGGTCGGACAGTTTTCCAGTTCCTCGTGTGTTCGTCCACCGCCGTTATCTGTTGTTGATCGTGTTGTTTCCTGCGATCCAGGGAGCATCAATCCCCCGCGTCATCACCAGCTGAGTCCTCACCGCCTCCACAGCATGAGGGACTATCCCAAGAAGTGGCTCGCCATTGCATCATCCAAGCCAGGCTGCTGGCTTACAGAACAGGTCTGATTGGTGTTTGTCAGGGAAACAGTTCACTCGAGAGGGATTCTGCACACGTGCACACATATTCTGTTTGAAACGAGAACCTCCTACTTAGAAATCCAACGTTATCTAATCTAAAAGATGAGATCCAGAAAAGCTGGAGAACACGCTGAGAAACATATATCACTACCCTGTGAGGAGAAACTTCCAAGTCTTTAAAGGGTTGAAGCAACAGCTGCCTGCATGCCTGGAGGACATTTTCAAGTCCCAATCATTTCAAACTGCATTCCTTTGGCTGTGTCTCCAGTTCTTATATGCAAAAAACTGTCATTTCCATTCCAGATGACCCCAAAGTGGGCGTGGGCGCCGTCATCTGGGCCAAAGGAGCGTCGGTGAGCTTCTTCCCTTTGTGCACAATCACGTTGTTACCCGTAGTCTCGTGTTTTTTCGGGATAGTGTCAGCCTTCCGTCTCCTGCAACCGTGCTAAACTGAGATAATCCTTGCTGTCTTGTCCCAGGCTGGCAGCGACGGGACGGGGCATCTGTACCTGGTGGGTTGCGGGTACAACGCCTACCCAGCAGGCTCACAGTATGCAGAGTACCCCCAGATGGACACCAAGCAGGAGGAGCGACAGAGACGCAAATACAGATACATCGTGCACGCCGAGCAGAACGCCCTCACCTTCAGGTCCGAGCCGCCGCCGCCGGTCTGAACCCGCTCTTCTTCTGAGTCTGTGTTTGACACAAGTGTTTCCTCCTCATGCCTGCAGGACCCGACACATCAAGCCGGACGAGCCCACCATGCTGTTTGTGACCAAATGTCCCTGTGACGAGTGCGTCCCCCTGATCAGAGGAGCCGGCGTCACGCACATCTACACCACGGACCAGGACCGGGACAAGGACAAGGGGGACATTTCCTACCTGAGGTTCGGCAGCCTGAAGAACGTCGGCAAGTTCATCGTGAGTACAAGTCGGGTTGTTCGATGCCTTTTTGCTGCCGTCTACGAAAGAAGACAATGTGATGATTTTCTGTCTCCGTAGTGGCAGAGGAGCCCTCCAGCTTCCTCGGCGGCCTCCCCTCACCTCGCCAGTAAGTTCCACCTCGCCACCTTTTAGGCCTCCGGATGTGCCGGCGCTCGTTTGTAACGGCGGTGTCTTTTTCTCGCAGACGGTAACGTCGGGAAGCACAGCAGGCAGCCGGAGCAGGAGAGCTGGAGCAACAAGAAGCTGTGCACCAACAGATCCCTCCACATGCCGAATGTCAGCTGACCAGGGACGGACGGACGCACGGAATCATGTTTTTAGCTCTGGCGCCACAGATTTGACTGTTTATGGGAGATCAAATCTGTGCCTGAGCGTCATTTCATTTATTTGTTTTTTTCTTTGTGAAGTAACTGAGGTTGGTGTGTTCTGTTCCTCCTCTTAAATCCGCTGCTGCATGTTTTTTACCGCGCGGAGTGAGACCTGCCCGCTAAAACCGTACACCAGGCTGCTTCGCGCTCAGTGGCGGACGATTGGAGGACTACCTGTCCTTTTAAGGCTCGAATCGAAGACCTCAAATGGAGACTATCAAGAAGGGATGGATCAGAATACTGCAAAATAATATATACTGTATATTTAAAATAGTTATATGAATTGTGGTGTAATTTTATTGTTTTTTTATATAATAGGTGAATGGTTATTTTAAATGGTGTAATGGTTGAAGGTACCCGACACTCCTGCTGCATCTCTTCCCACATTTTTACTCAAGGTTGCTGCTGTGACAATATTTCACCCATGATTATGTCATTATATTACAGCTGTATTAATATACAAAGTCACTTCAAAAAGGATGAGTTGATTACAAAGCTTTACTCTGGTGTCATGTCTGTCATTTATCAATTCAGTGGTTTAATAAAAAACCTACTTCACTCTATGCGCTTGTACGTTTCTGTAACTGAGATCCAAATCATCCAAGAACAACGTGTTAAAAGATGCTTTTAAGGAGATAAAACATAAAAACATGCACGTTAAGTGATTTCTTTGTCGTGCAAGTTGCCTGTAAACACACAGAGACACACAACGGCATGCATTCCCATCGTTTTATTTGTGGTGAACGTGGTACAATGGCATCAACGTGGGAAACAAGGTGGCTGCTTTCAGAGAGAGAGGACAGAAAGTTGCTCGTCGTTTCAGTTGGGAGAAGGAAAGAAAGGGGGAAAAAGTAGTCGAGTTTGACTCAAGTGTGATGCAAAGCCGCTTGGTCTACTTTTGCATCGCGTGTTTATATTCTCACATAGAATGATATGTCACAGCTTATAGCATCAAAACAAATGACTGTTTCCATTTTTATTTAGTCGAAAAGAAAAAGAGTTTACACTACGGCCTTTCTGATTGACGGCTTCCTAATTAAAGAGATTTAAACACAGGACCTGCACCAAGTGCTAATGCCATTTATAGTCAATGGGAACATGATTGTTTGTTTTTTTTCCAAGTCAAATAAAAAAACAGCACTTTAAATGTAGCATTTTAACCTCATGATTTTTGCACATTTTATGGTTCTTTCATATGGATTCTTTTCACAGTCACATTTCTCAGTTACACGACGACAACCGAGGCGGCAAGGACGTTTAAAATGTTCAAATATAGCGAGTTAAGAGGTTCACTGCTCAATCGCAACGAATATGTTCTACCCAGAGCCTATTTTCATAAAAATAATAATTAAGCTCCCCCTAGAAATATAGTGAAAGTACAAAAAAAGAAGTGGAAAAATCTACCAAACCAAAAACAAAAGAGAAAAAAAAGGCACCTCTGAATCTCCTCGCCCCGCTTCGTTTACCAACATCGATCCAAATCAGAGAAAACACACACTTTGTTACAGTCGAGAGAAGGTTATTCCTGTTAATGTTCAATGTTCTCACAACAGCACTCGCCCCGCTGGACAAAAGCAGAAACTGTACATGACAAGAAATTTAACTATATATATTTATATTTATAAAATAAAAAAAAAAGACCCGCGAGCAGTGTGAAAACAGAAAAATCATATTATTATTTTTTTTTATCATACAGAAAGTGCTATCAGCCACCAGCAAAGAGAACCAGTGATCAAAATGATTGAAGCTGTGCTGATAGCAGTTCAATTAAGAAGGCCCTTCATTTCAAACATTTAAAATATTTTGGTCAACGGTGACTGAAAGCAGCTCCCTCCTCCCTCCGCCTCACTAGTGCTGCATGTTAGCCATCTTGGAAAGCTGTTATCATAGACGAATCAATCCGTTAAATATTGAAGCCCGATGGTGCTTTTTAGTTTTAGCGGGAGAAAACTTGGCTTTGGCAGCGAAGCGAACGTTTGGTGAGCTGAAGGCAACGGAGGTTGGCGGTTGCCGTTTGGCGAACAAAGCTTTCAGCAATAACACGTTGAACCCGGGGTAAAACACGCGGAAAAAGCAGGAATTCTTCATTCAGGGTTTTTTTTTTGCAGCTACTTCATCAGAAAATCAACTCGCGTCACGACCACGTGGCGTTTTTTTTATTATTTATAACCGCTGGTTCTCCCAGCAGAGCTAACCGGCTCCTCCAACACCACGAGCTGTGGCACTACATGCTACCCTATGAGGAAAAAAAAAAATTTCAAGATGGAAAAAAAAATGTACAAAAGAAAGATCAGTGATTGAGAACTACTGTTGCACAAGTTTTAAATGAGCCAACGAAGAGAAATAAAGACAAATAACGTCTCTGAAGTAGAAGAACCGTTATCGTTGATGTGTTTTCTTTCTACTGGATGTCTCCCCATTCATAAAAAGTTGGGCTAGAAGGCGGGGGCTTCTCTAGGAGGCCGGTTTCTTCAGATCCCGGATCTGTTTGATTAGGTAGGTCTTCTCGTCGTTGAACTGCTCGTCGTCTGTGCGATCCTTCTGGAAGTTGCTCAGGAAGTCGATTAGTTTGGTCTGGTTCTTGAGCAGGATGTCGACGATGGGCTGCGTCTTGTTGGGGTTCGCCACAAAAACCTGAGACGTAAAAAAAAAAAACATTTTAACATCACATATATATATATATGAAGAGGGGATTTAGCTTCTGGATCTATTTCTGTCACCTTGAAGACGTGGAAGGCCTCAAACTGGATGTTGGGGCTCTTGTCTCGTAGCAGATTCATCATCAGCTTGAGATGCTCCGGCTTGCTGATGTAGCGCGTCATCACCGTGAAGTTATGTCTGTCCAGCAGCAGCTCGCCCAGGAGCTGGGGGAGAGAGAGGGGCCGATGTATCGGTGCGGTCGTACAGAATCACTCTACGGATCAATATGCGGGTCAAGGGTCAAACCTTTAGAGACTGCCTCTTGGTGACGTAGTTCTCAGAGTGCAGCAGCTTCTCGTAGTCCGTGAACACCTGCAATTACATGAGAAAACACGTTATGATTATTAACTGATGGAATATGAGACTTTGTGCATTTTGACCTTTGGATTTGACCTCACAGACCGTTTGAATGCCTCTCTTTATCGTGTTTTTGTGTCTCTTACTCTGGACTCGACTAAATTAACCTGGCGGGGCCCCCTAAATCGAATCAAAGCCGTGCACACGGAGCCACTAGCACGTCTCCTCGTGGAGACATCCGTCAACACACAGCGTCCGGGTAAAAAGGCTGTTCTGTGTGGGCTTCCTTCCAGCCTGAGACCCATGGGGGTCCTACGTATGAAAGGGGCCACTCTGCCCGGAGAGCAAAAACCATCAGCATAGAGCAGAGCTTTGTATCAACACACGTTGGGACGGCTTTCCTGGAACTTTATCAGTCAAAACTGTATTTCCTACCGTGAAAACATGACTGAGCCATTGAGCAGCGACTGATGTCAAGAGAACGTTCCACCTGGATGCAAATAACAAGGCTTCCAACTCACAGCATCGTAGTTCTGCTCCAGGTATTCAGCCACGAGCACTTTATGTCTTGTCAGGAGATCCTGTGAATAAAGAGGGAAAGATAGAATATCAGATATCAGAGCTAAAGATTAAGAAATGGTTGTTTCTGTCCAGTAAAGCCGGTAAAACACTGGGAAACCACATCACTGTACTTGAGTTTGCAGTTGGGGGCTGGAACAGGAAGAGCGGAGGTACCTTGAAGGTGGCGAAGGCGTCGGAGGCGATGTCGAAGGTGGACATCTCCACGTAGTTGAAGAAACTGTGGAAGCGGTCGGACTGGAGGACGATCTTGGCGAGGGGCTCGTGGCGGATGCACTCCCTCAGCATGATCCCGCAGTTCAACGCCACCTGGGGCGTCTCGTACCTTCAAAACACAGGCGGAGGAAGTCGTGTCACCTCTTTGAAGCCGCGTGTGTGTGTGTGTGTGTGTGTGTGTGTGTGTCTCACCCTTTCAGCAGTATAAAGAGGACCTCCTGGTGGGAACCAAAATATTCGACAGTGGGGCTCCTCGTACCGATCTGCCTCCTCAGGATGTTGTTGAAGATCTGACACACGTCCTTCTTCCCCTGGAAACACACACACACACTTAAAATGAGACACATCGTGACTCCTTCCTCCCCTCCATGATGCCGAGACTCGTCTCTCCTTACCTCGAAGTCTATGACCTGCAGGTTTTCTACCAGAGAGAGCAGCAGGCCGCTGTTGTACAGCTCCTGGGCCAGCTGGGCCACCGTCTCCGTGTGGGGCTCCTTGTCGTTGCTGCCGTACAGAATCTCCTTCATGGACACCAAACACTTGGACACCTCCTCAGACGCCTGGAGAACAGAGAGGGGGGGTGTTAGGAAAGATGGAAAGCATCTCTGTGTATTGTTTGAGTTTGGGAGAAATCTGAAAACGACTTGAGCCTGAGCTCGGCTTGTGTGGCTGATTCTACGTGTGTGTGTGTGTGTGTGTGTGTGTGTGACTGTAAACGGTTTTGACAGTGAAGTGTCAGGAGATGACAGGCCCAGGCTGTTCCAGGGTGCATTTTCACAGAGGGCTGTCACCCTCAGGCCCCAGGCCACTCACACACACACACACACACACACACACACACACACACACACACACACACACAAAAAAACACACACACACACACTCCCTCTCTACCTTGTCTGTCTTCTTGTCCTGTTTGACCAGGATGGCCAGGTTTTCCTTCAGGGTCCGAACGATGTCCGCCGGACTCTTGTGGGATTTACCAAACAGCGGCATGATGGACACACACTCGCCTTAGGGACCTGGACAACACACACACACACACACACACACACACACAGACACAGACACACACACACACACACACACACACACAGGTCAGTGACAGTCAGTTCATGACAGACTCTGCTTCTCAACGTTTCTGTGACATTTAGGAGCCTGCCAGATTTTGGATATCTTTGTCTAAATGCCGTAAAAAGGAAATTGGCAAATATAAAATCTAAATGATCAGGCTCCAGGAACCCAACCAGGTCCATGAAAACCATTAAAAGCGTTTTTCGTGTGTGCGTTCATTCCTCTCGCACCCCAGAGACACATTCCGATGTCGTCTCTCGTCCACGCGAGCGACGACTGCAGCCCGTTTGACACAATGTTGAGGTGATGAGTCAGGACGTAATACTGCGACTGCAATCTGCCCAAAAAATGTGTCAAAACCAACACAAAACGATGTAAATCCGGTAATGCAGGTGGTTTAAGTTGCATTGACTGTATATGATGGGAGTTGTTGCTTTATTTCATAATATCGGAGCAGGCCTCGGGTTGTATTTTGCCCTGGTGCTGTCAGAAGGTCAACGGCTGTTTGGGGCTCAACAGCGAGGGCGTAGCCAGTAGACGGAGGTTCCTCTGCTGCAGCCGCACATCACACTGCTACACCAACCAGCTCCATGACGGATCAGGGTCTTTCCACTCTTTTATTATGCTGTAAATGTTATTTCATACACGGAGATGATTTAAAAATGTATTAAAAAGCATTGTTCCTCCCTAAATGAGAAGGGGTCTGAAAACTGACACGTCATGCAAGACATAAATGACAGAAAATGCCATCGGACTGCAAGCAGGGAGAGAATGTTGTCATGTCATGAAAACCAAGAGGGAGGATTTAAAAAGGCAGCAGCCGCCTTCAATCCACAGTCCTGGCCAGGTCAGGCAGCAGGCGGAGAACTTGTGACTGCTAATCCTCATCTGGGAATGTAAAAAGGGCTTAACTCTGCCTCTTTACTTGCCTATTTACTCTGCCTCTTAAACTCTAACTCACACCTTCATTCCTCTGCTGCCATTCCTTCCTTCCGTCCACCTCGGCTATACGCACCGACAGCTGGATTTCAAAATACCGGCAATGCCAAGAAAGTCCCCCTCTGTGTGAGAGCTACGCCTGAATACCGAAGGACCAGATCTGCTTGTATAGCGTGGCGGAGTCGGTCTCCAGCAGCACAAGACCAGAGGTTTGACAAATCAAATCAGGTGGAACAACAAGCCTCGCAAAGTCGGGGAAACACACACAAAAAGACCTTTTCCAAGCTGCTAAGTGCACAAATACCACCAGGGAGAAGCATCTTTAAACGGAAAAGACTCAAATCCCTTTAGTCCCTTTAATACGATGCATTCACTGGCAATAATTCACTTTAGCATCGTATTACGTCATGGCAACACGGCATCAGCCAAGTCAATATTTGTCAAAGGATAAGGGAGCAATGAGGAAGTTGTTATCGACCAACTCCCCTGCTTTATTATCCAATCATTTCGTAAACTATTATATAACATTATGGTCTATAATAATGTGATATTTCCACCGTGTCATCTGCAGCTGTAACGACACGTTTCTGATTTTTAAAAGAAAAATTAAAAGGGCCCATTTATGCATCTAATATGTCTATGAATCCTGTAATCCTGTATTCTGTCTGGAACCAAAAGAAGCAGTAATTCCTACATTTTAGTTATGTAAAATAATAACTTAAGTACCCATTCAAATATTTGACAATTATCTTTTTATGTTGGTTGTATAACACATTCACCAAGTAATTGTTTTGCACAGATACAAAACTCCACCATATCCTAAATTAAATGACCAATGTGCCTGGTCTTGTGACACATCAATCTAACTCTGATGACTAATCAAAGTTGTTCCAGCGGAGCAGGATAGTTATCCGTCACACCCTCTTGTCGGTCTGCCACCACAAGTACTAAACACAACTTTTCACAGCTCGTGCTGCAACCTTCACATCGGCCTGTAGAGGGAGTTTACCTTCTACACACTTACTGGCGTCAGTATAAAATATTAAAAAAAATATTTAAGTTATAAATCCTTAGTCTGGCTGCTGGCACGCTGTTGAAACATTTTGAAGCGTTCGGGAACGCTTGTAAATCTGTAACAAGGCGTTAAACAACGTGTCGCCTTTCAATACAAGAAGAAAGATGGCAGCTTTTAATTTGACAGCACTTCCTCTCGGCCGCCTTGGAATGCAGATGCATCCATTCATGATGATGCAACTGGAATTTAGGTATGCATGGAGGAACCCGTTCAACTTAAATGACATCAAAAACAGGTGGCATTAAACGAGGCGGTGTTTCTCACGAGGGGGAAAGAGCTGCAACGCTTTGAGCTTTTCTTCAAACAAAGTGAAGACCTGCAGATTGACTGCAAAAGAGGCGTTTCTCTTCACAAGGGCACCGGCCTCTCCGAGGCAACCGAGGGAGAAACGCCAAAAAAAAAAGAGGACAAACATTGGCTCAAGTCCTTCCCTGAGATTGATAACGATGTGAGCACATCCTTCCCTTGAACGGGGAAACAAAAGGACTTTCGTGACTGCGACACACGTCCCTGATCCCTGAAAGTATACAGAAACAAGACAGATTGAGTTACAGCACCCACCTGCATGTCCAACTGTTTTGGTAAACAGGCTGAGGACGAAGTTTGTATGTCACAAGCCGACGGGGGAGAGGTCTAAAATATCTACCGCTGTCATACACGATCAGCTTATTATCATGTAGAGCTTCGACAATACACAGCACATTCAGGTCCTACAGCAGCAGCAGACTGACGGACCTCGTTTTACCTGTCCAAGCACGCTGTCTGCTGCTGCAGTTGTGTGCCAAGTCAATAAGCGTTAGTATTCTGAACCAGTGACGGACAGGCCGATCCCAGCAGGGCATGAAAGCCTGTATTATGATTCGGGTCTGTCTGCACGTCAACAAAAGTGGAGTTTCAAACTCTATCAAAACAAATGGGTTATTGGACAACTCACTTCAAGATCCATACAAGATCCAAAATAAATGTTGTCTTCTCAAAGACACTGAAACACCTAGAATGAATGCAAAATACATAATATTTAGCATGGAGTCTCTAATCCAAAAGCTAAAAAAAACATCAGTCTTATCCTGACTGGCTTTAGAAATATGTATTGGGGATGCTGCATCATATGGCTGGGAAACATTACTCAGCACAAAACTGTTCAGTCAATATTGATCAACCTTTCAATTCGATCTTCAATTAATAAATTATTTAATCTACAAAATGTAGGTGACATGTGTAGGTTAACATGATAAATATCTCAAACTAATTGATTGTCCAATTAACTTCCTGAAGCTCAACTAGTAGATTCATTAACTAATAGTTTAAGCAGTAGATACTTGCTGTTAAACAGGTTTTATTATGAAATGCGTGACCGGAAGCTGCATTGTTTTCATTCTCGTTAGCATGACGCTAGTCGTCTAAAGTAACATAGCAAGATGGGGGGGGAAATAACCAACGCTGAAATAACACTTTATTCGCGCTGCTGAAGAATTAAACAACGACTGTGTTTAGAAGAATAAGAGCTTAACGCGTAAGCGGCAGTAAATAGCACGTAAGGCCGCATAAACAGTCCCAGACAATGTGATTTAACGAGGCTACACCCCTCTCGCCTCCAGCTAAACTCCCTTTTTTTTTTTTTTTGTTTGACAGATTCACAAAGCTGATCACCTCTGCCCGCGTTATTACGAAAACGACTGCTACTAAAGGCCATCAGAGGGTGTCACTTCCCCAACACAGCACACATTTCGACCCTAAACTCAAGTTACAGCGGCTGTCAAGGGCAGTGATATCTCTCCGCTGCGATAACTGGAAGCTATCGCTCCTCGACAGCGCCAGCTAGGAACGATACCTACCAGCGGGAAGATGTTTGGTGGGGCGTCTGTAAAATGTCTCGACCGCTTTCCGTCCCGGTTCGCAGCGCAGCCGAGCCTCCCAGATAAGGCTTCTGTAGTCACGCCACGGCTGTCCGGCAGCAGGGAAGTCCGCTAACAATGCGTGCGACACAATTTAAAATGTGTGGAATCTGTTAAGAAGCCAGTGCGGAATTCCATCTGGTCACTTTCCAGTCGTCCGTCGAGCTAGCAGGAACAACGTTTGACGACTTCCGGCGTGAACCTTCAGAATAAAACCAGCTTGACCCGTCGTCTGCGTGAGTGAATGATGGAGGAAGGGGACGCGAGGTTAAAAATAAAACAGAAACAACTATTAATAATCTAAATAGTGCGTATATTCATGAATTAAATCGAGATATTCGCAATGTATACAATATTACACTGTCGCACAGACAACCTTGCTTTATAGAGAAAAACGCGTCACTTCCTGTAGTCTGGCTCCCGCATGCCAACTTGATAAATCTGTATCTTTCCAATCGCTGCCGAGTCTCGTTCACTTCCACTTACGTCAAGTCCTTCTTCCCACCTCGACTGAGATATTACTATAATATACGACATCGTTATATATGTATGATCTATTTATGATTCAAATTATCTTGAGAGTGTAATTTACTTTTTTTTCCACCGCTGAACGGGGAAAATAAAAGGAGAAAATAGACCAAAGGTTGGATGGCGTACATATTGGAACGCACCCCAGGACAAATCATGACAGGCTAAACCGGAAAAAGCCCATTGGAGGTGAGATACCACGTGGTTGAAATTACACGCCCGGATCAAAATACATGATTCATAACATTGGCAATGTATCATGTGTCTATTTAATTGATTAACTAATTTTTAAAAAGTGTATTCCATATTTTTACACATTTTTATGACAAAATAATTAAATAAAATTGCTTTTCACATAAAAAAAAGGCAAAATCCCATAGAGTAAACCATCTCAGACTTTATTAAAGCTGCTTTTAATTTTTACATACGATTCAGAATTACATATTTACAAATATACACGGATATGTCTCGT
Source organism: Chelidonichthys spinosus (assembly GCA_029853015.1). NCBI lineage: Eukaryota > Metazoa > Chordata > Actinopteri > Perciformes > Triglidae > Chelidonichthys > Chelidonichthys spinosus. Next base: position 4,257,414 of record CM056844.1, read on the forward strand.
CATAATATATTCATATCAACACCGTACTCGATAGATACAATAGGAAAATAAAGACAGTGGTTGCTGCAATGTGCTGCATAAAAAGAACACAAGAAAATATATAACCAATCTCATTTCTCCAGCCTCCGAGTCCAAAAAAAAAGTTGAAATTATTCAATAAATGTATTTATTGATCACGATAGAACACTGACAAGTTTAGCGCCTGTGTCAGCTGTCAAGGAGGCCAGAAAAAGAAAAAACTCTCACAAAATACAAGAGTGCCTGGTTAAAAAATAGTTGCCTTGTTCTGGGGGCTTTGACATGAGAGGTTTGGGAAGAACATGCCACAAAGAGAGCGATGACATCACAATAAAACCAAATAAAAACATGATCCTCTTCACAATGTACATGCTCCGGAGGAAAACGACGTGAGGTAATAGAGGAGACATCTGTACAAGTGCAACATACATGTCTCGGTCTGACACGGACCGACACATAATGCCAGCCACAGTTTACTCTCCGGTTTAGCTCGCTACTTTGACACAGAAAGGCCTGTGAGCTCCTTCTTTTCTTTGTTTTTCCTGGAGAAGAATCCCTCCTTTCACAGGGAGGACACGCGTGTTGGGATTTGAGCATCGAAGTGTGTCTTTTTAAGGGCCGAATTAAAAAAATAAATACAACAGGAGATGACAGTGTGCCTTGTGGATACAGTAGAAATCTCTGAGGGGTATAAAAACAGGTTAACCCTTGCAAAACAAGGTAATAAAAGGTGTCATTCAGAATAGCGTCCTTGTGTTTGTGCATGTGACAGCAGCTGGTTGTCTGAGATGTGCTTCCAACATCCCCTTTTATCGTAACACTGGATTCACATGTATAATGTTTCTGTGAAACTGGGATCCAGCAGCTAAAAATGCATTATGGGACCTCGTGTGCAACTTTGACGGTGACATTTCGTCGACACGACCAGGTGTGTAGGTGCAACTCCTCGGGCTCCCTGAGAGGTAAATCCAGAGCAGTTCAGAGGTCAGTTAGACAATCAATCTCGGTAGAAAAGAAAAAAAAGAGTGTGTGTCAGTGATTTGTAACGTCTGACCACCAGGTGGTGCTGTTGGCGACATTCCTAGTCAACACAAAACCAGGGTACGGGACTTATAATGGGAGGAATACAGCATTCTTGAATGGGGGCAAATTAAAAAGTGCTTTGACCCATCAGAGACTCCACAGGGATTTTAACACTTCATCCTGAGGGCGTCCGACCTGCTCAGAGACCCTCCAAGATGCACTCATGTTTGTCTTGTCGCAGCCAGCTGCCAGCTTTCACAGTGTACGAGTGATGCCTCGACACTCGCCATGTGAAATACCAGCCCGACAGCATCCATACATGTGACACTTGTCCACTTTATTGCTACATAATAAGGACATTTAGCTGTTTCTCTGTAGAGTACAGATGGTGTGATTTTTAAAGAAGGCCTGATTTTTCGTTACCAACATGTAGATAACTTTGAATCTAAAATTAATTTTAATACTGCTTGAGTGGGAGGCTGTAAATACGCAGAGAAAGCACAAACCCTGGACACTTTGATTTTACGTTGAATCGCCCCAAAAAACTGCGACTTTGATGGTCTGATGACGGTTGAGGGGTGAAGCCGGGACAGCAGGGTCAGGGTTTGATGTCGGAGAAGCTGGTGTAGGTCTCGCTGCAGCTGGAAGACGTGCTGAGGTTCCCAGAGACGCTGCCATCTGCAGGACAAACGCACAGATGCGGGCGGTGAGGAAACAGGAAGATGACGACCACTGAGGGGCGTCTACAGAGCCACTAAGGGATTAATACCTGAGCTGCTGAGCGACTGGGACGACTTGGACTCTGAGATGAGGCTGAGGAGGTTTGCTGCTGCCACCCAGCCCTCCTTACTGCTGCGGAGGTTCTTCACGAACCTGAGGATCAAACAAGCGGCGACTTTAACAAACTCAGCATGACTTTGAATTTGGATTCTTGTTAACTGCAGGACACAAGAAGTTTACCACTGTCCCTCCTCTCCTTCTCGGATTAGCTGGACCATGTCTCCACTCTTGACAGACAGCTCCTGAGGTCCCGCCTTCTCGCAGTCCGCTACCACCGTATACTTCCCCGGAGCCTGAACGGGTCAAATGTCACCGAAGGTAGTCAGTCAGGGGTGGCGAACACGAGCCGACAAAAGGGAGGAACAAAAAGTATTCGGGCCTTTAGCTCACCAGCTTCCTTACGACTTCGTCCTCGGTGTCAGAGTTCATGGGGTCCTCGCCGCTGGAGTACCCATCATTCTCTTCGGAGGCGTCCACCGACAGAGACGCCTTGTTCCAGCCTGGAGGTGAGGAGACATTTGGAACAATGACACACTCCACGTGGCGTTCAAATGCTTCCCCGCTCACTCATTAGAGGACTCAAGATGTGCAGACAAAGTGATTTGAGATGTTTTCAAAAAAATCAACATATTCCCATGCACACTCGAAAGGTCAAAGGTCAAAGGAAACATCTCCTGCAGAAGATCAACGGAGACGGTGGACAGATGCCAGTAAAACACACACCGAAGTAAAATCAAGGATCACCGTCAAAGAACAGGAATCACACAGATCCATGTGAAGGCTGCTCTGAGTTAATAATCCTCATTAACCCAAAACACCCACTCATGGAAGAGAAAATGATTGATAGGCCCCTTGTAAAGAACGGTGTCATTTAGCCTTGAGGTGAGACTTCAAATCTTATCTTTTGCAAGTCCAAAGAGTAGAAAATAGCTCTCAGGTCATTTCAAACTCACCTCAAAATGCAAATCAAGACTCAATACAAGGCTACATGACGGGGAAAGTGGATATTTCACGACACTTTACCTCACAGTCAAGCGTGAGCACCACAAACCGAGGCAAACACCCACAGAGGCAGATCCTCAGAGCGGCTCTGTACCTCGCCGCTTGTTCTGTAACAGACTAGAGGTGCTCATCCATCTGACTCTGCTCAGAGGCACATGGGTAGCTGGCTCTATGGGTGGGGGAGAGACAGCCAGCGAGTCACTGAGACAGCTAGTCCTGTAGTCGTCAGACAGCTGGGGCCAAACCACTGCTCCCAGACATACACAGGGACTATTTCCTCTGATATGATTAGTGAAGGTTAGTAAATCATTCATCCACTGACATTTGTTCACTAATTGGGAAAATAAACTTTGTTTGAATGAGCAGTGGCTGGTTAGCTTAGCTTAGCATAAAGACTGGAATCAGGGGGAAACAGCTAGCCTGTCTCTTTTCATAGGTAACAAAAGCGAGGCTAGCTGTTCCCTTCTGATTCCAGTCTTTATGCTAAGCTAAGCTAACTCTCAAATAAGAACATTTCCCAAAATGTTGAATTATTCCTTTGAAGAAAGAAAAAAAAAGCACAAGAATCATAATTCAGTGATGATAATGATGGCGAGGACCTGTGAAAAAATGTGATCATGCACATGTATATACAGTATGTGTCATCACAGAGCATCTGCAGGTTTCAAAACGCCACAACAGACTAACAATGCATGCTTCAGGGCACTTAGATAATTACTAATACTAAGACTTGGACCTGCAGATGGCCTGAGTGAGCACAACACGCATGTACGATACAATATATATGGAGATGAGAACGCTTCAATGGTGAGGGGATGGGAGGATGAATGACCCCCTCCACTGTTATTGTAAGTCAGTATACCTTTGAACCCAAACGGTGTGGGGTCACTCTTGACCAAGTGGCGTTTGGTGCCATGCTCGGGGTTCAGGGCCGAGCCTGGCCACACAAAGAAACATCGTCAAGAGAGGGAAGAAGAAGAAGAAGAAGAAGAAGAAGAAGAAGAAGAAGAAGAAGAAGAAGAAGAAGAGAGAGAAAAGTGAGAAAGATATTTCATTTATTTGGCATCAGCCAAAAAAACACATTGCTTCCTGTGTGAACTGCAGCAGTGGCAATGTTAGATTTGTACCACCAGGGGGCAGCGTGTCTACAGAATAAATACTTATACAGGGGGGCATTAATAATGAATATATAATTAAAACCACAGCACTGCACCGTATTGAATATTAAACTGATAATAATCATAGTGGCCGTTGAGAAAACACTGTCCTTGTTTATTTAGTTTAAGGATGCCCTTTAATTTAAATTGAATTTGTTACGCTAACATTACCTTTCGGACTCTTGAGATTGCTGAAGCCCTGCAAAGTAAAACGCTTTTTAGCCACCGAAGACCTGTCAGTGGTCGGACTGGTCACCGGTTCATCTGGAAACGATGGTTTGAAAAGGAAGGAAAAAGAGATGTAGCCCCAGTAAAGAAAAACAAAGAGGGACAGAGACAGTGGGAGGAAGCACGATGATGAAGAGAGGGAGATCAGAGAGTTATCACGGGGGCCGACGAATACATGTTATGTCCGTGTGGTATTTCTCAAACATTCACCTTTGTGTTTCGGGGATGAAGACGAGTCTGACGCGCTGATCGTCTCCGCCCTCTTCTCCTCTTGCTTCTTCTGGTTTTTCTGCCCGCTGCTACGAAAGGGACTGAAGGGACGAGGAAGAGAACGTCACAGGAGATAAAAATGCACCTGAGCCTCATGCGTGTGCTGTTACATAAGGCTCTGCGCCAACCTGAGGGAGATGGAGCTGCTGTTGCTGGTGGGACTCGGGAAAACGGAGTCGGAGCTCTTCTGCTGGCTGGCATCTGAAACGGGAACTGCAGTTGAAAGCGGGTACGTTGTCGCTAAAAAGACCAAGAAGAAGAAATGCAAACGAGCTCGTGAGGCTCTCACTGTTCACCTCTGCAGGCTTTGAGCTGTTGGGTCAGAACTTTGCGGATCTCGTTCACCCACGAGGTTTTAATCTCCGGCGTCGGCGCCTGGATGAGACAAATGATGACATGCAGCATTAGCAGTGATCCTCTTCATCTGTGGAAAGCCGCGGGGGCCGAGTGAGCTCACCTGCACTATGAAGACTTCGTCTCTGGAGTTGCACCAGATCTCAAACTTCTTGTTGTCTCCTTTGGCGCTCTCGGTGATGCCCACGGCGCTCATCTGAGAGGAGACAGTAAGGCACAGTCAGTGAACCCTCCCCCACAGCCGGAGGCTCAAATGTGGCCGACGCGAGGGGAGCTTACACTGAGGGAGTGTTTGAAGCTGTAGGACGGCGCTTTCTCGTAGCCCTCGCCGTTCTCCTCCCTCCTCTTACAGAAGAGCAGCGCCTTCTGGTGCAGGAACAGGTGCCTCTGCATGGGCTTGAACCGGGCCAGGTCCTTGACCTTGGCGTGACCTTTTTTATGCTCCGTCCACACGCTGAAGGAGCCCTGCATCATCAGGCGACCCAGCTCCGACAGGTTACCCTGACAACGGGGAAAGAAGACACAAAGAGATTTGGCACAAGCCAACCAGCTGGACGACGGCGTGCCTGTCACGAGTCCTTCGCTCTCTGACCTCGTATCCCGTGATGGCGATGAGGTGCATGGAGTCGTTCACAGCCTTCAAGATCCCCAGGATGGAGGAGAGCGCCTCCTGCAGGTCATCACAGCCGTCACAGCCCTTACTGTACTTCAACAGCTCCTGCAAACGTGCAAGAAAGCAAGTGGAGAATACAGTCTGAAATCACATTCACCATTTCTACAGCACAGCGACAGCTCACCTTCAGCAGCAGCTGGTACTTGGTAATTCTCTGGACAGGTTTAAGGAGGTAGGAGTCCAAACCAAGTTTATGTTCCAGCTTCTTCTGGCACTCCTGTTTTGTAAAACACACATTTTTTTTAATTAAATATCATTCTTGTACGCCACGTAAGTAGGAAGGTGGGAGGTGAAAAGGCAACCTGGAAGAAGGCACAGTCGGAGCACTGTCTCCACAAGCTCTCAGAGCGAGGTTTGTTCTGGCAGTACGCCTCGTAGATCTGCAGGTCCTTCATCTACGGAGAGAAATCAACATCATTAGAAGTTCATGAGAAGTTGTTGACTTGAAATCCAGACGGCAGAGCAGGAAGTAAGGGCTTACCCTCTCTAAAAAGCAGCGGCCCACTAGTTCTGGGCAGTCGTGTGTACGCTTCCAGCTCCTTTAGAAACGTCCTGGAGGCAAACAACGTCTGTGTGGTAAGCACGGTTAGCTTAGCTTAGCATAAAGCCTGGAAACGGCGGGGGAAGACACAGTACCTCTTATGAAACTGGTAGATTTCGGACATGTTGCCAAACAGGACGAGCCTCTTGCTCAGCAGGGTGCTGGGGATGAGGTGAGCCATGGCCGGGTTGTCCATCTCGGCTGCGTAGCCCTGGAGTTTGATATTGCGTATGTGATGTTTAGAAATATGATGCGTGGACTGAATCCCATCTCCGCGGACCGACCACTCACCTCCAGCACGCACAGCAGCTCCTCCACGTACGCCCTCTCCGTCTCCAGCAGCTCATTCATCACGTGGCTGGAGAACAGACAACAAGACCGTCATTTCACTGCCTTCTCATCTATGGCTCGTGAGGATGACCTTTGACCCCCCCTTACCGACGCAGCACTGCCAGGTTTTCTTCTTCTTCTGAGAGAGAGGCGTGTCTGGTGCCGCCGTTATGTAAGGGAGACTCCACCTGGACACACACATTCATACAAGGTGTTTAATGAGGAACCTCAAACTGATAATTGAAGAACAATCTATGAGTCGTCATGCATTTACCTTTCTACAGATGGCATTATCCGCCGAGTATCTTCTCTCTTTCCTCTGTTGATCTGAAGGACAGAGGACAATGCTTTTATAGACAGAGTCTGCTGGGAAGCCTGTTTTCTATACACCAGTTTATCTATTTATCTGGGCTTACTGGGAGACGACAGCGGAGACTTCACTTCAGGCCTCGGCGCTACTGGCTGGACCGGTCTGGTCTGTTTGGCGGCGAGTTTCTTCAGGCTGACGCGTCGCTTCTCAAACATCTCCTGGACGGAGCTCTGCTTCTGGAAAACCCGCTCCACCTGGTCCTGATCGGAGAACAAGCACGACCAATCAACGAAGAGGCCAACGTGATATACTTTCCCGTCTGTTCAACCCACTTCCAACTCACCCTGAGCTGAGTGGTGAGCACCGCCTCATACTGGCAGCAGATGGCGCCGCGTTCGGTGACGGTGTGCAGCGGCGCCGTGTCCAGATACCGCTCCAGCTCTTGCAGAGCTGCTTCGGCTCCATCCTGAGACTGACAGCGGTCCACTGGCTGGCTGGCTAACAGGAAGATGCCCTCCTCGCACCACCGCGACGCCTGGAAAGACCCCAAAGTCTCCAAAAACTGCTGACAAAACATCGTTTTCTCCCATGAACACCACGTGACCCCCGATCGTACCTTCTCCAGAGCATGGTGCAGCTCCGTGGCCCTGAGCAGGAGGCTCTTCTTGCTCCTCAGGGTGGAGCTGATCTCCTCGCACACTCCTCTCAGCTCGCTGCACTTCGGCCTGATGGAGTCCTCGGCATAGTGGGAGTTTTCTATCAGCCTGTCGCCCTCAGAGGCCAGGGACAGGGCCCGGTCCAGGGCGTCCTATTGAAACAAAGGTTATTAATTTAAGAATATTATATATATATCAGTATATACTGCCTTGTCAGCAGTGGACACATCATCAATCAATCCCTGCCACTAAAACAACCTTCTCTCGTCCTCTCTGCCCGAGTAGAGTTCATTACTTAAAGACATTTTGTGTGCCAAAATGCATCTTTTTACATGAACAAGTCCAGTGTCTGACTAATGAAACAGCATTAAGATTATCATACAGTCCCCTCCCTCTCCGTCTCCCACGTCTTTGCAGTGAGTGGGGGGAGCACGGCATCATATTGATGATTTCATTAGCCGTATGGCTTCAAGGATGCATCAGAGGTGAAAGCTTTCATGCCACGTGAGCTCCAGGTTGTGTGCATGTGACTTACGCAGGCCTTGTCCTCGTGGCCGCTGAGCTCGCGGAGGACGTGCTCGGCGTGGGCGGGGCTCACGCTGACCTCAGAGAAACCGGACAGGCGGTCCGACGTCACGTCGAGCTGGGCGCGCACCTGCGAAACACACACACACACACACACACACTCATCAGTCAGGGCCGTCCCAAAGCCCACGAATGTCACACTTTACCCCCCATGATTCAACTCACTTCACGGAAGTGCTGTTCGAAGTGGCGGAGCTGGAGACACTGTTCCAGCTTCGTGCGGTGGCGCTCCCAGAAATCGTCAAACGCCGTCTCCGTCTCGTCCAGCTGACCCAGGAGTCTGAGGAGGAAAAGGAGGGTGGAGTTCATTCATGCATTTGAGGACAACGTCTTCATCCCCTTGTGTTTCCATTCATCCTCCTCTACCTCTGCACCGTAGCTAGGTTCTCCAGTTCATCGTATGTCATGCTGTATTCGGGGTCCGTCTGTAGGGGCTCGTTTATACACTCCAACAGACGTCCGCCTTGGGACAGCGCCACCTGCAAGTCCTCCTGGAAAACAAAGAATTGCATTCAGTTTAACTCTGAGAGGAAGATGGTGTGTGCCGTGTCGACATGTATGACAATACCTTCATTTTGTCCTTCTTCACAGTGTGTGTGTGCAGCAGGTTGGTGGTGGCCTCGGCATCGTTCGGTAGTTCCGTCTCGGCGAGCTCGGTGCCGAACGCCTGCAGGGTCTGAGCTGTGGTCTTCACCATGAGGGCGAACGCCTCGATCGCCTGCGGAGGGCACGTTCAGGTCTCGTCAAATCGTGCAGAAACGCATGCATCCAAGTCCTGTTTATAATCAAAATAAATACATACGGTGCGGTGTGAGATCCAGCTGTCATGGCAGTATTCCTGCGTGCCTCCCAGCTCCGTGGTCAGCTGTCCGGGGTCGATATAAGCATGGAGCTCAGTCACCGAACTCAGCATCACCACCTGGTAAAACACACACAGCTGATTATATGACCTGACGATGACGCTAAATGATAATCCTACAACGAGTCCAAATTAATTTGAATAAAAAGCAAACAGGCACACCTTCATTTTGAACTCATCCTTGTTGTACTTGAACAGGAAGTCTGACAGAGTCCGCTGGAGCAAAGTAGTGGGACGCAACACCAGAACCAAGTGCAAGTTCCCTGGAAATGAACCCTGATGGAGACGAAACAGGAGTTAGAGGAATTAGCCATCGAAAAAGCGGAAATGTGCATTTTGAAATTCAGGACTCCTTGTGTTTACAGTGAGGTTAAAGGACTATTTAACAAAAACAAAACAGGTTTTAATGTAGTTGCTTTCTTTGCTTCTATCCAATCATTTTTCTGGAGCAGTTCAGGTTCAGAGTCCCTCTTGATTAACAGCTGCAATCCTGACCCACGCTGAGTTTTTTCCTCTCTCTTTCTTTCTGGGATTTAATACCCACTTAATCTCCTACATCTCTTCTCAGCTGCTCCCTTGTTACACCGCCCATCCAGAAATCTGTGACTGCAAGGTAAATTAGTCCTGTGGCTTTGGGAGTAACCGCGGCTTTTCGTGTCTCCGCCTCCGCGCCCACCGCTTAAAAGCGCACAATTGCCTTTCCACAGACAACAGCCCAAGAGGCCACTCAGCAGAGAGGCTTTATTGGTTATGGCTTCACCCTGTTAGACATCATAAATCGATGTATGGTGACACACACACTCACAGAGCCACAGGCAAGCTGAGAGATGTGGGACAAGCTCATTAAATCCTCCGCATTGCCATAAATAAAGTGAAAGATATTGTAGAAAATATTATTCAAGAGGAAGGAAGCTGGATCGCCTCCCAATCAAACTGCCAACAACCAATTGGCTTCAAAAATATTATAATAGTAATTGAAATATTTTGAACCAAGAGGTTTGTTCCATCCTTTAACCATTCAGACAGAGACTATGTGGGGACACAGCGTAGTAACTGGCATCCACCATCACCACAAAATGGTGCCACTCACCGCCTGCATCCGTCAGAATCACAGAGAACATCCCCAAAAAAATACGGTACGTGGCTTTAATTTAGTCTGCACTCACACGGAGGCACACATACATCACAGTCATGAAATCGCTGCATGGCGTCGCCATGGAAACCATTCTCCTTGGTTAAAAAAAAAAAGAAGAAAAGATGGAGAGTGCATGACGGAATGCAAGCGAGAGTGTGATGATACGGACACACGCTTGGCCTGCTGATGAATGTATTTTATGTAACGTCCTGCAGACGAATTGAAGGAAAGAACACACAAAAAAACGATGAAAATATAAAAGAGAAAACATTGTCATTCCATCGATAACATGGTGTGCAAAAAATGCAGCGCTGGCATCCATTAAATTCAATAAACCCCTGAGAGGTCGTGGTTTAATTTGCGCCTCTGCATTAACATGATAATACACAATCTGTTCGCCGCATCCCCCGACACACGAACACAGGCATGCTAATGGGCACACGCGTCCCTCTGGATACAAAGTGATGCACAGATAAAAAAAAAAAAAACTCCATAAATAAATGATTAGGATTAGAATATTGTTCTCCGTTGACCAGGGTGATTTATATTCTTTCAGGGAGGGAGAACCACTCCAGTCATGTCCTCTAATGACGTCCACATTGTTCTCCTGGGAGTTGGATGTACTACACCACCTCCCTCCACACACTCAAACCCCCCTCCGCCTGCATCACTGCTTTTTTTCTCTTCCTTTTGGACATCTCCAAATCATGACAAAGAGATGGACGGAGGACGCTCTACTGTATCCGCAAATTCAAACCTCTTCTTTTTTTGCACCAGCTGAAACCCGGCGGCGATGTCCCCGCACGCTTCAACGACTGCATTTTTATGACCCTGAATCAGAAAGACGGGCTGCAACAGAGATGATTCCCCCGGTTTGCCCCCTGATCTAATTCACACAGTCAGCAGAAAAAGGATACAGGAACGCTCACGAATAAGAGCAATTGTTGCTCATTTCATTGGGACAACAAACTAGGGGTCAAAGTTCCAGACTACTGGTCAGACGACAATAATCCCTGGCTTTACATGACGCTACTGTCCACCCCTCTTTTTCTTTCTTTCCGGCGGGCAGCGTGCGACCTTGAACGGCCTTGATGAGCAGAGCGTCTCAGGGGAAGGCAAACGACCTTCATCCTCCAGTAAGACTGTGTGTCATTGGCTGGTGGACGAAGCAGGCGTCGTCTCCCCGCAGGGCTGACTGAACTGAGGAGGCGAGCATGAGGGACGCCGCTCCCACCGCCAGCTGCTCCTCGCGCCTCCAGGTGACGTTTCAACGCCGCCCGCCTCCATCCACATCCTCAGGACACACTTGATGGAATAACGACCTGATGTTGCAGATTTAAGAAGCTTTCTGGGATTTGTGTGCAACACTTGCGTTGGACTTCCCCCAAAAACACAACAGGTGCAGCATCTCAGCATCCATAAACCACGACTGCAATCATTTTGAGGAGAAATCCTGTCAACAAGTTATGATTATCAGCCTCCGACCTGCCGGCAGATTAATCTGCTGAACTGCTTGACGGCACGAGGTCGGAGCCTATAGATGATAATCCACAGGAAAAAAGGCAGTCTGCAGTTTCTCCAACAATAGCTCGCTATCAAACAATAGATATCTCTGCAAGTCTAGCTGCACATAAAAAACACTCCCAGCTGTGTGGGAAGGGAAGTAGACGGTGACTCCAAGGAGAAAAGAGAGAGAGCAGAAACACAGATTTAGAAGAAAGAAGGGAAGCAATGAATGAAAAAGAGGAGACAGAGAGAGAGAGGAGATCAGCAGGAGAGCTGGACATCCTGCAGATATCTTCTGCTACCACGCTGACAAACTCCTACCTGCCTCTATGCAGAGACTCTGCTGTTATATATTAAATATTATTCGAATGCTTCCCTTGTCATCAATAAAAAGCTGAGATAACACTGATTAAACAAATGAGATATGTTAATAATTGATGTGCTCTACAGACGCCGGTGGTGGATTCTGTTACCTTTTGTTACCTAACTGTTAAATCAGTGAACTTGTGACTAATAATTACTAAATGTTTTTTATCTTCAAGCTTTGCTTTGCAATATCAATTTCTCCTTGACATTAATACTACTGAAAAATACAAATACTTCCACGTATCTTGGACATGGACTTGGCCAATGGACTGGGATAAGATAATAGACCTGGAATAATCCATTATGATTGGTGGGGGGGGGGGGGGGTGTCTTACATGTGCAGGTTAAACTGACCTGGTGGAGTCATTATGGAGTAAGGAGCTTCATAATCACCAGTCATCACAGTGGGGGGGTAGTTTCTTAGAAATATCATGGGAAGACCATCATATTTGATGATAATCAGTGTCCAATCTGCATGCATTAGCATATATCTGCATGCAATTAACCAGATTAGCAATGTAATACAGACGAGCATCTTAACGACAAAGCAGAGCTGGTTCGTTCTGATTCAAAGACGGAGAGTGGGGACGAGTGCCTCTTCCATTCATCATATCAGAGAGAAGTGGAAGTTTCCAAGGAGAAAGAGGCGACCAGGCGAATGGCACAGTTACACAATCAGAGTAATGGCTCACACAGTTTGGACTTCCTATGCCTCACTATGTTCACACGTCGCCAGAATCCACTGCCCACTCGAGCATGCTGCGCTATATTTAACTCCCCTCCCGCTTCTTTCCGACATCCAGAAAGAAACATAACACGGTCACGTCATTTCCAGTACCCGTCCTGCTGATACACAGCCAGTGAATAAAAACAGAATTATCTCACCAGCTAGCAATCAAAGACCAAAACAGCCGTTAATCAATGACACACACCAGCAACTACGGACAGAGATGTGTTTAAAACACACACACACATAAACACAGTCTTACAGCGATGCGGAGCAGGGTAGCCCTGACGGCGGCCCATCGGTCCAGTCGTCTGTCGATGACCAGGATGAAACCCACTCCTGATGCTGCAACGCTGCAGGAGAGAAGCACACTGTTACCATATGTGTGTGTGTGTGTGTGTGTGTGTGTGTAACATGTCCCACTAATTACATCCACCACGTTTCATCCTAATCATAAAAAATAAGCTGTAAATTTGAAATCCTCAAATGAGTTTCAAATGTTCAAATATGTCTCCATCTAATGATATTCCTGCATTCCCACGGATCATGTCTCAAACAGTGAGGCAACAAAAAAGCATAAAATACATAATATTCAGCTTGAAAAATGACTATAACAGACACATAATAGCAAATCTATAAAAATGAGAGGATTTCAGTGAAAACATGATTAATAAGCAAAGGTTAAATCCTGTCTTTGCGTCTGTGCTAATCATCCGTCATCAGTGGTGATTATTAGACAGCCTTATGATTACCATGGCAACGCTGGCCCTGAAAATCCTCATTCCATTCCATTCATTCCACAGGCAGCACCATATGTAGCAACCTCATTAGGCTAATGCGTGTGTGTGTCGGTGTGTGTTTGCAGTATTTCCTGCTGGACAAACTGACATGACATCGAAACACACGAGTGAAACGGGTAATGCACACACACACACACACACACACACACACACATAGTGTTGGGCCAACACAGAATTACTGCTGAGCTGGTCCATCTGGGCATCCTTATAAGCCAATTTCCATCATCTCACACACAGATACATGAAGGAAATATAACACCACGCTACCCTGTGAACGCTGTGGCATCAAATCCTCAATCCATGTCAACGGGGAAAATATTAAAATCAAGCCGGCTGAGAATCTGGGAAGGAAGCTCTGCTATTCCACGACAAAAAAAAGAACGCAAATCCTTAACATCCCTTTGTTAGCATCCAGCAATAATCCTTTCCCCCTTTATATCGTCCTTATTCCGCCGTTGTCGCTGTTCATTCCTTGAATCCACAATCATCTGTTTGCAGCTCGCCGATGGAGAAGCGGGGACCGTTCGCATCCTTAAAGAGCATCTCCTCCTTTCCCTTCTCCCTCTGCTCCTCCACCACCTGCTTCCCACCCTCGGCCAATTAAAACCAAGCCCCGCATCTTGCTGTTCTCCCACAGCCAATCAGGGCGCAGAGTGCAGCCGATTGGCAGCTGGGGAAAAAGCTAGTTAGTGGGGGGGAAAGGGAGGGGACTCAGAGGGGGGGAAGGGGAGGGTGAGAGGGATATGAAAGGTGATGAGCCGTAAAAAATATATATTTTAGGCCGCCATGACACACACACACACACGGCAGATTATTTGTACATAAAGCATCATCATCCTTTATTCTTAATAATGTGTGTAAACGTGAGTGTGTGTGTGCGATGGGACTGCAGCGCTCAGCAGAAAGGGGAAGGTGAAAGAAAGAAGGGGGAGAGGGAGGAGGGAATAAAGGAGGAGAGGAGAAAGGATGGAGGGAAGAAAAGTGAGTGTGTAATTCATTTTCATTCAGCGAGGAAAACAATGAATCTGTGTTCAATTTAACCTCAAGACCTTTCTTTCTGTGTGAGAATTATTGTCTTAATTATCTACATATATGTTTTGTTTCCTTCCTGCACCTCATTTTTTAATAATATATCTTTCATTCTCAATTGTCTTTTCCTGCAATCTTCCATTCTGCCTTAAATCTATTTCTTTATGTCTTTTGTGCTGCAGCTTTCCTTGTGGCAGGCCTTTGGTAATGAGCTGCTGACATCTGCTGGCTCCATGTGGTATTGCACCTCCACAAATTGGCCAGACACCTTGCACAGTTTGTTGTCAAACCGAATGTAGCGGCGGTAAAGATGATGCGTGCAACGTGTGCGTGTGTGATGCCAACCTGGGGACACTGCTGAGGTAGCCGAGGACATTCTGGACCTCCTCCTCCTCCAGCTCGTTGAAATCTGGGCATTCTGGGAAGACGATGATGGGGTTGCCGCTCATCCCGCGGCCCCCTGCAAAAAGACAAAGAGTCAAATCAAAAAGGGCCTCACACACACACACACACACACACACACACACACACACACTCTCGGCCTTCTCCTTCATCGGTGGGTCAAGTTGCAAAGCATGATCGTAGCAATGAATAATTCACATGTCACTCAGCTGGCATTATCGTCATGGTAACCCAACACAGGGCCTTTGTTGTTTTTGCAAAGACTTAAATATAATGTCAACTAAAGTACAACTTTAAACAATTATTTTTCATAAGAACTTTACTTTGTGTGCACACATCTTACATTCATTTTTCAAGATAGAAGCCAAACCCACCTGGCAGGATGGCAAACTGTTTCTGGAGTTCAGAGCCGATTTCTGCTGCACACAGAGGACCATCCTCCCTCTGCAGGATTTCATCTGGAAAAAGACAGACGACACATCCTTATCATCATATTATATATACTTACAAATGGGATCAGACAAGGAAGACGAAGGAGAAACCAGTTAAAAATCAGGTTGTGGCTGACGTTCGGATATAGGTATCCAATATTCACACATGACCATTTTGGGTTTTATTACCATGCATGTGATTAAATGAAGTATATAGACGAAGAGGAGAAAGGGAGGAGAGGGGAGAAAGTGAGCTAAGATTTCCTCCTCTCTCCGGGCCAAGCTGGATTACAAGTAATCTCATTTAGCCCTCTGAGACATGAAGAGACAGAGAAATATGGAGAAGAAATAAAAACCTGACCCAAACACAAGGGAGAGAATTGCGTACAAACATGTGTGTGTGTGCATCTGTGAAGGAAAACTGTGATGTTTCCCTGTCACATGTGTGTGTGTGTGTGTGTGAAGCAGCATGTGTGCAGACAAAGGCTGGCACTGAGAGCGGTGCGAGGGAAGCGTGGCGAGGTTTTCGGAGCCGTATGCCGCGGCTGGCAGCGAGAAGCATTAATTACCACAAAGTGCAAACCCAGCAAACTGTTCATATTCTAGAAAAACACCAAACTGCTGACTTCCCCGTGGATGCATGTGCAGAAACACCAGGAGGCAGGTTTTTTTTTTAGATCACACAACCAGCAATGTAGTCTTCTAACAGGCATTGTGCACATCCCGATGGTCGTCGGCTTGCAAGCAGCTCCATATGATGAAGAAACCCGGCAGATTAAGGGCTCAGATCCTCAGTAATGCTATGTGCAGTGTGTCAGCGCACCGTTGGCTAGACGGTGACTCACACCGCATACTGTAGGTCTCATGCGGAGTCTGCACTTCTGGGCGCCATGTGTTGGAGCCTGCAGGCAGCTGTTGACAATTTAACAGGCGACGCAAAATACATGTAGTTGTGGTCAGACAGGAATTTTCTAACTGGAGGTGTGCAACACTGGCAACACATACCCTCATAATGCCAGTAAGCCACCGGGCACGGCTCCTGATATCCAGGGATTACATTAAGATCACAGACCAGAGGCTCAGGAGTCATCCGCCTTCGGTGTATTGACACAAATGTCGTCACATGGACAGAAAGCGTACATCTCTTGAGGACGGGAGGGAAGCAGCGGGGAACAGAGAAGAAATTAGTCAGGAATTTATAGAAGGGATTCAATTAATTCCAAGGGAAAGAGCAGCATGCACACTGTTTGTAAGCAGGATGCAGTTTAGAGGGATGTTGCACTAATGCAGGTCCACTTTAACAGACTTTAAGAGACTTTAACAGAGCCTGTAATTTCACCCAAAACAACAAGCCTGTCATAATAGGCAGCGGCCAGAAAGGAGGGAGAGACGAGGAGGAGAGCTCCATAAAAGCAAAGCGAGTCCAGGTTGTGTTTGAGAAACGGCGCAGGGGGCAAGAGAGCCGCCGTACGTCGGGGCCGGCTGTCAGTTCAGTGTGTCAGGCGGTGAGCTCGGGTTAAGACCCGAACTCTGGAGCGCAGCCAGACATGTGTCGCACCCTACTGTATCTGGTGTGTGTGTGTGTGTGTGTGTGTGTGTGTGTGTGACCTCAAACACTCACAACCTGAGAGGAGGCCCCGCAACGCTCTCTTTCTCACGCCGTAAAAATGTCGGCGATAGGAACCACAGCTTTCGTGTCGCCTTCTAAATTAACTCCTCGACCCAGGAGTCACTCAGCAGTTACCATCACCATGGCAACCTATAATTGCAGGTGGGGAACACACAGCTGATTGAGATTCACTAATTCTCCGCTTCTACGGCGTCTATTTTCTTCATATTCATCTCTCTGAATATTATGTTTATTTTAAACCTCAATATCCAACAAACAGCATCTTCATCCGCTCATGCTGAATGCCGCACATATCAGACATTCAGGCGTCGGCGCTGCTTTTCACTGCCTGAAACTCTAAAAGTCCCCGCTTTGTCCTCCGTGGGATGAATGAAAATAAACGGTGGCTGCGAGTGAACCCCTTTACCCCGCTGAACCACACACATGCAAGCTGGAAGTGGGGCAACGCAAACACAAATAGTGATTATGGGGGGCCGAGAAAGAATGTCCCTCCGCCTCCTGGCACCCCCCCCCCCCCCCCAACCCTGACACCCCTTCACTATTTCATTCATCCTCTTTTTTCAGGGGCTTAGCTGAGGGGCAAACTGATACATGACTGTCTGCACACTCAAACTTAATGTTGCAGCTTTAAGCTCTTCTTTTTTTTAAATCAGCGTCCCCTCAGATTTGCAGAAACATGCATCAGTTTTCAGGATTTAAAATGGGATTCTTGAGGGTCTGAAGTCCTGTTTGTGTGAGTGCGTGAGAGCGGATTTAGAGAGGTGAAAAGATAGTGAGGAGGAGGAGTGAGGCAGTCGGAAAAAAAAGAGTGTAGAGGTGCTCTCGTTGTCAATGGGATGAAATAGAGGACAGGGTTCCTTTACACATGCCTACATATTTAATGTGTTGGCCTGGTGCTACTTGATACTGTGGATGCGTTTTCTCTGTGCTGGCAGTACAACACTTTAAGGTAAAATACACACATTATGTACTACAATACACTGCCGTCGGAAGTTTTCGGTTTATTAATCCATTTGTTGATTGACAGGATCGACTTGATGATTATAAGGATGAACTATGATTATATTATAAACACTGTGTACATGTGGATTAGATTACAATGCAATTTGCAAAAAACTTCTGGTTCGTTCATAACTGGGAGGTGAGAGAGAGGCGACCGGCCAATTAAGTCTCATGAAGGTGCAGTCCATCACACACACACAAAGCAGTGTCTACTACCGTCACTCACACCTCCTCCTCCTCCTCCTCCTCCTCCTCCTCTCTCTTTTGTCCGGCACTCATTTTCCCGCAGGTTTGCACCGCTAAACACACATTGTCAGTTCAAAGATGGCAGCCAGCTGTTCCGTGCTGGGTTAATGGCTGCCAGCGCTGGTGAGCCGGTCAAAGTTCAAAGCTACAGGAAGCCAGGGAGCTGTCTGATGTTCACTCACACACACACACACACACACACACACACACGGGACCCTGGCTGAGCGCTATGCAAACAAAAACAAGCATGACATGTTTGGACACGGAGGTGCATCCAGAGAAAAGGAACCGGACACACGCAGGTGTGGAGGAAATTAACGGCTCATCTGTTGTCATTGACGACACCATAAATCCCTCTTATGACTGAGTGCAGAAGTCGCAGTGGTGAACTTGACGTTGATGCAGCACTTTAGACGTTCCTTGTACACATTTGAGCCTAATGTAACTTCTGAATATGAATTGTAAACAAATGCATTAAAGTTGTCAGTTTGAATCAAACGGATTTCTGCCCAAAACCAGAATGGTTAGCATGCAGAGACTATTTCAGGTTGTAACGCGCGGCGTCCATCTGCTGCTCTGGCATGCCCCGAACGGACAGGACTGACTCGGAATGTGGACTCCAAGCTTGTGTGCGTGGCGTGGGCGCGGCAGCGGGGTTAAAAGTTGCTGCGTTGGTATCAAATGCCAGCAGAGAGATGGCCAGCTGCAGTGTGTATACGTGTGTGTGTGTGTGTGAGGGAATCTGAGCTCTATTATCTGGCATTATAGTCAGGGTTTACCGAAGCTCCATCTGTCACTGCTGTGGGGTATCACACACACACACACACACACAGGACAGGGGGAAAACACACACCATGCCAAACAACAACTGGGTCAGACGACCAGCAGTGGTGTGTGTGTGTGTGTGTGTGTGTGTGTGTGTGTGTGTGTGTGCGATTCAAACCCAAAGCTTGAATTAGTGTGGATCAGGAGTAAAAAGCATCCAGACAGACATTCAAATATGACTGATGGCTGCCAGTGAGCAATCAGGGGACACCACACATGTGTGATGCGTCATTCAGACCATGATTAGTGTCCGAGGAAGTCTCGGTCCGGCCGAGCAGCTCAACGTGACGCACTCTTCCTCGTCCTGCCGCGGTTAGAAACCCGGAACAATGGATTCGAGTCTGACGCTGGCAGCGAGCCCTGATATACTGAATAGATGGTGGCATCATCATTACACACTACTGTCCCCGCGTCTGCAGTCTGTACTGCCGTCACAACACACACACACACACACACACACACCCACACACACACACACACACACACAGTGAGAGTTCATCCAACACTCAATAAAATCCGTTAGAAAAACGAACAGTTCATGAGAGTAATTGGGCTTCATCAGAGCACAAATGAATAGATAAAAACACAAAAAATACTGTTTCTGCTCCCCACATAATGTAATAAATAAAATAAAAGGTTGTATTTATATTTATCCAGTACTGTAAATGTTTAGCACAAACCTTAAATTGAAAAAAAAATTATGATGTGGTCTGAAAACATGACCTTGCAATCATGTGGGTTCAACCCTCCTCCAGTCCTCTCTCACCACCAGTAGACAACAAAAACAAGCAGCAGCCTTTTTCTTTTTTAGCTGCCTCTGGCCACACCAGTCATTACACTACGCAGAACAAAGACGAAGAGGAAAACTGAGGAAGACAGGGGGCAGAAGAAAGGAAAATGACACACTCACACACACAGAATGAGAGGGAGGCAGCAAATAAGTCAAGAATCCAGGAGGTCTGTGTTTTTACTTGCCCTCAAAGAAACTTGCAGCTGTAGGAAAAAAAAACCTGACACTACTCTTTAACACGATGACATCATGCACTGGAAGCAAGACTTATCTTCTATTATAGGCTTAAAAGGTCACCGACGGTGCACTGGGTTCACTTCAGGAGGTTGGCGATGTTGTCATTTTGAATTTCAATAACAATATTCACGGAATAGAAACTGATCTGATCTCGGGCCAGCCCAGAAACTTGACTCTAATCTGTTGGTACCAAAGTTTAGCAGGTCACGATGAAAAGGTCAACAAGCCCCAGCAGAAAGTGATCCGTCTCTTCAAAGCTGAAATGTGGGGCACGATGAAAAGACCGTGTGGTCATGACACGCAGTTTTAGCTCATTTCAACTCTCAGTTCAGTTAGGTTGTTGACGACCTACGTCATGCAGAATGTATTGTTAAAAAAGGGGCATTCCACCAAGTTTCTGGTTATGTGGAGCTGCATGGAGGTGTGTTTTTGCCCACCCTCGGGCAACATTAAAGATGCATCCCATCCACTTGATTGTGTCCTTTTCTTTTGTAATAATTTGCTATGAAGGACCAAATAAATGCTAAATCCAAAGCAAATCATTTTTTGCAGAAACATGATAATTGAGAACGCTCAGATCCACATCCCAGATTGCATTATGGGAGCTGGTGAGCAGGCTGCATACATGATACCCTCAGTCCATCTGCCAGTGGAACAAACACAACGAAACACACCACGCACACCTGAGAAAGCCTGCAGAGGGAGACGAAAAGCATGACAATGTGTCTGTGGATCATCATCGCATGCCATGACAAGCACACACACGGCAAATAATGTATAATTGAGCAATCCCAACATGCTTCGCTGAGTGGACATCGGGAACGTAGACTGTTGACAAGCGCTCAAAAAGGGCGTTAATATACAGCTCAACACGACAGTTGAGGAAACACGGCGTGTTAATGGCTCCCAGCATGCTTCGCTGTGTGGCTCGCACGTAGACTGGACAAGCCTCACGTTAACATACAGCTCAACACACAGTTGGGAGCCCGAGGAGCACTTTACGTCGGGGTTACGTAACCGTCTGATGGAGAGTAACGCCTCCAGCGAGGGAAAAGCATCTTAGGCCGCTGAGACGAAATCAATGAGGGCAACAAAGCCAAGTCACGTCGATTCATCCGGCTCATTCATCCACTTCAGACCCAGCTGCAATTTAACATCCGTCCACGAAGCGAACTTCACCTGCTGCTGCACATGATAACAGCTGGACACACACACACACACACACACACACAAACCTGAGAACAAACTGGAAGAAGCACTTGTAGAACTCTCTTATTTCTCTCTATACAATAAACACACAAGAAACAAACCACTCTACCTGTCAGCATCTTCAGTTGCAGCCACAGCCTGGTGATATCGTGGCACAGTTGGGACACCCGGTTTAGAGCCATTCTTTTGCCGGTGTATGTATCCCCCCCCACCCCCCCACTGACACACATGCACACACACACACACGGTGTCAAAGCACCTTCACACACTGCCGCATATTCTGTCAGAGCACATCGCGGTGGAAGTTCAGGCGGTCCATTCCGCCGCAGCCGAGGACTTCAGCCGCTTACTGAGCTGTCAGTGCACAGCGCAGCCCAGACACACTCACACACACACACACACACACACACACACCTCCCCCCGCCTTCTCATCTGCACCAGCCAGCAGAGGCGGAGTTTCACGCGGTCCGCCTCCCGTTTCACATGACACGCTGTTTTCACTGAAAGGCTTGCAGTGACAGTGACTGCTAATACACAACAATGATTATAGATGTATTCCTGTCTTTGTTTTCAACGTTCGGAAGCATGAAATATGATCTAAATCAGCTGAGACCAAAAGGATGTCCTGGCCGATACTAATACGATTTATTCAGAAGTCTGATTGTGTTTTCTTCTGAAAGATGTCTCTCTCCCGCTAACTTACTTTGTATTTTTATTTTTAACTGTGGTTAAACATCAACAACATGCAACCGTAATCTTATAAATGTCTTTGTTTCATGGGAGCAAAATAAAAATGAATTTATAGCACTTTCATAATAAGATTCCATCCTGATCCAGGCAGTTATAGAAGACAGAAACCAAACTTTTCTCAGCAATTTATATGAATCAAAGAATAGCAGGATGATTGTCCAAAGTTCATCTTTAACCACTGCTCGTCTCCTCGGTTTAACTTTTAAATGTCACATTTCCCACGTTTATACCAAGCTGGCAGGGTGATGGACTAAAAGCTCTAAATTGGGTTAATGTAAAGCAAACATTATGTGTGTGCTCATGTTGGTGCCGGAGGGAACCGAGGCCTCTTTCTCTCACACAAAGCCAGTGAAGGCAGCAGTGGGGGGCCCAGTGTACCACACACACAGATGCAGGGAGAAGTTGGACTGGTGAAAATGTGAAAAGACCCCTCGGGAGCTCAATTCATAAAATGCTGTCCCACTGAGGAGAAAAACACATTTAAACTGTCACGCTGTTGCTGCTGTTTAATCGACACCTTGCCCATTCTCCATCACATAAACAAGGGAATACAGTCCTCACATTTTATTTTGTAGGAGACCGCCAACCCTGCTGTCTAAACCCATGAAGACATAAGACATTTATATTTCCATCCTAGCAACAACCAACTGGGGGCATGCAGTTTGCAAGACATGCAGCCTCGTTGCATTATGGGAAGTGTAGGGCCCAGCATTCTGGATCCATATGGAGCATGTTGGCGTTAGTAGCCCTTTAAGAGCACAGTTCCTGTTAACCCCTTGCCATCCCTTTTCCTGTCTTCCACATTGTTTTTAATAAAGAAGTGAAAGATTTGAGTCGGTATTGAAGTTAATGCATTGGAGCATTTCAAATAGTGTGACTTCGTGTGTTTATTGCATTTTATTATTAGCGTTTTATTGGTTCGATGCCGATGAAAGAGGCTGAGGGCTGAGTTTAGATCAAGGAGATTCACGCTCATCTTCAGACCTCGTCTATGGCCCTGCTGACCAGCACAAAGGGGATAATCCATGCTTTCACACACACACACACACACACACACACACACACACACACACACCACACACACTCATTCAATTCCCATGAAGCCATCTTTCTAGTTTTCCAGTACACAACAGTCATTTTGTTGTCCCAATGGTTTCACTTGTAAAGTTGATTTTTCACAGTAAACCAGAATAATCATCCATCCAAGAAAAAATCTAAATAGGACACTTAAATCCTGGCTGGTTCTCTAGGAATGCTTCCATCATTAGGTGTCAATTTAAGTAATATATGGATTAATATATGCTGGTCGAAATGATGCAGGACTGAGATTAGGTACAGGGAGATGAAAAAACAATGGCTGTGTGAGATGAAGAGTTAGATTAAAGATGAATCTCTCAGTCTAGCCTGAGATAAGATTATCAATAAATGAAACGGCGTTTCAGCCAGCGGGATTTAAAAGGATGGGAGTGGGAACAGCGGAGGCCTGACTGTGTGTGTTTACCTCCTCTCAGATTTAGATGATAGAGCACGTTGGCGGCGGGACCGGAAAAGGGCAGAGGGTTTATAATGGTTAATTTCCTGCCTCTGCTCCAGCAGCTCTGACAGCACCCAGTTTGTCTTCCATGTGGGAATTACCACCACTCATCAACTCATTCAAACTTCAACCTCCTCCTGACATTTGACCCACGCCGTGAAATTCATTAGCGCGCGTGTGAAACGTCCTCTTTGTGACTGAAACACTCTCAGCATCAGAAATCAGCCACGCAACGCGCTGTATTATCTTCTCTTACTACAGGCGCTTCGGTGAATACGTCACATGCACGGCCTTGTGAACCAAGGTGCATCTGTGTGTGTTTACATGGGATGCAGAGCAGACGTCGGTGTGTGCACGGGATGTAAGGGAGACCTGTCTGCGCCTTTATGAGGGATGTGGTGCAGACTAACAGCTAGAATAACTCCCAGCTGAATTATTTATTAAAGACCCCCCCCCAGCGTCTGTGTCGGAGACCAAACACCGTATTGACTCCTTCCGCCGCGGGATCAAACACAATCGCCTCGGCTGGAGCATAAACAGGAAGACACCAATTGAGAAGTGACTCACGGGCCAGAACAAGTAGCAGGCGCCGACACAAAGGTGTGAGCAAGTGGACCGTTTTGAGCACATCAGTCAGCAATTAAGTGCCTAATTAAACCACGCAGCATTCCAGTCTGTGACCTTTAGGAATACAGACTGAGCGATGCAATGAAGGAGGAAAGAAAAACCACAAAGGATCCCAGCCGTCTGTCAAATATAGGTGTATATCTGTTTACTGATGGCCTGACATCACAGAGAAGCTGATAAATGTGTGTCTGCTGCGCATGCTGTGTTATGAGGGGTTCAAATCCGGCTCACAGCCATCCAATAAATCCCTGTACAGGGGGAGGATAATGAAGATTCAGGGTCACCCATTAACAACTCATCGTAAACAACAAAAATGTTGAGGGAAACTCACAAGAACACCAACGAAAGAGGAAGTTTTGCCACATGAGGGGGGGGGGGAGATGGATCATAAGTCAGGGAAACGCCAGAGGAAGTGACAAGCAGCTGATCATAAACCCATGGCTTTAAACGCAGGAATAAATCTACAAAAACATCACATGAGCATTAACATTTAAGACCCCGGGAAACGAACAATATGAGCTGATGAAGGAGCAGTAATGAGGGAACGCAGCACCTGTCTCAGTGACACAGCGTTTCTAGAATAGCTCCCACTAAAAATACACACGGCGTCTCTAAATACAGACCAAAGCACACGGGAAACCAGAATTAGACTGAGAGATCTGAAAACCACCAAACACTCTGCGTGATCGACTGCACAAATAGTCCGGCACTGCACGCACACCAGCTGTCAGATAATTATGCCACCTTTTATTGAACCACCTTGAGCAAATAAGGATGTTGTACACTCTGTGAGGCTTTTTTTCCCACATGTACTTTGGGCCACAGGAAAAGCTTTATATCCACACATGGCATGATATAAAATCATTACATTTGCAGCTCAAACTCCAGAAAAGACAACAGTAACTTGAATGCTTTTTGGGATTTAACAATCACCTCTTATTATTATTATTTCGGGATGGAAACGCCTCGTTAACACAATGTATTGTCTGTACAGTAGATGAGCGAGAGGAGAGCACTCATGACAACACGCTGCATCTCACACACACACTTAAACACACACATCCCCTTCAAAACTCACTATGCAGCTGTTGACAGCACTCATTGCATCTGTAGTAGCTCTCCATCTCCTCCAGAGAGATGCGGACGAACCTCTCCCCTGCGTACTCCCGTCTCCCTGCGCATTCCTTCATCATCCCGTCCCTCCGTCTGCTCCCCTCTTCCTCCTCAACCACAGGTGGAGAGAAGAGTATCGCCCGCCTCATCCTGCTCTCCTCATTTGTACGTCCAAACCCTCCCCGTCCGTCTCAGTCGCACATACACACACCTGTCTACGTTATTGAGCCATTACACCACTCCCGTTTGCTCCGCCCCTCCCCGCTGCTGTGTAAATCTGTGTACCTACACCTGACGGAGCAGCACACGAACAATAAACACGGATAAATAATCACTTTGTTGCATCAAATATTCACTTTCTCAATGAATTTCATGTCAAACTGAGCCCTCTTGGAATAACTTTACTAATAAAGGCAATAAAAAGCCCTGAAAATAATCTTTAAAACGTTACACATATTGAAGAGTTCATAGTCCAGCCAGGACCTG
The DNA here is from genome assembly GCA_029853015.1 of Chelidonichthys spinosus. Taxonomy (NCBI): domain Eukaryota; kingdom Metazoa; phylum Chordata; class Actinopteri; order Perciformes; family Triglidae; genus Chelidonichthys; species Chelidonichthys spinosus. The sequence goes on from CM056844.1 coordinate 4,283,045, forward strand.
GTTTCGGTGTCTCTAACTTTCCACCTTAAAACAGAGGAAACACCTTAAATCAAGCACAAAGGGATTACAGTGTTTGGATAGAAAACACTAAATCCCCCTCCCATCTAATGTCAACAAACCAAGAAGAATCCTCTGACCTGTTGGCCTTCTGGCCTACACGTGGAAGTATTGATCAGGCTGTCCCGCCTGACTTTTTACCAATCAATGTGACTCAATTTGACCCTAAAACGACCCCGTTGGTGCGTCTAAACTGCTCAACAGGTTCCCGGATGTAGAATAATGGACTTTCACTCACAGTACGACGACACTCACCTCCTCTGCTAGTCTGCGTGCATTTATGTTTCTGTTTCCTGTCTGCCGGCGGACGGACACAGCAAAGACCGGCGGACATGGTGAAGACGGTCCCCCGGTCTGTTTAATCTGTCCCTGAACCATCCAACGAGTGAACTGACTTTTCCTGCTGCAGGCGTGTATTGAGACATAAAGCAAGTTATCAATTAGTCACTCACGAGGGATAAATCGGGTAATCAGTGACAGGGGTCAAACACCGAAGAGGAAGAGGATCGGCCTGGAGTGGCGGCTGGTGCCCCTGCTGGACTACAGCGACATCAATTCACCCAATCCACCATATTCTGCAGCATCAGCAGGAAACGTACTAGAAACACGGCAGGGGGAATCTCAGTTGGGATAGGAAATCCTGCCCTGTCATCCTGTCACATTGATTTCAATAACAGACACTACAGACGAGAAGACTCTCTGAACACACACACACACACACACACACACACCGACCTGTCGGTCCTCGGCTCCTGGTGTGCGTTTGTCGGGTCAACAGACCGATGGACATGAACACATCGTGAAGCAGTCCGCTGAACACCTCTTGGCCCTCCTGAATTAACTCCAAAAGAGACATCGTCATTTCAGGGTGGGTTTCATACTACGAGCTTGTTCTTCACGCCGGCTCTCCTCCTCCTCCTCCTCCTCCTCCTCCTCCTCCTCCTCCTCGATGTTTGCTCTGGTGGACGTGTGATTGTTTATCTCACTTCATGTCTGCTCTGTGTTTATCACAGGAAGAGAGGGGCGGGGGCATCGTTAACCCCCCCCCTTCAGCTAATTATACAAACTTGGCAAATGTGTGTTCAAACACAATCACCTTCTTTGTGGGGTTTGTTTCCAACTGAAAAAGTGAAAAATAAATAATGTTTTCTCTTCTCAAAGATAAAGTTTCCATTTCCATCAACACATTATCCCAAAAGCTGCCCTGGGGTACGTTTTATCACCATAAATGATGATATTGTACACTGAGAAGGAATCAACCACGTGGGCAGCAGGATGGGTTTTTCATCTCTTCTTTTACTCAAAAAGCCTCCAACAATGTCACCCACATACCGAGGGTAACTCAATAGTCCTGGTCGTGATTCGATGCAGCAGTTAGTGGCGATGGTGAGAAAAACCATGACTTCACTGGTGCCATCCCAGGAAGGCCTCCACCTATCACATTATCTTCATTGCACCTAATTCATCATCAAGGTAGCAAGCATATATGGTCACGCACTTCTCATTATGTGGCATTGATTGGATTTAACAATCAAGGGGAAGAGTCAGAGAGATCAAACCTATGCCTGCCTATACTGAAACAAAACTACAAAACTGATCCCCCTGACAACAAACTCAATTATTCTACCTTCTTCTTGCTCAAGCACAACCTCCTGTCCAACGGCTCTCCTGGAAACCAGTTAAAACTGGTTATGTTATCTAATACTATTAAAATCAATTCACCCTGGTATTATTTATATCTGTCTTTTGAGGCCAAATTTAGCAAAGAGCACAAAGGAAGAGGCTTGGATGCAACCATGTACTACTTCTAAGGCACGGAAACACAGATGCAAAGTCCTATAATTGTTGTGTATGAATCATGGATATTGTAGTTCAATAAGGCTGGTTAGATCCAAAAGAACTACGAGCCCCGATGTGTGATAGCAGAATCAAAGCAGACTGAAAAGCTGAATGTGGATCTGCTCACTAAGCTCACACCCAATTTAGAAACCTGGGAGTTCAATCCGGGTTAAATGACTGCTCGTTTATTTGGAGCCTCCTATTAAAACACCTGGGGGTCAAATCCCATTTTCACAGACAAAATGTGCAACATGCAAGCTGTGCCACATGAGAGCATTTTTCTCTCGCACTCATTTTGACACATTTGACTGATTGGAGGAAACGCATACACTCGAGCCCTTAAAATGGGAAATACATAAGACATTAGTGTGACCATGCTACTGCAGGGATCCCTACCGTTGATCGTCGACAGCACCTCCGGAGTCGACAGCTGCTCTCCCATCCTTGCCCCCGGGACGCCAAAAATCTGCAGACGTTCCTCTTCACATGGACTTCACAGATCCTAAAAGATACCATATATTACCAAACATTACATTTAAAGAAAAGAAATAGTGAAACATGACTGTACTTGAGCAGTAGCCCCAGGTAAAAGAACACAGACGCAATAAAGAGGACAGAAACAGACTGATGCACTGTCCATTTAATTTGGTCAGCAGTGTACAGGGAGGGGGGGGAAGTAAACACACACACACACACGCCTCTTAGGGCACTTTTGCGATTGCGTAACACATAACAACGTCCATGCCTCTGTGTACTAAACACACACACACACACACACACACATCTGTCCTTAGGGGTGTTAACAACATTACGGACGCTAATTTTATCTTCTCATTCGATTGAGCTGTGCAGCAATTTATCTCAACATTCGACCGTGCGAGGTCAAAATATGAACCTTTCAAAGAAAATGCTGTTATGAGATCTAGCACCTTCTCCAGCAGTTTAAGCATTCAATGTACATGATTCTGTGTATCGATGACTCCATGGATCTGTGCCAAGATCTGCCGAGTGATACACATAATGTACATTTCAAAAGATCACGATTCTAAAGTCAGCCGATTAAAAACTTGTCGAACAAACAAAGCAAATTGATCCTCTTCCCCTACAGTGGGCCCTTTCACTTCCTTGACAATAGGGCAGCGAGGCCCTGAGTCATATGGATGGAGACCTTGTGACGTGGTGATATGCCAGGCTAAATAAAGACGTGTTCCACATGCAACACAATGTGACACTTCTAACGGCCGAGTTCACAGACGTGTCCTTGGAGATGTCACCGGGAGCCCGTGGAAACAAAAGAGTCAACTGATTTCTAAGGAAAGCGCACTTTCAATTATTCCGAAAAAATATCTGTCTCCAGTACAATATGCACAGTTTGTTCCAAATTATTTGTATTAGACACACCAAACGTTTTCATTGGAATGGACCTTTAGCAGATAAGATCCCTGTACTGGATTAAACACTTGGATGTCCTGGGTTTCATTGGAAGGTTATTTATAAATTAATTTAGGACCTTATCCCAGCTGATTTAATAAATGGTATGTAAATACCACAGCAGGACAATGTCCTTCATCCCCTACAAACCTAACTCCAAATATTATTTACCTGGTCAAACACCATCTCCGTCTCTTGTACTCACGTTTTTCAATATCTCATTCAATTGGTGAGCAATTTATTTGCCGAATTGTCAGCCTGACTTTATTAATCAAACTGTCCAGTGCGGGGTGAATAGCGCTCCTTTGTCAATATGCAAACACTATTATTTCCCTCACAATAGTCGAGTTTGTGCTGACATCTTCATAAGGAACCTTGGGGCTAATAATCTTGTAAATTAATAATTAGCATGCTTATCGACACGTTGTTACGACATATTTTCCTTTAATGCATCATCAGTTGATGGTGGGGAGGTTTATTGTGTTAATATTTTATTGTGAATATCGTGTATACCAATATTACTAGCTAATACAAACGGTGTGTTCTTACCTGCACGCTATCCTCGAGCTAATCAGCCCCGCCCATTAAATTGGCTGGACCCAGATCCTCCTCTTTCTCCTCCTCCTCCTCCTCCTCTTTTTTCTCCTTCATCATGTTAGGGTATTGGGTTAGTCTGTTTGTCCAGATCCAATAAAATAGTATTTTTTTACATAAAATGAATGAATGAATTATTTAAATAAAAGTCTTGAACAGCATGCACTTAGTTCCTCTTGTGTACCAACAAATGGAGGAACTTTTTTTCTGGGACACCAACGGAAGGGACACCGCGCCCTCTGGTGGCAGAACAAAATAAATGCACAAAAAAACTCTATTCACCTGCCGTATTTATTTGTAAAGGTCATTGATCCCAATCAGCTGAGCAATAATTTCTCAAATAATTGATTGCGGATCAGGTGAAGCCTAAAAGATATGCTCCATATATGTGGATTTGAACCATAGTTCGAATGATAAAAGTTGACCATCATCACTTGCTCAGATTTTAAAATATAGATGTATTTCTGCAGTTATAGGCATCAGGTCCTTGGATCATTGGTCATTTCTGATTTCCTATTCAAACGTGAATGAATAGGGTTATACTTCCACTTCTTTCTGCAACAACACTTGTTGCATGTGCATCTATGTCTAATGAACTACTTCCAGTGCAGGCCAATGCAGTTAATTGGGATTTTTTTCTCCCTTCAAAATAACTTAAAAACATAAATCTGATTTATTCAATATTGTGAATAATTGTGGGTTATTTTAGTGATGTTAAAAGTCAAGTTTTCTTCTACTTCCCAAACTTCCGTGCAGCTTTTATTTTTTAAAGTTCAGACCGGAAGCCGTAGCATTTTTTTGATTCCGACTGGCTCGACAGTAGCGGCACCCCAAATCGCCTTATGTTTGTTAAGACTTCAACGGTATCTCTGTAGGAATTTCGTCTAAAGCGTTGATATACGAGGAGCGAGGATAATTTTCCACATTGTGGATGTTTGGTTCCGTTTGAAGATACCGGGATTTCCTGTCAATTTAAAGACACACTTCGCCCCCCCAACCCCACGGTGAGTTGCCTCTCCCTAAAAGATGAGCTTCTCTTCAAAGTTTGATGCAATAGCGGATGTCCTCGTGTTAGAAATGACGGCTTGTGTGTGAACCCCTCAAACCTGCCTGTAAAAGCACTGTCGCTTGTCGCACGTAGGCGCAATTTTCTCGAGTTTTTCCTTAAATGATGACCAAACTATTATTAGGCTCTGAAACTTCACGCGCAGGGTTTACGTTACGAGGCTATGCTAGTCCCGTTATGTAGACGACACCCACTAACTAGCATGAAACATGTCAGCCTCCCAACGGCCACCTTTCCGCCTCGCGAGCAGCTTTTTTTTTTTAAACGAAGGCTAATAACGGTTTTTTTTTTAACGGCTAACATTAACGTTTGTCCGTTACCGAGTGAAAGTCAGCGGGGGGGGGCTTTTTTTTTTACACGTTAACGTATGTATAGTTTTACGTTTACGTCGCGGCTAACGTTTGTCAAGAGTGTAACGGGTTTTTTAAATTGGGGTTAAATTACAGTGCAACGGAAGCCAACGGGCGGCGGGTAAACACGCGAGCTAATTGCTTACAAGCTACAAGTGGGCACGTCTGGATGCTACAACACATTAGCCTTGTAGCATAACCATGTTTGCCCTTATTTTACTCTGTACGGTCACTATGACCGAGAGCCTTATATTCACGTTACTGTGTGTGATAGCAATCATTGTTTTTTTCTTGTCTTCAGTTACCTTGGCAATATGGAGTATAGTTTTTTTTTTAATGTTCTTATTTTATATTTTTGTTGAGCTCTAACAGTGGATGCCATTAAATTAAAGCAGTTGTATAGGATAAGAACTGTATGTCACTTAAATACATCACAAATGCCTCATGTCCCAAATTGAAGGAGATAACAGAATAGCAGGCCGTGAATGTGTTCATGGCAATGACAAGTAAAGGATGTTTGAACTATAAATTTCAGCTATTCAATCTGGTTTGTAGCCGCAGTGACAGAAAGCATCCTCTCTGCAAAAAAAAAATGCTGTTCAAGCAGGTTATGTTGCTTTATTGCTCTGCCATTTGATAATAAACCATGCTTTTCTAGTATCTGTGACTCGATACGATACCATAACACCATATACTGGGGCATCTAGACATGATTTATATGACCTGCTCACATGACAATAACTCTTGTTTTCCCTGGATCATTTCAGTATCATATGGCAGTTCAACCCAGGTCATTACCGAACTCACAGGCTTGTGTTTCCATGAGTGTACCTCGGCTGTGACATTTATAGTGTGCTATGATCCGATGCAGGGTGAAATACATTTTAAAATATGTGTAGTTAAAATATCTGGAGTCTTTTCGTTTCTGTGTCTTGTGGTCATTCACAGATTAAGTTTTTTTTTTTCATTCTGTCAGTTCTTTCACTCCGTTCAATGAATGTCTTGTTAATTTCCCCAATCCCTGAAACATTATATTCTGTTATTTTCTGTTTTTGCATTTTAGAGACCATCTTTTCAATGTAATGTATTTTTTCTTGCCAAACATGAAGTTACAGAGAGAATACACAAGTAAATAGATAGATAGATGTACTTTATTAATCCCAAACTGTGAAATGATTTTCTTACAGCCAAAACAACTGTAATGTACAGTGACTTTACATAACACACACTATATACATATCCAAAGAATACACAATATAACTAATATATTAGCATCCATTATAAATATAAAAGACTACAAGAACTCCAGAAAAAATATAAAAGAGTTGTAGATATATTAATGTTGTACTTGGTTAGCTGCCTATATTGTTTAAACCGTGAAGAAAAACATGTCTCCTTTACTTTCAGGTCCTCTGATAAAGGTGTTGTTTCTGTCCTCTGACGGATTTTCCTCTCAGCTGTTGGGTGTAAGGAGGAGGACGCAAAGATGCCGAAACCGGTAAGAGGCTGAAAGAAGCTAGTTGCAATACAAAAGTCAGCCGCTTTTATCATACTGTTTTCTTCAGATGTATGCAGAAATGCAGTGCAATGTGTAAGAAGCCAGGGAAAACATTTGACTTAGGCACACTAGTAGCCATTTTTTGTATGTTGACATCACTGTATAAAATGACCTGTTGTGACCTCGAGGATAATCACAGGCTCATGAAACGTTACAACCACAAACTAAAGGCTGAGGGCGTTCAGAGGGTGTATTGCTTCCCTTGGTATAAACGAAATATGGGGGTTTGTAAACGGTTTCAAGAACAGTGCGTGCCATCCATTCTCCAAAAAATGCAATTCTTGCAGAAATCGCTAAATGCCAAAAGTATTAAAGTACACCAAGTCACAGTCTGACTTATTCTATGGTGTTCCTCAAGGCATCCTAATGTGGTATTTGGAAGCATTTTTTAAATAATTTATTTAAATTTAATATAAATATGGTAAATACATATTATAAATTATAAATACATATATATTATAGCAATAGAATTGAACTGAATATACTTATTTTATAATGTTCTAAGCCCTTTTAAATGTTCACAATTTGGTTTTAATGAATGGACTCTGATTTATGGACAATATGAGAGACACTGCTGGGCTGCATCTCAAATTAATGTTCAGGTTCCTATCTTTCAGATGAACTACCCCCACCACGTGCGTTCAGCGTAGCCGAAGTAGCTCTCAGGATATGTGACGTGATTCAGAAACACGAGCGGTGCTTGTTTGTTCCTGCCTAGCGTGCTTGTATAAACGGAATGTCTCCAGTTGTCATAATAGTCGGCATGCATTGCTGCCCAAAGCTACATTTGTGCATTCTGGGAGGTGGCAGTTTTATTCCTATGGCTGCTCCCACTCCTCATGCTCTTCTTCCAAGTAAACAACAGCCGGAGTGTGGAATGGACTGCCAGGCCCACAGGCCTTGCCACTGCAATACTGCTGCCATTGTTGCTAAAAGGGTGGAATGAATGCCCGAGTCCTGGGATGTGAACAGCACCAAAACAAAAGCAATTTGATGCAGTCCTTCGTGGAAACCGACTTGGGGAGAGCTCATGCTTCTGGGGGTATATGCATGTTGCACAATATGTTTTCACTTTACAGTAAGAGATTTTCAAATATGAAGTAGGAGGGCACTTTTTACGCAAAGCGATCAAACTATGACACAGCAATACTGAGTTTTTTTTTTGGCGGAGTGGTCAGCCAGGCATTGATGTCACCCTCCATTTCCCCCTTTTGTCCCCTGAGTCACCAGGGCACCGTCCCAACACAGCTTCTAGGACAGTGGAGGGCTGGCGAGACATCTCTGTCGGAGACAATAACTAACAGAAAGCACAGCTTGTCACAGGGAGGCAGTGGATTCAAAAGCAGGGTCCAGCAGACATAACCCTGTCTGGAATCGGTGCCAGACATAAACACTTTTGGAATAGGCCTCTTATGCCTCAGTGTCAGCATGTAACTTTAACTAAAGAATAAAGACAGTCGCAAGGTTGACATAAGAGTTTGTAAGTAGTGATTTGTGGTTCTTCCTATTGTTGATGCCTGATTTTAGCCTGATTTTAACCACGGTTTTTAAATTGGCTCTGAAGGCAGTCCTTGATTTATGCAATAGCCGTGTTTCAATAATTCCATATAAATTTTGTCCAAAACAACTCCACGGCTGGAAATAAAATTAGGGCATTGGGGCAAGGGCATTATGAGGGCCCTCACTGGCTTCCTAGCTTGAGGCTGTTTTTCCCGTTTGCTGAAGAAGGGGCCCACTGTGTATGTCGGGGGCCCAGTTTATGTCAACATCCTGTCACTGTGGAAGTACAGAAACAAGGCGAGGGGGGGGGGGGGGGGGGGGTTGTTATCACCAGGCGACTGTCAAGAAAGGAACTAGTCAGAAGGATGAACATAAAATTTGGGACTAATAGGACTAGAAAAGGAACTGGGAATGTGTTGTAGTGCTCAGGAGATACCCTGTAGGAATTTTAAGAGGTAGGAAAACAGTGAGGGTTATTGGAAGGAGGCAATCACGTTTGACCCTTCACCTCATTCCTAAAACAAAAGTTCGGATTGTACTCTGTGGTCATATTTTTCGTCTTTGTGGTCCCTCTAGTGCATCTTTTATAATCACTGGAAGCATTCTCAGGTCCTTTTTGCCCTCTAGTGAAAGGGATGCTTCACACACAGCATTCACCTTCCCCTCCCTCGTAGGACGAATGTTTGTAGGTAGCTGGCAGTGATTCCTCCTCCGCTCTCACTCCTCTTTCCATTCCTCCTCCCCTCCGGAGCCTGCCTCACCCTGCAGGGGGGTTATCAGAGGGACAGACAGCTGCTCAGAGCCCAGCATGCCAGATTAGCAACTCTACTGATTGTTATGTGTGTGTGTGTGGGGGTGGGTGGGGGGGTGTGTGTGCACGCGCACTTGTGTCTCTTAAGGCCTCGCTCAGCAAAGCTTGTCTAAACAGCTTACAGTAACTTAACAGCTGCACATTTAACAAGAGGCCCGTCTGATTGAGAACTCATCTTCAACACTGTAATGGAGAGGGGGATTTGGGAACATCCTGAAAGGGAACATCGACGGACAAAACCTAACCTTAGTGACCATGCCCAAGAAGGAGGCAGAGCAAATTCTAGTTATTTACAAGATTGTGTCCCAACTTTCAACTTGACCATGTAGAAAATGGATGAACGCAGGTCTGTGTCAGGAACAGGCTGCTTATTGGCTGGGGGTTACACCCCCATGTGGGGTCCAGATGCTTTTTGCTGACCCCCAGAAGAGTCCCGAACAGTAAAATAAGAAAATACAGGCAGAGGGCAGGGTTCTCTGCAGATGCCTAAACTGCCACACAGTTCTAGCAGATTATATCTCTTTTTAAAGAGAGTCAGTTAGTCTGTCATGTTGCCCAGTCAGTGAGTCTAGTATCAGACTGTATCATGTAAGGACAGGCTTGCAAAAGTCACCCTCCAATACTGTGTGATTAGCTGTGTCAGTGCCTTGGCATGTTGTTGTCCCTCTCCTCCCCCCCCCCCCCCCCCCCCTCTCTGCAGGAGAGATGGGATTAACTGACCGTCTGGTCCATACAGGATTCCACCTATCTGCCCTGTGGGTTGGCTATGTGTGGCAGAGGCACCCACACATGCAGCGTTAAGTTTGGCTATTTCACAGCTGATTGCTGATGGCTGGCAGGCCCCACACAAACGCAGGGGAAGGATCATTCAAGGCCAGTCAGTAGGAAACCTCAGCTCACACAACATTCTCCATAACTACTTGAAACCTACGCAGAGTCTTAATTCATCTGTCAGTGAACCATGAAGAGGTTATTTTGCTGACGTGTGTTTTGTGCACTTGCAAGAGTTGATTGAGATGATTTTTGCCAAAGCACAATTGCGGTTTCAGGACATACGTGGTGTAAAAAGAGAGGGGTGGAGGTGTCGGCGCTTACCACCTCTGCTCGCTGCTTTTATGAGTAATAGTTCGTCTCGGTTGAAAGTTGTAATGCGTGCTGTGCAAAGGCGAGCCGCAGCCTGCAGTGGTATGAAGTCGGGAGCAGTGACCTCATTGCTTTACAGTAACTTCGGATGAAACTTAGCAAAACATAATTGTTTGCTAATTCTAAGCAGTTCATGTGAGATGTCTACAGTGTGGAGAAAGTACCACAACTTTTCATGGGTAATTAATGAGAGGGAGTCACATTGTGGTCTGAGCTCCCCGTAGCGTGGGGGAGTCCAGCTATGTGCTGTATAGACCCACGTTTCATGGATTATTCATTGCCGGGATATGGAGAGAAACGGGATGAATGCAGGAGAGACGGGGAGAGTAGAGGGAGAGAAATGCAAAGTAAGCTTTCCTGAGGCTTTGTCTGTAATTGCTGAGAGGAAAATGAAGGTTATTTTTCCTCAGCTTCTGCTTTTGGTGTCCCTTTTCCTTTCCCTCCTTTTCTGTATGGTTGGCTCATCTACAGTAACCTCGCTGTAACTTAATCTCAAAGGGAGTACACCCCAGATCATCTCCCTTGCTTCCTGTTGCACTCTATCTCACCCACTTTCTTTTTCTGCACTCTTGCTAGACTTGCTTTTGCACCCTCGTGTCTTCCTCTGCACCATGCACTTCCCTCTGTCTCTGGTGGTGTTAACCACTGCTGCTGGGGCTCAGTGAGAGTGTGTAGGTGTGGGAGGGAGGATGTGAGATGGCTCGCTGTTCTGTGCCATCAGCTGCTGCTGGCCTACTGCCAGTGCCGTTTACTGGCAGCTAATGAGTTTTATCCTCTGCCCCACCCCAACAGAGGTCCTCAAGTAGTAGGCTGCCTTGAAAGGTGGGGCCTGGCAGTGTATCTGGGCATATTTGATCCTTCCACTACTAGTTTAAGGATATGCGTTTTTTTTTTGTAAAGCTGACGGTTTTGAGTACCCTATGACTTCAGACATTGGGCGTTGTGACCTTTTTGTAATGGGGACAGTAAGGTGGCAGCGCTGTATCTGAGCCGACCATGTCAAATCTTTTCCTGTGTATTCTGGCAAACCAAATAAACTTGCAGTTGTGTTTGATTTCTAGATCAACGTCCGTGTGACCACCATGGATGCAGAGCTGGAGTTTGCCATCCAACCTAATACCACAGGAAAACAACTCTTTGACCAGGTGAGCATGAGACAAAAAGCTAAATGAATGCGCTGCAGGCGTGATTAACCATGCGGTTTATGTTTTTTTAAAAATGACCTTTTAACTTATTTGATTTATGTTGAATGTCAGGTGGTGAAGACGGTGGGACTGCGGGAGGTCTGGTTCTTTGGCCTACAGTACGTGGACAGTAAAGGCTACAGCACTTGGCTCAAACTCAATAAAAAGGTCCGTCTTGCTTTACATTAATTTCCTCCTTTGTGATAACCACCAAGTTACTGTCTTCTTCCTTTTACCATCAATCTACCGCCTTCTCTTTCTAATTCTTTGTCGGGGCCTTTCTCTCGTCTTTCCTTCACACACTATCTGTTTGTCTTTCATCCAGCCAGAGTCTCTTATTGTTCTGGGATTTGCAGAGAAGCTCTGCAGTGGTCTGGAGCCTCAGATGTGCTCTTTTTAACGGGCTTCCGCTCTCGCCCAGGCAAACACACCCTCCAGCCTTCACACCCCTGCTATTAGACTGTATCGGTGTGTTTCCAAGAGTGCCTAACAGAAAATCACCCTCGCATAGAGAGAGAGGCAACAGGGGTACATTTCCCTTACATTGAAGAAACCAGTGTGTTTATGAGCACAGACTTGCCCTCCAGGCAATGAAGACATGGGGCTCTATGGAAACCATTTTTTAGTGTGTGTGAGGAACAACTTTGCAGCCCAGTAGCACAAATACCCCAGATATGAAAAGACCACATCACAGAAGTGTTATGTGACAAGAATGCTTGTTATAACACCCCATTAATGTGATTTGATAAAGGAAATTATGAAAAGTATGGTTTACAGTTAGCTTAGTATGGATGGATGGATGGATTCGGTGGTGAGACAAAATGTATGAGATGTTGGATAGTAATGTTGTCTCTTATCGCCCAGGTGACCCAGCAGGACGTGAAGAAAGAGAACCCTCTGCAGTTTAAGTTCAGAGCCAAGTTCTTCCCCGAGGATGTCTCGGAGGAACTGATCCAGGAGATCACTCAGAGGCTCTTCTTCCTGCAGGTAACAAGCCACTCACTAGTCAGGTTTCCTTCCACACGTAGTGCACAGTTTTAGCTGGATTTGATGCTGATATTGCTGCTCCCTCCTGTTCTGCCAGGTGAAGGAGGCCATCTTGAACGATGAGAACTACTGTCCCCCGGAGACAGCTGTGCTGTTGGCCTCATACTCTGTCCAGGCCAAGTATGGAGACTACAACAAAGACGCCCATAAGCCTGGGTATCTTACCCATGATAGACTGCTGCCTCAGAGGTACACACACAAGACATATCACCCCTAATATGACTCCGCTGTGAGCCCAAGTGTCGAGTTTTCTCACACAGTCCAGGTCGTATGAAACCTGGAATGTGTCATCCCGTCAGGTGAGGTCATTGTGTTTGTCTGCAGAGTCCTGGAGCAGCACAAGCTGACCAAGGAGCAGTGGGAGGACAGGATACAGACTTGGCACGAAGAACACAGAGGAATGCTCAGGTATGTGTTTAACCTTCTCCCCCGACAGAGACAAGGGAAGTATTTATGTGTGACCTTGTTGTGTCATGTTGGTGTATCTGGATGAAAAATAAAATGTACACAGAGTTGAATCTCTTTTACATTTTGTAATAAAAACATACAGGATGTATGCTCTCCTGTTTTTCCTCCCCTCCAGAGAGGACTCGATGATGGAATATCTTAAAATTGCCCAGGACCTGGAGATGTACGGAGTCAACTACTTTGAGATCAAAAACAAGAAGGGCACACAGCTGTGGCTGGGCGTGGATGCCCTTGGCCTCAACATCTATGAACACGAAGACAAGTAAAGGACACACACACACACAGACAGGCTTATTGAGTTTCTTTAAAAAATAAGTGATGCATTCTGGGGGGGAATTCAGTCTAATCCCAAAAAATAGACTGTTGGTCTGTTTGGAGTTACCACTAAGACCCAAAATGGATTCCATTTGGATGGATAATCTGAGCCAGAGCTGAGGAAGATGTCTGTCCATCGTAGGAGAGTCTTTCCTGTCCTCGCTGGTCGGAGATTTTCTTTCTGCTTTGTGGAAGAAAGGATAGATTTAATCACAACTCTTGTAGCGTTTCCCCTCGCTGCCTTCCCTTCCTGCCTGGTATCTGAGGTCATCTCAACTTGGTTGTTCTCTTGTCCAGGTGAAAAGGAAGGAAACCAGGGACGGTTTGTCCTCTTCCCTTAGACAGCTACATCCTCGTTATCACCTCAACCTTTCCTTTCACTTGTTTTATTTAGAGAACACACATCCATCCTTTTTAAGTGCTAAGTGTCATCGCCTACTTCTCTTTCCTGTCACTATTATTAACCACACAATCTCAAAAATGTAATTGAGACATACACTGAGTATTCAGTCTCATGACTGCACCATCTGCTGGCAGAATGTTGTAAGGCAACCAACTGTGTAACACCCTGTACTGTATATCATCAAGAGTGGGACGCAAGTTGAAATGTTAAATGTTTTTTCAGGTTGACACCGAAGATCGGCTTCCCCTGGAGTGAGATTCGAAACATTTCTTTCAATGACAAGAAGTTTGTCATCAAACCGATTGACAAGAAAGCACCAGTGAGTGTCATTAATAGTATAAAACTCTACTTTCTGCTTATGTATACAGGAAAACATGCCCTGCTTCACATGAAAGGATATATTTCCTCTCCCCCCTTACTCTTGTTTTCTGTAGGACTTTGTGTTTTATGCCCCTCGACTTCGCATCAATAAGCGGATCTTAGCATTGTGTATGGGTAACCACGAGTTGTACATGAGGAGGAGAAAGCCCGACACCATCGAGGTGCAGCAGATGAAAGCTCAGGCCCGAGAGGAGAAGCACCACAAACAGATGGAAAGGTAGTGTTTGTTTCCTCCTAACCTCCCTGGAAAAGTAATTCAAATATTCTGCATGTTTTAAAATGGTGTATGGGTCTGTCATAAGTTTTGTATAGAATTTGTTTAGACGTTGAACATCATTGTTAGAGCTTCCCAACTAGAGGGCAGTCTTGACTTTAGGTGCGTTATCTGAGGCAAAAGGTATTTTCTTCGGTTAAAAGGGCTGCATCTTTTATTCAGGTCAGGATACGAGTGCTTGATCTGCTGTGTTTCTCCATATTTGTTACTATATTATAGTAAAAACCAAACTCTCCTAAACTTCTCAGGGCTCAGCTGGAGAATGAGAAGAAGAAGCGAGAGTATGCAGAGAAAGAGAAGGAGAGGATAGAGCGTGAGAAAGACGAGCTCATGGAGAGGCTGAGACAGATTGAAGAGCAGACGATGAAAGCTCAGAAAGGTACCGGTTTGTTTCCTCTTCATCCGTCCGTTTACTCATCTCTGCTGCTGCTTCATCGTATCTGGTCTTCACTCACGGCCAAAGAGATGCTTTAATTTGACAACGTTTCCTTCCACAGAGCTGGAGGAACAGACTCGCCGGGCCTTGGAGCTGGAGCAGGAAAGGAGGAGAGCGAGGGAGGAGGCCGAGAGGCTGGAGAAGGAGAGGCAAATGGCGGAGGAGGCCAAGTCGGAGCTAGCCAAACAGGCTGCTGACCAGCAGAAGACCCAGGAACAACTGGTGTGTTTGTTTTCACTGAAGGAGTCCGCCGGTTTACATGGATTATCACACTATAATCTTTAAAGTTGTTGCTTCTCTGGTGTGTGTTTGATTATCTAGGATGAGGTGTGTCTTTAAATGAACAGTGTATGTGACAGCAGGGTGTCTCTGTCATCACAGGCTACTGAACTGGCTGAGTTCACAGCCAAGATCGCTCTCCTGGAAGAAGCCAAGAGGAAGAAGGACGACGAGGCCATAGAATGGCAGCATAAGGTACAGCGCTCCTCTCCGCCGGCCCTACATAGGCTTTTCAGGGTATTTCACTGTCACCTGTCTCTGTCTCACACCCCGTCTCCACTCCCCACAGGCTCTGTCAGCCCAGGAGGACCTGGAGAAGACCAAGGAGGAGCTGAAGACCGCGATCCTGGTGGTGCCAGCCCCCCTGGCCGGCCACGCCGAGAGCGAGCACGATGAGCAGGACGAGAACCACGCAGAAGCCAGCGCGGAGCTCTCCAACGAGGGCGTCAGCCAGCTGGACCTCCGCAGCGAAGAGGCTCGCGTCACCGAAGCCCAGAAGAACGAGAGGGTCAAGAAACAGCTGCAGGTGAGAGCAAAGGGTGAACGCGTTCTGAGGGTCCGATGCAGCTTGGCCAGCCTGGACAGAATTTACATAGCAGGGCAGCATTCTGACATCAAAGTATGCCGAGTTATTTCTTAAAGGTTTATATCCAAACCTTTGCCTTAAAGTCCTAAAGGTGCTGAGAAAATGATATGACCACGGTCCGTACTTCTCCCAATGTCCAATAACCTTTCACACCCAATATAAAGTTTGTTTAAATCCCACAAATAAAAATCTAATAAATGATGCACCTATATCTAGAGAGCATCACGGAGTAGAAATAAGTGCAAAACGTACCCATGGAATACAACATTTAGACTAAAAACGCCTCTTTAATCCGTGTTATTGCACCCAAAGAGAGATTTCTGTCTCACAAACACAAATAACAACAAGATGATATGATTTTCTAACAGCAGTTTTGTTGCAAAGGAGAAACGTCACCCAAGCAATGGCAAAACAGGGTAAGATGATGCATACTTGTCTGTCCGTTCTGCTTTTAACAGGAGCGCTGGCTAAGCCTGTAGCTTTATAGAAGAACTATGGATCCATAAATCACATCAAAGAACATCAAATCTCTTCATGTTTCCTAACCAGCCGGTAGATCTAAGCTGCTGCTGCTGTGTAAGCCAGGATTTGTACTAAAGCTAAGGCAAGAAGAACTTTAACAACAACCAACTAGTTTTTATTAGCCTGCATTTACAAAAAAAATAAAATAATAATAATCGTCAGGCTGTTGTTTCCACTGTATCTGTTAGCCTGCTCGCAATGCTGGAAAAAACAGGCCAAAGCCAAACCTAAGCTGTTTGAACGGACCATTACAGGACAAGAAATGTTTCCTTTGGAGTCAAAATAAAACCAAATGATTTCATCTCTGATATCCTTCCTCAGCATGTAAGACTCCACGTTTTTAAATCAGAGGATATTAATGGCTGTCATATAATATCATCCTGGAAGACGATCTCTAGAAAAGAGCGGGAGCCCTGAATTACATACGTTTTGACACACAAGTGGCTTTGCATCAATGTTAATCTGATTGTTCCCATGTTTGCTCTTCTGTCCCGGTTTCTTTTTCACTCCGCTCCTCCTCTATGCCTCTCTGTTGTTTTTCCTCTTTCTCTGTTTTACTGCCTTTTGCTTCTTTCCTCGTCTTTTCATCCTTGTCATCCTCGCTTCTCTTTTCTCTCCCAGACACTAAGCTCCGAGTTGGCCGAGGCGAGAGACGAAAACATGAAGACGCAGAACGACGTGCTCCACGCGGAGAACGTGAAAGCGGGCCGAGACAAATACAAAACGCTGCGCCAGATCCGCCAGGGCAACACGAAGCAGCGCATCGATGAGTTCGAGTCCATGTGAGAAGAGCAGCGCGTCCCCTCTCGCCCCTCTTTGCCGGACTATCCTCTCAGCGGCTTCTCAATTTTTCATGGACAGCAGTTGCTGCCGTCCTTGCAGTCCCACGAGTCCCCCTCCCCCCTAATGCAGGGATGCCTCCTTCATGTGGAGCCGAGATGCCACCCTGAACAAGCAAATACCGTCGTACCACGGAGATCATCCGTCATCCTTCAGCACAGGGCAAAAGAGAAACTGTTGAAACTAAATGGAAGCAATTGGATTTTTTATTTTTGCGCAAATATGGCCATAGAAAGCTAATTTTTTTGTTTTGCTTGAAAACTTGTCTGCAAAGCTTTAGTACGCTTCCATGTCTTCAGTTAAAGATGATTCTCTGCTTGTTTTTAAGTTGTTACGCTCGACTTAAGTTTGCCTATTTTTTGCTGATGCCGCCGTTCCTTTTATTTGTCTGTCGAACACATTTAGCTACGGACCACGACTGCAGTTTGGGGGTAAATTAGGTCTCCATTTTCATTCAGCGCTTCTTCTTGCATCATATCCAAACATATCACAAGCTGGTCATGCTAACCTGACCTGAGGTCGTTTCACTATATTCAGTAGATTAATGTTATTTGAATGTTACATTTCTAGGTTTATGTTAACACATGAGGCTGCAGTATTTAAATCTGAACGGAGGATAGCAGTACGGGAATTGACCCTCGTAGGGAAAAGAGCCATGCGACTTGTCACATGGCAGGTTTTTGATGAGCAAATGTAGCAGAGGTAACAAAGGGAAAGTGTTTTTTTGGTTGTTTTTTTACATGCAGAGGTCGTGGAATAGCATGCAACGAGCTTGTGCCACCGAGCTGTCGCCCTCGAGTTTAAAAGTTACAAAGATAAGCTAATTGGTTGTTGTCGCCGTGTGTGTGTGTGTGTGTGTGTGTGTGTGTGTGTGTGTGTGTGTGTGTGTGTGTGTGTGTGTGTGTGTGTGTGTGTGTGTGTGTGTGTGTGTGTGTGTGTGTGTGTGTGTGTGTGTGTGTGTGTGTGTGTGTGTGTGTGTGTGTGTGTGTGTGTGTGTGTGTGTGTGTGTGTGTGTGTGTGTGTTTTCCCGTTGCATCCTAGCGTTTCACTCCCAGTCACCATGGATGGTTTTCTCTGCCTGCCAGCTCACAGAGGAAGCCCGGGCGTTAAACGGACAGACAGAGGAGCGGCGAGATGAGAACGGGGTCGGAGCCGTTCGTCCGTCTGTCCCGCCGTTGTTGAATGGTTCTGCAAATGTGTGCAAGCTGAGACCGGGCCCCTCTCTGGCTGGTGGAGCTTATGAAAACATCCGTCCTCGACACGGGACAAATCTCTACCTCACTAATGTTAGCAGTGGTGACTGACAGTCAGACGCTCAGGGCGCTCCCTCCCTTTCCAAAGTCCAAAAGTAAACGCAGTTGCTGCTCCACCTGAGTGGCGCTCCTCTGCAGGCTGCATGTGTTTAGTTGCTTTGGGATTGAAAGGGAACATTAAGGGTATGTCAAACACACCGACGTGAGATCAAGGCTGAAAGAAGAAATCATAAGCTAGTTTGACACAACGGTCTCTTCTGGTGACACATATCACAGATGAGATCTGATATATGGAGAACCTTCTGAAGAAGCGAGCTCCTGTAGTGGTTATCTGACGGGTCCTGTAAGCAGCTGGTTGGAAGTTGTTGGTGGGGACAGCCTGGACTCCAGACTCTCCTGTAAAATAGTTGTCTTCAGTGTCTGTGCAGAACTTTGTCTCCTGTTTGATTTTCACTTGGAGGACAGTTTGCAGACCTGCAATGGATTCGTGGGTCTGAGAGACTTGTGAAGACAAGAAGACACCCATTATTAGTATTTTTTTAACCGGGAGGGACCTTGCTATTGTAAGCTGTGTGAATTTCTCCTGAATCAAATGGAGAGGAGGCCAATTTCTTTCCCTAAAATTGTATTATAAATTCTCATCCAAAAACAAATCTTTTGTGGGTGGACAATATGTTCCAGGGTGCATTTTTCAAATGAGTGAACAAAGAGTTTTCCCTTTTTTTTCTTTTTTTTTAATAGTATTATTTGCTATGCTATACTTGACAGCTGGTGTAGGTTGATATTTTTTTAATGGTCAGAGTTTTAAAGTTAAAGCACTCGTATGAAACGAGACGCCGAAGCCTGCCTTTTGTGTTAATTTCACAGTGTCGTTAGTGTTGCGTTTGCCATAGCAGGTGGAAAATGATCCTGTGCTTCCAGCTCATATTTTTGTATCGTCTTCAAAGACCCTAAACCAGCAGCACCCATCACTATATTGGACACCTTCATTGGAGGAGAAAACCGTTGTTGACATGTCCACACCCTCATCCCCCCCCCCCCCCCCCCCCCCCCCCCCCATGTTCAATCTGTAAGGCTTCAGTGAGACTTTATTTTCTTCCCAGCAGAATGTGATTGGCCTGTGTGTCTCCTCCAATGAAGCCAGTGTCTGGTGATGCCTGCTCTGGCACCAGCTGTCACGTTTTGCAGTTTGTTCCCTTGTTTATTTCCTTATGTTCCTGTTGGTATTCTTTAAGATAGAAGACACAGATGGTTAGCAGTCCATTTCATTGGTTCTCAAATAAAAAGTTTTAAATTTTATGTTTTGACCTGCTTGTATTCTTTAGTCATTACAGGCTTTAATATGGTTAATGTAATATATAATATAATTAAATGCATTAATAGTTCTGATTTGTACTATGTATCAGTGTGTGCGCGTGCGTGTGTGTGTGTGTGCGCGCGCGCGTCTGTGTGTGTGTGTGCGCGCGTGTGTGTCTTTAAATATGTGTGTATAAATGTGTATATATACTTGATTCAAAATAAGACAATAAGGTGTAATTACGCACCGTGTCCACCGGAGGGCAGTGATGAGTCGCTGGCTGGAACGCCCTGTGGTGGCCAGAGCCATTAAGTACTCCCGCGGTATTCTTAAGGTAGACAACACTACCTCTGGTTGAATAATTGGAAAGAAAAGTCAACATGATGTAATTATGCACCTGGACCACCGGAGGGCAGTGTGGAGTCGCTGGCTGGAACGCCCTGTGGTGGCCAGAGCCATTAAGTACACCAGCAGTATTATCAAGATAGACAACACTACCTCTGGTTGAATAATTGGAAAGAAAAGTCAACATGATGTAATTATGCACCTGGACCACCGGAGGGCAGTGTGGAGTCGTGAGCTTTAACGCCCTCTGGTGGCCACAGCCATTAAATACACCAGCAGTATTATCAAGATAGACAAATTACATACAAGCACTACCTCCGGTTAAACCCTTCAAAATAAAAGAGAACACGTTGTAATTACGCGCCGTGTCCACCGGAGGGCAGTGTGGAGTCATGATTGACAAACGAAGTGCATTTATCATCTCAAAATTGTCGTTCAGATATTTTTGTATAACTTTCCAGCGTGAGGAGGAGCCGCATGGCCGCTAGAGTAACACGCGAGGGCCAAACGGCCGGGAGGGAAATGTAGTTTTACAGAATGTGTGGCGAAGGGTTTCCTCTAACATTTGACCTGACTGGATGACGTTTGATTTCAGTGGCCGCACGTATTTCTTTGAGCCCGTTCAGAGGCCTTGGACGCTAGCTGCCGGACCGGAAGTAGCGGGAGGTAAGGAAGCCGTTATCTTTACATCCTGGTCTTTTCCGTTAAGTTAAACAGTTATATCAACGACGGTAAAACCGTTTAGCTAATTGATCATTGGAGTCATATTAATATACAGAGGATCAGATACCCGAACCCCCCTACATAACTCTGATTTGTGTATTTCAAAATAAAACCAAACATTTTTCCTGCAATATTTTATTTTTGTTTAATAGTAAAATTCACTGCCAGTCCCCTTTTTATCACACCTGTATCTGTGGTCTTTGTAGGGGTCTGTGGTCTCCTCTAGCTGTCTGTGGTCTCTGTAGCTGTCTGTGGTCTCTGTAGCTGTCTGTTGTCTCTAGCTGTCTGTTGTCTCCTCTAGCTGTCTGTGGTCTTTGTAGGGGTCTGTGGTCTCCTCGAGCTGTTTCTGGTCTCTGTAGCTGTCTGTTGTCTCTAGCTGTCTGTTGTCTCCTCTAGCTGTCTGTTGTCTCCTCTAGCTGTCTGTGGTCTCTGTAGGGGTCTGTGGTCTCCTCTAGCTGTCTGTGGTCTCTGTAGGGGTCTGTGGTCTCCTCTAGCTGTCTGTGGTCTCTGTAGGGGTCTGTGGTCTCCTCTAGCTGTCTGTGGTCTCCTCTAGCTGTCTGTTGTTGTTCTACACTGAGTTAACAGACATATTGACAGTCAGTTCATAAGCGTATGACTCAAAAATCAACGTATTGTAATGAAGGAATCCAAATAATAATGAGAGAACTCTCTACAGACATGTTTTAAAATGTGGCAGGAAGAAGCAGACATGAGGGGACGTAAACAAACATGTAAGTGAAGACGGGGAAGAAATTAAAAGAACAGACAGATCCAGTAACCAGTGTCCCGTCTCTTCGCTTGTCCCAGTGAATCCAGCAACACCGGACGCTCTGCCATCTTCACCAAATGAAGCTCCTCCTGGAAACATCTGGTCCAACGTTCCCAAACGCATCCTCAGCTTTCTGGCCTGATCTCTAACCGATGGTCCCGGTCTGTGAGGAAGAGGCAAGAAATCACCAGTGGAGTGATCAGCTGATCCACAGGTGACGTATTCACCCGTTAAAGGAGCAAAGCTTTTCACTGAAACGTACACGTTCCTCTCAATGCAGCGGTTTGGTGAAAATCAGGATCCACAAAGTAAACGTGTTCTCTTCCCTGTCCAGATCCAGCAGCGTGGTTTTCAAAAAAGTGTGTCAAAAGCATAGTTCAGTAAATAAGGCCACATTATATTTATTTTCAGGTGTGACAAGCTTGGTTTTCCAGACAGAAATAAGGCTGTGAGCACATTTATGGAGACATGCATCAAGTTCACATTATTGAAGGCAAGTTTTAAAAGTGACTGCATGCTGGAAGATATTTTCACCAAATAAACCTGGACAGCTCTCTACAACATGCTCACATTAAACGACTTTAACCATGAAATACTTCAGTACTTTTATTAAACAAGTTAACAGCGCAATCCAAGAACACATGAACTGGGCCCTCATTTATAAAACTGTGCGTAGGATCCTTACTAAAAGTGTACGTACGCCCAAAAGCCAAAGTTTGCGTGTGCCAAAAAAAAAAAAATGTATGGAGAGTGAGCTTAGCAGCATCAGCAGAGAGCTGTTATTAGCACAAAACAATAGTTCACTACTTGTCTTTAGAGTAGGAAGTAGAAAGGCTACGTTAGAAGAGTTTTTTGAACGTGGAAAGAGAAGTCGTCCGACGTCGCGGAGGTTCCTGACCCGTCCGAACGACGTGGCTATTGAATATCCCGGTGAGTTAGCTGTTAGCAAACACGGCGAATTAGCATATTCAACTAGCACGGTGAATTAGCATTCTGGTTGATAACTTGGAAAAGGTTTTTAACTTAAGACTGTGGATTTATTGTGTTAAAAAAACAGTCGGGATAAGCTGATAAGCTCATGGTGATATTATGAATGGTGTGTTTATTTTGGTAATGTGTAAATACTGGGAAAAAATGCTTATTAGGCCTGTTGGTCAGCTAATTCAGATAATTTAGCAAAAGTTAAAGCCATGTGAGTGAAATGTTATTATGTGAAGTATGAGGGATTGTGTGATAGTGTGTGCAACTCTGAGAGATATAAAAAGAAAGAGACAACACACAGTGGACTTTTGATAAGGACAATTATTAATTTTCCCTGCACGTTTTGTGCAGGCTGTTTTTTTGTTTTGTTGAGCTGTTCTACAAACTGGATCGAGTGCTCAAGCTGCCTTCATCCTGCTGCTTTCTGGTTCCCCCTCATCATTTCCATCCATCACTGCTCACTGGATCTCCAGTCATCATCCCCATCATCTTCAGTCCTCCCTCTACTCACCTCACAGCCTCCATCGTTTGTAACCAGGATGGACAGTCTTTCTCATAAAGGGTGGTAGGAAACTTGAGTGCACTCAAAATAAACTGAAACATTTACAAACTTGGGTTTAGTAACCAAAGCCTGACTCATACTCAACCTGTTAACACAAGAGTACATTTTATGTTCAATGAGATATCAATGTTTTTCGTTTTTGGTTTCAACGATTTATTTAACAATTATTTGTACATTGATACAAGGTTGAATGCAAGTTATCACTAAATTTCATGGGGATAATTAAGTTGCCATATTTGTTTTGGTATTGATAATTTACCTTCAAGTTGGGCCAGACGTGTGTTTAAATTTTGTCATGCCTAATTGTGTACCAGGTTAAAGGTCCTCATTGCAAATATAAAAAAGTGTATTGAAGTGAAAAAAATCAATTTAAAGCTATTGTTAACGTAAATGTGAATATCGGAAAAAAGTGAAACAAACCGTTAAACATTGAAACAGAAACCGATACAGTGAATTTAAATGGTTTAGCTGTTGGTGTGAGTTATTGTGGGAAGAAATAAAAATGTTTCATTTACTACTTTACTGCTCTATTTTACTTCCAGTCTCCTCTTAGAACCTAGACATTAGACATACCTGCAGGGTTGGTGGAACACACGCCAGGTGGGTTACATATAGATCACAACATTTGCGTGGAAAGTGGCGTACGCACGTTTCCAACCCTGTTTTGAGTACGCAAGCTTTATAAATGAGGCCCCAGGTCCTTAAAATGACCATTACTCCTTTGTATTCCTCCTAGACCAGGAATACTGGTGCCTGATGCACGTTTTAGCCATTTAATATTCTAATAAGCATATGTGCATGATAAATAAGTGATTACAAGTTTTATATTAAAGTGAATGTTTACAAGCATATTTATGTGAAAAATAAGTACAATTTCCCTGAAGTAATTGCATATTTCTTTCTTGTATCATGTTGCCTTGTATTGGTGGTTTATGTGGTTCATATGTTTATGAACCACATAAACCACCAATTCTTTTGATTCCCACAAAGAATAAATTAATTAGAACTGTGTGGTACTGTAAAATTAGTCAAAACAGGGCTGCCACGTGAAGGCTCAGTACCGCTAACCCCTTTCATTTGTCAGTGTTATCACATGAAAATATATAATGTGTCATTCCATGTGAAAACAGCCAATATCGGGGGACCATGTACATGGTACCTCTCAGATTTTGCCGAAAAGTGGTGAAAATATACCTTATGTTACCAAAGGAGGGAATCTTTAGGTCAATATCTCAAACGGTTTGCCCGTGGCGTCCATTTGAATTTCAAGTGCCACACCCCTTTTTGACACATTGGAATTTCAAAATGTTGGCATTTTTGGAGGCCCATAACTTCTGTTCTAATAGTGATAGAAGGCTGGAAATTGGTCTGTTCAATGTAGTTTCTACTCCACAATTCTGAAGGCAGAATCAACGTCCTTACTGTTTGGGTAAGAGGTGGGTTACCAAAATCCATTTTTTTTTGATGGCCAAAATTATTTTACATTTTTTGGGTGCCCCGAGCACCATGATTAATGATCATGTTTATTCTAAACAGGATTATTATTTGTTATATTTGGGAAAATGAATTTGAAGGGTATGGTACCACTGGTGGGGGTTTTATGGGGGTCCAAAAACCCTTTGGGTCAGAGGTGACTCTTTTGGAACCCCATATTAGGACCCCCGAATGACCATGTGGACATTTGAAGAGCCTAATGGGATTTATACCAGATAAAGATACATATTTGATTCATTAAACCTTTGACTATGAAGCTTCATCTTCATCATTTTATTCTTCATAATGCACCATTTTGGACATTTTTCCAGAAGTCTGGCATGAAGATCAGGGAGAATTTAGTGATGATAAAGCATGAAAATAGGATCATATCATTGCTTGATACCAATTTCCAAAAATAAGGTGAAAACATTATCACAAGATACAATATTCACAGATCTCGATGAAGGACAACAACTGGATTCAGAACACTTGGATACAGAACACTTGCAGTCAAAACAGCCACAAAACTCAATTTTCCAGCCGGGAAAATACATTGCCTGGATCTATGATGATGACTGGTTCTTTGGAAACATCGTTGAATGGCCAGATGAACATGGTGACGTTTTTGTGAAATTCATGAAGTGTGTCAACAACATCCTCACATGGCCATCGGACCAAAAACAGATCCCCTGTTGGGTACCATTCCAACATATCATTTCTTGTGTCAGTGTGCCAGACATCTATGGACGCAGTGCTCGCCAATACAAACTGGATCAAAAGTACCATGACAAAATTTTGTCACTGCTTCCACAATTTCTTGGATAATAGTTCAAGACACTATGATCTATTATCCAAGAAATTGTGGAAGCAGTGACATAATTTTGTCATGGTCTTTTTGGACAATAATAAAATTGAGTTGAAATGAGAAACAGTAAGGAATAGTGAGCCTGCCTTCAGAATTGTGTAGTACTACAATGAACTAACAGATCAGCCTTCTATCACTATTAGAACAGAAATTATGGGCCTCCAAAAATGCTAACAAATTAAATGTGAAATTCCAATGTGTCAAAAAGGAGGTGTGGCACTTGAAATTCAAATGGACGCCACGGGCAAACCATTTGAGATATTGACCTGAAACTTCCGATTACTTTGTTTGGTAACATAAGGATTATTTTCACCGCTTCTCAGCAAAATCTTGTCACACCCTCCACTTCAAGGGCTAGATAGTGGCAGCCTCTTTCCTTTTTCTTTTTCCTCCTCCTCTTTCCTCTCCCTCTCTCTCTCGAGCAGGTTAATTGTTTGCTGCCTTAGTTCCCGTCTTGCCTGTGTTCACCTGTCTCGCGTTTTTTGCAGACAGTGCCTTTTGTTAATTATTGGCTGCCCCCCTTAGTTCCCCTCTTTAGCCTGTCTGCTTTGCATTTTTGGGGTTTAAATAAATACCTTGTGTTGAAACTGCTCTGGCCTGTCTCTTTGCCTGCCCTTGAGCCTTGGGTATAAATATATTAGTGCTGTCAAACGATAAAAAAATGTAATCGAGTTAATCACAATAACAGGTTGTGATTAATCACGATTAATCACAAGTTTAAAATACTAGTATTTACTTTTATTTTTGGGGGTAGATAAAACAAATACGCCATGTGTGGTGTTGGAATAAAGAAATGCATGACAAACTGGTTAGAGGAATCAAAGTTTTTACTTTATTATAAGATATCAACTTAGTTGTGATAATTTCTGAACAAGAATCTATTAATTTGCTGAGTAAGAAGTGTCAGGGAGTGCTTGGCATTGCCCACAACATCCGTAATGAACTGCAGACTAGAAGGTGGCAGTCTTTTGAAGGTGAATTTGCCGTTCACAAATCGCGATTTTAAACGCGTGTGGACGCGCCGCTTCCCAGTATTGTACGCTTGGTGGGCTGCCACTAGAGGATGATTGACAGGCGCTCTCCTTCAAACAACAGATTTTTGCGAGCATTCGCGAGGCGGCGAGTCGAGCCCGGCGCCTCTGATTAGCATAAAGTAGATTCGACTTATACTTTAGGCAAATGAGGAGCGGCCAACTCGCGCGCCGTCTCAACATTCGCCGCGACGCTACCAGAATGAATTGCACGGCTTTTCACATAGACAATGAACGGGATGTGGGGAAACACCGCTGCCTGTGGACACGCACCTTCCCTCTGGATCAAGACTACAGGTGCCACCGACGGCCATAAATCATACAATGCGCGTTTTTTGTTGTTGTTTTTTTTAAATACCGAGCGTTAAAAAAATTAACGGCGTCAAGAGGATGTTGCGTTAACTAAAATATATACATACATAACATTTGTATGTACTGTATATATTGTGGGAGAAACCTGAGCACCAGGCGAAAACCCTTTTACGTTGGAGGTGAGGAAGGACAGAATGGAGGGAGATGGAGGTGAGGTAGATGGATGAAGGGTGTTTTTTATATATATACATAATATATATGTATATATTGTGGGAGAAACCTGAGCACCAGGCGAAAACCCTTTTAAGTTGGAGGTGAGGAAGGACAGAGTGGAGGGAGATGGGGGTGGGGTAGATGGATGAAGGGTGTTTTTTTATATATATACATAATATATGTATATATTGTGGGAGAAACCTGAGCACCAGGCGAAAACCCTTTTACGTTGGAGGTGAGGAAGGACAGAGTGGAGGGAGATTGGGGTGAGGTAGATGGATGAAGGATGTTTTTTATATATATACATAATATATATGTATATATTGTGGGAGAAACCTGAGCACCAGGCGAAAACCCTTTTAAGTTGGAGGTGAGGAAGGACAGAGTGGAGGGAGATGGAGGTGAGGTAGATGGATGAAGGGTGTTTTTTTTATATATACATAATATATATGTATATATTGTGGGCTAAACCTGAGCACCAGGCGAAAACCCTTTTACGTTGGAGGTGAGGAAGGACAGAGTGGATGGAGATGGAGATGAGGTAGATGGATTTATATATTATGGGCTAAACCTGAGCACCAGGTTGGAGGTGAAGTAGATGGATGAAGGGGGTTTTAGTATTCTGGTAGATTTCACAAGGATATGCTGAAGGAAGTTGAATCAGAAGCCTCCTCCAAATTTTCAAGGCTTTCGTAGTTGTTTATTCTGTGCTTTTTCTTTTGCTTCTCTTTGCTTTCTTTGTTCCGCCTCCTTCATAAGCATCTCCTTCTTCATCCTTTGCAGCTCTGCCGGCTCATCCAAGATCTCTGTTTTGAAGAATATTCCTTGGTTCTGTTTCTTCTTCATTTCCATACAGAGCAACCTCAGGACCCTGTGGTCGGCAAGGACCACTCGGAGTCTATCCTGAGAGGTCGAGGCTTCGTTGGCCAGGTATTTTTTGAGCTCCTCCTCCATTTCATTTTTCTCATTCTCCAGCTCCTTTTTCTCGTCCTCCATCTGTTGGACTTTTGTCTGCAGCAGGTGGATGCCAGTCCCCGAGCTCTGCTGTGACACGGCAAGGTCCTTTTGCAACTTGTCCTCCAATTTCTTTTTCACGTCCTGCAGTTCCTGTTTCTCGTCCTCCATCTGTAGGACTGTTGACTCCATCAGGTTGATTCTGGTCTCCGAATTCTGCTGTGACATGGCCAGGTCATTTTGTAACTTGTCTTCCAGTTCCTTTTTCTCGTTCTCCATCTGTTGGACTTTTGTCTCCAGCAGGTGGATGCTTGTCTCCGAGCTCTGCTGTAACACGGCCAGGTTCTTTTGGAACTTGTCCTTCAGTTCCTTTTTCTTGTCCTCCATCTGTTTGACTTTTGTCTCCAGCTGGTGGATGCTTGTCTTTGAGCTCTGCTGTGACACTGCCAGGTCCTTTTGGAACTTGTCCTCCAGTTCCCCTTTCTTTTCCTCCATCTTTTGGACTTTTGTCTTCAGCAGGTGGATTCGGAACTTGTCCTCCATCTGTAGGACTTTTGTCTCCAGCAGGCGGATGCTTTTCTCCGAGCTCTGCTCGGACACGGCCAGGTCCTTTTGGAACTTTTGCTCCAGTTCCCTATTCTCGTCCTCCATCTGTTGGACATTTGTCTCCAGCAGGCGGATGCTTTTCTCAGACCTCTGCTGGGACACGGCCAGGTCCTTTTGGAACTTGTCCTCCTGTTCCCTTCTCTCGTACTCCATCTGTTGGACTTTTGTCTCCAGCAGGAGGATTTGGAACTTGTGATCCATCTTTTGGACTTTTGTCTCCAGCAGGCGGATGCTTGTCTCAGAGCTCTGTTTGGACACAGCCAGGTCCTTTTGGAACATGTCCTCCAGTTCCCTCCTCTGGTCTGTGAGCTGCTGAGAGAGATCCTCCTTGTCTTTCCTGAGTTGTAGGATTTCTTATGTCCCTCTGGTGGATCTGCGCCTCCTGCATCATCAAATCTTTCTTCAGGCAGACCACCTTGGACTCCTGCTTCTGCATGGTTTGGGCGCTCTCCTCCTGGTTTTGGAGATGTTTCTCTGGCTGGCCGAGCTCCGACTCCTGCTTCTGCAAGGTTTGGGGGCTCTCCTCCTGGTTTTGAAGATGTTTCTCTGGCTGGCCGAGCTCCAACTCCTGCTTCTGCATGGTTTGGGGGCTCTCCTCCTGGTTTTGAAGATGTTTCTCTGGCTGGCCGAGCTCCGACTCCTGCTTCTGCATGGTTTGGGCGCTCTCCTCCTGGTTTTGAAGATGTTTCTCTGGCTGGCCGAGCTCCGACTCCTGCTTCTGCATGGTTTGGGGGCTCTCCTCCTGGGTTTGAAGATGTTTCCCTGGCTGGCAGAGCTCCGACTCCTGCTTCTGCATGGTTTGGGCGCTCTCCTCCTGGTTTTGAAGATGTTTCCTCAGCTGGTTGACCTTGGACTCCTCCTTCTGTATGGTTGTGTAGTTGATTGTTTCTGTATTAGATCCTATCTCAAGATTGGACTTTCCTGAAATACTTTGAATAAAGGTTGTGTTTAGCCAGTACCTGCCCTATATTTATAGACTCCACAGTGCTTTGATCAAAGCCACTGCTTTGATGTCTCTGTGATGTCATCAGAATGGAATGGAATCACTAAAGGATAAACAACAGTGATGTCATCAGAATGAAATGGAATCAATGAAATGGAATGCTCTCCCTAAACATCAAAGCCACCACTGTGTATTCTTTTAAAAAATTCCTGAAAACACATCTTTATAGAAAGGCCTTTTAGCTAAACTATTTTTATCCGTTTAAATATGTTGGTTTTAATTATTTTTAAGATGCTAGTATTCAATTATTTTGCAGTTTTTATCCTTCTTTTTGTGCACTGTAGCACTTTAAGGTCATTGAGTTGATGTAAAGTGCATT
Source organism: Chelidonichthys spinosus (assembly GCA_029853015.1). NCBI lineage: Eukaryota > Metazoa > Chordata > Actinopteri > Perciformes > Triglidae > Chelidonichthys > Chelidonichthys spinosus. The sequence continues at coordinate 4,312,838 of CM056844.1, forward strand.
ATAAATGACATGTATTATTATTATTATTTTATTATCAATTAAGGGGAAAAAAGAGAATAGGGAAAAGACATGGAATATTTGTTTGTCGATATTTGTTTGTTTGTTTGTGTGATTCCACTCTCATGGATATAAATGTGTTGGACAAAAAAAAATATTTGTGATGATTCAAATTTATATCTTTATATCAAGATCTCTGAAATAAGCCTTTATAAGTAATATGCCCATCCTATGATGTTTCCTTACCTTATTATATATTAGAAAGATGATGTAGTGATATATATTGTGCATAAAAATCACCTGTTAACACAGTCAATGGCAGTTCCTGTATTCTGGTGCATTTTAACATAGTTTGATACTTTTATCTGACTGTATCATGAGAAAGCAATATGGGTTTATGTTGTAAAGTGGTCGGCTCCTGTCAGATCACACACATATTTGATAATTTGAAAAAAGCAGAGTACAGTAAATAAATATCATGTAATCAGACTGCTCCAGAGCTGGGGGATGATTAGGTCACAGCCCAACAGCATTGTGGGTACAGCAACAATCAGAACATAGCTTAAAAAGCAATATGGACTGAAAGGTTGAGCTTGTGAGACTGCAATATTCACACCTGGAAGCTGCTTATATAACCAAGTATCTGCTGTTGAGGAAGTATCATACTGTGACTGGCCTCAAAATCAAGCCTCTAACTTATGCAAAGGCGGTTGCGGCTGCAACCTTGGAGCCGGATGAATCTGAGATTAAATCTGTGGAGATGCAGGTGGCCGAGTTCCTGACTGGCAAAGACATCGAGGTGAACTTCAACAACGTTGAAGTATGTCACCTCTTACCCCGAAGGAGAGAGTCTGCAACTCGAGCTGTTGTGCTGAAATTCACTAACAGAAAATTCAAGACTGCACTGCTGAGGCAGGGCAGGAAGCTCAGAGGCTCGGACGTCTACATCAACGAGAACCTCACCAAAAAGAACGCAGACATCGCCAGAAGAGCTCGTCAACTAAGGAAGGATGGCAAGATACAACACACCTGGACGGCAAACTGCAGAATCTACAAAGGGAGCATCAGCAGAAGAAGTCAAAGTAATCCAGATCAGGAGTAAGGATGAGCTGGAGAAATACTATAACTAAAGGTATGGATCACAAACACTCCATAACTACAGCACAGCAAAGTACAACGGTTCTTACACGGGCTGAAAGACTGATGGGAATATCTGAAAGGATTGCTGAGCAGGGAAGTGTGGAGCTCACTTCAAATCGACATGTGGATTATACCTTATCTGACTCGAATGAAGGAATTGACCCGGACAACCATTTCTATTTCAAAAGAACTGGGAAATGTCAGTACTACACTGAAGTTCAATACAATGATAGCATTGAGATGGATGGGAAACTGTCTCTAATCCCCTTTAATAGCAGGAGTCTATACACCAACTTTGTCCACATCAAGGAATACTTGCGTCACTTCAAAAACCCTTTCACCATCATCGCGGTGTCAGAAACATGGATTAATGAAGACAAAGGCACAGATTTTTTCCTGGATGGATATAATCTCAACAGGAGGAACTAGCGTGGAGGTGGAGTGGCCTTATTCATTGACAGTAACACCAAGTATGAGACAATGCAAAATATGTCTAAAGCTGTGGATCACTTGTTGGAATGTGTGACAATTTAAATCTGTGTTACGAAAGGTAAAAATATAGTTATAAGCTGTGTTTACAGAGCACCTGACTCAAAAATAGAAGTCTTCAATGAATGTGTGGGTGAAATATTCTCTGAAACAAGCCAGAAGAGAGTTTTTATCTGTGGTGACTTAAATATTGACTTGATCAACCCAAAACAAAACACGGAAATCATACAATGGGCTTACAACCCCTCATCACACTCCCTAGCAGGATCACTACACACAGTGCTACTCTGAGTGATAACATCTTTTCTAACGTTACTGACACAGCAAGTGGACTCCTGATAAATGATATACATAAGTGACCACCTACCCATCTTTGCTGTCTATGACTGCAAATTTACTGTGGGACAACCACCAAACAAAAACGTATACATAAGGGTCAGAACTGAAGAAGGAATGAATACGCTGAAAAATGAGCTACTGAGACAAAACTGGAATAATGTTTACAATGGAACAGATGTGAATGATGCCTACAATTCCTTTTTGCAAATATTTAAAACACTGTACGACAGACACTGTCCTGTGAAAAAGAGACACCCGAAGCGGAACAAGGAGCACAAACCATGGCTCCGCTGTATACTCAGAAATTCTTGGCAATTCTTGCGTTTCTTTTGTATTGTTGTTATTATTGGTATTATTTTTATTATAAGATGAAGATCAAGTTTGGAGGAATTAATTGGGGGAATTCTGCTGGTCTTCTCCAATCCCAGTTCGTTGCATTACATCACTCCAGGGATGCTGAAGCTGCAACTTGTCCTGCACTGTCATCTGCTGGTGATGGACTGCAAAGGTGTAACCTGTACACAGACATCTACAAATAGAAAATCCACATTTGTATGCTATATATGCAAATATAAAACAGATATCCGTCCATCCACTAGATGAGGTGTCCCATCGGGTGCAAGAGTACTGTTTACTCTCTACTGTAGGATAAATACTGTAACTTATTGTAATCAAAACGTATAACTGTTTGGTGAGCAGCAAATTATTGTGAAAAAAAAAACACTTGACCGTTTGGCAACATGGAAGCTGTGACCCTTCCTCATCTCCTGTAGAGGGCGCTACCTCCTTACTGATCACAGCCTCTACTTCACATGTCAGTGAATAGGATCCAGCATCACATCACAATGTGTGTCTTGGTTCATTCTCATCAAATCGTGACCAAAGTGCCAGAGGAACTGGCTCCTAGTCTTTTTTCTTTCTCCTACAACACACCAGCACCCAAACCTCCCCTCCCTCCCTCCTCCTTTAACCTTTAGCTGCAGACAGCTCTGGGCTTTCAGCACTCCCACCATTGAGTCTGTTTTGCTGTTTTGATGGGGGTCTCCCACATTTTGCTCCCACCAATTTACCTGCAAAGTAGTAGGTCTGCCTGGGTTTGTGCTTCCTGTGTGCAAAACTGGACTGGAAAAGTTGCTTCTAGTTCTCGTTAGTGCCCTCACCGTTTCACCATTTTCATATATATATTTTTCTTCTCTTTTTTTTTACCCCATCCACAGATCCATGATCCGTGTGCACATGGAGTTTTTATAGGCTATGAAGGGATAAACAGCTTGCATCACATGTTACAGCAGCGGGGAAACATGGGCATGAGTGAAGCTGCAAAACAGATTACCTGCAGCAAGCAGGACGCTTTGAGATGAGAGGAGATATATTTAATTATGGGCTCAGCATCTCCAGCAGCAATCAGAAAACATAGTGTACAGCTGCTGCTCCTGCTGGTTTTGAGTTTTCTATTCATAAGTTAGGGGGAGATGGATGTTCAGGGATGTTATGTGGAATAGACATAAATAGGCAAAATGCAAACAGGAGAAATTGCATGAGTGCGTCATCTTTATTGAAGGCTGTCCATTCATCCATAAAGTGTGGAGAAGACAGTGAAATGGTCAAAATAGGAGGATATCATTTTCATATGAAATATGCATTCATCAAAACATCAACGGATAAGATGAGGGGGAGAGGGGAGAGGGGGGAGTGAAAGGGAGGAGGAGAGGGGGGTTGCATTGCAGTACACCCGTGCGTAAATGTGACCATCCTCACCGTGGTCCCTCCATCCCTCCATCCATCCCTCCGTCCTCTCCCTTCCAGCCTCCGGCGGCTCCTCTCTTCTCCTCGTAGCCGGGATCACCTCCTCGGTGGTCGGTGGTCAGCTTTGGACCGTGGAGTCCCGGGTGTCTCGGCTCGGCGCCCTCCTCCAGGGGTTGGGAGGAGCGCCGGGGACCACGTCCAGGTTCCTGCCGGGCTTCGTGGCCACCCCCGGCGAGAGCCAAGGCTCCGAGCGGCGGGAGAGACGCGGCTCGACCCGCTCTCGGATGCCGGTGATGCGGGGTCTGATCGCGCCACAGAACACCTTCCTGGATACCATCGCCACTCGCTTCGACGGGACCCGTGAGTACATGCAATGAACTCGTGACTGCCCGGTGCGCGATGGATGCGATCCGAAATGTTCCCTCACTGTCACAACTCTGCAAATGCAAAGTCTTGCAAAGACCTGCGAAGTGCTTGAAGGAGGTTGTAGCGTGCAGATGTGAACGGATTGAGATGAATGAACGCAGACTGACGGTGGAGACATGCAGAATGCATAGCAGCCGCTTAAAGATGAATTAAACATGCTGGTCCTGCAGAGGACGCACAGATAAAGACGGTGTGAAGCCAAAACTGGCATCATGTGATTACATGTTGTGCTGCTAGTCCAATTAAAGGAATTTAAATGATGACTTATATGTGCAAAACTACAATTTCCTCAAATAAATACATGCACACCAAAAGTTGCAATTCAGTTCAACATGGATTTGAAATGCTACAGCTGCATGCTTCACTGGCATTACAGGATTAATCCCTTAGAGGGGCCCAAACTAGCTGCAGGGCCCATATTAACCCGGCTCCTCCCACATGTTGTGCAGTGTATATTGTGTGTGTGTGTGTGTGTGTGTGTGCTGTGAGGTAATGTGATTAAATGCATTAAATATAAGCACAAACTTAGTCATGAAGTTCCTGGATTCCATGAAATAAGCCAGTTTAAACAGCAGAGCCTTGAAGAATCCAGCCTTTATTGACAGTCTTTCCTATTTCAAACTGCCTCCCGGTGAATGTTTCACACCGTTACATCAGCTATAAGACAACAAAGATCTGCTCACAAAGTAAAGGTGCGACTTGAACCAAACATCCCTGATGTTCAGAGGGAGATGGAAATCACACACCGCGGTTATTAGAGCTTAACACTGTTGCATAACGGGCTCCCGAAGGTGCAAACCAGAGCCGGGGTCTGTCTATCTTCTGAGTCCTTTTTGTGAAGATTACAGAAGGATTCCTGCTGCGTGTTGAGAATGCCACTGCGGGAGAATGTGGAGGTTATTTGATGTCCCCTGGAGGCAACTTTGCATCAGATTGCATTAATTCAATTAGAATCTTTTATTTGCTGTCAACAGCGATCAGCTGAGAGTCGAACAGGATCCGATTACATCTTTCAGCTTCAGGAAACCCTTTAAACGCAGGACTCAAAGTAATAGTAACCATATTTTAGAAATACATGAAGATCACCTTTACCTGTATGTTTACCTTATACAGAGTCTGGTCTTATGCAGTTCATGTGGATTACCTAGACCAGGATTTAGGACTTGGGGGGCCCTCATGCTCACGCTTGATAGCCGAACAGCGAGCGTGCCCGTTGTGACTGATCGTGAGTTCTCGAGTGCTGAAAAAGCAGCTGAGTGGAGTAGTGTTTCCAGGTTTGATGCTGGGCTCTTCCATCGTTGTCATACAACATTAATGCAGCATGATAACTGGGGAGACTCCGGGGAAATCTCTGTAGGTTTTTTTCCCTGGTATTCAAGTAGAAAGCTTCAGTGAGAGCCCTCCTTCTGTTTTTAACCCAGAGATATCTCAATGCAGCATTCATAATAACAAGATGACCAACCATTTCCTTGGTAAGTGAGGTAGTTATCAATAACACAGCTGATTTTCAGTCAGTTGGAGCTTCTTCTAATCCAAATATAGTCATATCTAAAAGCAGATTTTGATCTCCATGCCCTATCGAGAAATAACCCCAAAGTAAAAGTGAGACGGAGGAGTGACAGATTTTCGCGTTTTTCTCAGGGGACGTCTGGCACAAAGCTGAGGGCTGTTAAGTTTTGAAGCTGATGCAGAGTGAAAATGTGTTTTCGGTTCAGGTTTAGGAAAAACATCAGAGAGCTGGTGCTACGAATAATCCTGCATCCAGCCGTCACAGCTCATCTCCTTATTGTTAGCCAGATTTATTTCCTTTGGCAAGCGGACTCTTACTTTGAAATGCTTTTCTAAACCACAGACTCTTTGTGTGATATTATAAACGGATCACAGACGAGCATTGAATAAATATATAATTATAAATATAAAATGGAGTTATTTTAGCTGGTTAGCATGCTGGAACACCACACACTGGGGGAATGTTTGAGATCTGAACTTTGCATCTCACAGGGAATGAATGCAAGTACCGTTTCAAAGTGCCATAAACAGACATGCATTCTCCACTGTGCAGGCTGGTGGATGTGTTGTGGCTGTCAGTGTGAGCGGGGTTTCCCTCGGTTGCTCAGGGGCTGAGTGGTTTCGTGTTCTGGCAGGTTATTATTACACCTGGATGGCAGCGTGGATGTGGCGGCGCCCGGGGAACGTGCAGAAAATGAGTAGAGCAAAGGACAATGAGCACGAGGCGAGAAACCAGAGTAGTGGGGGGGATGATGGAACGCGGGAACGGCTTCTCTGAATCCAGATCACGTCTTTAAGGGGGGGAAGTGTACACGTAGGTGGGACTAGGCTGACCCCTAAATATGCTGAACACAGCAACCTTCAACACAGGAGCAGATAACATCCCAAAGCACCAAGACACGACTCCTGCAAAAAATGCTTTTGGAATGTGAAACACACCATTGTTTTTATGCAAAATCTGCTCTTAAATATTTATATATTCCTCCATTCTACCAGTTAATCATCTCAAAAGTGCAAGCCTATTTTTCTTTTTAGAAGTGACTCATGAAATCCTATTATATTCTGTCACACCCTTCAAAGTCGCCGGCTGCGTGATTCTCGTGTTCGTGGGATCGTGGATCCAGGTCGACCGCTGCCTCACCGTCCATGTTGCCGATACCGTTGCCACAACAACTAATCCAATCTGGCTACATATGAGCAACGCCACCTCACACTTGTTGCAGCTAGAGTCCCCCGGCGGGCCGGCGGTCTCACGGTTGCAGCTGAACACAATGATTTATCCTGACACGTTGACCTTCACCTTCAAGAAGATAATGGTTTCCTGTTTCTGTGCTAAGCTAAGCTAACCATTTTCATATTTAATGTACACACACGATGGTGGTCTTCATATTGTTTTCTAATTCTCAGTAAGAAAGTGAATATGTGTACATTCATTTTTCAGAATGATTTTAACATTTTTTTTAGATATTAGCGAGCTTGTGCGTCAAATTGTGGCTGTTAAGCTTCACCCACAGAGGATTACCTTGACCAATAGGATCCCACCTGCCTCAGGTATCATTACAATCTTCATGTGTATGAATCCAAAGTTCCTCCCCAGCTTTGCTGCTGCGTATAACTTTGTTGGTTGTATTATTGTGATTCATTGCTGCTTCTGAGGAAGTGTGCGACTTCCCATGAGCCTCAGCAGTTTTTGCGGGGGTGCTTCCATGAGGTTTATGCAGGAGCGTTTACACTGGACATGCTTTATGAATGCCTGAATTATTAAATTTTATTGTCCCCGGTTCATCTTCATGCAATCACTTCCCCCCGTCGTCGCTCTCACTCAGGAGATCCCTCTCACTCAATCATCTGCTCGCCTGCTTCTCTCGTCCTATATTGCTCACATTCTTCAAAGTGGTCGCTGCGGTCTTCCAGACTCATTTATGTATGGACTTTAATGGTCTCGCTGGATTGGATACCTTTGCTGTGGGAGTCACCTATCATCCATAATTGAGTTTCACGATGAATTATTCAAGTTTGTCCCCAAAACTCGGCTGTCAAACAATTCGTCATAGCTGCTGCTTGTATGATATTCTGGCAATCTGACAGTATGCTTACATGCATGCCCAACAACTCCTTTTGGTACATTATGAGTTCATGTTAGGAGGGAAATAGGAGCTCCAGGAAGCTTGGCGATGTGATTACTTTCTCTCGTCTCCTAACTGGACAATAAATTAATTTGCAAGGATATACCTGAGCACTCATGAGAAGGTCAAATTGATTGTAATAGGCAAGATCCCAATTCCCCACATTGATAAACACGATTTGACTGCTTTATTGTTCCCGTTTAAACCCTCGTAGGGTGAACTACTGCCTGAGGCTGTGAACAAGCAGAAATAACTTTCACAATCTAAATCTGTCCAGTTTTGAGCTCTACAGAGAAATGGAGTCAAGTTTATCTTTGCCGCTCCATAATGGTAGAGATATGGGCACAGAAGCAGAGAGAGGTGGGGAACGGGGCGAAAGTCTGGGATTTGAAAGGAACAATAGCTGGAGATGAGGAAAAGAAGATGGAGTGAATGTCATTGAAAAGCAGGAAGCATGTTAAATTCTCCCTGAGGAGAAAGCGCTTCAAAGTGAGCAGAATTACTCCAGAGCCTTTTCAGAGTGCAGAAGCGAACATAAAGCGGGAATGAACGCTGTGGACAAAGAAAGATAGCCGTGCGTGAAATTTTAATTATGTTTTCTTTGAATTAGAATGACATCTTAGTGAAATTGTAAGGGGATGACCCCATGCTTTAGTAAAGCATGTCCTGGAACGTGACGCCCAGAAAGACACAGCTCACAACTGCAACATGATGAATAATAATTATGATGTTATGTTACACTTCCCATTAAGATTTGAGGCCGCATTTTTTACACGTTTAATAGTTCTGTATTCACATTGAACATAGATGCCATTCTTTTCTTTTGTATATATTTACAGTATAAACTCATATCAACTGAGCAAATAACACTTAAACTGCTTATTGAACGTTTTTGCATAGGTTTGTTGTCAGTGTTCAGTTGTCCTACTTTTGAGATGGACATTAAAGTAGACCACGTTACACCGGAAGTAGTATTATTTCATCAGCACTAGTTGAACGTTTTCATCCAGCGCCATCATCAGGACATAATTAATTTAAAACATTAATTAAACACTCATGGCCGAATAACGTTACATTAACTAATTAATTGTATTCCTTTCGGCCTCAACTGAACCCGTGTGCTGCTAATGTTAGCATGCTAACGCGCTAAGCTGTTGAACATGAAGGCAAAAGTTTGTTAGCATGACGTTAGCATTTAGCTAACAAGTAAAGCCAGCTAACGAGCTGCTAGCATGGCTGCTAGCTTGTTATCAACTTGGAGGTAAGAGGGTATAATTTAATAGATTAACTTGGAACTGTAAAATGAGACAAAAATGAGTGACAAATTATGCTTTTTAAAGCCAGATTATAGTTTAGCATTACAGTAGTTGATATTTAAAACATTTTCTTTTCTGCTTGGTTTGATATTAATGCAAATAATTAATATGAAGCATCTTAAGTTCTCACTTTGATGCTATTGATGTTTTTTTTTAATCATGCTTGTATGTCTATTCTGTCTCCTTGTCCCTGTCACCTTCCCATGTTTCCTCCAACCAGACAGCAACTTCGTCCTGGGCAACGCTCAGGTCCAGTCCCTCTATCCCATCGTCTACTGCTCCGATGGCTTCTGTGAGCTGACCGGCTTCGCCCGTGGCGAGCTGATGCAGAAGAGCTGCATGTGTCACTTCCTGTACGGCGGCGAGACCTGCGACCAGCTCACCTCGCAGATGCAGAAAGCTCTGGATGAACGTCGAGAGTTCAAGACTGAGATCATTCTGTACAAGAAGAGCGGTAGGAGGGGCTGGAGGATAATGTCAAGTTTAATCATGTTTGATGCCAGTCAAAGTTATCTTTAGGTCATGTCTTTTTAGGCTGGAATATCAAATCTCATTTCTTTGAACAGGTTCCAAGTTCTGGTGTCTACTGGACATCGTGCCCATAAAGAACGAGAAGAGCGAGGTGGTTCTGTTCCTGGTGTCGCATAAGGACATCACAGAAAATAAGGACCTGGACCATGGCAATGAATCTGACACTGGTGAGAGAAAGCTTGAAAAGGAAAGTGAGGCATTTTCCAATTCCACTGTAATCCACACGAAATGATCCAATAGAGGCTTTGCCACCGGGGCACAAATCTATCAGCAGGCACAAACAGTGATATTATGGAGGGGGATTGGTAGCAGAAGTAAATAACTATTTCTACTTCTCCGGCAAAACACTACGGTGCCACACCTGTGCATGTATCTCTAGTTTTGTGTCCTGTGTTTTCAGATGAGGAAACTGGTCTGGAAATCCGTCAGATCAGCCGCCCTCCAGGCTTCAACGTGGAGCGCCGCCGCAGTCGGGCCGTCCTCTACCAGCTCTCTGGACACCTACAGAAACAGGACAAATCCAAGAGCAAGCTGAAGATCAACAATGTGAGACACATTCTCCCACATACCTTCTGCTCCTCGTTCAGCTATTTTTTTTTAAAGCATAATACAGATGGTGGTATTTTTTGGAGGATTAGTCTTTTGATTCTAATGACCTCATGGATAATAAGGATTATACGGCATCAGCAGATTCATTTTACTGACTTGCATTTGCTGAAAGGGGGCAATTTGCTTGTCCAGGATTAATTTGCAAACCAACTTAATTTGCATTAATTTCTTCGTCAATAAGACTTAAACTTGTAAATTCAAGGAATTGGGACGAGACCAAATGTGCCTGAGCAGCATGGTCTTAACCCCAGGAGGGAAGAAATGAGCATAAAACCTCTGATTAGTTCATTTGAATTCATTGTGGGGCTGGCTGATCAGGTACCACAGTTAACAGGTTTCCTCCACTTGCATCAGCTCATTTTTGAGAGACATATTTGGATTTTTGTCATTACTTTGCACATACATGGCATGGCTGCTATATATTATGCTTTGAAGGCAACTCGTTTTTGAATATTTGTGTTTCCAAGTTAGATAAATCTATTTGAATTTGCCCCTGAATGATGTAGAATTTAAACCTCAGCTGAATCCTTGAATTATACGATGCTCCTATCAGTCGCAGGGCTGCTAATGATAATCAAATATTCATGCAGGCTAGTGGAGATACACTAAAGCTATAGGGATCAAATCATTTATTTAGCAATAATGTTTGTGAGTGTGTTTCCACGTGATCCAGAGCGTTCTCGGTGCCAACGCTAACCCGGTCCCAGAGTACAAGGTGGCGGACGTCCAGAGGTCCCGTTTCATCCTCCTCCACTACGGTGCTTTCAAGGCTGGCTGGGACTGGCTGATCTTGTTGGCCACCTTCTATGTCGCCGTCACCGTCCCCTATAATGTCTGCTTCACCGCGGTGGAGATACGAGAGGACGCCTCACCAGCACGTAACCCTCCAAGTGTCAGCGATATCTTGGTGGAGATACTTTTCATCATCGGTAAGGCTGCTTTATTAACTATATGAGGCTTTAGCTACACAAGTATTACTTGGATGTATCAATTTAGAATTTTTTGAAAATAAGAAAGAATATCACCAGAGTTGTCCTTTGAGTCGCGCCTCTCGGCTCCAATTCATTCATATATTTTCCCACTTTGTTCTAATATGGGTTTAAGGGCAGCTCCTTCCTGGTTTGCATAATCCAATCAAGCAGTGCTTAGACCACCACTCTTTCTCTCCTAATTGGCCCAGTTAGCTGCACCACGGTCCGCTTCGCCTCCAACGCACCAGAGCTGTATGCTAATTGAGCCCCAACCTGCCGTCTCCCGTCTGACAGCCGAGCCCACTAATCCCGCCTGGGGAAGTCTTGTTAAAGGAAATATGCTCACAACCTGGAGCAGTGTTGGCCCGCGGGTCTGTACGTTAGCCTGACATAGGTCGGTTATGTTTGGAGACTCAACACAGTTCACAGTTTCAACTATTCAACCGAGGGCTGGGAGGATATTTGGGGAACAGGGAGCATATTTTTTAAAAAAGGATTGCTCTTTGGGGAGGAGGGTTGAGAAGGACTCTCATGAAGTTACAACCAATTGTTTGTTTACGTTTGTTCGGATTCACGAGCAAATATGGCGCGTTAATCGGGGATGTTTGTGTCCCAGATATCGTGCTGAACTTCCGCACCACCTTCGTGAGCACGTCTGGTCAGGTGGTGTACGACGCCCGCTGCATCTGCATTCACTACGTCACCTCCTGGCTCTTTGTGGATCTCATCGCAGCCTTGCCCTTTGACCTGCTCTACGCCTTCAATATCAGTGTGGTGGGTCTCACACACACACACACACTATACACGTATTGTCCGCACATACAGCTATACCGTTTTGGTTTATTATCTAATGTACATTGAAGGCATTGACCAGATACTTTTGTCCAAAGCAACTCACAAATCGTACAAGTACATTTGTGGAAATGTGTATATGTGTATGTACAAGTGTTGTTTGACTGGGCTCTTACTATTGTGTGTCTTTAGATGTGTGTGTGTGTGTATGATGTATTGGCAGAGACTCTATGGCTGCTGCCAAAGGTGACATCATCCTTTTATCAATAGCACTCTCCTGCTGTTCAGCTCTCACACATTAATAAAATGAGCCCATGAAAGAGCCTGTAAATGTTAGATTATTATTCTGCAAAGGAAACTAAGAGCTCACATTGTTCTCATCTTAAACCTTTTGCTCCATCTCTATTTGACATCCTGCTCTGAGTATTTGCTGCCGTGACTTTGGGGGAGATAGAAACTGCATTAGCACTCAGGTTGTGATACTCAAGTAAAGCAGGCATTTTATACACCTTAGCATTCTCTATTGGATCAAATTCCCTGAATCCAGGTACCTAGAGAATTAAATCCTAATTAATGTGTGTGGAAACCAGAGATGCTTCAATTAACAGACCACTAATTGGGAAACCGAAAGAAGCAGGAAATTGCAGCCGTTGTTAATCCAGAGGAGAGGGAGGAAACCGATAAATGATGTTCCACGAGGTAATTCTTCCTTCACGACCAGAGCGGTTTCTCCAATCGATGATAGCAGTGATTTCCTCTGAATGGCTTCTCAGGTAAAAGCAGTAAATTAAAGTTTATCTCAAGTTCACTTTGGCGTTGTGAAGTATTTTAAATCCCATCTCAGCTGCAAGGTTCAGGCGCTCCCTGGAGCAGCCTTTGACTGTTTTTCTGCACATGAATGAGATGGTGGAGCCGGTCCCCTAGTGACACGGCGCGCTGTCGAGATGTCTGATTAAAATTCTCAGCGTGCACGGCTGATTTCTAATTGGCTCCAGATGGGTAACTGCTAAGATTAAACACAGCGTTCATGCCCTCAAACCCATGACTCCTCTCTCTCCCAGAACTTCGGGGTTCACCTGCTGAAGACGGTGCGCCTCCTCCGCCTGCTGCGCCTCCTGCAGAAGCTGGACCGCTACTCCCAGTACAGCGCCGTGGTCCTCACCCTGCTCATGTCCACGTTCGCCCTGCTGGGCCACTGGATGGCCTGCGTCTGGTACTTCATCGGACGCAGCGAGATCGAGAGCAATAGCCCCGCCTCCTGGGACATAGGTTTGTTCCACATTCATGGAGGATTTTAATTGTTGGAAAGGCGGAGGCCGAAACAAACATCCTCTCTATCATTTTAAGCGAGTTTGAGGATGCTTGTACACTCTCAGCGTGTGGCGCTTGAGTGTCCTTTCACTGAGAAAACACTTCTAATTATGGTGATCTGTCTCCCCTCCTACTGGTCTCAGCTGCACCAAACAACAACAATACTGTGCAGTGCATGAGGTGATGCTGCCTCTCCTGTTTAAATCAGACTAAAGCCTGGGGGGGGAGAATATACAGGAAAGTCCTCCACTGTTGCACAGATGTACATGCGGCTTTGGCTCAGGCGGTAGAGCTGGTCGTCCATTAATTGTAGCGTTGGTAATTGAGCGCAACACTGAATCCTAAATTGCTTCCGATGACCAGGGCAGCGCTCCATTATTCCTGGCTAATGAGTGCGTGTGCATGAGTGAATGAGGGGCTTTTAAAAGCGCTTTCTTCTGCTCGGCTTGAGAGCTACTTAAAGCTGAGATCCATTTACCATTTCACGTTACAAGTTTGTGTTCCTCAGCTGAAAGTTCACATTAAGAAAACAATGTTCAAATGCAAATGTTCTGTCCTGTAAAAATTGGAACATTTTGTCTTACTCCACCATGCTGGCCTTGTTTGCCCTGCTTAACATCCATTACAACGGGTGCTGCTTTTGAAGAGGGAAAACACCATGCATGAATAAAAGCTGATATGAGAAAAGCTGGTGTACAACACTGAAGCAATGACTTTCCAGCCTTCTTACCTTTGTAAATGAAGTCTTCCATTAAAAGTAGAGTAATTGATCTCATTAAACTGACAGAGCCCTCTGGACTTCCCCTCTCCCCACCAGGCTGGCTCCATGAGCTGGGCAAACGCTTGGGAACGCCATACATCCTTGCACCGCTGACGTCCCTGTTGGGCGTCTCTGATTCATCTCAAGGCGCCATAACAGCAGGACTGACCAATTACAGCCAGTGGAACGGCTCAGTGTTGGAGCCGCTGAGCGGGGCGGCAGGTTTGCTGGGTTCCGGCCAATGGAACGGCAGCAGGACCAGAGCCAGGACGCCCAACGGCTCCGGGACGACACTGAGCGGCGGCCCGTCTGTCAGGAGCTCGTACGTCACGTCGCTGTACTTCGCTCTGAGCAGTCTGACCAGCGTTGGCTTCGGTAACGTTTCAGCCAACACGGACTCTGAGAAGATCTTCTCCATCTGCACCATGCTGATCGGAGGTGGGAAAACACGGCACCTGCAAAGTTCACAAATGTCACGCGTCATTATTTGAATGTTGGATTCACTTTGCCATCACGTTGCTAACGTGGCTAAAAATAGGGCTAGCAAAGAAACAAGTTAATTCTGAGCGAGCTCTTTAGTGATTCGAGCAACCAAATCCTTAGTTATACCCATCACTCACTTCTATGGGAAACAATAGCTACAATGGTTTATTCCTGCCATATATCCAGTAATAAATGCTGTTTTAATTCAACCAAAACAAAGCCTTTTTTAAAGAAACGATACAGCTACGTAACTGAACCACACTTCTCTAGTGCTTTTGTCTGTTTGTCCGTAGCACTGATGCATGCTGTGGTGTTTGGTAACGTGACCGCCATCATCCAGAGGATGTACTCGCGCCGCTCCCTCTACCACACCCGCACCAAGGACCTGAAGGACTTCATCCGGGTGCACCGGCTGCCCAAGGCCCTCGAGCAACGTATGATGGAATGTTTCCAGACAACCTGGTCTGTCAACAACGGCATCGACGTCAGCGAGGTAGGAGGGACTTGCTTGATTCAGTTCCAAGTCTTGATATTTAAGTGCTGAGTATTTCATCTATAGTATGCGTAGCGACTGGTCTCTGTTGGTGGAATTTGCTATTGGGCAGATCTGGAGCCTGGTGAAATACATGGGGCCGGCTCTCGTCACCAATCGAACACATGAAGTTGCTCTAGATGGCACAGATATTTCTAAAAAATGTCCAACTGTTCCTTTAACTTTCAGGGATGGGCAAATGACCTCTGTGGCTCGGGTTGACCTTGTCAGATACAATGGGATCAACCGGCTTCTGAAATTGAAAGTGCAAATCCGGTGACGTGTCCTCCGAGCAGACTAAATAAACGGCTCAAAGTCGCTGGGAGGATTTTGGTTTTGTATGGGGTTCTATCACGCAGGGGGCAGCTATCTTAATTTCATGGATTAACGATCTCATGGACACTAAACTCACTCTTGATGTGTTTTACCGTGGCTTTAAATCTAGATAATCCTTTTTTGTAGCGATAACATGATGGGGAACAGACGCTAATACTTTTAGGTAATAGCCCACAAATTGAGATCATGAAGTTTTGTGTGTCTTGTTTTCACTGCGGAGGGGAAATGTGTCCTTCTCAGCTGCTGAAGGACTTCCCAGATGAGCTGAGGGCCGACATCGCCATGCATCTGAACAATGAGCTGCTGCAGCTTTCGCTCTTTGAGTCGGCCAGCAGGGGGTGCCTGCGCTCCCTCTCCCTCATAATCAAGACCTCCTTTTGCGCACCTGGGGAGTTCCTCATACGCCAGGGCGACGCCCTCCAGGCCATCTACTTCGTCTGCTCCGGCTCCATGGAAGTACTGAAGGACAACACTGTGCTCGCCATTCTGGGTAAAGACTTGACATTTTATGTCAAAGCATGTATTCGTATATTAGATCCTCATTTTTATTTGTATATATACAGTATATATACACACACACACACACACACTGCATATCACTATTGAGGTTCAGCACCATGGACAGCACCCACACCCACACTGTGGAAGGGCTGACTCCATCCAGGTTAAATAAGTAGGTATGGCCATCAGAGGCCTGTGCAGGTTTTGGGGTCAGGCCTCCTGTCGGCCCTGCAGTCTCTCTGTCTTGGACTCCAAACCAGAGAAGCCCTCCTCCATCCTGGCAGTAGAATTAAATTACATTCTCTTTTTTTCCCGGATTGATTTATGTCTCTTATCGAGGATGATGAACGAGACGTCAGAGAATCAGGTGATGGATTGGTTGAGGGATTCACTGTCACCTCGAAAAAAAACTGCTCAAGATTTCCAGATTTTACATACAATTCTCAAAACATGCTGGAACAAGACCGTGAACTGCTTATTTAAATAGGAAAGGGCTTTTACTTCTAGGGCGTTATTAGACATCCAGTATTTAATAGTCAGCCAGACAACTTTTAATGAAGAGCAACATGATGAAGGGTAGCAATCGTGCCGCTTTATTGTAGAAACTGCAATTATCCCCATATTAATCTATCCCTGTGAGCACACAAGTCATCTCATCAAGTGAAAGATGGAGTGTGACCCAGGAACAGTTTTGGGAGCAGCCTAAATCCCAACATGAAATCCATAAACAGCATTAATTCTTTTTATTTTGCCACTTAGGGGGACAAACTTCAAGCACAACATTGGATAAATAATCAATTTGCAAACAGTTTACACAGCCAGCAGACATTTGGAGTCATATTTCTGGCCTCCTGATGAATAAGTCCAAATATTTATTCTACTTTTAGCTCTGTTTTGGTCTCCACCAACTCCAGGGGGAAATATCTATATAGTTTTTACCTTCTAATTTATCCACAGTGTTAGTATTAAAAGTTTTCCATCTGCTGTAATAACCAAAACCAAAAAAACTGCATTCAAACAATGCAAAGTTAACAGAATATGACATCCCTCCAATGGGGGAGCCGGGTTTTGCAGCGTGAACTAGAAACCTCTCGGGATGCCTTGTCCTACAACATGATATTCCCTCCATTGTGCATAACACGGATGAAACAGAATAGAGAAACACAAACAGACTCACAAACAGCTCTGGAATCAGTTCAGGTCCGTATAAAGCAGTGGCAGCAAATTGGCAACGCTGTTCTTTCTTCACATGAATGATATAACTGGTGTAAATAATGAAGTAACTGCTGTCTAAAGAAGAAACTCATTAACATGCCGGACCTGTTGTGTATGCAC
Source organism: Chelidonichthys spinosus (assembly GCA_029853015.1). NCBI lineage: Eukaryota > Metazoa > Chordata > Actinopteri > Perciformes > Triglidae > Chelidonichthys > Chelidonichthys spinosus. Next base: position 4,330,087 of record CM056844.1, read on the forward strand.
ATGCACGTTATGTGCACACACAAACACACATTTGTCTAACAGACATTTTTTCTCTCCCGCCTGCTCCCTGTGTCTTAAACTCACACACACGTACAAATTGTTCTGGCGTTTCCACTTTGGATTTACATCTGCGGAGAAGGCAGTCAGGTGGAATGAGGAAGCAGAGAAACAGAATAATAAAGATCTTCTGTTGTAATCTACCACTACTGCTGTATAATACACATAATTAAAATGTTGTAACCCTACAATCAACCTCTCTGCTCTAGAGGTTGTTATTAGTAAAAGATGTATCATCAGTGAATTGTACTTTAAATGTATCATGCATTTCTGCTTCCCAGGTCGGGGCGATCTGATCGGCTCCGACTGTCTGACCCAGGAGGAAGTGATCAAGACCAACGCCTGTGTGAAGGCGCTGACCTACTGTGACCTGCAGTACATCAGCCTGAAAGGCCTCCGCGAGGTGCTCTGTCTCTATCCGGACTACGCCCAGAAGTTCATCACTGAGATCCAACATGACCTGACGTACAACCTCCGGGAGGGACACAACACGGAGGTATGAGAACGTCCCGATGCTTTTCTAAACGCTGCTGTCGTCTTTACACTTGCTTTTCTTACTGTGAGTAGCCCTGGAGTAGAAATCTTAGTTTCAAAGGTTAAACGCAAGTAAGTTTCGTGTGGTCCATCCATCCATTTCCTGCCACTTATCTGGGTCGCCAGACAAGTGGCAGGCTAAGCAAAGCATCCCAGATATTCTTCCTCCAGCTACTCCAGGGGGAGTTGAAGATGTTCCCAGATGGCCAGATGGGGTATGTAGTCCCAGTTGAACATGCTCTGAGGCATTTTGATCAGATGCTACATTTATTTTTTTCATTTGCAAATCTGTTTTTATCATTATATTTACTAATATTAAGCATAGAATCATCTCATGTTCTAAATGCCAGACAAAAGACATTTTGGGTAAGAAGACTCTTGAGCTGTGGACTTGCCTCCTCCGCCCATTTTTTATGCGATGCTGGAGTGATGGCTTTGCACTTGAAGGAGGATTTGCCATCTGGACCGGGAGTGAGGAAGGAGCCACAGCTTCTGCTTGAGATGCTGCCAACAGATAAAGGCACGAGCCGAACACGGGCGATTCAGATGCCAGGGAATTACAGATTGATCTCAGCTGTAGCGCACACATGAATGACCAGCATATACTGGAAATAAGTCACATATTCGCTGTGAGTAAGCTTGCTAATTAGAGCGGAGGTCCAGGAGAAATATCAGGGGTATGCGACCGTATCGCAGCATGGAAAATATAGAATAAGAATAAAGAATAAATTACTTCCTGGCTTGAGGATATGTACATATATGTACGAACCCTTCTTGTCAGCAGCTTACACACACACAAATATACATATGTATATGCAGGTACAGAGACGGTAGTAGTGCATCCTCCTCTGAGTGCAGCGTGGGACTAAAAATAGCACTTTGAGAGGGGTGGGGGAGGGGCAGGTCATCCCTGACTGGATAAATATAGAACAACAACCAGATGGAGACGAGACGAGGAAACATCAGGATGAAAGGAAGCTGCAGGGGGAAGGAAGAGGAAGAGCCTCGCCCACATTTGCAAACACGTGCTGGCACACGCTCGCAGACATTCACACATGCAGACACACACACACACACACAGCATATTTGTCCTTGCTGATGCCGAATGATAGGTAGGCACACACACTCACGTTACATCATGCATGCTGCTTTTTTATACATCTCATATGCACACATGACCATATTTCAACATGTCTCTCATGCAACATGCACACTCTTTTCTTTACATCCCCGAAGACACACACATCATTGGCTGTCGCCCTTGTAGCGGCATGCTGCATATGAAGAGATGCACGTGCTGGTCACACACACACTAAAATCCCAAACATTCGCTTCTCCGCTTGGTTCCCTTCAGGCAAACCTCTGCTAAAATTAAACCTCCGTGGTCTAAAAATACCAGCCGGGCACGTGAGCTAAAGACAACAAACGTGGGGGGAGAGGGTGGTGGTGGTGGGTGGTGGGGGGGGGGGGGTGACGGGAGGAGAAGAGGAGGACAGAGAAAATGAGATTTGTTTGCCAGTGTTTTAATCAGCTTTAAACTGCGGTGCAGAGAAGATGCAGGGAATACGTCATTAACCTTCCACCAGTCACAACCTGCTGACTTCTACGGACAATAGCTTAAGGAGTCCTAAATAAACATCCACGATGGTCGTTTACTTCACCTGAGGTCAGAGAAAACCTCCAGGAGAGCTGAATGTCTGGGCGTGAATGGTGTTGTTTGGTGTTTGAATGAGAGCGCTCATAAACTGAATGGATATCAGTGCTGTGAATGGCGACTGTTTACTCCAGTGATGCTTTCAGTGGCTCAGCAGCACCCCCATCTGGTCACATAGTGACTTTCTGAAGACCTATTAATCCTCGGTTCCATTCTGCACCTTAACTAACTCAAAAACTGTCAGTATGCATCTAAGAACGTGCAGGCGGTACTTACAGCTGCTCTCCATCTTCCAAACCACATTTTGTTCTCATCCCTTTTTTCTCTCCGCAGGCCGACTGCGAGAGCAATGGAGGGATCATGAAGAAGCTTCCATCCATCAAGGAGGACGAGGAGGGATCGGGGTCCGAGGGCGAGCACTCCCCCCTCTCCAAGATGCCCCCCCCGGGCCGGCTGGGCCGAGGCCTGCGCTCCCCACTGCGCTCCCCTCTCCGCTCGCCGCTGCTGCCGTCGAGAACCTTCCGGGCGGCGGGCAGTCACCCGCGGCCCACCAGCCTGCAGATCCCCGTGGTGAGATTCGGCTGCCTGCAGCCGGACCTCAGCCCTCGGTGAGGAACCCCCCATTGACCTGTTTGAGTCAGTGACTTGTTCATAATCATAAGCAGGCTAATTTGAACAGAGTCCCCGGAGAGGTGGCAGCAGATGCTTGTGAGTACAGCTATGTGAGGTCACACACCAGCATAAAGTGTGTCACTGTGTCGGATCTCCAAAAACATTGAGGGATTTTTAAAATGTTTATTATCTCCTAAATGCCCCTGATAAAAAATCTCTACATTTACTCTTTGTATGGTTGAAGTTATTATGAGCTTTGAATACCACTGAAGAAGAGGCGTCACATGATAAACTCAGATTCAGTGAATGAATGAGTTCTTTTTTGTTGCTTTGGTGATTAAACCGCATCCCGTTTGTGTCTTATGAATAATGGATAAAGGCCAGAGTGCATCATCCACTCCCTCTTCCTGTCCCTCCGCAGGTTTGTGGATGAGATCGAGACGGAAAACCAAAGTGGTTCAACCCAGAAGTTCGATTTTTCTCCCAGTGCAACTCAGAGATTCCTCCCCAGCCCCGACTCGGCTGCCTCAGGTTAACACAAGCTGCAGAGCTGCACAGATGCATTTCTGACTGAATCGTTCATCTATCAAGTTATGAATCAGCTGTTGAAGTGCATGCGTGTGTTTCCCTATCTGTCCACAGGGGCCGATGATGAGGCCGACACCATGCAGACGATTGCGAAGCTAAAACACGAGGTAAGGCTCGTCACCCTGAGAGCGAAACTGCAGTTGATTAGAAATGACAAAAAATGTTTTTAATGCCTTTACAGACAAAATACAAAAAACCTTAGGAGGCAGTTTAATGGAAGTAATACAAAAGCAACTTTGGGCCTAATGGTTTCAAAATAAATTTAGCTCAAACGCACCGGCGTGGCTGACTCCCGCTCTGACTCCCGCTCTGACTCCCGCTCTGACTCCCGCTCTGACTCCCGTCTCCAGATGAACGTCCTCTCCCGCCAGGTGACCGCCGTCAGTCAGGAGCTGCAGGATTTGACGGGTCTTCTCAAACCCCTCTTCCATAACCCCTCCATGCTGCTGACGCCCAGCGCTGTGACTCCGCCTCCCAGCGTGTCATCGTACAGCTGCTCCCCGGCCCCGCTCCTCCTTACCCGGCATGCGCCCCCGCACTGTTCGGATGACCCTCCGTCCATCCTGGTCCCCGAACCGTCCTCTCCTCCGCCGATCATGAAGAAGGCGTTCCAAGGAGAGTTTGATCAGGGTCCTCCCTCCCGTACCATCAGCCCCCATTACCCTCCTGGTCCTCTTCAGACCAGCCCCGCTCCCCCAGTCTCTCATCGCTCCGCTCCCCCGTCACTCAACAGCTCTCCCCATGAGCACACAGTCGTGCCACATCCATACACCTCCTCCATCCCCTCTCATTCGCCATCAAGCCACCCGTCATCCATCACTCCCCTGTTGGTCGACATATCAGGACCTGACTGTGAGCCCCCTCAATCCCGTCCCGAGTGCCAGTTCATATCCCCGTCTTATCCCCACTCCCTTCCCCACTCCCTTCCCCAGCCCCTTCTCCAGCCCTCCAGCATGGTCCGAGACCCCCTCCTGAACCTGCAGGCGGAGGCGTGGGGGGAGCACCCTGCCCAGCTCAGCTTCATCAATGAAGGACAGCCCTCGGTGTGACCCGGGACGATCCGACCCACGGAACCAGCCAGCATGCCGCACTTACTGCATGACAAACATTCGTCCAAAGTTTGGCATGTGAGTTAAAATGTAAATATATTGATTTTAAACTACTAGAAACTTCAATAATGAGCACCAGCTGTATGAAGATCTGTTAATAAAATAGTTTGTTTTACAGTTTGATTTGGATTTGTTTGACAGGATAATAAAACTTAATTTTATACATAAACTGTATATTTAGTTCAGCCCGATCGGTTACAAATATAGGAAAACCAAGTTTACAACTTTTAGCTCCTTAACTATATAGTTCTACGTACTTGTATGACTGCAGACCCATTCCCAAGGCGGAGATGTGTTATTTGGATGTATTATTTTACAGTTTTAGGTAGATTTTATTTTCTATTAAAGGAACTTAAAAGCAAAAACTCCAGACTTAACTCAAGCTCAGTGTCCCTTATGTACGATATATTTGCCCCGTAGCGTTCACACTCAGACACAGCGATGACACGGTCGGTTTAATTCATCGGTCACACAGTTTTATTGTAGCCATTCTGAGAGAGGAGACAACGGAGAGTTGCTACTCGGTCAGCCTCCTGAAGGACTGGACGGTGGGGCAGACGGCGCCCCAGTCCACCGGCTTGCGGTACTCGCCTTTCTCCAGCAGGTACTGGCGGCCCTTGTAGTAAGGGTGCTCATAGAAGACCCAGAAGCCTCCCAGGACCCTGCAGGAGTGCACCTCCCTCCAGTGGAAGTTCTCCAGCACGGAGGGACAGTCCTCGGTCGCTTCAAACACCCGACCTGCAAAATCCCCTTTAACATAGAGCTGGATCTTGTGAGGATCTCCACTGGCCTGGAGGAGGGAAGAGGAAACAGAGATGTGATGATGAAGAGGGTGAAGAAACGAGAGAAATGCAGAGGTGATGTCAAAATGGAGAAGTGCAAGTATGTTAATTTTAATGTATGACATGATACTGTAATGTTCTTTTAGAGTTTTCATACTAAAAAGAAACTATTCTTACAAAGTGAATCATCTTGCAGGAGCAGACTCTGTCGTTGAGGCCGAGCCAGCTGTGGTAGTCGGGGTACTCCCCTCTGGGCAGGATGTACTGGTAGCCCGCATAGTTGGGCCTCTCGTAGACCACCCAGGTCCCGCTCTCCACTCGGGCCGAGTTACAGCGACTCAGGTAGGCGTGGAAGTCGGTGCAGTCGCTGTCGCACTCGTACCGGCGACCCTGGTAGCTCTTGTCCTCGAAGAAGATGATCTGGGGGGGAAATGTAAAGACTTTTTTCAATTTTCTGCATGATTTAATATTCCATAACTGTTTAGACATCAAGGAATGTTATTAAATGACCAAAGGCTGCTGGCTGTGGATTTGCTTGAGCCGTTGGATGCAAGCAGGAATCGTGGTCAGCTGTCACCTACTCACCCTGCCCATCCTTGGACCAGCTGTGCTCCACCGTGTCAAGTAAGGTAAGTCCTATGTGTGTGTTTGGTTGTGTGTGTGTGTGTGTGTGTGTGTGTGTGTGTGCACCCTCGTTCCTCTTTTATACCTGCAGAGCCCTCTGTAATTGAGACAACTGCTTTGTCATGAGAATGAGATCCAAAATTTGAGTCAGTGGTTCCATTGCTGGTGATATTTTCCAGAAAGAGTCTGTGGGATTACGCTGCATAAAGACTGATTAACGCACGCAGGGATGTGCACGAACCCCCTCGGACATGAATACTAACAGTATGATGACTGTTTGCTTGTCAAACTGTCCTCCTCGTGCACCGAGGGGAACAAAACAACCAACACATCTCAAGCCGCAGTTCATCAAACGGCCATTAGATGTCGGTCTTGGTTTATATTTTATTGTACACCTGACCAGTTAGGGTTCTGTGCAGTGCAACTGTGTGTGATACTTACAGCTTTTTCCAAGATTAATGCCTCTATAAAAGCAATTAATTTTTTGATTTAATTTTTTAAGTTAAAAAATATTTTCTGGCTTTCAAGACACTTAACATAATAATTAATAGTCCCCTAAAATGTGTCGATGGCAGAACAAATAAAAAACAACTACATTCTCGGCAGTAATGAGAAATAACTGCATACTTGAGTGTAATAACTGTGTATTAACAGGCCCTGCTTTTAGATAATAAGATAAAAATGATTATGTAATTCAATACTTGAGGGCAGATGTGAGGACAGCTGGTGTTACCTATCTGTTATTACTATAGTCACCATACGGGGGCAGTATTTCCTCAGTGAGGTTTTCAACTGTATGTTCTGCTAAATCAAAGCTCAAGTATTATAACTGAACATTTTGGGGTTGTTTTATTTCCACAATTTAATTTACAGTTTATCTAGAAATGAATCCCCAGTTAACGGTGGAGTCGATATAATCTAAATTGAAAACACAGTCCAGATTCATATACAATGATAACTTCCTGTGCTTGTATTGTTTGATCACTCGACCTCTCAGCCTAAACAGCATGCTATATAGGTAAATCAAAAAAATGCTTTAGTTTGTACATTTAAAGCTCAAAAACACACATCAGTATCCGCTGTTACAGGTAATTAGAGCTGGTTTGAGTCTTGTGAAAGCACTTTTTAATTGCCACGCATACCGTCACACACACACACACTTGCTCTTGACTTGTGGTGAGCTGTCAGGGATACTTTAGATGATGTTGGACAGACAAGTGTTGGCAGTTTGCACAAACACAAACTAGAGAGGAGGGGCGACAGGAAGGCAGACAGACAGACTGAGGGGTAACGCTAGATGACTATTCTTCCATCTAGAATAAATCAAGGGCAGCTGACCGCTCAGCCCTGCACACGCACCAACAAACATGGAGACTTTAAACCTGTGCTCTTCATAGTTTGAATATCCACCCGACTGAGGAAGAAATGGTTTCAGTTTTGTCAGAGAAATTGGGGCTAAAATTCATAAAATTGTTGATTGATTTGTTGTATTAAAATCAGAATAAGGAGAGTAAATGACTAGCATTTATGAAATTAAATTCCAGGCTTCACATGGGTATTTTAAGGCGTGAGTGACTTAAGACAATACAAACTTATACTAACAATTCCACGGATAAACTTAAAGTATAAGAAAGTTTCAACAAGGGAACACTGACGGATGAGTTTTTCTCCACCAGTAGGGGGCAGACAACCAACTTCTCATTTATAAAATTTTTTAATTATGTGAGTATCTCTTCAGTGTAAGAATTGTGGGACATAAATCTCCCTTTTCCCACACCTCTCCTCCTCCTCCTCCTGGTCTCTGCTATCACAACATCTGGGAAATTAATGATCCTTTCTAAATCACATGATTCATCCGCTGCATATCTTTCTACAATAGAGAAATTGTTTTGTGTCGGACAGCTTTCATGTTACAGATTATTATTTTTATAAGTGTAACGTGTGTCAATCTGTCTTTTGGGTTTCCCTCCCAAACGCCATCTCCTCCTCCTCCCTCCCTCTCATTCTCCCTCCCTCCCTCCTCCCTCTACATGTGTCACTCTCCAGCTCTTTACTCAGCAGGCAGCAGCACCGTGTCCTCATCACTCCTTCATATCTCCCTGCTCGCTCCGCCGCTGTGCTCTCTCTTCAACACAAAGGGGAAACGTTGGGGGGGAAAAGGTTCCTATTCCCTCAGGCTGGATTCACTCGTCTTCACCAATGGATGGAGTTTATTCCCCAGCAAGCACGGTGACTTCTTAAAAAGTGAGTGACGGGAAAACTTCTTCACCTAACGACTGAAAACTACGGATAAACTGGTTAAAATGTCCCGACGGATAATGAGAGGAACTCACAGAGAAGTCACACAAGTGTTTAACGTCGGTTTAGACTCGAGTAATTTCATGTCAGGCAAATTATTATTTGACAAAAATAGATGTTCATAGTATTACTACAATAACCGCTGTCACTTTTAATCATATACGATAGAAATTAAATTTGTTTTCTTTTCGAAAATGCAGTTAATTACCTGATAATGGTTATTATGGTAATGTTTTGTTCACTTTAAGCTATGTGGGGTGTTTTCTAGTTTTTGTTTCTGATTTAATTCATCAAAATTCATGAGATAAATGATTTTTTTGTTTCATTTTTATAGAAATGATCGTTCCTAACAAAATGTAGCTTTTCTAACCTTTAATGCACAGACTTTGTCTTCATGTCACAGCCCTGATATTGTAACTACATTTGTTTTTAATTAACATGACAACCACTTTGGAGCTCGTAACTATGAATCATCGTTTTAACTCTGATCTGTCACATCGTCCACATCGGCCCTCGGATCGGCACCAGGGGTCACCGTTCATTTCTAATCAATCACATTTCATGTTATGAGAAAAATGGGACTTTTTTATCTCAAAATTCAGAAAAATATGTTATAAGACGAGCTGATAAAAGTGAGATTTAAGCCAATTAATATGTTTTAAATTATTTCCTATTGCTAATATTGATACAGTTGATTGTATAAGGTCCAGAATAGCTATTAAAACTAATAATAAAAGACTAATTCCTAATGCTAATGCCTTGAAAACAGAAGAAAGAGTCAGCGGTCATAACTTAATTGAGGGAGCAAAGACAGTCAAGTTAATAGTAACAGTTATAATAAATTACTTGTACATGTATAAAAACAATAAGCAAAGTCTGACAATAAATACTTTTTAAGACAGCTCCCTGGTGAATTTATATTTATATATCATACTTATAATATACATTTCTGCTACTCATCGTCTGTAACGGAGCTGCAACTCTGCGTCGTCGTCTACACGCCGGACCAGGTCCAGGAGAGGAGAGGGTCTCAGGCCTGGTGTTGAATGTGTGTTGCCTCATGGTGGATTTACAGTATTACTTAATCAAGTGAAGCGTGTGTGCGGGCCGGGTTGAGCAGCATTAAAAGCTGAAAAAGTCGAGTTTTCTTGTAAACAAACAGAGTGAATGTTTACGTCCGGCGTCTCCTTGAGATTTGTTGTCTTGTGCACTCGTCGAATCCACTCAAGGACCCCCTTGGACCCCCTTGAGATGCCGCTGGAGACCCCTCAAGGCCGTTTGGAAGCTGCACACAAGCGTTTCGGTGTCAGAAATGTCTTTATAGTCATATTTGCCCGTCCTGCTGTATCCTACTCAAGCACCCGGCGCTCTTAAGGGCCCTTAGGTGTTATCAGACTCCACTTTAGTATCCCACTTAGAGAATTCAGTTCATTTAATTACAGTCAAAACGTAAAATGCCCTTAATGCTCTCTAAAGACACTCGAGAGACGCCCCTGAATTAGACGCTGTGCAAACGGATCTACTGCAGTGTTTTTGGCAGCCAGACGAGGCTTTTTTTTTTTCGACACGTTTCCACGTGATTTGTCAGTCGGAGGCTACCGAGCGTGCTCGTACATTTGGCCCCCATGTGTGCTCGTAAAGTCTGCGTTGGGAGCGTGTGGTCGCCCTCTGAACGCGACGCTCGAAGAGCCTTCATGTGTGTGTGACCGAGAGAGGACTCACTTACTGACTTTTTCTTTTTTTCTTTTTTACACCCTTTTTCTTTCCTTCACTGCATCGATGATGCCAAAGTATTTACGTTTAGGTTCAAATTTTGAAAGTGGGCAAAAGTATGATTATGTAAGAGCTGATAATTAATTCATAATTCTGTTTTAGCTGCTGTTTCATGTCACACAGCTGTGACGAGTTCAAATGTCCGTGGTCAAAAGGGGATCTTCTGGTCCTGCTCAGGGGTTTTTAGTCACATGATTGACTTGATAAGTGGAGAAGGACCCAAACGCTCCTGGGTATCCTCGTCTATATGTTTACGATCTTTGTGCTGAGTTTGCGAAACTAAAACACCATTTCTTTTTTCTTTTAAAGGCTGAAAGTGATCAAGCTCACATCCAGCAGGCCCCCCCATGTTGTTCTGTTGTGGAGTCTATTGTCTGTGTTTCACCGTCTCTATATGAACAGAGCTCTGTGTGTTTTAGTTCACACACCACAACCATCTCTCTGTTTTTGTTTTCCCACTCCGTATTTGGCTTAAACTGCTTAGAGGAGAAAACATGGAGGCGGCTGATTGTGATCAATTGCCCAACATATTCGAAAAAAATATGTTTATGAAAAGCAGACCCGACACAAACCGGAGGAGAGTAGCAGCTTATGTTCCATGCCATTTAGTGCTTAGATGTTGTGGCGCTGGCGATGGGATCCCGTCCGTCCAGTTAAATGTGAAGAGTTGTCGTTTTGAGAAAACAACTTTGATGGAAATAAAAGCGTTTAGTAATTTTTGCTCCATGGAGTGAAAATGAGTCCCACCCGGGTGGAGGAGGAGGGGGGGGGAGTGTTTGTTGTTGGTTTTGGTGGTCTGGAAAATGCTCAGCAATCATTAAATCTGTTTTATGATCAAGGATTAATGGGTAAATTAGGAGGGACGGCTGCACCCAGAGGGACTGAGATCGGTCTTCTCATAGTAAAACGGCTCTACTCTGACTGTATGGAGTGGAAACACATCCCTTCTGTTTCTGAAAGGATGTCTTGAATGTGATTGGTGGATTCAGGTCGTGGCCGTGCTGCTATGGAGGACTCTCCGTGTCGGCGTCGGCCTTCTAAAGCGCGTCGATAACGCTTCTTGTCGTCGTTCGTCTGATTGTTAGAGGCCGAAGAGGAAGTGAGCGCCGATGTCAGCCAATCATCCGCGAGGAGTTTCCCGCCACTCCCAGTGTTTGTGATATATGAAACGTATATGAAACACAGATTCAGTCGTTCGGAAAAAACATCTATGAATGATATAATGCCTCAGCAAAGACACACACACTTAGAGGGTGTTCTCTCTCCAGGGGCGTCGTTGAGCTCCAGAGTGTGATTTCTTTTATTATCTTTTTTTTTTTTTTCATCTTGTTTGTGTTGGGGCTTTTTTTTTTTTTTTTACAGCCGCTATTAATTTTGCATGTGCATTTTATTATAATCATGTGTCGCTTTTGGGTTCAGATTTGTGTCTCTGCTGGCTTTACGGTCATACCAGTGGAAACCACACAGTGAGGAAACAACAGAGAGAGAGAGAGCTTTCCCAAAGATGTGTTTGTTTAGATGATGCTGCAGGTTTCCGGTTTGTTGTTCACATGTGTTGTTTTTCCTCAGACAGTAAACCGGTTTATCGTTCGTTCACACGAGACCTGAGATTTCAGTTGACGGTGTTTTGGATGCATATATCGGATGACAGCGCTGTGTGTTTCATATGAAACCAGGGGATAGTTAGCCTAGCATAGCATAAACGCTGCAACAAAAAGCTCATTAATACATCAAATGAGAGTGCTTCTTGCTTTTAGAAACCGGGCGACAGTCAGCCTTTTGGAATATGTTGTGTGTTTGTTTATATTCAGAGCGGTTTCCAGCCTCGTGCACTAAAGCCAGTTCTGGCGTTTTCCCCTCCCAGCTCCAGGCTCTGTGCTGGGTGTCCCCCTGGGGATGGAGCAGCGCGGAGGTGCGGGCGGAGGAACCGAGAGCCCCGGCCTCGGAGACAGCGCCAGCCCCGAGCAGAGAGGAGAGAGCCCGGCCTCCGGGGGCCCGCCGCCGCCGCCGCCGCCGCCGTGCAAGATGAGCTGCCTGGAGGTCAACGGCAGACAGAACGGCGCAGCGCTGAGGCCGCTAGGAGGTGGGGTCACAAACCAACGCTTGCTCAAACACAACGGCAACTTTATCCAAAGTAAAAGCAACTTTGTGGTTTATTATGTGACCTGTAAGTTCACTGAAATGTGAGCGGAACGACTCTTAAACACTGCCCTTTATTCTGTCATGCAGTTGAGCACATCAAGTATTGCAACAGTACACACACACACACACACACACACTTATATTTGGCGGGGCTGCCTCCCTCCACCCGTCCCCTGAGTGGCTGCCTTATTGGCCGGTAGCGTTCCCGATGCCGCCATGGTTTGGCTGATGGCTTGTTCATCAGACGGTCCTGTGGGACGGTGGCCTGGAAGGGTGTGAATGGACCCCAAAAAAACCCAGTCTAGACCAGCCCACTGGAATGGGTTTTCACCGAGTTATGGCATGGCTCCTGAGTGCTAAGCGATACAGATATCATGTCCAACAGCACTTTAAGAGCGGTTCTGGAAAGCAGTTTTATTCATTGTGGGTTTTAATGTGTGGTGCAAACACAAATGCAGTTGTACAATCTTACTCAGACATTCACACTGGCGGCTGCACACTTTCACCAGAATCTCCCACTCAGACCCCCAGACTACGTCACCGGGCCGGACAGGAAGCTGTCAGCTGTCAGGAATCCCGTTCACACACACGCTGAGGCACGGATGGAGACGTATCTGTGTGTTGAAAACAGGACGGTTAGATCTCACATTTGCAGATTAGTAAAAAAAAAAAAAACGTCTCCCGTGAAATTAAATTTGATGTCTGAAACATCTGCAGCAGATTTTGGGCTCCTGCTGACTGTTTAGCCGCGATGCTGCTGCTGCTGCTATCATGACCAGCTGTGGATGCAGCTATCTGTGGGCCGTACAGGCTTCCATTCCCACATGTTGATTATTGAGTTTGTTTGTTTTTTATCAAAATAGACGCCGCTGTTTTCAATTTATGTGAAGAACAAAACAATAGATCAATATGGATCTGGGGGGAATCATCAAGCAACTTCCACTTCCCGATGAGAGGAAACAGGAGCCGCCGTTCCACGTCCCCCCTTCCTAACGCTGTCTGTCTGCCTGTCTGCCTGCCAGGTGTGATGATCCCGGTCTACTGTGTGGTGGAGCACGTAGACGTGGGCGTCGCCGGAGACTGCGAGGGCCTCGGCGAACGCCACGCCGAGTTCGTGCTGGTTCACAAGGACGTCCTCTTCACGCAGCTGGTGGAGACGGCGCTCGCCGCTCTGGGATACTCGCACAGCTCAGCTGTACAGGCAAGTGGTAAGTCGAGAGAGTGTGTGAGTGTGTGTGTCATGTGGGCGGGGCTTTCAGAGGATGACGGATGCACTCTGGCGCTATTAAGAAGATATTAGGCACGTGTTTTAAGGCATATCTGCTCCACCCAGGCCTCTCCACTTTGACAAAAGTTCAATTTGCGTAGTTTATTTATTTCCGTGGCGCCGCGACGAGGGCGACTCCAGGCTCCCAGTGATGTCATATCCCCTGTTTTCCTGCAGGTCACAGCGAAAGCACCCTCGTTTGTTGACAAAAAAATCATCAGCCTCTGTCTCTTTACACCACATCTGGGAAATGTTTTCAACTTTTCCATGATTACATGTTAATGGGAAACATCTCATGTTTCAGCCTTTCTTTAGTAATTGATGAGAAATGAATTATTTCCAGCAGCGGTTTAATAGAGTAGAACTGGTTTCCAGATGGGTGGGGTTCGCCACATGGGCACAACGAGCACCCAAATGTTTAGACGACGATCACAGAGAGGAAAAAAAAAAGGTATTTACCGAGGAGGTATGTTTGATTTCTTTTGAAAGATAAATCTGTCTGCTCTCTCTCCAACACGTATCTTCTAATCTCCCAAAAGGTTAGACCAAAACACCAGGTCTGTGTCTGCGTGCCATCAGACTAGCACCAACACTTTCCTCGCATCAGTTTGAGATGAAAACACGAAGGCAGACAGCATCCAGTCAGCCATGAAACAACACACACACACACACATATATACATAGAGAGCCGGGCAGTTTGACATTCCTGGTGTGTCCCGTAAACACAGGGCACTCTAACCGAGCGGCCGACGCCCTGCGACCCCCCTCGCCTCTCCCAAACGGCTAGGTTTTTGTTCTGAGAAATAAGCCTTTTCTTTGCAAATAAATAATTTTTGGCTGGAGTCGCGCATTTTTTCCCCTCAGTGTGGTTACGACCAAAATTATACAGAGTCTCTTCTATTTTCTTCTGCCATTGAATTGCATCTTGCATAACTTTGGCTGGATGAGTATTTTTAAACTCTTAAACTGGCACAGGGGATTTTCTTTAATTAACTCGCACATTATGGCTAATTAAAAAGGAGCTATTTCTTATTTAGGGGTATATGGTTACGGCTCTGGATTTAACATGGGCTTAGGTGAATTGCGGAGCAAGAAAATGAAACTAAATTTAAGTGAAGGCCATATTTTGAGAAGCCTTCACTGATATTACTCTCTTAGAAATAAGCATTTACCATATTTTAAGACATGCGAACCACTGGAGGTTTCCAGAAACAACCATTATTATAAGAAACATACTGCACTTAGGACAATATCTCTCTCTATATATATATATGTGTGTATATAATAGTTTCAGTCATGACTTGCGTGGAGTTCTGACACAAGCAGGGTTTTGAAAGTATTTTATTCTTGCTCGGGTACAAAGTTGTTCTTGTTTCAATTTTGGTCGTCATATAGTTGAGTATTTGGCATTTTGGTGCTGCAAAAAAGGTTAAAAAGTTAAAAATCTGCAGATAATATGGGCGTAGCGTCTCCAGAGATGACAACATAACCTTTTAGTAAAAGGTTTTAGGCCAGGAAGACGTTTAAATGATAAAGTCGGTCTGTAATTCATATCATATCGGTGACATGTTAAAGCATTAACAATCATCTCCAAAGTAAAGTCAGCTGCGGGAGGCTTAATAAGTGCCAGTTATGAGGAGAAACGTCGCGCTGTCAGACGGGAGACCGATGACCTCACGGTGTTTGTTCGCCGCGTCACAAGAGGCCTTTAATGTCGAGCTGATTTCACATTTCTCCTCCGATTAATCAACTGTGGAGTCCCAAGAGAGCAGCTTTTGTTCTTTTGCCCCTATCACCACCACCCTCATGCAGCGAAGACGCACACACAAACATGATTGAGGCTGGCAGGCCGAGGCCGGGCCGGGTCTGTGTTTGATTTAGCAGATCCTAACGCGATTAGGCCTGTTTAGATTTGCACATCCAGTCACGGTTGTTGGGAGGCCGGGGGAATGTTTCGGCTCCGAGACGGGGAGAGTCATCCCCCCGACGCGACGCGGAGCAGGTTTGCATCAATCAGAACAATGAAGGCGTGTTTGATGATGATGCTGTTTGTTCTCCAGGCATCATCAAAGTGGGCCGCTGGAAGCCGATGCCCATCCACTACCTGACGGACGCTCCGGAGGCGACGGTGGCCGACATGCTGCTGGACGTCTACCACATGGTCACGCTGCGGATCCTCCTGCACAGGTCCGTCATCGAGGGTTAAATTACGTGTGTGTGTGTGTGTGGGGTGGGGAGTAGAGTATGTACCAAACAAGGCTTCGGTGCACGCACATCGGTTTTTGGTATTTTTGTTTTTGCAGATTTGCTAGTGACTTTGCAGTAATGACGCTACAATGTGGTGGTTTACTGCGTTCACTGTACTGGAGGTGGGGGGTCTGTAGGGGCCCAACAACAATTTTATTTATTTATTATCATTATATATTTATATTTTTTACTGCTTGGCCCCAAAGCCGTTTCATCCAGCTGTGGTAACTGAATGATCTGAAATGAGCGGCTGCATCTTTGATGTGTTCTCCGTCTCCCTGCAGTTTCGCCAGGCTGGAGGAGCTGCCGTCGGAGCAGTGGACCCACGCCACGGTGAGGAACGCCCTCAAAGAGCTGCTGAGGGAGACCAACCAGAGCACGCTGGCCAAGGAGTGTCCGCTCTCCCAGGTACGTTCTCCACGGAACCGCCGCCGCACAAAAAAACCCCGGCTTCAATCAGCCAGAAGTCTTTATTCATGCAAATCAACAGTTCGCCTCTTTTTCATTAGACACAAATGTTTTTCTGGCTTTGATTCCACACACACACACACACACACACACACACACAGATAATCAAGATGCGTATGTGGTTTCATCATCAGTTCACCACACACTTAGTGCACTGTGTAATCTCCCTCTCGCTCATGAACACACACAAACACACACACACACAGTATTGACACCGTCCCATGGGAAAGGATGCGAACAAGCACACCTCAATTATCCGGCTCACACACACACCCTGCAGTCATTAGACTCGAGAGTGTGTCATTGCGACTTGTGATTTATGCGCAGGACTTCGTCATGATGTAATTAGTGATTAGGGGAAGTGTGTGTGGGTGGTGTGTGTGTGTGTGTTTGCAGCCTGACTCATTTAATCCTCAGCGTTTCCCATGTTGAGCTTCCACCACACGCGTACACAAGAAGAAGTGACCACAGTGCATGCTGGGAAGGGGGGGGTGGGTGAAGAAGTTTTTTGTTAATAAGTCAGCAGTGAGTTGGTCAGCTGCCGAGGTTACTCCGCGGCGCCGCCACTCCCAAGATGAAATGTGCGAAAGACGAGTTTATTACGCTATCAATAAACGAAGGCGTCGCGGGATATTTTTTATGTGTGCCGCGACATCATGTTCTCTTTCATCCGAGCGGTCGCGTTTGTGTTTCTCACTTTGTCTCCGTGCGTCTCCCCCCCATGTCAGAGCATGATCTCAGCGATGGTGAGCAGCTCCTACTACATCAACGTCTCCACCTCCAAGTGCCAGGAGTTCGGACGCTGGTACAAGAGGTACAAACGCATCAAAGGTAACTCTCACACCTCGCCTCATTTATGTTCAAGGGAAACTGCCCTCGAGCAAGGCATCAACCCTTTCCCTTAAGTGGAGTCTTTGTGGCGTGAAGTGAAAAAGGCGACCGCAGGTGGACCAATCGTTCACAGTAATCTGATTACACGTGACGGAGGTCTGTCGCAGGTGTCGCTCCGTGTTCAGTAACGTCCCCCGTTAGTGTCTGCCAGCGCTTTATTGGCTTTCCTTGTTTAGTTCTCCCACCTTGTTAAAAGAACGCCGACATTTCAGCCCTCAACCACCAACCGTTCGGCCGTTTAAAACTTTATTTGCTTCGTGTCGCTGAAAGGTGGAGAGTGTCGCCCGACACTCACAACTCCACTTAACACATCTCACCTGCCGGCTGCCTTTTGTTTCTGTGATTGGGCTGCTTTGAATGCTTTTTGTGTGTGTGTGTGTGTGTGTGTGTGTGTGTGTGTGTGTGTGTGTCTAATCTGCTGCATGAGACGTCCGTCACTGACAGCTCGCAGTAGGAAGGAACTGTCACACATGGTTTGCATTAATGTCACCCTTAATACACATGACAAAACTAAATGCTCTTAACTCCTAATGGAAAACAGCAGCAGCACCCCCCCACACACACACACACACACACACACACACACACTCCCCCGACACACGCCACCAAAAACCAAAGAATAAGAGCTCTTCTTACACTTATTCTACAGGCACGCACTGGGAAGGTAGAAATTTGAAGCCCTGCCAAACCGTACTCCAACTTTTATTCCCCTAATAACCCAAAATGGGAGTCTCAAGCGAACCCGGCAGAAGCGTAATAAGAAGCAGATTTAATGTGGGAGACGAGTAGAGAGGCCATTAAAGCCAGGAGAGCAGAGAAGTTAGAGCTAGTGATAAAGAGGAAAGCGTATTCCATCCTATCTGGAGAACAGGAAGTCCAAATAGGACATTTTCAACAACAAACACATTCAGAGACGATATAAAAATATGACATTTTGAATTAAATATGTCCTCGTTTGTGCCGCATTGTAAACATGTTGTTGTTGTAACTGCGTGTCCTCACGGCTCTGATGTTTCCCCCGCAGGTGAATACATCGAGAAGATGTGGTCGGCGCAGGACAAATCCGATATTAAAGGTACGTTCATCTGTTGTGCTGCAGGGTGAAAAGGTTAAAGGATGTAGTTTTAATGTGAGATGAATGACTGTTGATTATGAACCTGTATGTGTCGACACAGTGGAGAGGGATTTGGACCTCAGTGTCCTCAGCCAGCGTCCCCCCTCTCTCTTACCCTCCCCCACCCATTTGGGCCCCCTTGGCGGCCCCGGAGCTCTGTCCATCAAGTGTGGCCTCGGGGACACCCAGCCTCAGAGTCTGCCTCACCCCGCCAGCCAGCACCACCCAGGTGCACCGCTGCGTCCCCAGGGACCGCCTCTCCTCGGCCACGGCGGGCTCCTGTCCCCGCAGCTCTCCCCGCAGCTCGTCCGCCAGCAGCTCGCCATGGCGCACCTCATCAACCAGCAGCTGGCCGTCAGCCGCCTGCTCGCACACCAGCACCCGCAGGGAGTCAACCAGCAGTTTCTGCACCACCCGCCCATCTTGCGCACCTGCAAGGGCTCCGGGGCCCCGACCGAGCCCGGCCTCAACTGCTCGGGGGCCGACGTGTCTTCCAGCATCTACCAGCAAGTCAGGAACGAGCTGAAGAGGGCGAGCATCTCTCAGGCGGTGTTCGCCCGCGTGGCCTTCAACCGCACACAGGTAGACCGGAACACATCCATCCACGTGTTTACCAGAGAGGATACACTCACGCTGATGCTCACTGTGTGTGTGTGTGTGTGTGTGTGTGTGTCTGTCTGCAGGGGCTGCTGTCCGAGATCCTTCGTAAGGAGGAGGATCCCCGCTCGGCCTCCCAGTCGCTGCTGGTCAACCTGAAGGCCATGCAGAACTTCCTCAACCTGCCGGAGGGCGAGCGTGACCGCATCTACCAGGAGGAGAGGGAGAGGAGCGCCAACGCCAACCACAACCTCGCCATCAACCACGTCCCCAACGCCAACACACACAGACACCCGCAGGTATTACAACTGGTGGGAGCCAACGACACCACTGAGACCAGATCTCTGTAATAACGATCCGTTTCGTGTCTCGGCTCCCCGCGTGCAGACGAAGTGCATCATGCCGGCTGCAGAGCTGCCCTTGAAGTTGGACTCGCTGGTTCACATCTCGTCGGGCGTCTACGACGAGATCCAGCAGGAGATGAAGAGGGCGAAGGTCTCCCAGGCTCTCTTCGCCAAGGTGGCTGCCAATAAGAGTCAGGTCGGTGCCAATGAAGCTGATGAAAGTGATTTTTATCAGAGCACCCAAACTGTTTGCATGGGCCTAAACTTTCATTCAGAAAGGAGGGATCACATGTTTGTACCTTTGCTGTAGCACGGCGGCGAGCCCAGGGTGTAGCATGCAGGCGTGTGTGGGCGTTTGGGGGATCTGATTACCTGCTGTGGCACAACCATCATGTCTCCATCCTCGGGTCAAGAATGCGGGTGATGGGAGGCGAGATCAAAGCAGAGTCTGCACCGGGAGGGAGATAGAGAGGGAGGGAAGGGGGCAAAGAGGAAATACTCTTGATTTGACTTCACGCGACTCATTTATTACAAACACGAGACAGAACGGCACTCAGTGATGCTGGAAAAGTCTGAAACGGACTGAAATGAAGCGAGGGAAGGGCGGAACAGATGAAGACAAGGGACGATCGCATTATTACCATTAATTTCCAGGCTGAAGGCTGCGCATAAACAACAGCTGGTGGCAGATCCTGGGTCAGCCTAGCAAAGATAATCTAATCTTCATACACACTTGCAGACTCGCTGCTCCCCTCAGACTTTTCCCCTTCTGCTGTTTCTCTCTCTCCTCTCAGGGAACGACCTCTATTCTGTTACATTCCAACACGCTTTTATTTATTTGAGGATGTGAACAAACAAAAAAAAGTTAGTTTAGGGACTGACAGGAACCGGAGTGGGGAATGCAACAAATCCAGTCCAGCGAGCAACACGTTGCTGATTTCAGAGGAGCATCTTGTCAGCAAACACAGCGGGGCGACATAAGATCAGCAGCGATGGAAACCACAACCACCCACCGCCTGGCGGTCTGCTGCAAACATGCACCGAACAAACAAACACTCACATGCATCCAGTCAGGCCCAAGCTTTGCAAACACACACTGCTTACACGACAAAAGAACAAACAGAATCTGCCACACAAAGCTTGTGTTTTTACAAGCGTCTGTGCAGAAGAAGCCCTCTATATGTTGTTAATCGAACGCCTCCGTCTCCTCCAGGGCTGGCTGTGTGAGCTGCTCAGGTGGAAGGAAAGCCCGAGCCCGGAGAACCGCACGCTGTGGGAGAACCTGTGCACCATCCGGAGGTTCCTGGCACTGACGCAGGCCGACAGGGATCACGTGTACGAGGAGGAGTCCAGGCAGCAGCACAGCGAGCGGCTCCACACCGTCCTGCAGATCCCAGACCAGCAGGTACAAACATGCAGCCGGCATGGAACAGCTTTCTCTTTTTGTTTATTTTTTTAAATCCCCCTTCAACGTCTTTCCTTCTTCCTTCTTTCCCCAGCAACCCAGGAATTCATCTGTGGTTATTTTGAAGATTAAAAAAGGGAAATATCTGTGTGAAAATCCTGATTTGTAAAAATACACAACCGCTCTCGCCGCACTGTCGCCATGTGCGAGCGAATGGCACAAATCAAAAGTGTTTTACGAGTGAGAAAATGTGAACACCAGCGTGTAATTTCTCTCGTGCTATTTCCAAAAAAGTTGCCTCTGTCTGCCTCCGTCTGTCTGATCCACCACCTGCTCCTCTCAGCGGCGATCCTCTTTGTCACATTCGTGTCCCGTTAGTCATGAAAATAGAAGTGGTAAATGACCAGCCCACACACTTCCTGCTAAACACTCCTCCATCCCACCCTCTCCCCCCCTAAAAACCCAAAAGTCTGGCCCTAAAACCTCAATATTATTCAGAACATCCCCTGTAATTATTGAAGCAGAGAAAAAGGAATTGCCATTATCTTTATTTAGGTCCTTTCATTTCGATGGACCACAGATTTATGGTGGTGGATTCCTGTGTTTGGGTGTGCTGGCCACCCCACCCTGTTAATATGCTGGAGTAGTGTGGGATGAATTTGTAAGTTTAGCATGTGGAAGCCTTCAGTGGCACTTCCGCTTCTACAACATTTAATCCCTTTAAGAGATGAGCGGTTCGCTCATAGCTTCGGGTTCATATCGTTTATAATATCTCTGCCTCCCCTTGTTTTCTTCTCATGTGAACCCTCCATAAATACCAGGTTAAATATGGCTAATTTGTTGTTGCTCTTAGTGGCGTCTTCACAGAAATGTAAAAGACTTTTTTTCCTTGCAGGCCCTCCACAGGCAGCCTTTGCCACCTCTGACTACTCCGTCTCCGATCCACGAGGACCCCCAGCCCATCCCGTTGCTGGTCTTGCACGGCTCGGACGACGGGCCCCAGCGTGGGATGACCCCCAGCCCCGGAGGGCCCAAGAAGGCCCGCTCACGGACACGGATTTCCCTCGAGGCTCTGGGGACCCTGCAGAGCTTCATCGGCGATGTGGGCCTCTACCCGGACCAGGAGGCCATCCACACCCTGTCGGCCCAGCTGGACCTCCCCAAGCACACCATCGTCAAGTTCTTCCAGAACCAGCGCTACAACGTCAAGCACCACAACCAGATGAGAGAGGCCGCCCCCGGGGAGGAGGACCGGGAGAGCTCGAGTCCCAGCGAGGGGGGCGTCTGCACGGCGGGGAGCCCGGGGGAGGAGGGTCTCTCTGCGTCCGAGGAGTCCAGCGAGGACGGGAGGGGTTCGGTGGAGGAGTTCAGAACAGAGGGAGGAGGAGAGAGAGATGTGGCGATGGAGCTGGAGAAGGAAGAAGGGGATGATGGGAAGGCGTCGGGGCCGGCGACTTCCTCGCTGTCCCCCTTCAGCAGCCTGGACAGCCCTCACTCTGCAGAGCAGCAGAGATAACAGCAGAGACACCAGCAGAGACGTCAAACTGTGAAGCCCACACACAGAACCTGTGAAGAAACACTTTACAGAGCTGCTGATCAGAGCTCGTTAATATCTGAAGAACTGTGGACAAATGTTTAAGTTTGACTAAAAAGGTACCGCCGCTACGCTCCCTTCAACGTTTGGTGTGACGCCGCCTGTAAAAAGAACACATTTCATACTATTTTTCCAGTTTCCCCACACAAAAATACTGTGGGTTTAAAGGTTCTCCTGCAGATCCTACAGTTCTATTAAAGTATTACTCCGTGCACATGCAGTACTGCAACGTGGAGGCTAAAGTATTTAGCTTTAAAGTGTTTAGACGAATGGATGCTGATAATCTCCTGTTTGTGTTTATGTTTGTTTGTGTTTCTTTAAAGTAAAATCCTCCCGAACCTCACAGGAGTTATGTTTCTGGTCAGATATTAGACATAATCAAATGTTGTTAGGTGAGATGTAAATTCTATTTGGGACCAAGAATGAACCATACTGACGTCGGGCAGTAGTACCTCATGAGACGGGCATTCAACCTGTAGGGAACGGAGGCACGCAGGGCAATAACACGCTCACATTCTGCGTGATTTCTTTTTATCAAATCTATAAATATGCTTTTTGAGGTCCCTTCATCAGCTGAGCTTCTATGTGAAACCACGTCCACACCACCCTCCCATTTATATTTATTATAACTTTATATTTACGAAGTATTCTTGTTGTAATTATAGTTTTGCTATGGTTTTTCTTTGATATGACTACAAACATCTTTGTAAATGTGAGGAGAAGAGAGGACGAACTCAGTGTTACACACTTTAAAAGTACGAGTCTTTATTTTTTACGATTTCTTGACCAGAGACGAGGCGGTTTTCAAGACCGACTCCATCATCGTACGTGGGATGCGACCACTGTCACTGCCACTGTTTTAGTGTGATTTGTGCCACAAAGGAACAGGGCATGAAAACACGTTATTATTGTTGTTATTGTTATTATTATTGGCATTTCAGTTTGACCATCATCTCTGTCCTGATGTTTAACCATTGTTCTTTTGATTCTGTTGTGGGCAGGACGTGAAAATCTGATAAAACGTTTTCCAAAGTATTCTATGTGTGGAGAGTTTGCCTTCTGAAAATCTCCAACGAAGAGAAAAGAGAGGCTTCGTGTTGTCATGGAAACGCATACCTCAACCTGGACCAGCTGTCCTCAGCAGCCCAACCACATGTATAATGGTAAAAAAAAACAAAAAAAAAAAACAGCAGCTGTAAAGTGTACAATGCAACAATTAGAATGTCACCACATTTTCTTCTGGGAATTACCCACAATTCATAGCGTTGTGATGTTAAACACGGGGTTACCAGGGTAAATCCAGAGGCATTTCAAAGAAAAAAAGGTAAACGAAGAGCAGGGACGATGTCTTTAATAGCTCATATAGACACAGCAGCGTGCTCGTTCCTGCTCTTCGCTCTGGGAATCATTAGAAACGGATTCATTTACGAGTCGTCGCTAACGGCGTGCAGCCTCGCCTCTCCCTCACTTGCCAGGGCGCCTGATAACAATTTGAAACAATTTAGCAGCCGCCATGCCAACAACTGTTTGTGTCTCCGTCTGTGAATTCAGAGAGAAGCTGCACCCATCGTCCTCTCCGGGGTCGGACCATCGGCGACCCTGCGACCTTTACGTTACCCGTCTGTGAGTCTCGAGTTGTTTGGCTTCCAGACAACATAACCCAGGATGAAGAATGGTTGGCTTTGTTTTTGGAAAGTAGCCTCCTCTTCATCAGCAGATAAATGTACATTTAAACGAGTTTAGTGACCACAGCTGAAGCACAACGTCCTTTTTTTTCTTAGTCGACTCACATCTAATATTACGACTGCATCAGTGAGTGTTGGTACGCTCCACTGCAGTTCTGCTCACACAGCTGGCTATTAGCGCCGTATGGCAGGCTGATACAAGGCCATTAGAGAGGTGTGTGTGAGTGTGTGTGTGTTGTGGGATAGGGACGCAGGTGCTCGGTGCGCTGATATTACCCAGGATGCTCAGGGTGGGGGCGTAGGGGACTCTCTGTGGACCTCGCAAGCACACCTGTGATCCCCAGCACGCTAACACACACACACACACTGCCCCCCCCCAAGCCCCTCTGGTGCAGCACGCAAACACACACTCTGATAAACAGGCTAATACTCGCAGCGGCAGCACTTTACATACCGTTGAACACGACACACGGTAATCAGTGAAGCCAACACGTGGCGCCGTGTGTGTGATGTTTTGGAAACTTCGGTGTGTGTGTGTGTGTGTGTGTGTGAGAGAGAGAGAGAGACAGAAAGAGCAAACCCAGGCATTTTTTTGTATCATAAAAAGAAAGAAAAGTCCATTTTGTGTTGACAGTGTGGGTGTTATTTTTGTGGTTTTGGTCCCCAGCTTCGCTGCTCCTTAACAACAGATGTGCAGAGGACGTGTTTTTAACATTTTAACAAACTTTCAGAACTGCTGATTTAGAAGTCTTATTATTGCTTATAACTTCCTGGTTCAACTTCGACCTTACACACCGGTTCTGTAATGCAATCTACTCTTGGTTCCTTCTGGCTGAACTCTTTGTTTTCTCATTGCTCAACTTATCCATTGAAAAACTCAAAGTTGCTCCTTTTTCAAACCGCGTCGAGTAGAATATAGAATAAGTCGAATGCAACTGGTTGGAATGAAGCCTAAAACTATGAAATACAAGACGTTTAGCTGTTAATTAAAAGTATTAATGAAAAAACACACAACTTTGGGTCTTTGACACACACACACACACACACACACAGATGGCGAAAACACCCCCAAAGCATCCGAAGATGAAACGAGTCAGAAAAACAACCACATCACATCGCCATTAAAAAACAAACATTTCATTATGGCCGACCAGCAGGTTTTGATGTGCGCCTCTAAATCGCGTTGCGTCGAGCCAGTAACATTTTTACGCCCACAAAAAGACATTTCAAAGCACATCCCTTTAAGAGAAAAATGGAAAACAATTAAAGGCTAATAGGGCTTTCTAGAAGTCTGGAATCTGATAATTTAGTGTTCCATTTATTTCAGGCAGTAAAAAGCTATATTTGTTAATATAAAAAAGTGAATTTAAAGCTAAATTAAAGTTTGCTGTCTATTGAAGAATGGCCAAATTATTTCTGGGTCTCTCATTGATGCATGTGGTTTGTTTGTCTGTAACTGATGACTGTTTTTTATGCCTGATATCATGAGAGAAGCTTTTTCATTTTATCCTCTTTGAAATTGTCAAGTGGCGTCCCGCAGGGAACCGTCTCAGGACCACTATAGACCGCTAAGCATGGCCTTTGTGAAGACTTTATCCTATAAAATTCTGCAGTGTATGTTTGTCATCTGAAACCATCGATCACTGCCAGTGCACAGAAAAGAGCAATATTCAGACAGCAGACGTTGGTTTTCTTAAAAATGCAATCGTGGTAGAATGTGTACAAACAGGAAACTGTTAGCTGTGACTCTCATGCAACAGAGCAGCCTGTGAAAGTTGGTTGGCGCAACAAGGTTTTGGCAGAATAACCAGATTTTAAAAAGTTGGTTTTGCAACTATTAGAAAGTAGATTCATCGTGAGTATGAACGGCAGCATCGCGCCTCTTTACGCCTCCCTGAGCTTTGACCTCGGCGCCGGCCTGACAACTAGCTTAAAGAGTCAACGAGCGATTCGTTCTCTGCTTACGTAAAGGAGGCAGTGGCTCAACTCACGCTCTGATAATAATCGTGAATTCGCTTCACCACCCTTGATTTCACACCATCTCCCCCACTGGTGACGTCCAATAGAAATACAAAACCGATGGGAAAAAAAAATATTTTTACACTATGCTGCGTATAAATCATATACGTAACACAGAAGGTGAATAAGTAACCACAGGTGAACTCTTGGAGCAGGCCGGCCTCCTTGGTGGAGCCTCGATGGCGGTGGCGGCGTGGCGGCGTGGCGGCGTGGCGGCATGGTGGCGTGGCGGAGGCACAGCTGGCCGGGTGGCTGACGGCTCTCCACACCAGCTGTAGACTCTTGTGCAGAAAGAGCCACCAGGTGTCGGGGATTTCACGCTCCTTCCCTCCTTCCCACTGCAGCCTGCTGAACCGTCACCCGCTTGGATTAACACCGGCTGTTCCTTGGCGCTGCCGCCACGGGCCACGCTGCACGGTGCCGCTCTTTCCCCCGATGGTCGACCGGTCCCTCGCACAAGTGTGTTTGGACGGGTTTTCAAGTTCAAGTGGCGCTGCTTGCAGACTGGTTGTCTCCACTCTGTAGAATCTGGTTTCCTGGCACATTTGGATAGACGCTAGCTGTTTCCCCCTTTACCCAGTCTGTATGCTAAGCTAAGCTAACTGCCTCCATGCTATATTTAATGCCCTAGCTCTTTTTTCCTAACTTCCCCCCCTGCTTCCTTCCTCCGTCCATCTGATATCTAACACTGAGTGTTTGAAGCTTAACTGGGACGTAAACAGAGACGAGGTCTTCAGAGTAGCAATCACACACACAACACACACACACACACACACACACACACAGTGTATATCATATTCAAAGAAGCCACATACACACAAACACCCCCCACCCCACCCCAGCCTGCGAACAATTACAACAATTAGTGGTTCAGCATTGCCAGCCAGCCACTCTGCCTGTTTATAATGCGATCGAACACAAATGTCATAACAGTGAAGTTTTGAGAAACAAGCAGCGTTATCGACGTGATGCCCGAGAGTTGGTACGGTCGCTGCATCGTCCCAGTTGTGAGTATTTAGTATTTTGAATCAGCGGCTGTGCAGATCGGGGCGGGTTTGATATGCAGAGGTGGAACACCAATCTGTTTTCTGTAACTTATGAAAGCAGGAGGCATATAGACATGTGAGGAGTGTGTTAACTCCGCAGGACAAAGGTCAAATGATGTCACAGGTGGACCGAAGGCACGGGGATCCCGGCAGGAGGGCATTAACGGCTGGATGGAGCGGCTCTAACGGGATTTACTCCGTCTAAAGTGTCTCAAATAAGGTTAGCATGAGCGCGTGCTCGTCCAGAAACTCCGAAACACGCCACAACTTTATTTCTGCCGAGCGAAACACAATGAGGCCTTTTCACAGGAGACATGTTGACATGTCGCAGCAGGAGAAAGCACAGGTGATAATAGTGGAAATGACTGAGTTCCATTAAGCTGCTTCAGTTTCAGGCTTCTGGGGTTGTGCACGCCGGCTCGCTGTCACCCTGCCATCGTCTCACTGGCACCCTGGAATAGAACTAAACCACCGTTAATGTTATTAATGACACCTGTGACAAGTCAAAATGTCCCCGCGGCTTTCATCACACTCCTTATTCTCTTATTCTCTTTGGTTTGTGACCGTGGCACCGTCGGCCGATAAATGTCAAGTAATCTGCACAAAACCACATTAAATATTTAACTCAAAATCTACCAAATTATTAATTAAAGTATCAATATTTAACATACATCTGTATTTGCATAGCATGACAATATTATTATATTCAGCAGTCCACGGGGGACTAAAGGATTATATACGACTGCATTAAAAGATGTGTTTTCATCAATTTTTTGGAGGTTTTTCTGCAACGATCGTTAATTCACACCAACAAAAGTCTGGATGATGAATATGTGTCCCTTTAAAGTTAACGGCTGACTGCAGGAGACCCCGATGAAGTGTTGAAACCCGCCACGGCCTCACGATGGATCTACATCCGCCTCTCCCCGTCTGTCCTCTTCGATCTCTCCAGTCGTCTGTCTTCCTGGCAGCCAGCAGTCTCTCCTACACCGGGACCGAAGCCTCCTCGGCAGACAGCGGCCCTAATTTCATTAATTATAAACCAATATGCTGCTGGCAGCCCCTCTGGAGAGGACTTTACCCAGCGTTGGCATCTGTTCAGCGCAAACACAGCGAGGGATGAAGGGATGGAGGGATGGAGGGAGGAGAAAACAAGGACATCTCTTGAACCCGCCATGGGTGGAGCACGGCGCTGTGCAGGGGAACGTATGGGTGGATGAGCGAGGTGGTCGGTGGGGTTATTAAAAAGTTCATGTTTCCAACAAGGAGGCTTCAAGTAGCAACCAGACATCTTTTTTTTATCGAAGCCAAGTCGTTTTATTGCCAAAACCTAAAGGATCTTTCCACGCTCGCCACATGACATGCGTTTATGCAAGCGTGACACTGAAACATATTTTTGTATCACAAATTGCAGAAAAATGTACAATGGCAAGGTTTTTTTTCGGCCACTGGGTTAAAATGACACATTAAGTCAAATGATAGATTTCCATTCCTGGAAGTGAACCTGACCTGAGACTTTCCATAAACTCACAGGACACTATGTTTGTTCCCTGTGGATTCCCATTGTCTTCAGTAAAAGTAGTCACCCAAAATTACATCCACCACTCTGTGGTTTGCTTCGCTGCAACAATTTTGATCTGTGATTTTTTCCCCCCTCTTGTTTCTTGTCCAAGCTTTGCTTCACCTTGCAGTGCACGACCAATCCTCCAAACCTGCTCCACCTCTCTGTTTCCCACGTCTCCTTCCACCTCCTCCTGAATGAAGTGCTTATCAGGGATTACTGTACGCCTGCGGGACGCCACAGGCACTTTCCATTGTTGGACTTTTGTTAAAATAGCTGCTAAATGGCGGTTATTGTTGAACTGGTTCTTGCTGCGATGTGATGACTCAGCTATATAATCTTTGGAGCGCCTTCCTCCCGATGGCGACGCAATATTATACGTTCAAACTTTCCTCTAATGCCGCCCACAGACCGAGAAAAGAAAAGGACAAAGAAGGAGGCAAACAAAGAAACGGCACACACATAAACAGGCTTTTAATACACACACAAACACACACACACACACATTCAAAGTGCAAAAGCTTGTTGCCAAAGTGGAAGCTGTTTACTCCCTCATCATTCATAAATAATTATACACATAAACACACATCCAAACGCAAAGGAGGCAGCAGCAATAGTGGAATATAAATAAAAGTACCTGAATATGAATGATGTGTTAAAAGTAGTGCAAAAAAATCTAATTTGAATGATGAGTCAAGATAAAATAAGGTGACATCAACATTTGGTTTGTCATATTCATTTAAAGCAGTTACAATTACGGGTGAACCGGCTGTTGGCAGCTAACAGCGCTAACAGCGAATAGAGAGCCTTTAATGCTGTAGCTGCTCCCAGCATACATTGCAAAAAAAAAGAAACCCGAGCCGGCGACGGGAAAAAAGGGAAAAGAAAAGGTGAGCTAGTTCCCGTATCAGCGAGCAGCTTTAATGTGATTTTCAGCTCTAATTAGAGTTAAGTCACTTAGTGTGTTGTAATGATGTTTGGCTCACGGAGCGGCAGACGGATCAGCCAAATGAAATATTAAACTGACCCACTGCTGGATTATGTGCATGCGTGTGGATTCATATTTGCAGTCGTGTCAGGAGACCTCCATACCACACTGTGCGTCCATTTTCCACATACAGTAAACACACACACACACACACATATTTGTGACCTACATTCACTACACACAAACAACAGGGTGTCAGGAGGGGCAGGGCAACAAATGTGTGTGTCGGGGGTGAAAATCAGCCGCAGGTGCACCGAGCCGTGAATCTAATGCAAAATTAGTGTTATCCTGCTGCCAAATAATTCATGGTGCCGCGTCCCAAAACGATGGCAGAGCGACTGGGCCCGCCGTCCTCCCTCGGCCCGTGCCGCTCTCTCTCCCCGGCGATGATGTTTTATTCAAAGTGTCACATGGAGCAGAAACTAGTAAATAAGTACAGCCACAATTGGCAATCCTCCGCTTTGATCCCGAATGACTTTTAAGGCCCGATTCAACGTGCAAATGAAAGACAATAAATGGCTTTGGCTTATAATTAAACTGACATATAACCTTTTCTGTTTTACAAGACAAAAAAATGCATGCAAAGCCACACCCCTGAAAATCCCCATCAGCAGTCAGGCTCTGATATCCAGAGATCCCATGAAACGAGCTCCACGTCACAGAACCCTGATGATCCCGATCTACCTGCTACGTCCAATAAAGGGAGGAAGAACCAGCGAGGAGGCTTGGCTTCACTCTCAGGGCCCTGGCCAGAGCGTCAGTGGAGTGTGTTTGCTTTATTGTAGGTCAGTGTGTGCACACACCCACTAACTATAGCCAGGGCCCTGCGTATAAAACCCTAAATAATAGGTCTACATTTAGAGAAATCATCGGGTGTCGCTGTGGAATGCGTCGCCGTTGTGGCGAGGCGTTTTCACAAAAGAGCAAACAACCGCACGGCGAGAGCCCGAGAAGGGACGACAATGTCTGCTGTGGAAAAAAGGGCCCATCGTATCACCTGTGAAGTGCAGCGTTTCTACCTCGAAACCCCCTCAGAAGGCGCCTCCTCTCAGCCCGGCCTCGCCGCCATCCATCAGGAGAGTTTCCCCTCCGTGTGCAGCTCGCTATGAATACTGGTGGGAAACGTCGGCTACATGTGATCTTTGTTTTGTCTCTATAAACAAGAGCTGACAAGAAACACACAGTCTATAGGAAAATTCCTCCTCTGATAACCTAAACACACACACATTCACACTCGAAGCCACATGTCCAGGTTGATCATATTTGCCAGGAAAGGCCTTGTGATTGTAACGTAAACAAAATAGAGCCGAGAGAGGGAGGTCTGAGCCTCACAGTCACCTGAGTGTTCGCAGACATCAAGGTGTGTGTGTGTGTGTGTGTGTGTAAGAGAGTTTTCCTCACCACACTACAGTGATTTCATCCCAGCCCCCTTTTTTGTCGAACCATCACATCTTACGCTGCCACCTCCCCCAGCAAAAAAAAAAATCCCCACTGCCATTTACAATAACAGATGATGAATAAATGGACGAGGAGGGGGGGGGGGGACGACACAGTAGACTGAAACCACAGTGGAACCCAGTAATGGTCAGCCAGACCCACCACGCCTCAGCAAATGTTTGTCCAAACCTGTTATTTCTGGCATTGTACTGTCTCAAAGAGCTCGTTTTATTCTCTGAGAGGAATGCAGCGGCTATAAATAGTCGGGAGATGAAGGAGGGGAAATCAGAGATTTGTAGAGTAATTACAGAGCCGGAGTCAAACCCTTCTGTTATGGCTCATTTTTCATCAACCTCTGTCTCCACGACTGTCTGACTGACTGACCGACTGGTTGTTTTCTTGATGGGAAATGCACGTCTGACCTCATATTTGACCTCTCGCCTCCCGCATGTGCTTTTTATCCAGTCGGGAGATTTAAAGGAACAGTCCGCATTTGGGGGGGGGAAATGAGTTGTTTGTCGTCGAAACCTGGAGTTGGCGCAGCTCCATCTGTGACGTGGGGTCGGAAAGCACACGTGGCAATGTATTGCATATTTTTATCAGTATTTAGCCTAGCTTAGCACAAAGACTGGAGGCCGATAGAAACTGGTAGCTTAGCTCTTTCAACAGAGAGAAAAATGCATCTTTTTCCAATTGCAGGTAAAAACACGGATGACAAAATGAACCAGAGAAAGTTTTCTACTGAAGAAAAGTTCAGTATTTTGTGTCAAATGGGAAGAAAATGGATGGGAAGAGAGTTTGCCACGTAATGCCCATCTGTGGTCAAGTAAATTACATAAAATAGTGCAGTTAAAGGCTTTTGACACCTACACTCTGATCAAAATGACCCCTGGCAAAGCAGAACCTTCCATGTGTGATCACACAAAAAAAGCCTGAATAAGTATTAGAATACAATAATACAGGAAATCATGCTCGAAACTGAGTGAAAAGAGCAGAACCATAAAAACAGCCAAAAAATAAAACCCTCACACTTTGCTTTGTTTTGACAGTCAAGTTGCCCTGACGGAATATAAAAGGACTTTTTAGCTGGTAAATTGCTGTAATTATGAAACATGCCCGTCTCATTCTGCACAGTCAGACCTTGTTGGCAAATTCACCCGACAATTAAGAAGCTGGAAATGAATGACAAGTAATGATGTGGCCCAAATTACTCAGATGAGGACAAACAATCTGCAGAAAGGAGGTTGTGATGATGGGAAACGGTGCAAATACAGACAGAGAGGAATTACAGGCTGGAAGCCTCATGAGCTTTTTAAATAGAGGAAGGGGGAGGAAGACAATGTTTGCAAATGTACCCGCAATAGTATGGCAAAACTAAGAAAATGTAGAATCCTTTTGCCCCCCCGTTATGCGTTGTTTATTCATTACTGGTGGCTTTTCTCTCAGCTTGAGACACTATGTAGGGCTTCAGAGTGCCGCTTTGTTGTGGTCTGAAGGGGGAGGAGGGAGACGTGGAGGGCATAAGAGGCAGATGACAGCGTTTCAGAGCACTTTGTCACCAATCAGAGAGAAATTATAACTCCATGAGGTTTGTAGCCAACATGTGAAATGGCTTCTTTGGGAGTCAGGAATTGAAAAGTGGAACGTGTGTTAAATTCACATTTAATTTTAAAATTAAATGTGGAGAAAATGTCTACAAAAGGTAGTCAAATGTCTGCATTAGACACTAAAAAAAAGGTCTTACTTTTCATTATCAGGATTTGAAGCCTATCCTTGCAAAGACGTTTTTAGTCAGACAAATGTCGCCCTCGTGTGGGTAGTGTGATGTACTGCACTACTATCAAGACTGTTTTTCATTTGCATTTTACTACTATGCAAATGTTCACTACAATTTAATTTATCTTCCTACACAATGTGCATAAAAAATTAAATTGTACACCTTTTGTATGAGGTTTTAATTTGTCTTACAAACATCATAATTATGTCACTGCATTACGTCACCGCCTGCGCGCACAAACGTTTAACTTGTTTTTTTTTTTTTAGCGAAGTAGAAAGGCGGTATTGATCAGTGATAATATTGGATTTAAACGTTGGTTATTATTCCAGATATGACGAAGACGTGTGGGATTTTCGCCGACGTATGGCGGAGGGAGCGCGTCAACGTCAACGGCCAGGCGCGTGACAGCGAGCGCGCCGCAGTGGAAGTGCGCGTCAACGGCGGAGCTGAGCCGGACCTGACCGGACCGTGTGCTGGTGGTAGAGACGGTCTCAGACCATGATTGAACTGCGAGAATAACCGGCAGAAACGTCTTTTTTAGCGTTAGAAGTTAACCAGGTGACGATGGAAGCCGAGAACCGGAGCGAGGTGAGCGAACTTACGAAGTCTGGCGGCGGCCTAGCTGGCTAACAACGTTAAGCTAATATTATCACATAATATTCATCGTCAGAGTAGCTCATCATACAGTATTCTCCTGTTGTGTAACGTTAACTAACGTTCACCAAGCTGACGTTAGCTAACTGTCTCCCAGTTAACGTTAGCTAGATAACATTGGGACGAAATTAGCTTATTAGCTAACCAAAGAGTGAGTGTTACTTGGTGGATATGCTTCTGTTACGTCAGAGCTAGCATGCTAATAAGCTACATATGCTAGTTTTTTTTTTTTTTTTAGGTATTAAATATATTTATATTAAATGAAACCGTGTTGTAAAAGACTCGTGTCATCTACTGCCTGCAGGTGCAGCATCATAGTCTGACTTTAAAGACTCTTAACACCTGCTGTTTATTCTTTTTTGGACTTCAATGAGGTGATTAAGAAGTTGGCAGCAAGTGCTGTCTGGTAGGAATGGAGGTTTAATTCTAATGTTGTATTCAAGTAAGACCAGATCATCCTTTCATGCATAATGCATCAGTTTTAAAACTCTTTTTGGACTCCTTAAAGTACAAAGTCCTGGTACACCAACTACATGGTGACCTGAGTACCAAGTCATTTTACTTCATCATTTTAAGTGCACATCCTGCTGTCTGTCGCAGAACAGCAGCAGCTGCAGCTTCTCCACCCCTGCTGTGTCATCTCCAGAAGACCACAACGACAGACCGGCCCACTACGCTCCACGCCACGGCACTGTTACCCCCAACCGGATCTTTGTGGGGGGGATCGACTACAAGGTGAGAGCTGCAAACATACATCGGTTTGGTCTTGACTAGACGAGATGATGGCAACGAACATATCAATCAAAACGAATGTTCTGCAGTTGATTCCCAGGGATATCAATTTTCGTTAATAATAATATGCTGTGTCATTCCCCATTTGTCTTTCTCCACTCGTTAACTATTAGCTAACTATGCAGACAAATATTATGACGTACTTAATAATACATTGTTGACAATTGCATCTTACGCCTAACGGACGTCTCCTGGAGTGATAACAGTCAAAAGTGTGTGTTTATGAAGGCTAACGAGAGAGACCTGCGACACATCTTCTCTCGACGCGGTGCAGTCAAAGACGTGAAGATTGTGATTGATCACTTTGGAATGTCCAAGGGGTGAGTTCATGTCATCGTTCCCGTCACATATATGTTAGGGTCCAACTCAACCGCTTGTGGTTCATGTACTACTACTTACTAGAAAAATCTATTATTTGGCCCAAAATATGATTTTAAGAAAGAAAAATGTATAATTTCCGCTAAAAAAAATAGTCCTCTTGCTCCATAGCAACGGTCTGTTATTCAAAGCAGCAGCCTAATATAGAAAAAATAACAGACGTCAGAAGTCTGTAATTGACCAATCAGAATTAAGTGGTAATAATTATAATAATAATTTTGCATGCAGCCTCTGCCTTTCAGCGTTATTCGCAGATGTACAGTCAGCTTGTCAAAACATAGTTGGTCTTGATCCTGTCTGTTTGAACAGATATGGCTTTGTGACGTTTGAGACCCAAGATGATGCGCTGAAAGTCCTTCATGATGTAAGTAAAGCACACCATGAAAGTATCTTAAGGTACATATAACAATGTAGTTTATCTGCCAAAATGTTTTGTTTAATGTCGCATCTTTTATCTCAACTTGTTCATCAAAGGCTAACGGGATCTGTTTCAAAGACAAGAAGCTCATCATTGGTCAGGCGGTCCGCAAGCGGCAAGCTTCAGGACAAAGTAAGTTGACGATTTCATTTGAATTCCCCTGTGATATGAGGCTCATAAGGTGACTCATTTGTTTTTTTTTATTGTTTTAATATCCCCAGTAGGTTGACTGTTCCTTCTTTTCCCAGATAGGAGTGACCTTGTGTCCATCCCTGACTCTGCCATGCCTCTGCCGATGTCCTGTGAGAGCATGTACATGACCACGTCTGCAGGCTGCCCGTACACGTACCACAACGGAGTGGCCTACTTCCACTGCCCTAACATGAGCCCTGCAGCCCACCACTGGCCTGTCAGTCCTCTCTGACATCACACCCACCTCACACTTGACTTAAAACCAAGCCATTCAAACCCTGTGTGTCCATTCTCTTGCAGCAAGCCCCTCCTGTGATGCTTCCTCAGTCCCATCAGCTGGTCTACCAGCAACCAACCTATTACCACCAACAGGTCAGCTCAGCTCGTTAGAGATGCGCTGATTTCTCACCATGTTAACCATTTAACTCTCTGCCTCTCTGTCTTCTTCACTCTTCCCAGTGTGTTCAAAACCAGTATCAGTGGAATGTCATCCAGGTAAGCAAAATACAGCCATTCCTTTGTTTTTAGCTCAGGGGAATTTGACCAATTTTTTCACCTGTTGTCGATGTTTTGTTGTGCAGCCGCTGATGCCCGCCAGTCAGGCCGTGTACCCCCAGCAGTCAGAATATCCGTACCAGGCCACTAATGGGGACCCTTTCCATCCTCCTGTGCCTGTGCACGTCATGGAGGACACAACACCAGAGGTACAGATTGTATGCAATTGCAAAAAAATCTTTTTATCGTGGTTCTGATTTTGTCTGTTCAGTAAGCTGAATTGGATGTTTATTCTTTTGCAGTTTGTAGAGCCCACAGTGCTGCAGGTTTACCCAGTGTATCCTCCAAGAAGCGAAGGAATGAGGCCCATTGTTCTGCAACATGGGCCTGGAAAGGTGAAAGGTTTTTTTTGTTGTTTTTTTTTTCCCCTTCTGTCATGTTTGTGTGTCCCCCTGCATTTCTACAAAACCTCACTGAGACGTAATGTCACCCTTTGTCTCACAGCCTTACCTCAAGCCGAAGCACCGCCGGTACGTCCACCGCGAGGAGTACCACTACCCGACAGAAGCAGCAGAGCCGACGGACACCTCCGTGCATCACGCCCATCAACCCGTCATGTAGGGTAACCCCACTGACTGCTTGTCAGGAGGGAGAATCCCACACACAGCACCACAACCTCCAATCAACAATTAGTTCCTTTTTCTTCTCCATGGATTCAACATACATTTAATCTAGATGTTTTCACGCGTGCCTTACAACATAATATAGTTTGTTTTGTGACGTGATTTCGTAGCCGAGATTCGATCCGGTATCAGGTTGTAGATTTGCAGCTCTCAGATCTGTTTCTGTCGGCGGTTTCATACAATTGGATCATTGAGGTTTACGCTACATTACAATGGCTCATGTTGAATACAGTACATACAGGAATTTCTCCTCAATTAACACAAAGTTAGCAATGACACATGATGATTTTTTTGGGAAATCATTTTCTGTAGTAGATCTTAAAGAAACTCTGCAAATGACTATAAACAATACAAAAGTACTTGCCAAAGTGGCTTTGACAGAAGATTTAAATGCATTTAGCTACCAAAATTTCAAGTTGGAATTCTTTTGTATTTGTTCAATACATTTAGTTTTAAACTTCACAAAAACACACCACTGGAGACAATGTCAGCTCAAACTATTACATTTTAAAACATGATAATTTCTTTTTATAAAAAAAAACAAAACAAATGTGAACAGTACGATAAAGCTCAGATCTACAGTCTTTCTGATTTGACTTGGAACATCACTTGAACCCTTTTTGTTCAAAACAATATTGATGTTTTACCTTTTTGCGTTGTTTCGCACACAGGCACCATGGTGTTGCCAAGAATATTTTTTCTCACGGTGCCGAGATTTCTCTCTTTACCTCCGAAGCTTTGCTTCCTCTGTAGATCAGTGATCTAGTGTGTTTATGTAGGATATGATGAAGGCAATGCTGATGTAAAATCAGTATCGTTTGAGGCTCAGTGAGATGAGAAGTCAGGATTTGGATGCTCTGAATGAGCCACTGCATCTTATCTAGTCGCCTCTGTTCGGCTTTATCTGTGTTGTTTCCTACCACTTTTCAGTATGTGAAGAAATTTGTCGGCAGTTTAGTTGCTGGACTGACATTTAACACTAATTTGTTTAATAATAATAATAATAATAATAATAATAATAATAATTTAGAATCAGCAAAAGGCAGCTCTATTGTTGAAACGGCACTGAAGTAATGGCAACATGGCAGTTTAATATATTCTATATAAAGTTGCGTCTCTATTTGAGCAACCAGCGGGGCGTCTCTTGCATCCAAGCTGCTCATTTTATTATAAGATATTTCCCTGGATATTTTATTGCAAAACGACTCAATCCTAATGCTTTAATTCCCCTGTTGTATTTGTTCAATTTGAAGCATATAATTCAAGTAAAATGTAGATGTTATTTTTCTAGTGTGCAACCAAAGAATAACCACATCTAAAATGTTCTTAAAAGAAATATGTACGGTACTTATTTAAGTCTGTAATTGTGAATATCACATGACCACTAATCACTTGTTCTGCTTCGTTATTTCTTTAGTTCAGTATGTTTCCAGTTCTTGAATGGAAATAAATGGTTCCCTCGGTGTTGTAGCTGTGTTTTGCATTCATATGCAACCGAGTGAATTAGAGTGAGTGAGTGAATGGAAAGCAGTGGTGGCCTCGAGGCTGAATAATAGTTAGTACATGTTTGTGATTTGAAGGCCTAAAACGTGCAAAACCTGTGATCTGACATGTACAATATCTACTTCGCCAAATGTTGACTGCAGTATTATTACATCACCATGTTCTACCATTTTACCATCTAGTGATGCAACTATATTTGTTTAAAGACTGAAGTGTAACTCTCATCTCAAAGAGACATTTGTAAAATTAATACATATATATTTACCAAATCAGATGCCGACATCCTGTGGTCAATAATGTGCCAATCTCGGCCGCTGGGCAATGATGAATCAGCGTTTTTTTCATATGTATGAATGGCTTGGCAGGGATGCAAAAGCACCCAACACTCGCTCATTAGAATAACAACTGATTGAATCTCGTGACCTCGGGTTGAGGTTTATAAAACAGCTGTGTGTCAGCTGTGCACGAAGCTTTATACCGTTTGGAGTGACTTCTCATAGTTCAGCAGAGAATAACCTCTCACATGTGTGTAATATTGGACTATACTGCACAACATTGTTCCAAAAAGCCTGCTCTACATCAAAAATCTGTATGTCCAACGATTAAATATTTCAAATAATAGGCCACTGATTTTAATTGTTTTTGTCCAAAACCCCTCAATTTCTTGTGTCATGTTCAAGGGCCTATAGCCAAAAAAGGAATCTTATTATTACACTGTTTTATGAAATATTGATCTACAGATTCTTGTGGTTCTGCCCTTAAAATGTCACATGACAGAAAATACAGGCAATATTCTTCTTCCATACAGATTCAATATATCATATATATTTGTATTGGTGCTTCCAGAAGCAGAAGAAGAGTCCCACATCTAAAAGATTACAGACTGTTGCATGTATTAGAAAAAGATATTTTCACCACAAACCTACTGTGAGAAGCACACAGTTCACCAATCAGAGAAAAGGTTTCTATCCCTTAGCAACGGTGCCCTCTTTTGGCGACAGCCAGGTTACCATGGACACGGCGTTCCTGGTGATGTTACCTCATCATTTTAGTTTGAGTTCAACTGAAGAGTTACAGTTTGTTTCCTCTATTCGTCACAGGAAGCAATGAAAAGGTGTATGTCATTAACATAATTCATGTTTAGCTAGCTAGGGCAATTATATCTATTTTCCGGCAGGCAATTGTTTTTCAGATGCTGAGTACATAAATGCTACCACGCTGAAGTTCATGTTAATTAATGAAATGTTATGCACCAATTAAAATTTTGACCTGAGGGTGCTAGGCGAAAGACAGATTTAAGTCACGTAACCAGGAGCACAACATGTTATTTTCCTCAGTTCGTTGTAATAAAGTTTGATGAAAGTGCTAAAAGCCACCAGCTTTCAGCATGAATTTGCCTGTTTTCTTGAGTGTTTTTAACTGAAAGAATTTGACAATAATTCATGCATTCTGTTTTTGTGAACAGTTAATCTACTCATATGGTGGTAAGGGTCGAGGGGGGGTTGTTGTGCTTAGCGACTGAAACGCGCTTGTTCTGTCTCTGCCGTTGAACGTTAGGAAATAAATGAAAAGGACACAAATAATGCTGGATGTTTTGCTGATACTGTGAGCGGTGACCCCCGGGGTCACCAGCCCCCCGCGGCGTTTTGATGAACATGTGAAAACCGGACAACAATAACTCATCATCACACTGTGGTGCGTCGCTATACATAACCAGATTTGTGTTATAAAACCTATTTGGATGACAATACTTTATGCTGCGCCATCACACAGCTACTTTATATAAAAGGACAGCGGCACGGAGAGCGTCTATTGAGCGCCAGTCTGGCCCCCACTAATGTAACAATGGGAAAGGTAAGCTTCTTTTTGTGTTCTTACTGAAAATATACGTTTAAAACATGTTAACTTTTTTATTTTATGTAAGTTAATCCTTTGACAAACGTTTGCAGATCATATTCTACGAGGACCGAAATTTCCAGGGTCGGCACCATGAGAGCATGAGCGACTGTGCTGACCTGCACCCCTACTTCAACCGCTGCAACTCCGTCCGGGTGGAGAGCGGCTGCTTCATGGTGTATGAGAGACCCCAATACCTGGGCCACCAGTACTTCCTCCGCAGGGGGGAGTACTCCGACAACCAGCGCATGATTGGCATCAACGACTGCATCCGCTCCTGCCGCATGATTCCCATGGTAGGTCCGACATGGATTCTAATCAAGTTATTATGTGTTAACAAGTGTTCATTGTGTTCAAGCAAAACTATAATACTTAAATTCTGACTGATTTAAAGTAAAGCGACAGGGTAAGTAAACAAAAGCCATAAAACAGGATATTAACATTTGATCCTACAATCAACAAAAAGTATCTCTTTAGTGAGACGAAACAGAACCCGTCTGACACTGTTGTTGATCCTGCAGCACCGCGGCTCCTACAAGATACGGTTGTACGAGCGTCCAGACATGAGCGGCCAGATGCAGGAGGTGAGCGACGACTGCCCCAACGTCCAGGACCGCCTGCGTATGTCTGACATTAACTCGTGCAATGTGGTTGACGGCCAGTGGCTGATGTACGAGCAGCCCAACTACAGGGGGAGACCCTACTACCTGAGACCCGGCGAGTACCGCAGGTACAGCGACTGGGGCGGCGCCAGTCCACGGATCGGCTCGCTCAGGCGGATCACAGACTTCAACTAGGAGTCTCTCCAACCTTCTTCCTGTCTCTGTTCTCAATAAACATGCTGGGCTTAAACTGTGTGTG
The DNA here is from genome assembly GCA_029853015.1 of Chelidonichthys spinosus. Taxonomy (NCBI): domain Eukaryota; kingdom Metazoa; phylum Chordata; class Actinopteri; order Perciformes; family Triglidae; genus Chelidonichthys; species Chelidonichthys spinosus. The sequence goes on from CM056844.1 coordinate 4,370,572, forward strand.
CGTTTTAACTTGTGTCTTTGTCAAAGTTATGATACAGCTTATTATAATTGTCTTGGAAATGTAAATTTCTCACCATTAATCAATGCTGCTTCCTCCACTTTAAAACAAAACACAACAAAGCAAACTGAACATGCACTGAACCGTCAATTTAAATACAAGAGAAGCAGCCGTCGACAGAGCAATGGTTGTTGGATAGGTTTATTGACAGGACTTCACAGAAACAGGGTGCGGGATCAGCTCTTCTCATGCCGTGATGCGTCTGATGGATCCCACCCTCGGACTCGTGCTCCCCCACTCGTTGAACCTCCTGTATTCACCGGGGCGCACCAGGTACTGGCGGCCCCTGTAGTTGGGATGCTCGTAGAAGATCCAGTGGCCCTCCTTCACTTTGCAGGAGTGCATGTCGTTGAGGTGGACGCATTCGTGCATGGAGGGGCAGTCGTCGGTCAGCTCCGTCATCTGGCCCCCGAACTCCGGGCGCTCATAGATCATCATCTTGTGGGAGCCTTGGTGCTGCAGGGAACACAGTGTGAGTGCCTCGAGGCCAGTAAAGGGTTATTTTGAGGGGAGACCGAAGCCTACCATGGGGATCATGCGGCAGGAGCGCACGCAGTCGTTGAATCCCATCCAGCGCTGGTAGTCCGGATAGTCGCCCCTCCTCAGGAAGTACTGGTAGCCCATGTGGCTGGGTTTCTCGTAGACCATCCAGTCGCCACTGTCAACCCTGATGGAGTTGCAGCGGCTGAAGTGGGTGTGCAGGTCCGAGCATTCGCTCTGACACTCGAATGAGCGACCCTGGAAGTTCTTGTCCTCGTAGAAGATGATCTGGAAAGGGTTTTTTGTTCGTTTGTTTTTTTAAAATGTAGATCATATTGGAAAGTGTGCATACTTTTGGCCGAATAATCCACGGAGGCACAGAGCAAAACGAGCAGCCTTACCTTCCCCATTGTGTCGGCTCTAACCTTCGTCACTGATGCGGAGGCCGTGGGCTCCACACTGCCTTTATAACCCGCGGGTGACCCGTGTCATTGTGATGCGGGACAATGAGCCGGCTCGTCAGCTCTTTCTCACATACCAGTGTTTTAGTGCAGCGACGAATCAAAATCAACTGTTTGGAGCAGACTGTGGTAGATGATGAAAACACGAGTAAATATCCAAACATGCATATTGATTGGAGTGTTATGATATGAAATGATGAAATACTCATATTTGTTTGCACAAAGTTTCATCTCCAACTTGCATATATTTGTATTTTACAACACAATATTGCACATGTAGAATCCAGCCCATCCAGATGACTGTGATACTGTACGAGGCTGTCATTATTCCAGCCATTTGAATTTAATGAGTGTATATACACAGCATTTTTTAAGATTTGCATTCAGAGACCGTTATGTTCTTCATACCAGCATAACAACGTTGATCCCCCCCCCAGTATGTCCTCTGTGGATTTAGCTCCAGAATGCCACTTCGACAGTCTGGGACCAATTTATTTTTCACAGTAGAGCTTCAGTGTTGAACGCACATGTAGCCAAGATGTTTCATTTCACTCTCAGTGCATATTATATACTCTAACTGACTTTAGTGGGTGTTAAAGTTGAGCAGAAATGACATTTTAACCTTTTTTAGATCACACCCCCGTTCATATGCACCCATTTAACAATAAATGCCACGGAACAATAAAAAGAAATCTTCCTGGAAAACAAAATAAAACACGTGCTTATATGTGGAAATCACTGGTGGTGTCATATTTGAATGCACTTTAAAGCTCCCCTGAGGAACTTTGAACTGCTTATGGAAGAGTGAGGTTGTATAATATTGCTGAAGGGAAGGGAGACACAGGAGAACAAGAACCAGGACTATGTAGGCTAGACTGTCAGACTTTGCTGCGGTAAAATAAAAGGATTCTGGAGCTTGGAAACCTTGTTAAATACCGCTTTTGTCCGCCAAAATCAACACAAAATAGAGGTTGTACATGCGAAAACTCCTATCTCTCATAGATGTATTAAGGTCTCATTTTTATTCCCCAGGCGTATAAACCACAGACTGATTGGTGCTTCCTGTCGTCCCTCTTCTCTCTATAAAAGCCATACAATTATCCTCCTAAGGATTTTTTATATGAAATCTATTGTAACTGGTCTTATATCTGATATTTGAATGGTCTAATGTCTACCAGGATTCATCCTGTCAACTCTCTCTTGTTTCAGACAAATTTAATATATAATATTATCTGTTTTAAACATGACTGGACTTAATTGTGGTTAATGTAATTTTTAGTTTTAGAGCACAGTAGAAACAGCATGGGGGTGGGAGGCATCATTGTGTAAAGATCATTTTAATTATTTCTCATGGTAGAAGCCATTTTTTGCATTTAAGTTGTTCAGCATTTTAAGTATTTTAACAAAAATCTAGCCACGTTTGAGCAAAATAACCCAATTTTTAACATTCCATCGTCGCCAATGTTAGTCGTTAATCCATCTATGGAACTGGAAACCACAGACTCACTTCCAGCAGTTGAAATAGTCCTCAGGAAAGATCACATACACAAAAAACTGCGGCAAATCATTTTATTGTGCGCTTCACACAGTTATAGAGGTAAATTCATCGTGGCTGGATTGCACAGTACAACTGGAAACTACATGCAAACAATGCACAAATCACAGTTTCAGGATAAAAACAAGGCTCCTTCTTTACGCCTCTCACTTCGACATCTTGTTAATGTTAATGAAACAAAGCATCTGCAAAACCTATTAGCTAAATGTAAGTGATTAGACAGTTAAGATTCTGTGATGCGTCTGATTGAGTTGAACCTCATATCATCGCTGCTCATCTCTCTGAGGTTCCTGTACTTTCCTGGTTTCAGATAAAACATCCTGCCCTCGTAGTTTGGCTGCTCAAACATCAACCAGTAGCCCTCCATCACGTTGCAGGACTGCATGTCAGACATGTGATATTGATCCTGGATGGAGTCGCAGTCATCAGTCAGTTCCTGCATCTGCCCCTCGAAGTTGGCTCTCTCGTAGATCCTCATCTTAAAGGGCCCCTTGTGCTGTTAAAGTAGAAAACGGCAAATTAAATTAAACCCATCCATGCACGGGTCAAACCAGAGCTGGGTGCTCTGCTGTTAACACAGGAGTACCAAAACCAGCTCCTTCTAGGAAATGGGAAGCAAGTTTGCACAGTTGTGGCTGTATCATGACTGAACTAGAGTTCTAAGATTTTCCCTTTCAGTGTTTTCTGTCATCTACTTCTGTGTACTTCTGTATCAACGTCTGCCTTTGCTCAGTGCTGCTGTGCACATATTTACCACGGGGACAATGCGGCAGGACTGAATGCAGTCGTTGAAGCCGATGGTGTTCTGATACTCGGGGTACTCTCCGCGGGTCAGGAGGTACTGCTGGCCCGTGTAGTTGGGCTGGTCGTAGACCATGAACGTGCCGCTCTCCACCCTGCAGGAGCTGCATCGGCTCAGGTGGGAGGCGATCTCAGAGCAGTCGCTGACGCACTCGTACGAGCGGCCCTGGAAGTTCCTCCCCTCGAAGAACACGATCTGCAGAGAAAGACACAGGTGGTGTTACGTTTGAGGGACTCCCACCGTCACACAAGAAGTTTGCTGCAGTATGTTGGCACATAGATATGATTTAGTTGGCTGTTATCGAGCTGCTCCCTTCTTTACCTTTCCGCTCATGGTCACGCTATTTGATTTCTGCAGTTCGGCCCACTGGCGCGCGGCCTTTTATGCATCATGTGACATCAAAAGAATCTGCCCCTCAATTGTACAAAACGGCCGAGTCAGCTCGTTGGCATGGATGTCTCTACTGTATTATACATCACAGCTGTGGCCGATTAAACAGTCGTGATGCAGCATTCACAGCAACAAAGCAAACTCTGGTTATTGCAGTACTTTTGTATCGTTCATTTTCATGATTTGGACGTTTGTGTTGGAGGGCGGTGGACCAAACGGACATGTGGACGGATTGATTTGAATGCTCCGATTTCAAGCTTGTTTGTTACTTTTAAAAGCAGAAATAACACCCTTATCCCTTTTTACAAATGTTGTAATTAATAAGAAACAATATGTCAATACACCCGAGGTTTCTGCTGCTGCAGCGGTGCCTGCTCTGGTGTGACCAGCAGCTTATGGTGGCCCGTGTTGGCAAACGTTTTGATGGATATTGCTGAGTAACCTCACCAACTGTATCACTGAAATACTATTGCTATTGTATTGCTATTGTAACACTGCGTTTCATAGAGAGGTTCCATGTTGTCCTCGTGGGGACGGAGGGAAGATAAACATGTCTCCGAGTGAAGATGGCTGTGTTTACTTCCTGTTTTACTTTGGTGTCTAAACCTTTAAATGTTTGACTTAATGGAGAGGCTAAGTCCCGCCCCTTCCAGAGGACCACCATGGGACCGTAATTTGGATAAAATACTTTTGGGTCCTGACTTCTATCATGAATTACACATATGATGTTGTTGTATTTCCTGTGTACCCGCAAGGCCAAAATGCCCACTTGTGCAAAATGTAAACGCCAGATAACAATAATAATATATAACACATTCATGCTCCTCAGAGGATGAAACCCTCTTGTTATTTACCAAGCACATTCATATCATCACGTTTGAATTTAATAACCACGTCACCTTTCTCCCAGCGCCACCCTCTGGACAGACTTTGCATGCACAGTGCTGCATTATGTATCAGCACTTGAGACTGGAACAAACCCCCAACATGCCTCATTATCATATTTACTTAACCATCCAACTATAATAACAATGAATCTTACAGATGGAAAAACTGCACTGTGTTCATTTCAGTTTTAGTCTGGGTGAAAAACATGCAAAATATCCATTAATATTATAATATTATCATTTTTTATCATGTCATATGTGTTTTTCCACTGTGACATTATGTGCACACACAGTTGTTCTGCAGTGCTGTAATGTAGTTAATGTTTACAATAATTCCAAGTTATAGCTTCATGTGTACAGAATAAGGAGCCGTTGCAATAATTGTGGTGGAGAATTGATGTAAACATTTCGGTAGTGAATGTAGCAGCATTCTGGGCACATAAGAGAAATCTTTATTTAGGGATCAAGATGTTTCTCTTTAACCTCTAGGGGGGCTCATTGGGGCCTTTTCACCACGGCTACATTGCAAAGCATGTAGTCTTACCCTACATAAAGGGAAAAACTACAAAACAGCAGCGAGTTACTTCAAAATGAGATGTTTATTTTCCCCCACACGGTCTTTAATTGACCAACAATCAGCAGTTGTCAACGATGCGCCTGATGGAGCTAATTCTCGTCATGTTGCTCGCTCCCACGTCTCGGAGGTTCCTGTACTCGCCCGGCCTCACGTACAGCATCCGGCCCCGGTAGTTGGGCTGCTCGAACATCAGCCAGTGGCCGTCCATCACGTTGCACGACTGGCAGTTGGACATCAGGTAGCGGTCCTGGAGGGACTCGCTGTCGTCCATCAGCTCGTGCATCTGGCCTCCGTAGTTCTCCCTTTCGTAGATCTTCATCCTGAACTGGCCCGTGTGCTGCGGGGCGAAGACGAGACATGAGATCAGCCCAGTGGGTTCCTAACATGTGGAAACACACAACTACCAACGTGTCTCACCGTGGGGATCATGCGACAGGAGCGGACGGCGTCCATCATCGCCACACCCATCATGCTCCCCAGGCGCTGGAAGTCTGAGTACTCCCCTCTCTTCAAGAATATCTGATTACCCGTGAAGTTGGGGTGATCGAAAGCCACAAAGCACCCGCTCTCCACCCTGCTGGAGTTGCAGCGGTTCAGGTGCATGTGGATGTCGGCGCAGTCGCCGCTGCATTCATAGGAGCGACCCTGGAAGTTCCTGTCCTCGTAGAAAATAATCTGCAACAGAAAACACACAGGGAACGTCACACAGGATCAGAGCCCTTGCACCATAGTTTGTATCCCTGCAAACTATTAAACAAGTTATTGGGACATGATACAAGCATAGTTAGATATTACCCTGCCCATGGTGACACTTTTTTTTGTTTTGCAAATGATGCCAAAGGAGTAGCACTTTTATATGGACTATCAGCTGCAGAACACTTTGCAAACACCTTTGTGTAAAACATCATGACTCATCACGAGGTGCACGTGGGCCTGCATTCATTTTTTTTTTTTTTTACAGCACACCTCAATAGTTATTATTGTATGTTGAATGTCGTTTTCGGAGGTCAAATCAGGTCAAATCGCTTTTTTCTTTTTTACTTTTCAAATGCTACAAGACCCGAGCTTTGTGTAATGAAGTTCAGATTCATCTTCAGATCTGATATTCATGCAAACAATATGTGAATTAAATAGTAGAAGTTCCTGGAAGCACGCGTAAACCCCCAATATTCAAAATAACTGACCCGCAGTGAAGTCCTCCGCGCTATAGTGCTGCACTCTGCCACAATATAGAGTGATGAGTCAAAGGTTTCAGCACAAGCCATGTGGAAATGCTACGGCCGTGCAATGTATAAAAAGGGAAAAGGGTCGATGTTGAAACAGTACATCTGAGATTAGCTGACAAATATCATGGCCATGGGGAGGGTAAGTGAAACTTTCAAAACATTGCACAATAATATTACAAAGATTGACAGACAGAACTGTTAATCAAGTCACGGACGCTCTTTGCAGATCATATTCTATGAGGACCGGAACTTCCAGGGCCGCTCCTATGAGACCAGCAACGACTGCCCCGAGCTCACCTCCTACCTGAGCAGGTGCAACTCCTGCAGGGTGGAGAGCGGCCTCTTCATGGTCTACGAGAAGCCCAACTTCATGGGCCAGCAGATGCTGGTGAGGAGGGGCGAGTACCCCGACAACCAGCGCCTGATGGGGATGACCATGAGCGACTGCATCAGGTCCAGTCGCATGATCCCCATGGTAGGTTTGTCACGCCACAAAACACGCCACAATAACAAAAATACAACGTAACCCAAGTAGCGATTGTTTGATTACATAATAAATCTGAAGGTTTAGGATGTCAGATATGACTGAAAGCTCCTGGAAGAGCACAAGTGGACCTTGAGTTAGTTATGATCCCAATGATTAAGCGATCCTGCCCAGAATTTGATGCAACCTTTTCTGTTGCATCTCCAGATCACAACTTGATTATCAGGTTATTGTTACTGTAGTTTCTCGTGTGATGTGAAACCAGTAATGTGCAGCTCACCATTCCCCTGGTGTGTCTCCGTCCACAGCACAGGGGGCCCTTCAGGATGAAGATCTATGAGAAGGAGAACTTCGGGGGCCAGATGCACGAGCTGATGGACGACTGTGACAACATGATGGATCGCTTCCGCATGTCCGACTGCCAGTCCTGCAACGTGACGGACGGCCACTGGCTGATGTTCGAGCAGCCCAACTACAGAGGCAAGATGCTGTACCTGAGGCCCGGAGAGTACAGGAACCTCCGGGAGACAGGGATGAGCAACATGTCGAGGTTCAGCTCCATCAGGCGCATCATGGACTCCTGTTGACTCTGATTGTACCGGCTGGAAATAATAAAGCAAACTCAAATCTAATGTTTTCTTTTCCTGCCTTTTCATTCTGGTGCAAAATAACTTTATTTCTAAAAATGCATAGTGACTCTGCAAGCCCACAGTGGAAACAATAAGCAAACAGCAAGGTTGTGAAAAGCATAATTCAATATATCCTCCATTTAAAAGGTTCAAATCACTCTCACTCTGATTTATCTGCACTTGAACACACCAACAAGTTTTCAAAACATCTACAACTGGCCTGCATTTTGTACAAAACAACTTTAAAGTGAGAAAAAAAATGAACGTTTCAAGATATGCATTAAATGTCTTTAAGCACAGGTTTATTTGGTCCAAACACTTGTGTTTTGAATGACTGGCAGCTGTTTTCACCACTCCACATCTGGATAATTTAGGAAAAGAAAAGGAAGTTGAGTCCTTTCAGAAGTTCATCACGCTCTTTTATTTAATTGGTGCTAAGTAGATGGAAAGTGGCGTTGAATGTGACGAAAACAATAAATGAATGTTAAAGCTTCACACAATAAAAACAACCATCCATCCACAAGCGTAAGGATCTGTTGTTAAAGTTTCATTCAGACTCCATTCTTTCATAGAAACCATGTACTGGAGGTTCATAGGAGGCTCGTCTGTCAGCTGCATTTTTTTTATTTTTTGCAATCTTTGCTGCCAAAATAAATGGTTTGGATTATATGACCCCAATCCATTTCATACTTGTCTTTGAAGGTACACTGATGCATGTTGGGGGATTTATTGGCAAACGTGATAATATTCATGGCTGTTTTCATTCGTGTATAACCTATCATCAGTTTAGAATGAGCTTTTCATATCTACAGTCCACTGTGTTGCACCGCCATCTTTCTAGAAGGAGAGCGCTTCTACGCCACCTATGGGCCACCGTAGTTCACCGACACACTTGTGAAACTGTACCAACGTGAGCTGGTGATGCAGGAAAGGGAGGGGTGAGCTGATTAATCAGATAGTTGCAATCTGCAACCGCACCACTAGATGGCACCAAATCATCCACACTGGTCCTTTAAATGGAAATAATAATAAAACATGAAACACCTAAATGACCCTCGAACATGGCCTTGTTGGGGTTGAAACTAAAATATGAAATGTGTTTATGTTGACTACACTTAATAGCATTAAATTCTAATTTCTCATGTGAAAAAAAAATGCAGAGGATGTCTTTAACTCTGCACAAAGTGATTCCTGCTGATGTTAAAACTCACTTTTAAACTTCCCCCTCACAGTCTTTATTATAGGAGGGCATCAACTGAGCACAACAGTAGTTATGTTGAGGGTTTTACAAAACATATTCCAAAAAGACGAGATGAAATTACATCTGTGATTAAATGTATCTAAAGTGGAACTTACTGTCATCAAGCATTGGGAAGCACTGAAATATAAAGACAATAACGGAGGTTTTGCATCTTTTGTGAAAATATGGGACAAAATGTAACACTGCCGAATCGTTTCTTTCATTCTCTCTGCCTTCACTGTTCCAGCATGTGTTTGATACAGAGTCATCATCAGACTGGAACAAAGGCAAATCAAACTGCACCAAGCCATTTTGCTGATATGTAAATCTGCCTCATTTGGGTATCAAAGACTTGCCGCCCTCTGCACATTTTGTTTATCGATAAATACTTTGATGGGGCTGCAGCGAAGAATGAGGTCTACAGAGCATCCAAATGGGGAAGGTAAGATAAAAACTGCAGCTCACAACTTGTTCCTTTTAGCATGTTCACAAACTTTTTTCTCCCGTTGTGCCACAGATCACGTTTTATGAGGAGAAGAAATTCCAGGGCCGCTGCTACAACTGCAGCAGCGACTGTGCCGACCTGCACACGTACTTCAGCCGCTGCAGCTCCATCCGGGTGGAGAGCGGCGTGTGGGTGATCTACGAGAGGCCCAACTACAAGGGCCTCCAGTACGTGCTCAGCCCCGGGGAGTACGGCGACAGCCAGCAGTGGATGGCCTTCAGTGAGAATGTGAAATCCTGCCGCTCCATAAAGAATGTGAGAGTCCTCATCCAGGTTGGATACAATATTTGTGTTTTTCCACCAGATTCTGTAACACCTGTCCCGTGTTTGTAGGCGTACGGCAGTGAGTGGAAGCTGAGGCTGTACGAGCGGCCGGACTTCGAAGGGCAGATGGTGGAGTGCTCTGATGACTGTCCCTCGGTGTACGACACCTACAAGCTGCGCGAGGCGTACTCCTGCGTGGTCACCGATGGCGCCTGGGTCTTCTACGACCTCCCCAACTACAGGGGGCACCAGTACCTCCTGGAGCGAGGCGAGTACCGGCAGCACGGCGACTGGGGGGCGGCCTCGCCTGGCGTCGGCTCCTTCCGCCGCATCACAGAGTTTTAACTTTTAAAAGTGATTCAAAACCTTTCCAGATGCTCACACAACACCGTCAATAAAAGAAACTTCTATCTGCTCTTATGGATTTTCTATCAACGTGTGGTTTGCATGCATCGACATGATTGATCACATCATTTGATGCTGATGTCAGATAGTAAACACTGGAACATTGTGTCACAACTTAAAGTCAAACTTTTACTCCTCCCATAATGCAACTTTGCAGCCTCTTTCCTTAGACCGTCCCAGTCTGCTAAAAGCCCACACCTTCAAACGCCATGTCCCCAGTTTAAAACACACTTCCTCTTTATGCATTTTAACTCCAAACTCAGACCAGTAAATTCACACTTGGTGAGTTAATCACCAAGCTATTTCTCTGAATTAAAAAGGACGTTAAAGTACTGATATGTCAAACTAACACTGCTGCCCCTCATTTCAATGATTTCTGTCACTTCTACAGGAGAGGAGTGCACGATGGCGGAATAGTTGATCAAAAATGTAAAGATGCACACTTACGTAACATCTAAATCTGAAGTCCCCACAATATCAAACACACACATACCTAACCATCTGTAAAAATATTTTATTTGGTCCATCCTCTGAGGAGCATGAACGTGCTCAGTACAAACATCACAACAGCCCCCTATTGTATTTCTAGATGGAAAGGTCTAGATCCTCTGGGAGCCACGAATATCTGCAGTATGTCTGAATAATGATTTGAATTGACAGCCATATTTTGTAATATTCAATGATTTCTTGGTATGTGTATATATATATTTAGAATCACATCATTCATAACTATGAGCAAAGTCAATCTAGGAAATCCCCATTTCCAAGCTCCAGAGTGCACCCGGTTTAATATGAACGGGCCATGCAGTGTGTAAAGTCCGGCTCGGTGTCTCCTGTAGAGTCTAGAGCATTCCTGCCGCTGTCACTGACTCAGCTCAAAGCGCCCGGGTACCAGACCAGATGTCCTGCAGTGCCCCGGTGTTTGTCAGCACGCTTCGCAGCATCCAGTGGCTTTGGGATGCTTTGCGTTTGCATTGTTTAGGGAAACGCTGCTTCGGGAACAATGTGATACGCCTGGATAAATATTTGAATCGCTGATTGAATAATCCAGTTCACAGAAAGCACACCGTGTGATCGGTTTGATTGTTCCTGTTCCGTGTAAAGAGAATATTGGAGGTGGCTGCTCAAATGTTTTATAAAACACGACCAAAACCTATTGATATTCACTATTTATATTTAAAAAAATGTGCTGGCTTGACAATAAGTATTTTCCTTTTCCAGGTTGTCTTCTACGAGGACAGAGACTTCCAGGGTCCTGCACGCCTACCTCAGCTGCTGCATCTCCATCAGAGTGCAGGGAGGACTCTGGGTAATCTACTGAGGCTGGACTACCTGGGCCACCAGTGCTGAGCCCGGGAGAGTACCCAGACCCAAATGGATCCAGATCCAGTAAGAGTGCCACAACGACTACGTCTTACATACGTAAGTTCATCTGTGATGTAGTTGTCAGCTCCAGTAAGTGGACCTGGATCTTCTACCAGCATCACGTCTACAGGGGGCGCCAGACGCTGCTCTGAATGGGGGGGCATGGAGCCCACTGTCGGGTCTATCCTTCGGGTGGAGGAGCACCAGTCATGTCATGTATTTAAAGGGTAAAAAGGCTCAGCATACGACTTGAAAAATAAAAACATGATATATTTTCAGCTTTTTCGAACTAAATGCATTATTTCACGTTTCAATCAGTTATTTAATTGCAACTTCAATAGGGACGCACTAAGTTTATAATAAAAATATATAAAATCTACTTGAAAATAAAAAATGTTTGGTAGTTTACCATGAAATGTATTCAAAAATATATTTATATATATAAAAATATGTGTAAAACAAACAGAACGTGCTCCAATACACAAATCATTATAATCTCTACACCAATTTTATTTAAATGCTCCTTACTGCTCATATGTGTCATGAAAAAAGGTGTATGCAACATTTATAATTGAATATAAAACATAATATAGTAAAGCACAGCTGCCAGTGTCACCGCGGCAGCCAGCGAACAGTGGTACTTTAAAACAATTGCAGCATCAGCTGATGTGCCAAACGTTAATGTAGAGCTCATTTGAATGACAATAATTGCCCTGGCGGTGCATTTCATCAGCCTTTATATGAAAGTGGAGCATCAGTAATGCAGCGTGGATGATAGGAGCATCAAGGAGGCGACTATGGAGCGCACGGGGAAGGTGAGCACCGTAACACAATTAAACCACCTCATGCTCCTTCCACTTTGAATTCAAATAATATGTTTTTCTTTCCCATAAAACTACCTGCAGATCTTCTTCTACGAGGACAACAACTTCAAGGGTCACCACTATGAATGCAGCAGCGACTGCCCCGAGCTCAGCTCTCACTTCCAGCGCTGTAACTCCATCCGGGTGGAGTCCGGGGTCTGGGTGATCTATGAGAGACCCCATTTCACGGGCTACCAGTACGTCCTCATGAGGGGCGAGTACCCCAACCACCAGAGCTGGAGCGGCTCCAACGACACCATCCGCTCCTGTCGGCTCATCAGACATGTAAGTCCTGGGAAAAAACACTTTTACACATTATTTCAGACTAATAGCAATGCAACTGTGCTTTGAACTTACATGACAACGGTTAAAGAAAGTTTCATTCTAGTAGTAGAAATCAAGTGCAACTTGATGGATTTGAATGATGAAGTTAAAGGATTAATAAGTGGATAGAAGATCACATATGAAGCCAGAGCCATGATATGGCTAGCTTAGCTTAGCATAAAGACTGGAGACGGGGGTAAACGGCTAGCCTGACTGCTTCTGTTTGTTCACCCTTCAAGCCTTCTCGCATGCACAAGATCCGCATCTACGAGCGTCCGGACTTCGGCGGCCAGATGATCGAGTTCAGCGAGGACCTGCCCAGACTGCTGGACCGCTGGCACTACAGCGACGTCCACTCGGCCCACATCCAGGACGGCATCTGGGTTTTCTACGAGCAACCCAATTACAGGGGACGCCAGTACCTGCTGGAGAAGGGCGAATACAGGCGTCACGCAGACTGGGGGGCCCTTCACCCGTCTGTGGGCTCCATTCGACGTGTCCTGGACTCACCTTAAACCCGTATGACTTCCTGTTTCTCACCTCCCTACACTCTTCACCCTGGACGTTACTCACCTGCAAATAAAAGCACCAAAAGTGATTTTAGTTGTTTTGATTACAAAATACATCAAAATGTAACAACAAGACAGCAAAGAGAGAGACATATTTGAACATGGACATCACAGTGTGACCTTATGGGGTTCATCCTCTGGGGAGCGAGATATTTCAAGTCCATCCTTCAAATGATCGATTGCTGTAGGATAAGCCTTTATTGTTGTATCAGCATTTTAATGACAGCTGGTTGTTAACTTGCTATCAGCTTATCAGAAAGTGAGAAACTTCTGACCCTAATTATGGATTACGTATCATAACGGCAGACTTGCTGGCAGAGTAGAAAGTGATGGTTGTATAAAATTACTCATAATCAGCTTGATTATATATTATTTTAAGAGGATGTCAGTTAAAGATATACAGTTGGGGATGAATAAAAAAAAACTAGTCAAAAAGTATTACTTTACTTTTTAAGAGTCATTTTTAGTAATTGGAGTTACTAACTTAGAATTATGAGTCAGTATCAATATTTCCCCCTTTGGATGCATTTAGTTTTCCTTTCCTTCTCTTTTTCACACTCTGTCTTGGTTACTTTGCATTGTTGCTATGTAAAAAAACAAAACAGATAATAACATCATAGTTACATAAAAACTAAAAAAAGTCAGCAAGTAAAGTGAAACCCCCAAAGAGATAAAGAGAATAAATCGACTGGGAAAATCATAAAGAGAACCTGCAGACATATTTGATAAGAACCTGTAATTTCCTCACACAGGATACGTTGGCTCATATCAGGCTTGTTGATCTGCCAGAACGGATGAATAAAAATCTGATGTGATGTGTCCACAGTAGCAGGCGTGTGATGGCCGGGGGAACAGCGGACTTGCAAATCAGTAACAGCTGCTGAGCTCAGCTGATTTTTGAACTGGAACTTTTATCACACACACACAGATCGTTTCTGGTATCCTCGTGATGCTGATCAAGCACTTTCAAAGAACACAAACAATCTCTGAACCCTGCAGAAAGAAAAAAAACTGAACCGGTCGCTCAGTCTGAAATCATAAAAAGAGAGTTTCTTTGGGGAAGCTTCTAGTGTAAATAATCTGTGATAACTCTGCAACAAATAGATGATGCAGTCATGATTTATTTGATTTAACTTGTTCAGAGATGCAGATGCAGCATTCACCCTTAATCCAGCAAAATCAAGCTTCTGAATGGTCAGATATAGTCTGAAAAACCATGCATACCTTTGTATCTGCAGAATATTCTTTAACGTGCATGAGGAAGATGGAGAGTCACATTTTCAAGAACCACCAGTTTCTCTAAGAAGCACCGCATGAAAACATCAACGCCGGCCCACAAATACACTAAATAACAGACTTAATGCATAATCAGGTGGCATGCTTGTAATCTCTCCGCTGCTGAATGAAGTGGAAAGAGATGAAAGTGGAATTTAAAAAGTGGAGAAAGTGCTTTGCCACCCACTGAGATGAATGCACTTTGAAGCAAGTCATGTGTGATGCAGGATTTAATCTTTCAAACGGCCAAGCTGCTCGTGAGTCTCTGGTGGCTTGTGACAGCTTGGAGAAAGTGCACGGTTCTATAGGAAGGTGACATGCAGGCATGGGCTTATTATGATCTCACCAAACTTCCACGAATAAATTCATCTTATTCAGATAAATAATTATTAAATATGTAATGCCAGAACATGGTGAACAATGCACAGAAGGTAGAACCTGATAATGTTTGGCTTTTTTGCATGATATATGACTGAAATGATCAGAAGAGTTCATGATTCAGTTTTTAAAAACGATCAATGGATCTTATGTAATTATGCCAAACCATATTTGCAAGTACATGTTTGGTGAACTATGACCAATCAGACATGTTTTCCTTAATATTTGGCATTAATAACTAGAAGGTGGAAGATATTAGTGCATTTATGAGGCATATTCTCAAATAAAATAATAATTATTATTAGATAAGCCTTTTCACTTATTTATTGCTATTTTAAGATTATTTTATTATTAACATTTTTTGTTGTTTGTGTTAATTTAGACCTGAGAAGTTTATATGAAATATTTATATACTTATTTATTTACTTACTTAATGGAATGGCAGCGCTGGCCCTTTAAGAGAGCTGTGGAGCCATGAATGAAATGCAGCCATTCATAAAAATATAAAAAACCCACAACGGACGGACGTCAGAGCAGTCTCGAAGCCGATTGGCTCACCCTCTGACTGAACTGCGTTCCAGCCAATGGCAGGGCGGCAGCGGGCTCTGGGTTAGATCCAGCAATCAGAGCGCTTCATTGAGAAAAATCCACAGCCACAGTTTTAGTCGAGGAGCTGCAGGGGATGTAGGCGAGGAAATCTACGTTTTACACGAGAAACTTCACGTATCAAGTGAGTCCTGCATCATTGTTGTTCGACTTTATGAAAGACTAGCGCAGTTGCGTGTTTTTTTTGTGTGTTTTTTTTTTCTCTCGTCACAACAACCACGTCGTCGCTGTTTGTTTCTGCTGGCTGTGATATGGGTTAAGAGAGGCGAACGCCATTTTCTGAAAATCAAAGGCAACGTCGCGTCCATTTCCCCTCCATCATCTGTCAGCTTTGCGGAGCGGCGGTTCCGTCTGCAGCAGCTGTCTTCGTGGCCTGTTAGCATCGTGACTATTTCTCTGTGGTGAATTTATCAATGGTGAGCTGCCCCCCCCCCCCCACCTCCTCTCACCCGCAACCCCCCCGCGCGGATCAAGTTTCACTTCATTGAGGAAAAACAAGGAGCTCCCACGATACGCTGGTCTCTCCTGTGCGTCACGCCGAACTCCATTCACAAATCTTTTGTTTTTGTTTTTCCGTGGATGGTCAACCACGACGGGTTGAAAACACCACAATTACCAGTCATATCATTTGATGTTGTGTAGTTGTCGTTACGGCGTATTAACCAAAACTTCAGGCACAACTTTTCCCGCTAGTTAATATCGCGATACTCCGCGGGGAAAAAACAGTTGTGGAGAAAGGTGTTGTTTACCTACGGAAGCCCGTTGCATTCATTCAAAGGTAAAATTGATATAGTTTGGAATGGACCTGTTTCCAGTAATGAGTACATTCAATTACAGTAGTTACGTAAAAAACTTTGTTTACAATGCAATATTCAATATTTTACTTAAAGATTAACATAAAAATATACTTAATGTGCCAAAAGTAAAAGTACTCATTATGCAGGATGGCTCATTTCATAACACTAGGTATTAATATAGTGAAGGTGGTGCTAATTGTATTTATGTAGCCTTCTTCTGTGTAATTTAATTGACAATAATGTCTGTTTTTCATTGATAATATTTTTGTCTTAATAATCTCAGTTTAGTCAAATGTATAGTACATGTATAGTTACTTTCCATGCGAATGGCTGCCTTGTAAAGTTACTAACTTAAGGTATAAACACACAGAATCTGAACTTAAAGTAATCACATAAAGTTTACATAATAACAAAAATCCAAACAATAATTTGACCATAGAAGTTCTGACCCTGAGAACAGTATGTGTGACTCAACCGCACCGTACAGTGATCATCCCCACCATCTAAAAACCTGTGTAGAATTCACACATTAGTCGTCCAGTCATGTTCAATGTGGAACTACCTTTTTGAATCTTCTTCCCAAAATGATATCAATTTATTCTTCAGCGGTCTGGAAGAGCACCGCTTTGACAAGGATTTCCTCGAACCACGTTAATGATTAGCGACGCCTCCTCTGATGTCAGTGCAAGCCACTCTTTTTACTTGTGTTTATCTGTTTATTCAATCGGCTTGAAGCGGAGCGCCTCCTGCTGCCTGGACTCAATCCAGATCGAACTTCCAGGAGGTTGCATAACAACCGGCCTTTTATAGCCTCTGTAAAGCTGCTGTGAGGTCATGGAGGTTAGAAAAACACAGGTGGAGTAGTAGTCTCCTGTGTATTAGATATTAATGTGCCCCCCCCCCCCCCCCCTTTCTGCTTGTCCCAGGGTGAAGACTCCTGCAGCATGGACGGCTTTTATGACCAGCAGGTCCCGTTTGTGGTCCCTGAGAACGTGAGTTCATCATCCAGCACGAGGAGCCAATCCATGACTGATTACATTCAGCTTTACAATTAATGTTTTTTTGTATTAAACGCTTAGAAATGTCAGGTAGGGGGAGTGGAGAGATGCCTCAGCGACCGGAAAAGGAAGTTCATGGACACGGAGTTGGCTCAGGACACAGAAGGTAGGATCCAAAGGAAGAAGACGTGGTCTGTTGACATGTTATTATTGCTCCGCCTTTTTGATTTTCTTCATGAATCCCTTGCAGAGCTCTTTCAAGACCTGATCCAGCTCCAGGAGATATGGATCGCAGAAGGTGAGACCGTGATTTAAAGCAGTGTGGCCGCGCCCTTCCACGGGGACTATAAAGTGTTAATTGCAGAACTGTATTTTGTGAAAGTCTTTTAATATCCTGTCTTTTCCCCTCTGACAGCTCAGGTTCCTGACGACGAGCAGTTTCGTCCCAGATTTCCAGTCCAACAAGCGTGAGTGGCTGCTTCTCCTCTCATATTTAGTGTTTGTGCTCTTTATATGTCCCGATGTCTGACTAAAGCCTACTACAGCTATCAGGTTAAGTGTAGTGGATTAAAACAAATCCTCCTTGTTGTAGGTTATTCTTGCAAATACAACTTTGTTTACAGTTTGTTCTGGCAGCACAGCAGTGGGTATGTGCCAGTTCGATGATGATGATGAGGGAAATATTGATGTTACAGATAAGGCCTCATTGTGGGGAAATGGTACGCTTAGTGCTGCTGCCAAACACGTACTGCATGTTTTTATTGCCGCCAGATAGCTGAGCGACTGCCGGTCCTGACAATAAATCTGACAGCGATTGCGTTGCCGACGGAAACGTGGTGCAGATTTCAGGAAGGCTGCGATCAGATAGGAGGCTCTCAGATGTGAAAGCATTGTTCATCCATCGTTTTTACAGCCGACCGTGTCGCGTGGCATTAAATGTCAGAGGCTGCTTATCTTTTTTTTCATTTAATTAATTTGACCTGTTAATGTAGTTGATCCTCTTAACTTGTAAGTTATTTCATGTTTGAACTTTTTTGTACCCTTATTTTCAGTTTATTGCAATCCGCAGCGGCGCCACTAGGTGTCACCAAATTGCACACAAAACCCCATTAAATCAGAAAATTGAATCACAGTGAAGATAGTTTACCTACACTGTATTGTGGTGATGGCAGAAGTGTCAGCAATGATTATCTCCAAACCATTAACTTTAATGTAATCTCTACGTGCTTGCAGTGATGTTTCATGGAGCTCCTGTCAGCAAAGTGAAGAGCGAGCCCTGTCCGAGTAAAGACCCGTCTCCCTGCAGAACGCCTCACGCTGACATGTGCCTTTACAGCTACAGGTATAAAAACAAACGTGCTGTCGGATGATGTTTGTATCAGCTGGTCACTGTGAGGTGTAATACCCAGGTGTTTTCCCTCCTAAGTGCCTGTGACAACACGCCTGCTGGACCTCCACCTGTACAGAGGCAGCTACAACCTTTGGCCCCCCAGCTGCCCAGCAGCTGCCCCTCCCACCTTCACAACCTCCCACAGGCCAACCAGAGCCGGCCGTTTGCTCTGCCGCATCCCTCCGTCGGCTGCCCCGGCTCGTCTCTCAGCTCAGAACAAAGGTGAGCAGTGATTAAAACTGTTGCTGTGATTTAAGCTGGAACTGAAGTCCGGTTCAAACCCTCAAACCTGCTCTGGGGTTCTTCCACGCTCCAGGTTTCAGCGGCAGCTGTCGGAGCCCTGCTTGTCCTTCCTCCCTCGGGAGAAACCGGTGAACGCGCCGTACCAACCCTCGGGACGCGACGGGCGGCCGCTGTACCAGCGCCACCTCTCCGAGCCGCTGGTCCCCCACAGCCCCCGAGGGTTCAAACAGGAGCTGGTGGACCCACAATACCCAGAACCAGGTCTGGCCCGGCCCCAGACTGCCTTCAACCATGTCACCATCAAACAAGAACCCAGAGACTTCGGCTTTGACTCGGGTATAATCTTCTTCCTCTTCTTCCTGTCTTTAATATGTCATCACTTTATCTGCATCATGTTAAAAACTGGTCGTCACTTTGTGTCTTCCAGAGGTTCAAACCTGCCGCTCGTCTTCAGTCTTGTACCAGAACAACGGCATCGGTGAGTGTGTGTAACTTTTGTCACAGTGTTTGTACCTGCAGGGTTATGATCGCTTTTATTCTAATATTATTTAATTTTTGGCCCCACAGGTCTTGGTCATGACAGTGAGCAACATTTGTACTATGATGACACTTGTGTTGTGCCAGAGAGACTGGAAGGTGAGGTGGAGAACTTTAAATTCTGGTTTTATAGTATTTAAGTGGCATAAGAAGTGATGAGAGTTGCGCTCACCGTGTCCCGCTTGTCTCCGTGAGCAGGTAAAGTGAAGCAGGAGGGTTTGCCCTACCAGCGCCGCGGCTCCCTGCAGCTCTGGCAGTTCCTGCTCACGCTGCTGGACAACCCGGCCAACGCACACCTGATCGTCTGGACGGGACGCAACATGGAGTTCAAACTCATCGACCCCGAGGAGGTCAGTGTGTAAAGCGGCTGCTTGCTTTGTGGGTCCTTCAGGATTGTATCATATTTAATAAAAAGAGAATCTTCTGTGTTCAGGTGGCTCGGCTCTGGGGCCTCCAGAAGAACCGGCCGGCCATGAACTACGACAAGCTGAGCCGCTCGCTGAGGTACTACTACGAGAAAGGCATCATGCAGAAGGTAAAGGCAGGTTTCACATTTTACCTGTTTACGGGTCATCAGGGTCAAACTGAGCATCGTAGTTCATGTAAACGCCATCGAGGAACGCCGTTCATTTTTCTCTCCTCCGATCGGCTCGCCCTGCAGGTGGCCGGGGAAAGGTACGTCTACAAGTTCGTGTGCAACCCCGAGGCGCTCTTCTCCATGGCGTTCCCAGACAACCAGAGGCCGAATCTGAAGGCCGACCCGGACGCCGCGCCGCCCCCCAGCGAGGAGGACGCCCTCCCCCTGCCCAGCTACGAGGAGGAGGGTCCGTACCTGGCGGACGGAGGGGAGCAGTGCATCCAGGGGTTGGCTTTCCCCGACAGCTACCCGTACTAGACTCCGCCTCCTGGCCGCTACAGGAAACGGGAGATATTTCACAGGAGGAACCTCAATTACTGAGCAGTGTTTGAGACTTTCACGTATGTCACAGAAATGCCAAAATGCAAATCTAACCAATCCAAACTATCGCAGTTCTAATCTGATTTTATTTTTTTTGTTGGGTTAGGACCACTGGTTACAAAAACAAGTTGTAATATTTAGAGATAAATTAATATTACCCCCCAAAAAAGTCACAGCATTTCAAGACACGGTTGAAATTTATGAGAAAATGTCATAATATGATGAGGAAAAGTCGATGCAGTCGAAAAAAAGTGCTCCAGAAGGTCACAGCGTTTTAAGATGAAGTTGTAATCTTATTAAAAAAAGACATCACCAGTTCAAGTTTCACAAGAACAATCATTTGAAATACAAATTAAGATGCAAATTTATAATTTGACTCAAAAATGGCAACTTCATTCTCAAAATATTCCAGATTTTTATGATTTTACACTCATTTTCTCTCTCGACTTTTTCTTCCTCTTCAATATTTCAACTTTATGCTCCATATCACAGATGTTTTCCACCGTCACAGTGAACATACAACGCACTTCCTTTGTAGCAAGGCTGTTGACTCGATACGTGAACTCTGGGATCTGTATTTCAACCAAAACGTATCTTAAGACCACGGCGATCCTTTTACTAGTAAAATGACTTCTAACTGCTTTTTTTTGGGAGGGGTAAACCTTATACTGCTTGAAAGGGACACGCTTGTATTTTCCAGATGTTATAGTCCTCCTATAATCATGTATATTGAAATGTCCTTTGTGTCTTTCTTGTTTTCAAAGCTAATATTTTTGGCATTATATGGTAATTTTTTATGACAAACCGTTTTATGACAAAAGGTACTGGTACTATTTTTCTGTAATACTGCCACTGTGATGCAAAAAAATAAGCCTTGGACTTTCTTACAAACCGGCTCACCACTTATTGTACCCGAGATAGTTTTCTGCATTTTGTATATTTGATTTGCTTTCATGTGTAGAAAAGGTGTATAGTTATATATGAATATATTTTTGCAAAAGGCTGCGTTTGCTTGACGTTGTTTTATGAGCTGCCAAGTTTCGCCTGCTAATGTATTGCATCGATCCCGGCCTCTCCAAGAAGGACGGATACTGACACTGGTGTGACGTCTACCCTCAGATACTGTATGTGTGCCTTCTGTCGATCTTTACTGATATAATAAACTATTTTACTCTTTTTTTCCTTTCCGCCTCACTGTGGATTGTTCAAAAATAATACTCACAGCAGTTATTCAGATGGGTAAATTTAGACACAACAGGTGTTTGTGATGATAATGAAATCCTCATTAGAGGTTGAGACCAGCAACATCATGCATGTTATTAAAAACAACAACAAAACTGAATTTAAACGGTATGGTTTTATGCTCAACTGTAGTTTAATGTTCCAGCTAGGTGGTGTCTTCGTTCATAGTGCAGGGGAATGTTGATGATGTGACCCCGGTCTCATTTTTATAACATTTGAGCAATTTTTTCAACTGACTTTTTTTTAATTAAATTAAAACTGTAGCTGTGAAATATTATATTCAAATGCATTAAAGATATTTATTTTGTCCTGTTTAACGGTCAACTTTCATTAATTTATGTATGCATTTCTTATTACATTTTAACATGAATGTATTATTTGATTTATTATTAATATATTACACCACTGTATTATTTACAGATTTGTTTTACACACAAAATAGATGATCGGGAAAAAATAGTGTTCATTTCCTCTTTTTTTTACAGTTGTATTTATAACTCATCTTTGGCGATGACCTCACTGACGTCACTTCGCCGCCGCGCGACCTGAACTCACCCGGAAACAACAACACCGACGCACTTATCGACTCTTTACGAAGCCACTTCGTGAACACACGCGGGGCCGAGAGGCAAACCAAGAGACTCTGGAGGAAAGACAACAGAAAGAACTCGACTTTTATGTAACTCAGAGGCTTAAACCGCCACACAAACACGTAGTCGCGTCCGGCTAGCTTACAGCTACCGCATGCTAACGTCTGTTGTTGTTCGAGGCGAATAAACAAACGGCCGAGAGGTCAAATGCAGGCGAAGATTACCGATTATTATGAGGGCTTTGCTATTACTTTTTTAAATACATATTTATTTATTTATTTTACGAACTTTACTGTTATTGCAATTGGTAATCAACACCACCACAATCAACGATGGGCACGCCCTTACAAACGACCAATCAGGAGGAAGGAAAAACAAGATGGCGGAGGATAAGTACCAGGGCAACAGCTAATATATCACATGAAACCTTTTTTTTAAATTGACATAAGCAATTTAAACATGGCATCAGCAACACCTTTACAGGTGTCTAGTGGAAAATATTCATATATATTCAAGTTACAAAGTGTAAGCAGTGCATACAAACGTAAAATAAATAGGAATTACAGAATGAAAAGATCAAATAAAGGAGACAAGAAACAAAATAAATATACATTATGAACAAGGGGAGAAGCTAAGCTCGTGAAGCATGTCAGCATCTACAGATGAAGAGCTGCATTTCAGCCAATGAAACCGGAGCATCTGGCGCGCGTCTCCGCCTCTCTCTCTCTCTGCCTCTCTCTCTCATCACTCCGAGCTCTCACGCGCGCGCCCGCTGCGGATGCGAGCGACGGGGACGGTCTCGCGCGCCGCTCTCCTCCCTCGCTGCCCGCCTTTCCTCTCCATCTCCGGAAAAAACGGAAGATTAACGACACACAACCATGGGGGGATTTAACTGGTAGCAAAGCCGCCGCTCCATTTTTTAAAACTTAAATTCAAATCGTCGCGTTTTTGCGGGGCTTCGTTCCCCGTGAAAATGGCGACGGGGGCAGGCTGGCAGCCTCCGTACAACACCCCGACGAGCAGCAGCGCCAAGTACAACCCCTCTCCGATGGCCAGCATGTTTTACGACGGAAGCCTGACGCTGGACTACACTCAAGACCTCCATTTGAAGATGAGCAAGAAGATAGCGCAGCTGACCAAGGTAGACCCGAATGAGGGATGCGGGATGTTGTGGTGAAGTCATGTAGACCAGGTTTTTTGGGGGACTGGAGCGTAGTACAGGGGTAGAGCTGGTGCTGCTGTGGGATGTCATTTGTAAACATGATGGTGTTTGATTTGATGCTGGTGTTTTGGAGCAGGTGTGATGATATTTCACCTCCCAGGGTTCACAGGTCACGGTTAAATACTGAGGCAAGGTTCGGTTTTTGTTGCTCAAAGGCAGTGGCAGCTATCATGAGGAAGTCGAGTCTTCCTCCTTGTATACAGCACTTCATTGGGCTTCCATTGATGCTCAAGGGCCGAGGGAAGTTATGTAATCCTGGAGGGATGAAGAGGTTTTTGGCAGAGTTGCGTGATTGTGCACCACCTTAAACCACTGTAGGATAAGGGCAGATTTAAGGTGGCAGGTGTAGTTTACAGCACCTATAGAGGATTTTTTACTGAGTGTATATTATTCAAATGTAATTAAAACAGATTATAAGAGCATGCTGTAGGGGGGGCAGAGGTTTTACATAACAGGCATGGTGACACTATCCCAGTGCAGAATTAGACACTGTGTATAGTAGGATAAGCTGTACAAATAACACATGGACAGATGCAAACAGATTGGAATTGTGCACATCCAGGAGGATTAGAATGCAGCAGTTGATTTGAATCGCCTGTAGAGATCGACAGGACAATGCCGCAAAGTGGGAATTGAGGTCCACGCATGACAGATTTAACACTTTGAAGGCAGTTCAAGAATGTGTTTGTCGTCCAACCGGATTCCTGCTCCTCGAACCACAAGTAGGACCCGACAACCTGCCCAGGGCGTTTAAACTGGAGCTGCTGTTGATTAATCAATTAACAAATCAACAGATTGATGGAACAAAGTGTCCTCTGATTCTCTAAACTGAGGTGTTTCTCTTCTTATATCAAACAGGATATCTTTGCATTGTAAATATTTGCATCATTCTATAGTAATTGGTTGTCAGATCGGATGTAGCTGAAGAAGAGAAAGAAATCCCCCATTCTAGGAAATATATTTACATGGATTTTTACTGCATTTGTCTTCTCAACCTTCCTAAAAGCATTTCTCTCTGTGTCGTATCCAGACGCTTTTGCTTTTTTTTTTTTTTTAATTGAAGGCGTCATAGCAGATTTATGCCTCTGTGTGTGTGTGTTGTGTGTGTGTGTGTGTGTGGGACCTGCAGGCAAACTGGTCCTGCTCAATGTGGTGAATGTTTGACTCTTCTTTTACTGCATTGCTCACCATGTGTTTGTGCGTTTGTGTAACTCAGGGTTGGGAATTCCTGCATGAACTAACTAACTCTGTGAAGCTGCTGTTGTGCATTTCATTGATTCTGCTTTCCAGTACTGTTCACAGTCGGCATGGGATGGTATGAAAATGTAATGTCACGATTATGCTGGCCAGGATAACGCACAATAGTATCCTTATAATCATTAAAATATGCTAAAATAAATAAAAATAAAAAATATGCTTGTTTTCTCCACATTAAAAACGGCAGTATATACTGCTCCTTTCACAATAAAAGCCCTACACATATTTATTACACTATGTATCTTACCAGGGGAACTTAAATTACAACAAATTAGCTTACAATATAAACATCTGATAAATTAAAGGATCTGCACTCTCCAGATCAGTGATCTGCAGCTGCAACAATTTGAACAAGACAACCTGGATTTTGCCTTTCATACCATTACATCATTTTGAAGGGTTAGCACAGTGCCACATTGACAAACATATTCTAAATAATATATCATATCAAAACTCTTGACTTCAGAGCTACTATCATCTCATTGCTGCATGTCTGACACCTTTCTGCACACAGCTTCGGGGGAAGACAAAGGAAGCAGAAATGTTCAAAGAGGCTTCTTTAGTTGTTGTTTTTTTTACATATTCACCTCACATTGATATTTCAGTAATTAAATTCCTGCTTAAATTTCACGGCACATTGACATTTGGAGTAGGGAAAATAAAACGGTTGTGTGTTTGGCTCATCGACTCCGCCATCTGATGCGAATAAATGCATGCTGGGATACTTGCTGGGAGGTTGCAGAGGTTCCCTTGAGAGTTTTCACACAAGACCCAGATTGTGTGTGTGTTGTGTGCAATACGCCATCAAAGTATATGTCCGGTTTCCTGAATGCTTGCATCTTTAGCCGTCGCTGTTTACATTAAAAAGCGTGAAGATGATTTGATGTAATGCAGTCGATACGGCGGCGGTTTGACAACCAGTTTTCATCTATATATCTGAAGCTGTTTGCTTCATGATGTCTCAGTTTGTACCCTTCTCTTTTCTAAATCCCAGAAACCCCTGTTTTTTTTGTTCAGAGAGACTCAGCGTGCCCTTGTTCTTGCCTGCTGTGCTTGCGAATGAGGCTGCGATATGGTGTAGCGATGCCCGGGGAGGAAGGTGCGCACGCTGTGTGTCCTTGGAGCATCGGAGCAGCACAACAACGGAGGATGCAAAGTGGTTTTACACCGCGACAGGGCGGACAAAGTAAATGCACTGTGCACCTCAGCTAATTGGTAACAGAGACTGCTTTGCCACTTTACAGAGTGAGGCAAAGCAGGCGACTAAAAGCGGGATCCCGTTAAGACTACAGCACCTCTGAGAATAAGACTTTCATTAATCCTTTAATTAGTGAATATGATGGTAATCCTCTGAAAATGATGAGAGCCGACCAACAGGGTTTTGTTCGAGCCAAACGCTGCATTTCAGACGTCAGTGACCTTTATTCTGGAGTTGAGTCAATAGTGATCGACTGTACAAAATGTCCTTTAGCCTCAGAAACGTCCCTGCTGGATGCCCCGTTGTCCGTTTTCAACATCAATTCTTGCTCATTGTGCACGAAGCTGCTCTGAATTTGACGGCTTGATGATGAAAGCACTCAGACTGTAAATGCGATCCATAGTTGGCTTTTTGATGAAATGATCTTCAATTGGCCGGTCGTTTCTCCGCCTCGGTAATGCAGCAGACACTGAGCAGTTTGATTGATTACTCACACTGATCAATGCTGCTCCGGTTGGGAAGAACACGACGCTAATGATGCATTTTAATTCAGTGTTTTTCTGTGGCACAATAGCTCAAATCCCCTTTTCTTTCTGACGTGAATAACATGATGCAGGAAGGAAATTAATCTTTGTTATTTTTTTAATATTCTAGGCAGGAGAATCGTTCTTTTGAAGACTTTGGGTGACGATACCCTCACCCTACCTTAAACAAAATAAAATGAAGGTCACTGTATAGCTGCATGCGAGCCGTGCATCTGTTCTGTTTGGCTCGCTCTCCTGATGAAGCTCCTGTAGGAAAAGAAGCAGCTCAGGGGGAGATGACACGATTCAGAGGAAGCTTTCCAGCCTCTTCCGGGCCAATAGAGAGGTCCGTAGCCAGCTTGGCACAAAATGAGACATGATAAATGTGTTACTGTCCACTGAATGACCGACTGCATGCTGTAGTAGCTGCAGGCTGCTGTTATGACTTCTGGCTTGGTTTGATTGGAGGCCGGAAAACTTTCCAGCAGGGAAGAGAGGAAGAAGCTCTCTTCCTTCTTTTTTTTATTGTTAAAGTCTGTTCTCACTATACACCAGATCACTAGTTTCTGTTATCACATCGCATGGATTCTCCTACCATTGCTACGCAGATGACACCCAGCTGTTCCTCTCTTTTCCCCCGTCCTCTGACGCTCACATTGCAACTAGCATCTCAAACTGTCTGGCTGACATCTCTGTCTGGACAACTGCACATCACCTCAAGCTCAACCTGAACTAAACCGAACTCCTCTTCATCCCAGGGAAAGACTGCCCTCGCATGGACCTGTCGGTCACTGTCGAGGGCATCACAGTATTACCTTCCTCAACTGCGAGGAACCTGGGTGTAATCCTCGATGACCAACTATCCTGCACCCCCAACATCACTGCTGTGGCCCGATCCTGCAGATTCGCCCTCTACAATATCCGCAGGATTCGGACCCTCCTCACAAAGGATGCAACGCAGCTCTTGGTCCAAGCACTGGTCATCTCCCGCCTTGACTACTGCAACTCTCTCCTGGCCGGACTCCCGGCCTCTGCGATTAAACCATTACAGCGTATCCAGAACGCCGCAGCACGCCTTATCTTCAATCTACCCAAATTCTCCCACGTGACCCCCCTCCTCCGTGACCTCCACTGGCTCCCTGTTGCAGCACGCATCCAATTCAAGACGATGACACTGGCCTTCAGGGCCATCAATGGAACGGCACCCTTCTACCTTCAAACACTGGTCAAACCTCATGCCCCGAAGCGAGCACTTCGCTCTTCTACTTCAGCTGGCCGGCTGGTACCACCATCGCTGAAATCAAGCAAAGTCCAGACTCTTCTCTGTTCTGGCGCCTCAGTGGTGGAACGAACTCCCGACCAATGTCAGGACAGCAGAGTCATTTGCCATCTTCCGAAAAAGGCTCAAGACTCACCTGTTCAGACTTCACCTTGACTCTACATAGCATGACCCACTAGCACCCTCCCTCGACACCCCCCCCCTCCCCCCCAAAAAAACAAAACAAAAACAAAAACAAAACAAAACAAAACAAAAAAAAACCTTACCTATAGCACTCTGATCTTAGCACTGTTGCTCTTGAAGTACTACTTTACTCAGATGAGGACCTAACACTTGTTCTATTTTTAGCTCTTACTTTATCGGCAATGATACGTCGTGGTTTCTTTGTTTCCTTCTTTTGACAAATGTACTTATTGTAAGTCGCTTTGGACAAAAGCGTCTGCTAAATGACCTAAATGTAAATGTAAATGTAAAGTTGTCATATCAGTGGTTATATGCACGCACTGCTTCTCTTTCACGAATATTGTCAAACAAAACTGCCTGGTTATGATGGCTGGGTGCTTCTCTGCTGCTGATAATGATAATAATCAGCTTGTCTGGTTGACAGATGCCAATTAACAACAATAGGAACTAGGATCGTTGGAAAACCTTAACAATATTGTTACCATGCATAGATATTGTATTAATAGTCGAACAACAGTCGTGGGTTTTTTAAAGATGTTCTCTGATTTCTTTTTTGGCTCCTTTCAACCACAGTCTCCACCTGGGATATGACATAACAGCACTGCTACTCTATTATAGATTTCAATGCAGCCAAGGCTTAGTCTCCTTTTGTGTAATTGATCAATCCAAGGCTACATTATTTAATCAACAAATTATTTTCATCACTGGTTATTTGTTGAATTTCTATCGCAACAGAATCCTTTGAAGAGACTGGGAAAAGGAGCATTTAATTATGGTAAGACACAAATAGTAACACGAGGTATCCTTATTCCTGGGGGAGGCACAGAACAAAAAGGGGGAGACATAAAAGGATGAGAGCAAAGGGAGAGGAGAGGAGAGGAGAGGAGAGAGAGATGAAAGCAGCAGGCACACCAGCGTCATTAAAATAATCATGTATAATTGAAGCAACGTTTCCATAGCTGACTCCCACTCGAGAAGAGAAGGCTGTACATGTAGCTCACTCCGACTTCCTTCCCTGCAGGCCCAAACATGCTAACACCGGTGGGGACAAACATCACAGCATCTTCAAATGACCTCCATTATAATGATAAATATGACATTTTCTGTATATGTATATAGTGCACATTTCAGTTGAACAGTTTTGATTTGGGGTTTAAATGTGAACGGTTGGATGCAACGATGCATGAAACAAATGAAGTGTGATTTCACTAACCGCGACTCATTAGGGATCATTAGCGTGGCTTCAGGGCCTCGGGATGCTTCAAACTATGAGTGCTTGGCAGCTAACAGCAGCTGGCGCACTCTTTCTGACGACCCAGTTGGGGTGGTGGTGACCATATTTGTATGTTTCACTTAACGTCTAACTAACTAAAACACAAAATGTAAAATGATCGGCACCGTTTTCCAGATCCCTGAAGCAAAGGGATGCCTATGTGGGTCACTGCACCCGGTATAGGCGCACAAACGTACAGTTAATAAGTGTTATTTGCACACTAAATATTTGTTATCTGGTGTTGAAGAACAGCTGTGGTTTTTAGTGTTTTTCTGCCAAGTCATGTCGTGGAGCTTTCAATAAAAGAGACATTTCCCAGCTGTGATTATTACTTGGATGTGGTGTGTAAATGTCAGCATGTAGTAATTACATGCCTGTGCCATTATGCCTTATGGAGGGTAATTACCATGTATATGTCCATCGCATTCTGTAGGCAACTTTTCACCTTATCTTCAAGTGGAACAAAATGTGCTTCTGCTTCTGCGGGGCTGCAATTCAGCTGACCGTGACTGAATATTAGCTGCTCACCAGGGGCTTCAATCTGCCGAAGCTTAAGCTTTTCTTCTTTTTTTTTTTAAGCTCCTGCATATCATTTACCTGCAGCACATATTACCTACTTATGTATATCTGGGACACAGAGTGCAAGCATGACCGACAGGATGTTATTCACTTAGGCTTGTTTGCAGCTAGCGGACTTCTAGGTAACCATACCTGATGAGATTTAATTGAATTTCTGTGTTTACAGATCAATGAGTCTGCACACTTAACACCTTTGCACCATCACTGCTGTGAATACACAAGTCTTGTGCCTGTGGGCGATGCTGTCTTTAGTGTTCAGTCTCCTTTCCTGATGTTATTGGGATTGATTTTCCTTGCACTTTGAATGCAGGGCCGAGCTTTAGTGATCACTGTAACTATTGATCTGATATTGAGACAGTTAATAAGAGCCTTACATCGCAACCTCATTCTGTCATCCAATTCTCCTCCCGTCTGCAGGTAATTTATGCTCTCAACACCAAGAACGACGAGCACGAAGAAGAAATTGAGTCTCTGAAAGAAGCCCACGAGGATGAGGTACGGACACCACAGAGCACCACACACCCATAATGATATAGAGCACAGTAACAGGGGGACATGGTGGCTATCCATCACCTTAGCGGTTAACATTTTATTCGTTTCATGGGAGGGAAAGAAATCGCAGTATTTTAGTGATTGAGAATGTGCTGCAGAGGTAGAAAAGTAGCAAGAGGCGATCCTGGCCCACCGCAATTTTAGTTTCAAGACTAACTGTATTTCAGCTGTCTGCAGTGAGCAGGTCAATGCTGCACTGCCCGTGGTGCTGCCTTGTTTTTGTCATGTTTTGGGGGAAGGTATTGCATCTGTTTCATCTCCACGTTACAGACAGAAAACAGTGTCTTTTGAATGAAGGCAGTGATGCCATTCAGGTGGAGCAGCGACGGGTTAATGGTTCACCGCCGTCACAGTTTGCGGGCGTGAAGCCCTGCAGCTGATGAGCTCAGTTTATGAAAGTGACAGGTGCAGATGGTTGGCAGAAGAAAGGACAAAAACAACAAAGTGTGCTGCTAGTTAGGGATGCACAATATGGAAAAAAAGTATTCATATATGTTAATTTACCTTACCTGCAATGTGAATAGGCACGATATTATCCTGATAATCATCCAAATGCCTAAAAACAATAGGATGTGATTCACATCATTTTCATATTCATGCCCTACTTAGAAACATCTGCATCCACTGGTGTGTATGTGCTCGATCTGCGATCTATAATTTGAGTGACGCCTATTACCAACGTTTGATTACCCCTGTCATATTGCTGCTTGTTACCTTGATTAAATCTTGTTCAACTACCACCAGCCTGCTGCCGCTGCTGCTGCTGTTTTTGTTTCAATATACCATTGATTTTTCTGGACTGGTTTCACAGGAATAGAAGTCTGGCTGTAGCTCAAAAAAACCATGATCTGCAGTTTGTTTAAGGACGAGGCTTAAGTCGATATGAAACTGGTTTCAATGTTGTTGGTTTCGTTTCCACTGCTTTCTTGGAGAGCCTCTAGTGTTCCAAGGTCTTTTATTTGTGTTGCTTTCAAGTGTTTTATTTACAAAGTTTCTCCGCTGCCAAGAATCATTTATAGACAGCAGTCGTGCTGCCTCCTAGTTGTATTCATTTCTACATTTTAACACCCACACTCTACGTGGGTTTTGGAAATCCTCTGCATGTTGCAATGGAATAAATATAGTTCAGTCTCATCACATTATATTGCTGTATTCATACATTCCTGAATTATTTCTGCAGCTTTCAAGATGTTGACTATTTTCTTTTGTGCTGCCGCTCAGGTCCAACACATTGTGACTGAAACCAGGGACAAGATCATGCAGTACAAGAGCAAGATGGTGGATGAGGCGGACCTGAGGCGACGGCTGGCCAGTCTGGAAGAATCTGTCGATCTCCACGAACACATGAAGAGACAGGTCATGCACTGCTGCGGACACCACGCTTGGTTGTGTTCAGTGAGCCGTTGTTTGTTTCCGTTTGTGGAGATTCACAGATGCATTAATGATATAGACGATTTATTATCCTCATGTCATGTGTCATTTCACTGCAGCTGCCGTTAATCCATCCAATTAACGGATCATTCAATGTCAAATCGTGTAACGCGGCTGTTGTGATGTTTTGTTACTGTCAGGCTTTAGCAGAGTTTGAGATGTACAGACAGAGAATGGAGGATTCACAGCTCTGCACTGAGGCCCAGCACACACAGAGAGTGGTTTCTATGAGCAGAGAGGTAAGGCTTTACTCTCACAACACACA
Source organism: Chelidonichthys spinosus (assembly GCA_029853015.1). Classification (NCBI taxonomy): domain Eukaryota; kingdom Metazoa; phylum Chordata; class Actinopteri; order Perciformes; family Triglidae; genus Chelidonichthys; species Chelidonichthys spinosus. Next base: position 4,402,432 of record CM056844.1, read on the forward strand.
CACACACACACACACCCGGTCAGTTGCCATGCTGGCAAACAGGCAGATTGTGGTTTCAGTAACTGAAAACGTTTGCCATATTAGTTACCTAATACTTTTTTTTGGCTTAAAGCATACATGTTATGTGTATGTCGTGTTGGTTTGCATTCAGTCTCTTCTGCTTCTGCTTAATCAGTTTGCATGACGAGAAAATGTATTTCTTTTGGGTCGCACGTTTTGCCGTTTTTTTGTCCTTAATTGCTCGTCAATTTCTGAATAATGGTTGCCGATGGCAACCCCCACCACAAAGTGATAAACAACAGAATAAAGTTACCTTTTTGTGAACAATGTCAAGTCTGAGGTAAGTCACGTTAGATCCACTTATTCTAGTAACAATAGTAATGCATTCAGCTCGTTAACCTATTTCTTAAGTGAGCTAAATACACGCAACTTAATTATTAGATGCTAATCGTCCTGCTCACACTAAAAGTAAAATATGCGATGCATGCCACTTGTTTCCACCGGCTTTATGACTAATTCCCACCATATCAGTGTTCCACCAAATTACACAATTGCGAGATGCGAGTTCCTTTGTTAAGCATCATCATCTTTTAGGTAATAGCTTTTATCTAACAAGCATCCAACAGAAATTAAAATGCCAATAAAATCATATAGAATGTACAAAGATGCAGGATAACCCAATATGAATCCAGTATGATTGCATCCGTCATGTATCATATCATACCGCCATGTGACACAGTGTCATCTCCGCCTGCTTTTGTGGTCTGATGGCAGTGGGCATAAATTAACTCCTGAAGTGTATTTAGACGCGATGAGCTGGTGGCTGAATGAGCTCCGTTCATCCCCAGTTCATCTATGTTGGGATCGGTGTCTGCTAGCGTTGGTGTTGTCTTCCTCTCTGCCACTGCCTTCACACTGTGCACTTCCAAAGAGATGCCCTCTTCCCCAACCGCCACCATCACACGACATCACATGGCATCCCATTTTTGTATATTTTTTCCACCTCACGTCAAGTCGGACCTTTTGATGTAACAGCTCTCTTTGTAACACGTTAGAGAAGCTGCAAGCATTCGTAGAGAAATAACAAATAAGAATACTGACAGCATGAGCTAAAAGAATGAAATATTCTGCACTTTTCCAGTTGTTACAGGGGGATTTTCCAGAGAGGCTGTGAGCATTTAGTCTGGCTCACGTCGTGACAGTTAGCAATTACACACAAACGGTGCAAACAGAATAGAATATGTCTCGTGGTTTCAATAGGTGGAGGAGATGCGTCGGGATTTTGAGGAGAAGCTGCGGGCGTTCAGCCAGACTCAGGCCCAGTTTGAGGCGGATAAACGGCGAGCGCTGGAGGAGCTGAGGGCCACCCACCGCCAGGAGGTGGAGGAACTCCTCAACAACCAGCAGAACCAGAGCGCCACCTCCACCGAAGACCAGGAGAAACTGGCCGAGCTCCATAGACAAGAGGTGGGCTAAAAGAGAGAGAGGAAGGAAGATAGATGTGTTTTGGAAGGATTGAAGCATGTCGAGCTTTTGTGAAGAGTGTTCACAGCAAGTTACTGGATGGAGTAATTGCTGCTTGGGAAGGCTTATTAAGTGGCATTAAAAATGGAAAAAATAGGGTTTTGTTGTTGCAGTTGGCTGGAGGCCGTTGTTGCATGTCATCCCGTTGTTTTATTCCCATTTTTATTTTCCTCTCAACTGTTAACTATCCAATATAACAGATTTACTGAAGACTAATTTAAAAAAAATATATTATATGATGGTTAATGTGCAAATAGCAGAATTTTATCGTGGCAGCGTCCAGTCAAAACACAAAGACGTGCTCTTCATTGATCCGTCTGTCGATGTAGGTGGACGCGTTGATGGAGAGGGTGGAGGAGATAACGAAGGATAAGGTCCGTCTGGTGGAGGAGTACGAGGCCAAGCTGGGCAAGGCTCAGGAGTATTACGAGAGGGAGCTGGAGGCCATGAGGAGAACACACCAGCTCACCACTGAGAACCTGCTGGCCTGGAAAAGGACTGAGGTAAAACAATTTTTCCGGTAAAAGGTTCTAATAGATTCACATCGGCAAAGGACCAACTAGAGGTCGCTTTAACCGACTATTTCCTGTCAATGACTGAATTATTTTTAAATCCGGTGGATTTCTCTGAGCTTTCTTTAGGTGGATGTCTTCATGTCTCAGGGTGAATAACGTAATTCTCTGCTCATGGGAAGGTCGAGCTTCGTAAGGAGTTCCAGGCTCAGGAAGCAGCGCTGCAGCGCTCGCTGTCCAAGTTGAGGAGTGAGCTTCAGAAAGCACAGGAGGAGGCCCGAGAGAACCGAGACCGGACCAACAGACTGCAGACGTCGCTGGCCAACGCAGAGGGAACTATCAAGGTGTGTGTTAACCGTATGAAAGCAGTGCTAAACCGTGCTGACTGCTGCTGCACATACGAACTATCCATTTCTTCTTACAGTTACAGTATCCCAAAAAAGCACAAATAATCTGAGAGTCTAAAACCGTTGCAGAAAACAACAAAGACAAAAGTGAATGCCTGAGGGCGAGGACTGTTTTCAAGAATCCCAGTGTGGTGGGAGATCTAATGTGGTGTGCACTGATGATCCTGCAGGCAAATCTGCAGAGTCTGAATAGCTGGGTAGGCTCATGTGACTAAAGGCTGCGGTGGGAGAGGTATTTTAAATGGGTTATAAATGTACCGAATGTTGGATTGTTGTGGTGTAATTGTGGGTGCATCGGTTTGTCTCTGTGTGTTTGCTGCAGAACCTGCACAAGCAGCTGGAGGAGGCCATCCAGGATGGGGAGATCTGGGTGATGCAGCTGAAGGACACCGAGTATGAACTAGAGGGCAGCAGGGAACGAGTTCAACAGCAGGCGACGGAGATCCTTCATAAAGCAGGTAAGCTGTTCCTCTCACTGTTATCATTCACAGTGTGCTCTGATGTTTGGGACTTCAGATCAGAACTGGTCTGATTCCAGATTGTGGTCCCTTTTTGACACACTTAAGATTGTGATTCCACTGTTCCCAGGTCAGATTGGCTCCTTGCAGGCCACCCAGATGTCCCACGAGGCGACCATCAGGAACCTGGACCTGGAGCAGAGCCGGCTGAAGGAGAAAATCGGCCGGTTGGAGGAGGAGAGGGAGGCCCTGCTCAACCAGAGCCAGGCCTCGAATGAACAGCACAAACAGCAAGTGCTGAAACTAGAACAGGTACTGCAAACTCTCCCTTAATCCCAGTCCGAGTGGGAACCGGGTCATTAATCACATAAAGCAAACTTTCCTGTCCTCCTTTGCTTCTCATCAGTCTCTGCGCGAAGAGCACCAGGGCTATGAGAAGGAGCTCTGCAGGCTGAGAGCACACTATGAGGAGGAGATGCATCGCTTCAGGGAGGCGCAGGTCAGAGCGCTGGAGGAGCTGGAGGAGAAACACCAGGCCATGACAGAGGAGGCCCAGCAGGAGAAGGAGGAGGAGAAGCAAATCCTCATGAAGGTGAGTTCAGGATTTAGTGTTTAGCTTGTGAAAACATCCAACATCAAATTTTTTCACTTAGGATATAGGAATTAAAAAATAAGGAACATTTTGACAATTTGATCAAACCATGCATTCATCAGTAAATTTAAGCCTCAATAATAGGACAAGAATAATGGTGAAAAATGTTTTTTGCTCTTAATTTTTCTGCGGTTTGAGATGGTCTCTTATCAAATCTACAGATACATTCTGTTGATAGTATTTTATTCTTGCAGAACCAAACACTGTGACGGCTGTGTTTCTCTTTTTAACCATATGGCTGAATCTAATATTTACACACTGCTGTCAAACCAGCTGTCAAAGTTACTGTAAGAAATCACAAGCGCCGCTCGAGTTGTTCTCTGGTGTTTTGGTCTATTTAAAGATATGTGGACACATGGACCAAGGGACAGAGTTTCAGAGATTGTTTAACTCTTCACTGTTTGTTTACCATCTTATGAAAGCACACAGTTTGATTAACCTTATATCCATGCCCCATGGTGGTGACACAGCCACACTGAAGCACACTCATTTAATCTAAAAAACAGTACCGGTAATTACATCCAACTCTCGGGGTTTTGCATCTATTTTCGGTGCATCACCGTCTGCAATTAAATTTCCTCCTCGGTGCAAATGGCCACAGTCGATTAAGAAATATGAATCCCTCCGGCTCCCTCAACCGAATACACTCATTTAATTAGGTCAACATTAAGACTAAGACGTGAAAACAACATCACTCTCTCGCTGTGTTCCCCACTGCAGCGTTCAATCCGTCTTTTTCTCTTCTCTCCACAAACGACCTCCTCGACAACAACAACAGATCAAATTACGCCGTTTAAATTAATTCACCCTGATTCATTTCCCACAACAGCATTACATTACCGACAACAAATGCTCGCGAGCAGCTCGGGAGGACTGCACTGTTTCTTATTAGTCTTTATTTTGAAGTCTCGGGTACACCGCCACGGGCTTACTCGCGTCAAGCCGTGACCATTCAAGCTGCGCCGTATAAGAGTGTGCTGTCGCTTAATATCTGTCTGAGGAAAGTACTGTAGGAACAGTAATGTGGGGGAGAAACCAAACTAGACACTGTACCAACTGCTAAGAGATAAGCAGTGCAGTGATGGATTTTTCTGTTTGCCGATGTCCCACCAAATGTCCACATCCATCCAGAAACGATGAATTACAGAGGACCTCCCACTATAATGTTAATCCAGGCGGAGTGGGGCTTAATTCAATATACTGTAGTTCTCTGTGTGCATGCTAAACAGCTATAGAAGCCTTTAACTAAGGCTGCTTACCTGAGGGATTAATAAAGTAGTCCCATTCTACAATTGGCAGTTCGTCTGTTTGGTAAAAGGATTCAGCGAGTGTCGCTATGGCGATCAGCTAAGAATCCGGACGGGGTACTATCTAACATGGAAAACACATCATCATCATCATCATTCAACCCTCTGGACTAATAGTTCAAAGACCTAAATAAACACATATGAAGCTGTTTAGTGCTGCGTGACCGAATAAAGGTTTCACCACGTATGCCCATGTCGGGCTGAGGATGCAGGATGACGTCACCAGAATCATCCAACCACATTGGTTATAGTGGACGGTCAGCGATGTTATTATTTCCTCCTGGAATGGCAGAAGACGAGGATGGCTTGTTTTTTCTTTGCAGCACGTTACGCCTCATTAATTCACGCTCACACGGCTCCACCTGCATTCGGCGAGCATTAAGAATCCCATTCAATCCGGAGCTTGTCGGCGTTCAGTCGAAGTGAAGACGATGCATCACCACCACCACGTAGTGGTAGAGTAACTCACAGCATCGTGTCTCAGAAAGACTACTCCTTCAACATTACGGCTTGTTTTTGTGCTTCTGAAGTGATTACACACGATGTGAGGTTTAAATAATTCTGAGCTCAGTGTTTTTTCCTCTGACTCTTCCTATATCTCTCCTCTTTCATAACGCCCCCCCCCTCCCTCTTGAGCTTATATTGCCAATGCTGTTTGAAGCCGACTGCTAATTGGTTGATTTTCATTGACATTAAATCTTGCCTCCGAGCCAAGTGAGAGCCGTGTGAGAGCATGTGGGAGCGTGTTTCCTGAAAGAGAGAGTGATGGAGAAAACGGATGCAGGCAATGATTACAAAGAAACATTATGTATGCCTGAGTGGCATCTTTACATAAATGTCTGTTTTATACAAAGCTGTATTAGAGGGGAGGAGAATTCATTTCTAAAATGGCCATCCTTATCTTTTTCCCTTTTTTTTAGTGTCTGTCAGCTAGATATTAACAAGTTTCTAAATTGAGGCAATCCAATTATTAATTCTACAAATTGCTTGTGCTGTATTAATTCATAATTCACCTCGGTTCGACTCGAGGCCAGAGGAGACAGCAGCGGAATAGAGGCTTCCCAGTCGTATCTCTAATCTCCCTTCTGCTCTTCTCTGGGTGTTAATTAGTGGGTTTCTTTCCAGATGGAGGCGACCATGATGCACTATATTTACACAGGATTGTTCTGGCCTTAAACCCAGAGATTGTTCACTCTTTTAGCTGCAAATTGTGACATTTGAGAACCTAGAGCCACCAAAGGTTTAACTTAGAGACCACCTGTCTCTCACTACAATTATTATTCTCTCTATTATCCTACGGGGAACAATCCACTTTATATATTAGATTCGTTACTTCCACGTTTTTATATGGATGAATAAATTGTACCTTGAATAAACAACCTGGCGGCAACATGATACAGGCTGGTAATGCGGTTGTAGGAAGTGGATGCGGATTTGTGGCTGGCTCCCATGTGGATAAGATGCTTTGTAGTTCCCTCACGCCGCTATTCGAGGTGGAGGAAGATCCTCATGGCCACAACTCACGTTTCACACCGACGGGCAACTCAAGCTGCTGAATAATGATAGTATTCTTCACACTGAAGCACTGCTTATCTAGTAGGAGCAATATGGATGAAAACATGTACTATTGTGTGTGTGTACACAGATTTATACGAGGGTATTGTTTGTAATATAGCAAACTTTCTGGAAATATATTAAACTAACCAGATGTGCTCATTCAATGGATGAATTTGCATAATTTTCTGCAAATACAGCAAGATGCATTTAAGGGTAGAGCAACTGTATTTAGCGGTTCTAATAGCATGCAGAGTTCGTCATGTGGGGTGAGAGATGTTACTGCAAGCTGATATAGTTGGCTTGGAAAGAGAAACATTTGAAATTAATCAATTCATTTCCCCAGAAATCTGTCTGGAAGGATGCTGTTTAACCAGCAATACAGTATTAATGCTGAACAACTGCTGCGATACAAGCCAAACACAATGATGCGTGTATTCTGTAAAACATATCCACTCTAGATGCAAGTGCTAGGAATTAGTAGCTCAGGCTCAGCGAGAAGTGGAAGAAGAAAGCCCAGGAAGGATTTGGTGCTGTGGTGTGAAGGATTATAGAAGCCGGTCGGTCGGTCGGTCGGTTGGATGAGATGGTCTTTTATGTTTAAAAGGACAACTCACGTGTCCCTCCTTCATTCAGCAGCCATGCTTCACACTCAACAACCACCACAACTCCATGCTACAGCACCAATGGGATTTACAGGGGCTTCTTAACTCCCCTGCTTTTGAAGAGATTATACTTTCAGGGTTTTTCCAACCAAACAAAAAGAACAGGAAAGCGTGGCAAGGCCTTTATAGGGTAACAAACAAGTATTAATATTGTTATTTTTTTCTTCTTTTCTCTCATCCATCTTTTCACCTTCATTAATTTTCTTTCTTTCTCTCTTTCTGACCGCTCCTCCAGAAAATGAGCCAGGAGTTTGAGATCAAGCGTCTGTCCCTGGAGGAGCAGCGAGACCGCCTGCAGCAGCAGCTGGACAACCTGAAGGAGGAGCTCTCGGCCAAGCTCAATATGGCCAATCAGGAGGTACGAAACGCTAAAGGCATAAACAGACAGACAGTCGGGTTTCTGACTGCTGATGATGTAATAACCTCGCTGTCGGTCTCCCCAGGTGTCCCACCTCCAGGAGCTGGTGAGGGAGGGCGAGCAGAACATGGGTTCAGCTCAGACGCAGATCAGCTGTCTGAGGGAAACTCAGGAGAAACTCAAGATAGAACTCGACGCGACTCGAGCTCGAGTCCGAGAGACCAGCAACCTGCTAACGGACCTGCAGGTGAGGGGATGAACCGAGGACTGTTCAGTACAGTCAGTGAAACAGTCATGTACTCTTTTCTCTCTGTAAGAGTTGTTCACTTGCCTGCAGACAAATCTCACATTTTTGCATGCTCATCGTAAAAAGACTATCTAGCTTAGCATAACAAGTGATCTCTGCTTTGCAATATTAAGGCAGTAATCGCAGTAATTGCCGACGGTGTAACTAGCTCTGCCGAAGTTTCAAGGAAACAAAGAGGGAGTGAAAGAAAGGAAGGATGGAGGGATGGGAGAGAGGAAGACCATTTTGAAAGCAGGAAATGAGATATAACTGAGACATAAGTGCATCACTGAAGGCCAGCTGTGAGATAATGATGATGAGGCTATTCTGCATTGAGTGGGCCTGTGTTTGAAAAGAGCCCTGCTGGTGTGAGAGACACTAAAGAGACGGGAAGAGTGTGGTAGAGTCGGGGGGAAGACTCTGGTTGTTTTCAATATTCGCAATATTATTAATTAAGGATGATGTTGGCAGTTATTGGGGAGAAGACTGTATGTAAATAAGATAAGGCATATAAAATATGACTGAGGGGAAACAGTCACTGCTGGTGGAAACTCGGAAATAATTCCAAAATAGCCAAGGAAAGACAGTAAGAGGGTAAATAATGGAGACAGAGGAGGAGTGATGGTTAGATGAAATGCTTTCCCATCAGAGCCCCGTCTCTACAAAAAGAGAGGATTTGGATTTGGCTGTTTAAAAAAAGGAACACAGGATTGTATCTTGTGTTCACTCTGAGCTCTTTGCACGAGGGACACGGACGCTGAGCCGGCTTTCACAGCGAATGTAGACCAGCTATTGTTTAGCAGGAACCCTTGAGTGGCTCATTACTTTTATATAGGACAGAAATAAAAACCTCAAAAAAAGATCAGCTGAATTATTGCCAATTTATAGTACTTTTTTTTTTTTTTACTATAATTACGATTAAACTTACTGTGAAGCAGTAGTGGAACGTAAATCAAAATGTACTTGAGTGATTTACTTGTATTTAATGCGACTCACTTTAATTATCCCACGACCCCTCAGATTTATCTGATCACCCTTTGTAGTCACAGAGAACATATTCAAGTGCACTGAAATGGAAAACAGTCATTCTGGGATACTAAAGCCTTCACCTCGAAGCTGATGGACAAGCTTTGCGGCCTTGTAACGGACAACAAACTCCCCGGCAGACCTGCTGGAGTTAGTTCCTGCCTCAGAAACCGGCGCGTTGAAAAACGCCCCGTAGCCGCGGCGTTATAAATAGATGTAGCGGGGGGCGTTGTGAGTCATCCGACGTTCAGCTGTTGAAACGCTGCAGCCGGTCAGACAAAGCAGTCTGAGAACTTGTGGCTTCACATTGTTATTGTTAATGATTCAGCACTCTTTCACTGAATGACCAATCATTTTTAGTACTCGCCCTCATCGTAGAGTCCTTTATTTGAACTTGTGGCTTGAAGTATAAAAAATAATCCGTGGATTTAGATTTATTTATCACATGATCTGGAGGTTGTGATTACACCCGGCCAGCTTCCTTCCCCCTCTGTTATTTTGGTGCAGCTGTGGTTGCAAAGCACAGAAGGTTTTCCTGAGATAATGTGATTATGTGATTGTGTTGGCAGGAGGAGATTGAGACCCAGAGACAGCAGCACGACGCCAGAGTGATGTCCATCAGAACCGAAGAGAAACAGAAGATGGACAAGATGGCGGACGACCTGGACCAGAAATGGAGAGATGCACTGCGGTAAAAACGAACAAAAAAAAACTGTCCTCATATGTGCGACTCGGTCTCCCTTTCTCCGTCATCTCTCACCCCCTCTGCCTCACAATCACACGTGTTATTAACACAACAACGAGCCGGCTTGATTTGCCGAAAGCACCCGAGGACGTTAATAAGAACAAAATGGAAATGATCACAATCGGGTGCAAGTTTATCGAGGCGTACGCGGGACGAAAATGAAATGAAATGTGCGCCTCTCTCTGTAGGGAGGAGGTGCGTTTGCTGAAGGAGGAGTTGAACGAGGAGTACGAAGCCGACAAGCAGGCGGCGCAGACTCAGATCTCCCAGCAGAAAGAACTGGAGATGATGGCGGCAAGAGAGGGCTGGCAGAGGAAGGTGGAGGACCTGCTGGAACAGGTAACACACACGTGTCTATACTGCATGGTGCAAAAGGCCACAGCAGAAGGGCGATAAAGATAATAGAGGTCATTTTTAAGTGAGAAAAAAGCAATTTAAGTGGATGTATCCTTTCCTTGGCTTTGATGGGAATAAGGACCTCCTGGGAACCTCTTTGATTGACGGCTGGATGTTGAGGCCTGCAGTAGAAAAGAGAGCTGCGTCTCACAGGCTTTGTGTCTGTGAATGTGATTACAGCAGCGACGCCACAAACAACCACTTCACCTGCTTTGCAATTCACACAATAAGGATTCAACTTCTCTTCCTGCGCTATTTTTGTCTGGTTTCTTCACCGAGAGCGATGCAAGATTGCCATAAAAAAAAAAAACAGCTTCTTTTTTTAACTTCTTTTCCCCTGAAGCCCACATCTCTCCTCGTACACGTGTGTGTGCTGTACGTACACATGAACAATTAATTGCAAAGTTCTCCTTATAGCTACTTATAGCTAATTGGAGTGGAAATTAGGGGCAGATGTAAAGCTCTACAGCAACAGAGAATCATTGAGGCTGGTTTTAAAGCTCAGCTCTTGTCTACTTATACTCATGTACCCGTCCGTGCTGAGCGTACTGCCTCTGGGTAATTAAGAGCTCAGCTGAGTCACAACTGAACCCAGAAAGAGGCTCGCCCTGCCAAGACGCCGGTAGCCTCAGATAAACACGTTTCTGACAAGCTGAAGCTAGCTTGGCAACTTTTCAGACGCACTCATCTTCCCTGGCGCGTAAGAGAAGCAGCTCGCAGCCAAACCAAGTTGAGGGAAACCGTAGGAAACCCTGTATTAAATATCAAAATGTTGATGCATCATTGGTTTGGAGGCAAAGCCAGAGTTTCCATGTTGGTTCTGTGATGGATAAGACTTGGACAGGGTGTTGTATAGCAACACATCTGCACATCATTGTTATTAGTTAATTGATTTATCATGTCTACACATTTTTTTTTTTAAATGCCAGAAATTTGAAGAAAAAAAACAACCTTTTTTTTAAAATGTTTGTACCTCAATGCCGGTATGCGTTCAGGTACGTAGTAGAAAGATTCATAGACGTTTAGGCTGCTGTGAAGCCGAATAGGCACGCAGGTAGAACTGTAGTGATCTGCGCTGTCGTGACCTACTTCGAGCTCAGCTGGAGGCTCAGAGACGGAACCGAGCACAGAGAGAGACTCAGACATCTCCCTCGCTTTAAGTGTCAGGCAGCGCTGTTACTGTTCGTACATGTCACATGATCAAAGCTAACCGCGTTGTGACAGGAGTCTCTCTTGTTTGACGGATACGTTCTAAAATAAGTTCTTGTGTGTTCTCAAATAGCCTCAACCACACACCAGGAGGTTATTTTGAAACAAGCTTTTACTACCATTTTTTCTGTTTTTATACAAAGTTAATATTACTTTCCACTGACATCCTTCTAACATGGGGTTTCCTGAAAGTATTTTCTGGGGACCCACTGTTTAAAAATGTCAAACCACGGAGACATAATTCACAAAAGGCCTTGTCTATAAAGTGAATTTGTGCGTTGAACATTCCAGACCATTTCCGCATCACTTCGTATTATCTTGAACAGGTAAACGAGCTATTTAGAAGAGGCACACATTTCATAATCATAACTTTATTTAATTTTATGTGTTATAGGAAACGTATTCATTACGTACAGAAAGATAAAATAAATGCATAAAGGCATAATTAACGGGCTTCTGGTTCCCCCGTGTGGCTCAAATGTGTACTGCAGATATATATGTTTGAAAAAGGTGTACGAGAAATTATTTAGCGTCTAAATATATATACACATAATAAAGTGCTGTTTTGTGTGCGTGGGTGGATCTGCCACCCTTATCTATCATGACTTCTTTCTCATTAAGATATTTTCAGTGCAAGGTTTTAGCCCCAGGCTGCTGTTTGAGAGACACATGCTGCAGGTCGTTTTTAATTATCTCCAGATTCATAATCCTGTATGTCCTGATGTTTTCCTGTAAATGTAAAAATGATCCATTTAAAGAGACATGCTGGACACGGGAAGGGAGGATACGCTGCACAGGTCATCTGTCTGTCTTTTTAAATCCATATCCAGTGTAGAAGACCGCACACTTCATCCCAGCGCTGCTCCTCATCCTCTCGATTTAAATCCATCTTTCCTCACAGTCACTAATGTAGTACTCCTACAGCACTAAATCCTGCCGGGGATTTGACGGAGCTTGAGGAAGAGTGGCGTTTAGAGGCCCAAAGCCGTTGGCCTGGCCACTAATAGTTCCAATATCTCTTCAAAACAAAACAGTTTTGTATGCTGTGATGGGGCTTAAGCTCGTTGGCTTTTGTGTTATTCGGGTCTGTGTGCCGTCAGCGGTTGTCTGACGAGCTGTCGGCTCATTGACACCAGCGGCGAAATCTCCAGGCTACAGCTTTTGGCTTTTATCCATGTGTCGATGCCACCGCCAGCGACTAGTTGTCAGAAAAATAATCTAGAATGAAGCTGAAACAAGTCTGGAGAAGGACTGTGTTTTCATGTGAGGTTTAAAGAATGAAAGACGGGACAGGGGAGGAAACGAAAAGACGTTTTTCATGTTGACCTAATTAAATGTGTGTGCAGTAAGTCGAGCCAGGGCGATTTCGATCCAGACCTTTTTTTTTCTTTGTGCAGACATAGATGACTGCTTTTCCCTTCCACATGAACATCCGTGACTACATCTGCTTCTCTGTGTATGTCCTCTCTTTGCTCTGTCCAGATCTCACTCCTGAAACAGTCCCTGGAGCTGCAGTTGTCTCAGTCCCAGTCAGCTCTCCAGCAGCTGCAGTCTCAGTTCAGCCAGGAGAGGGAGCTGCTGAGCCAACAGCTGAAAGGTGATCCAGATTCCCCACACAACAACACGTAACAGAATGGAAACACATTTTTGAAGATACAGTGAACATGTTTGTGTCTGTATTTGCAGAGATGCAGAGAGAGCATCAGAGGAGAGAGCATCGACTACAGGAGGCCCACTGCTGTGCCCTGAGCACCATGGAGGAGGCCAGGCAGCATCAGATAAGGGTATGGATTCACACACACACAGCAAGCATGCAGGCACGACTGCAGTCTAAACTAACACATGCACATGGCAGAGCACCGTGTTGTCAGAATTGGTTCAAAATGCTCTTATATGTGTTCCTGTTACGACGCTGTTCGCCTGTGAAAATGTGCTTTATAGTACAAAAATGTGCTGCTGCTGCACTTATTTGTACAGTTTTCTCGTCTGCAGTCTGTGATCAGCAAAAGCCCTGAGATCCTCCGTATGAGGGCAGTGAAATGGAAGATTTTCTCCGACATGTACTGGTTTTGTTGTTATTTTCTTGATGCTCTCAAGTCTGCAGCACACTAATTACTTCTTTACGTGTAAAAGAGAGGTTAGGATGACTCATTTAGACGCTGCCAGTGATGGCCTACAAATTAAAAGGACAAGAAAAAGTGTTTTTGGTTGCTTTTATATCATTAGATGTAATTTAGTGATTTCTGTTCGAGCTGCGGAGACATTTGAATGTGAAAGATTCACAAAGCAATTAAATCGTCTGGGAACGCTTTGTTAAACAATTCATTAGGTTTCACCCATTTCATCATGGTTATATGACACCGGAGTGGTAATAGCTTATTGCTCATTTTATCCTTGAAATATAATTACATTGCAGGTGGATGATTTATTTATTTGTTTTCTATTGCTTCGTTGAACAAAATGATAGATAGACCTCATAAATGCCTCATATATGCCAAAACTGTGTCAACACATGGAAAGCAGTGTTTTTGATGTCATTTGACATTTAATCTGGATCTGTGCTGCCCTCTGCCAGGCCCTGGAGGAGCGTCTGAAGCAGGAGCAGAGAGAGGAGGTCCACGCTCTGAAGGAGGCCCACAGGAGGACCTTCGACATCCTGAGGCAGCAGTCAGACCAGGAGCTGCAGACGCTGCGATTTGAGCTGGAGGACGAGGGCAAGGCGAAGCTGGGTAAATGACGATGCACATAAAAACAACAGCGATGGGCTTTTCTACCCGCAGATGTTTCCACATGTGGTGATGATGTTTGTACCTGCTGCGTTAATGCTTATTCCCATAGTGATGGGGGAGATCATCATCTGCATCCTCTGCCGATGCATAAAGACCTATGAGAAACTATAACGGGACGAAATCAGCAGCATGGATTCCATATTTCCAGGCGTGTTCTTATCCTTCTCACAGTGCTGATGCTGACATGTTGTTTGTCCCTCTGTGTGGCAGCATCCCTTCGTGCGGAACTGAACCACGTTCATGCCGCATCCATAGAGCATCTAAAGCAGATCCACCATAAAGAAAGCTCTTCCACCAAACGAGAGCTAGAGGGCGCTATGGAGCACAGTCACCAGCAGGTAACCATGAGTCACCTGGTTTACATCCTCTAACTTACCCTCTTTGCACTTTGAACACTGTCCATGTGTTCCTTCTAGGAACAAGAGCTCTTGGACCGTATCTCGGACATGCAAGCTGAGCTGTGTTCCCGTAGCAACCGCATCACGGATCTGGACCACGAGATCCACTCTCTGAACGAGACCATCGACACTCTGACCAGAGAGCTGGAGATAAAGGGCAAAGAGGTGCTGCGGGTCCGCAGTGAAGCAAACCATCAGATAAGGTTTACTCATTTTCTCAATCTTTATTTGATATTTGGTACAGTTTTTATTCAATATCTCATAATATTGACCATTACTATTAATGTGTAGACTAACACAACCTCATGTTACGTGTTTTGTCCGTCTCTGCTGTAGGGCCCATGAGCAAGACCTTTCAAAGAGACATGAGAGGGATCTGGGGGAGATGAGTATAGTCCATCACAGAGAAACACAGATCATGCTGGCGGACTTCAACAAGGCCCAGGAGGTCCTCAAAGACAAGATCAACGCGCTACAGATACTGTAAGTCACAGACATGTGGGCTCCGTGCTGCTCATATACAACATATACACACAAATATATATTTATTTATGTGCGTGTGCAGGTTGGAGGGGACGGAGGAGAAGTTACGCCACAGAGAGAGCCGACCAGAAGACCTGCACGTCATCGCAGAGCTCAGAGAGATGGTCAGCGAGAGGGAAGCTCTGGTGAAAAAGCTGGTGGTGAGTCAGGCGGGTGGTGTGTGTCGGGGGGTGACCTGATCAATGTTCTCTCAGCTAAGGGTTCTCGGTTCTCACTTTGTGGTCTTTTGTCACAGGACGACAAGAAGTTCTACCAGCTGGAGTTGGTTAACAGGGAGACGGGGTTCAGCAAAGTCTTCAATTCCAGCGCCAACGTCGGCGTGATCAACCCTCTTATCAAGGTGAGCGCTCTCATGCTGAATATCTCCGTTGCTCGACAGGAAAACCCGTCTTCATGCATGGCTTTTGGCTTACTCAGTGAAAAGTGTACATCCACTGCACATACCCGCCCCTTGTATAAGCTTAAATACGGTAATTGATCATTATTGACGGTAATAAAAGCCACTGTCGTGATAACTCTACATTTCCTTGTATTGTAAATGATCTGCAGCAAAGCTGTGCAGCGAAGGGCAATTAATCTGTTGACATCATCTTCATCTGCTACACGCTGCAAGAAGATCCTCGTGCTTCATTCTGTGTTTGTGTTTTCCGGCGTGTTGAATCACTTTCATTATTCTGCTCTCTGAGTACAAAGCTGCTCATCATCCTTTCTTGCGTGCACACAGCTGTCATGTCAGCCTCGCAGCGTCAGTCCTCTCCTTGCCTTTCCTCCTCGTCATGCTGTTGTTACTCACCGCGCCTGGTCTACTTTCTCTGGGTGCTGCGAGAGAATCTGGCAAAGAAACACGCTGATAATCTATCATTAACTATATATATATATATATATATATATATATATATATATATAGGAAGATATAGCTAAATGAGGTGGCTTTGTGCCTCCTCACTCCCCCTCCAGAGGTCCCTCTCCCAGCCCTGCCACTGTTCAGCCATCTTCCTGTTTCTCCTCTTCTTCAGCATCCTCCTCCTCCTCCTCCTTCTTCTCCTCATCCTCCACATCATCCCATGCCAAGCCTTGCTCTTCCCCATGCTCCTCATCCTCAGGAAGCCCTGGTGCAGCATCAGGGTCTACAAAGCTTTAGGAGGTGAGAACCATCAATCTGTCTTACTGCCACTGCCGCCTTCGGTTCACTTCCACTAAGTCACTGTCTGTGTCTCACCTCCCCCTCCTCTCCTCACCCCTCTCCCCCGAACCTGAAGGAGGGCTTTTCCTCTTAGAAGGCAGGTAGTGTCCTTTTGTCATAAAACAGATATTTATTACCCACCTCTGAGCTGAAAAAGACAAATAATATACATAAAAATAGCAGGCAGCTTTCCATAACAAAGACAACCATTATTGTACATTTACATAGACTTATCAGTTAAACCAGCCACCTGCCACCGTGGTTCAATGTGTCTCCTCTAATTTCCCTGAGTTTTCTCTGTCAGGTTTGCAGGTCCGATGCTGCATCTGTTGTGGGCGTGGGGTTGCATGGGAATCTATTAATTTCACAGAACGCTGCTCTCTCCCTCTCTCTCCATTAATTCAGGGTCAACAGAGAAATATGATGAAGATGTAATCTCTTTTTGATCCATTATGCGTTAACATCTCATTTTCCCGTTCCGTGTCATCTCACACACACACACACACACACACACACACATCTTAGACAAAATCTCCTTTGAAAGATACCCTCAATCCTCAATGGCTCATAAAAAGGAACTTCCAAATCAGCCTCGATGGGACTTCAATCTCTGACTGATGCAAAGACAGAGTGCGTGATTTAACACCACTGCAGTCGCTTAGAAGCGCAACTGGCAAATGTGAAGCCATTAAGCTCGGCTGCTTTTGTTCCTCCCAGAGAAATGGTCAGTGGGCGCAGAGTGTAAGAGAAGATGAAGGAGGGCTGCGTGCTGCAAGCACTGATTATTAAACGGAAATCTTAATGTTGGTTCAGAAAAGCTGATTTCAAGGAGAGAAATACTTTTATTTTGAGTTTTGCTCACTATCTTTTTCAGCCGGGAAGCCGGGTTGAGAAAATGAATGAAAGTGAACTTGTTATGTTTTGATCCCTGCATGTGTATCTAAGTATTGTGGACATCACACAGCTTGTGCTTGTGTCACTTGTTTAGCATCACAAACACACTGGAGCAAGCTCAGGAACTTCCCATCATCACTATCTGCTCTGCTTCCTGTCTCTCTTCCTTCTCCTCACTCTAACACACCTATCTCTCTTCCGTCTCCTCACTCTAACACACCTGTCTCTCTCCCTTCTCCTCACTCTAACACACCTGTCTCTCTTCTCCCTCAGCCTTCCTGAGGCCAACGCCACGACGCCGCCGGACCCGAGAGTCGTGGAGGCGGGGAAGAGCAAAGTAAACCTTGTGAAAGAAGAGGAGTTGTACGCCCAGTACTTCTCTTTCTGACCGGCAAAAAAACCCCAACATAATTCTGTCAAAAATAACACAAAAAAAACAATGAGGTAATGGGACAGAGAGCTAAAGTTGGACGGCAATCAAACTGTAGGTTTCTAACGTCATTTGGGCGACTTCACTGCTTATCTCAACGCTCCCATCAATCATTGGTTCGAATGCAACCTGAGGGCTTCCAACATGGCGAGCGTGGCGGGTCGTTGTGGCTCGCCGGCGCGTCGCCATGACAGTGTGCGTGGTAGCAGGAGGTGAGACGATATATATAAACACATAACATAACGCAAAACATGACATTTATATGAGATGTAAAGTGGCAAGAGATGTCACCCATGAATCTTTAATTCTGATGAACTGAGACCCAAAAGTAAAACGCGGTTCAGTCCTTTAAGAGACACATTTGAATGTCACTCTGAAGTTTAAATGTGTGGTTTCCCCACCGGGATTCAATTGCATGTCAAGGAAGGTGGATTAACCCAACTTTCCCCCCCAAATTGAGAATCATATTTTTCATTGGAAAAATGAGCTTTCTGATTGATTAATCACATTGTTTATTCCATAACCTTTAACGTCACCAAATAAAACAAGGGCCGTATTAATAAAAAGATATATGCCTACAAATAAAGTGGGTCTGAACTGTCGGATTATGTCACAGATCTTATATTCTTCGGTATATGAACTAATTTCCCCTTTTCCTCCTTTTGACCCAAAGCTCAGCTGGTGACACTTATAACTGTAGATCAAGAGGAAACGTTCTCAGCTCCGTTCATGTATTTCTTTTGTACGTCAACATGTGTCTTACAAGCTATAATCTGACTGGAAGAGCTTCAAAAGTTCTCCCAGGACGACGTGATTTTTTGCCTTGATAACTCGCCTTCAGTCGCTCACGCTGTGTTCGCCACGTGTAAATAAATACACACCCAAACGTGCGTCTGAGGAGTGAGGGCGGACCTAGCTGTTGATTCTGGTTGTTTTTCATGAACTACAGTACAACACGACACCAGCAACAAGGCTGACTTTAGCTTGCTGTCCCAGTGCTTCGACGGTGTACATACAGCTCGCGTTTGAACAAGCCTCTGAGCTGGCCGAGGGGCGCTTGATTGGTTCCAGACCCCTCGGAGCCGGATCAAGCACCCCTCGTTGTTTTTATTATTCCAGTATTTATAACGTAATGAGCTCCTGTTTTTCTACGGTCTGTTTGTGACGAGTGGACGGTGAGACGTACGGAGAGAGAGAGTGGCTGATCGGCTCCTAGCGACCTTTTTAATGCCAAGGAGTGTTGAGCTTTTATTTTCCTTACGAGCTGGGAGTTGGTGCTGTACGTCTCTGCCTGTGGGGCAGGCCATAGAGCATGTGGAAACAGAAACACCATCATAATGCTGCCATCGCTCACTTGAAACCCCCTCTCATATCTCTTTGGTGTACTGTCCCGTCGTTTTTTTTAACTTGAAACGTTTACATTGTGCGGCGAGGCGCGTTCAGTAAAAACCTGTACAGTTTCCGAAAACCGCATGGTCGTCGTCAGCCTACAAGAGGCGCTGTTTCTTACTTCCTGTCACGCCGACGCCACTCAGAGGTTGCATTACAGCATCATCCACACACGTCTTCCATATCGAGCGAATGAGGCCTCGGTGGTATTTGTGTCATCTGGGGGGAAATATCCAGTGTTCCCCTCGTGACATCGATGCAGCAGGACGACACTGAAGCTCTAACTACGCTGAATGTCATCAAGCCGGTGCGGCGTATTAAAAGTTGTAAATATTGTCATGAAATCCTCTCGGGGGATGGTAGCCCGCGACAACGAACCACGGTTGGTTCATTCTTCCATGCGCACTGTGAAGATTATATTTATTTAAAAGATGTGAATAAATCCGACATTTACGCCTAAACATCTGCATCAGTCTTCAGTTGTTTCTTATTAACACACATTCTCTAACAATCACACTTTCACTCCTTTTATTTCACATGCTTGTCTTCTGGTCAAAACTTAAACCAAGAAGCACATTCCGGAAGACATTTTGTGGCATGAAAATCACCTCACGGAGACTTGAAAGTTGGCTGAAGATAGGCATTGCTTCATCGTGAATAAAAGCGATTATAGTTGACGTGTGAGAGATTTATTGTCAAAATGATATGAAACAAAATCCGACAGGATGTTCACTGTGATGGATTGCCGAACTCAAGTCACTTTAAAGCCTCTTTTGATGTAAAACACATTTATTCTTGCTACTCTAGCTTTTCTCATCATTCTGATCGTCATCATCCGATGAGTTTTGGCCCGCAGCGAGCTACTTGCAGATGTACTAATTCCTTCTGAGCACTTTATGGATTCTCGTCCATGTTGGTTCGTTCCTGATCTCGGAGACGGCGGATGAGAAGTGATCGCACCACGAGGTCCATTTAGGAGCTTTTCCAGAGCTCTGATCAACGTATCGGATGAAGATCACATGATCAGAAAGCTCCAGAGTAGCTACTAAATGGACCTTGTTGTGAGATTGTTTGTTATGAACGAATAAATGTAAAAACACTGTTATGAAGTAGAAAAAAATTATGTTTTATTTTTCTACATATCTTTCTCATTCACATGGACCTTTTTGTTTCTGTACTGTTGGGTTAGTAATTTATTGTACATTATTTATTGGTTGATTTGATGCATTTGTTTATTAATTCTAAACCCTGACTGGACTGTTTTAAAGGAGAATACAGTTAAAAACATTTATTTGGGCCTCGTGTGGTCATTAGCAGAACTGCAGGCACAGCCGTCGCATGACCTTTGTCCATTTGTTACTCCGAGGTTCACAGAAGTCTTTTTTAAATGTGGTGACCTTTCAAAAACAAACTGTTTCTTAACATCTGGAAGTTGTTTTGAACACTCACATCGATAAACCATAAACTGCAACTTATTATAACATGAATTGTCTGTTTATTTTTTTTTTAAGCAACGATATATTGATCAGGGCTCCGCTCATTTCACTTTCAACTCAGCTTTTCCAAAATTGCATAACACCAGGAAGAGAAGATTGTGACCTCTTAAACACTAAATATACTAAATAGTAAATATGTTGCAGTTTGTGTTTGAGTTGAAAGTGATTTGATGTCACCCTCGTGACTTATCGCGTTTAATGATGTCTGTCTTGCCTTTTTTGAAGTAAAAAATATATAACAATTATAGCGACAACAATATTTATTTATATTTATATAATTTCTGTTGTATGTTATGGAACAGTAAAATTCTGATTGTGAGATAAAACCGCCTGTTGTCCTCCTTTTTGTGTCCGTGTGTGTGACGTGTCTGCAAAATGTTTTATTGACAAGGCTGACCAACAGATAAGCTAAGGTAAGACGAAACATACAATGCTTTATAATATTTATTGTTATTGTTATTATATTATTAATAATAATAAATCAAAATCTGATTGCAAAGAGTCTCCAGAGTCTCCATCTATTTATAATTACTATTATTTGGGGAAAAACACCCTATCAGGGCAAGTTGCTAGGTAGAAAAAGAAAAGCACGTCATGGAGGTTTGTGATTGGCTCCTCCCTTTTTACGACGCTGATATTTAATTAACCAATCACATTTCACCTCCAACGCAACGACAACCTAGCAAGATGGCGGTGTTGTAGCAAGCTTTTTATGACTAAAAACTGTAATAATGATTTGAATTGGTGATTAAACTATAATAATATTTTGAATTGGTGAAGAATGGAAGACATTCGGCTCGTTTGGAAAGCCTTTTTTTGGACTTTTTGGTCAACTCCACCAAGGCAACCCGGTGAGTAGATTTAAATTTAATAAACGGGTTAAACTGATGTTGTATTTAAGTCCATTACATATTACACCGTTTTTTATTTGTGATGTTATCAGGTCGGTTTGTAAACAGTCATTATTAGTCAGAATAGGAGTAACTTCTATGAGAAACCAGGCAACACTACAGCTAGCTAGAAGGCTAACATTGCTTAGACAAGCTAGCAGCAATGATTGCTATCTCCCAAATAAAATGTTTTATAGCAACATCTGAAAACGATAGGAACAAGTTTACTTTACTTTTCAATTTGACGTTTTACTTACAATAACTTACACATCACATGAATACATTATATTTCTGTCCACTTGGGGGCAGCAGAAACAAGCTATACACATAAGTCAATTGCTCTGTTGTTGGTATAGAAATATTAAAGATATATGATCTTTAAGGATGTCCACCAAAGTCTGAGGAAAGGAAACTTAGTTGATATGAATTTTTTAGATGTCTTGATCCTTTTACAAACCACTTGTCGTCCGTTTGATCTTCAGTTTGCCTTCAAACGCCCATAGACTGGTCAAATGATAATTTGAAGGTGTTTAGATTGACCACATCTAGATGCGTGTTTTCCAAACATGAACAATTAG
This sequence comes from Chelidonichthys spinosus, assembly GCA_029853015.1. Classification (NCBI taxonomy): domain Eukaryota; kingdom Metazoa; phylum Chordata; class Actinopteri; order Perciformes; family Triglidae; genus Chelidonichthys; species Chelidonichthys spinosus. The sequence continues at coordinate 4,424,121 of CM056844.1, forward strand.
GACATGTGGAATTAATAAAACACTTTTCACCACACTTGCAGCAGGAGGACAACATTACTTTTATTAACATGCAGTTACATAGTTTAAAATCCAGGTGGTGCACTCTTCCATACATACAAAGAAGAACAAATCTACAATTTCATCTCAAATCCGAAATATTTTTACATTTTCAGTCATGGCAGATACAGTGCAGATACATTATATGTATGGTATATATATATATGTTTAATCCTCAACCAATTCTTGTGGTCTTTATAATACACTTTGCTGTTTAGTTTTACACACCGTCACTGCCACAATCAGGGCATTATCAGCGACAGTCAGTTATAGTTTTAATATCTAAACAGAAAAATGTCATGAAGTGAAATCACACCATGCAAAGTGAAGTTTTCTTCAGACCTGATGAGCCACATGTTTCAGGCCCGCATCAAAGTGTGTGGTGTAAAACCAACCAAACGAACACACCTGCAGGTAAGCTGCCTAAAGGTTCACGATGCTCTGAGTCTACACTTCACATACTTTATAGGCCTGCATGATAATCAAGGGTTATATTTAAATATACGTTGGGCAAGAATAGGCTGGTAATATCAGACATGCCAGATATTTTCTCACATAGTTGGTCATCTATCGCAGTGATGATGCCTTGTGCCCTAGCCTATCACACTCAGCCATGCTGTTTGTTTCTTTTTACCAGATATGGATGCTAGAGCTCCGGTAACCACCAAGATGGCAGGTTTCAAATGTGTAGTGGCAGCCAAGGGAGGAAATAATGATTTCCAGCATGTTCTCCTGGTGTCGGTGGGCTGCAGGAAGAGAACGGCGAGAATAGTGATGTGTTGCTATTTCAGGATTTTACACACTGCACCTATTACGACCTAAGCGGGAGACGTTGTCAAACAGTGTGTCTTTGTAAATCAACTTAAATCAACAGATTGTAACGTAAGCGGGCCTGCTAGTTCTGAATGAGCAACAGGTGAAGTTTAAACTGTGGAGGTCGGGTCACTTTTGATCATCTCCGTTGAGAAAGAGATGCAGGGAAGCTGATCCCTGTTCAGCTCTGATAGAAACCATTTGAGAGAGTTGCTGTGGTGGAGCAGGGTGAGGCTGACATATGGGGCGTCAAAAAGGCCCATATGTCAGCCCAACCCTCTCGCTGCGCGACGCGCGTCGCCCTGCTGCCCTCAGCTGCTCAGCAGCACAATGATGTAGATGAGGAGCAGGCAGATGAGGATGAGGGTGAAGTTGACGAACAGCTCCTGCAGGTTCCTCTTGGCCTGTGGGTTCACCTCGATCTGGGACGCTCGGCGGATGGCCGACTTGGTCATGTGCTGAACGCGCTCCATGGTTAGATTTTGATGGGCTGGGTTGTGAGAGGGAGGGACTCTTGTCAGGCTGGTGGGCCCGTGTGCACCGACTGGAGCCGGACTGAGCCGCTCAGGCTGGTTTTAGGAGGAGGAATCAGGGGATCAGATGAGCTCAGGTCAGGTGTTGGAGGCGGCCCGGCCTGAAGTGCTTCAGTCCTGGTTACGCAAACACAAACAGAGGCCTCTTTTCTTCTCTCCGCTGCTGGGGAAACACAGACAGAAAGAAAAGGCGTGTTAGAGACTCGCTTGCCTTTCGTACTTTAAATTTAAACGCACTTCAGCACCCTCTTTCACGTGTGCTCCCGTGTGACCTCTCTGTATCGGTTTCTGTAACACATGGTGTGATGATAAGAGCCAGCTGTGGTCTGATGATGTGTTAAGCCGGAGTAGTAGCAGCAGCAACACAATGCTAGCGGCGAGGTGCCATGAAGACATGAAGTGAAACACACGATGCAAGACATTTTGATTAAAGATAAACTACAACGTATAAAACTGCACTTTTATCAAGTCTATCCCTAAATTTCAGCAATTTAAGTGAAACACTTACAAGCAATTCTGATACAAATCATTTGAAAGTGCATGAAATCTTGTTTTCCTAAACTTAAATATGATATATTCATAATAATCAGCATTATATACCAGCTCACTAAAAAGTTGCGTAGCGATATCGGCCAAATGTTAACATTAGCCATTCCTTTCCTTCTGAATTATACTTTGTTAGAGGAAGTTTGCAATGTCCAATCTTAGTTCCACTCTCTCTCACTCTTCTGCATATCGAATAAATGAAAGTGGAAAAAGGCATGTGGCCGCAACAATAATTGACCTTAGCATTCTGTTAAATCCCTTTTTTGTCATCTGATCTGGGACTTTCCTGAGCTCAAAGTCACCGTGACAAGGTGACCGCGCTCCTGCGTGATCGGATCCAACAAACGGCGAACATCTCACCGCTCGCTCATCCTCCCTGCCAAGTTTTTTTGCTATTTTTACCGAGAATAAAAGTCCTGCTTGTTTAGTTGTAAGACAAAAGGCGAGAACGACATCCTGGCATCTTTGGATTCCTGGAGCCTTCGTTATTAGAGAGGGTAGTAATCTGCCCATTAGACGTATCCTGTGGGCAGAGGATTTTCCATTTTGCTTTGTTACTTCCAGTCACTTGACTGCAGTTTGGCATCAGCGCAGATAGCGGGACTCATTTGGTGCCTTCAACAGTTTTCAACACGTCTATTTTTATCATTTCACGTTTGTTTCTTCCACCCGTAATCTGCTTCTGAGTCACCCATTATCACTTGACATGTTAGCACCTTAACACACACACACACACACGTCCTCACAATCTGCCTCCAGACCTTCTGACCCGACCGACTTGTCGGCTCAGATGGCAGGAGGTTTTGAGGTTTGATTTCTAAGCCCAGAAGACTCACTAAAGGCACGTTTAGAAGATTCAGTTTCACAACAATCTTTGGGAACAAATAAAAAATTGGAGCTAAATCCTTGGAAATCCTTTCAAAAAAATCACACACCAAAAAATCTATTAAAGCTGGACTCATCATTTCTTTGTTGACACCATCAAGTGGCCATTAGAGGAACTACAGCTTAAACAAGAGTGTGTGTGTGACAGGAGCCTCCCCGCCACAACAGCTCATACTCATCCTCAAACGATAAATACCCATAATTCCATGCCAGCTCCATCATGGAGTAAAGAAAATTAAATCTGCTGCCAAGACAGCATCAAGGTCATCACAGGACTGTAACCCTCGAATACAACTTTTTCCAATAGTTTAGGTCACATTGATCTTGCGTGGCTCACGTCGTTTGCAGGCATATTTAGCTATAAAATGTTACCAGGAAATCAGGTGTTTAGTTTGAGGTGATTTGGCTCCGCAGCATCGTGTCATGTGCGTCGGATGGGAAAGTAAGACCAGTGTTTATCCCTCGGGGATGATCAGTCCAGTTTCCTTTCCCCCGTCCTGCCATTCTGCACTTGATGTTTTATAAGAAGCAGTGACTCATGAAGTTCCTCTCCGTTTCTTTAAACAGTAAAAGACAGCCGAGTGTTTCCCTCACAGTAACACAGTGATGTCCTGCTGTGCCCCTCTAACCACCAGCTCATTAAACAAACGGCTAGCTTCAACTTCTGGAAGTCTGTGGGGCTCCATAAAAAAAACAGTTTTATTCTCATTTAATCCACCAGAAATAACAATACTTAACTTCTAGTCTTATGATTAATTCTAAGCGGTTATTATCTGGTAAACATCATCATTATCTCATCATCGAACGTCATAAAAATACCGAATAAAATTTACCCGTGGAGGATGCTGCATGTTTCCTACCTTTCAGATGAGAACAGAGCCGGCTGGAGTTTGAGAGAGAAATGTCAGATATGCAACGCTCTCCCAGGCTGTAAACACAATGAGAGAGAGGAGGGGGGTGGGGGGGGGGGAGTCAGGGAGGCAGGACATCCTAGAAAAAGATTTTCGGAGAGTAGGGATACCAAGGTCGTACCATGTCTGGTGAAAGAAATAATGTTAAACTGTGTCACAAATATTATATATTATATATTATATTTGGCCTCAGAGTGGGAGGGTTTATGTTCTTTGCCCTTCCTGCGATGATGTCGCTGATCATCCTGGATGTGGCCGATGGCTCGCCCTGTTTGGATTGCGGCCCTAGCTCGCCACTTGGCCTCCAATCAAGCTCTATTGTCTTCATTACCCTGGCAGCCTGATAGACAGCTGATAGATACACATAGATACAACAGCTGATGTCGCCTCTAAATATACAGCTTGGCCACGACCGCACCGGCAAACAGCCTGGCAATTGATCCCCTGGGATCCTGATATTGTTGAAGCAGCAATGACAAAATAATTTCCCAAGTAGCCCTATTGTCTATTTTTGTCTCGTCACATCTGAACTGGTGTTAAATCACCCACGTGACGACATCCAGCGTTTTTATTTTTGCCGCTGTCGGAGGATAAATAATAGATTTCGTGTCACAGTAACCTACATGAAAACCAGGGGGCGTGTCCCATCGACTCGCTTTTTAAGGGCATCGTTATGAATATGGGCTAAAAACATATTTTTGGGGTTGAACAACTCGATAAAGTAGGAGCATGAAGTCCAACATTCTGGGAGGGAAAAAGTGAGAAATCCCCCCATCTGCCTTAAAAGGAGCCTGCATGTAAACAGGCTGTCGGCGTTGTTTTTACATGCAGATACAAGCGGATACTGTCTGTCTATAAGATGAAACGGGAGAGGAGATACAAGTGTATTAAAGAAACGTTTTCAGACATCTGAAGGGAGAATATGATTATTTTATTATTTATATGGACAGCAGCAAGCTGGTACGGTCTTTTTAAAGTCTTATCTAAAAGAAAGAGGGTTAAAGGTGGTCTTTTAAAACTACACAGTGATGTAATGACGTAAGACATTATCAAGAAATGTTCTGAGAGAAAAAGCTCATTTGTCTTTAAAGGGATGAAGATTAAAGGTTTCTTTGTTTGGCGTTCTGCGAGCATGTTGGCATGCTGAGACCCGAGACTCGAGCAAGACCCTCAAACCCACAAGGAGGTTTCATATCAGCCAGGGATGAAAGTGTGTGAACAGTGCAATCTGGAACTGAAACTAACCCTGAAGATTCAAAACGAGATAAGATTCTGACGGACTGTAAATCATCTTCTCTTTCCTCCATCTTTCCCAAACACACTGCTTATATTTCCAGCTGAGTTATAAAAAAAAAAAAAAACGTTACACAAGGAAATCTTTTTTTCTTCTTTCTCTGGGTCCCAGGAGGAGTTCGCCTCTGCAGCCTTACATGGTGAAATGGCAGACTGCTCTGACCTGAGACCAGGAAGAGAGGAAGATGAGTGAGAGAAAGAGCAGGAACATCGACAGGCCGGAGAAAACACACTTCTTCTGTCAGTCAGACGAGGAGGAGATGTGTTGTCTCCTGACTTAGAGGTAAGCACAGAACACACACAAAAGAGCCTCTCACGGAGCTCGTAACCTTGATAACGCAGAACATTTCAGCTAAATTCAAATCTAATAATAACAAATGAGAAATAGACGTTGAAGAGAAACCACAGAGCTCGTTGCTAATCTCAGTCTCCTCCTCCTCGTCCACATGTTGGGGTTTGTTTAGGCTGTGCAGAGTCAAGTGTACTCGAAGGAAGATATTCTGGTATTTACAGGGGTGACATGGTTCTGATCTGAAGTGTTGGATGTATTCACCTCCTCTCCCTTCACCCTGCAGCTGAAACGGGAGTGTCATCACGCTGATGTAATCGGCGTGAGCGGCTTGTAAGACGTGAGAAGGAGGCCGGAGTCAGAGAGAAGGGTGACGGGAGGTGATGTAGAGGGAGAAAAGGGCATTTTTAGGGGTGAAGAGGGATGGAGAGAGGGTTTACCCCATCAGCTGTGTTTACTCTGGAGGGCTTACTGTTGCTGTTGGCAGCTTCACACACACACATTCCCTCTTTCTGTTCTCCACATATAGCCAGCTATGCGGAGGAGCCTACGGCTAGCTTTTCCCCGGAGGCCTCTGTAGAAGAGCCGGGTTTATCAGATGTGGGCGTTTTTTTTTTGTTTTTTTTGAAGCACAGCCAAAAAACCCAAGACGCCAACGACTCTCCTCCGAAACTCCCCCTAATGACGTTAAAGTGTTTTCGAATAGAATTTCACAAAAATTGAATTTAGAAAAATCTATTTTGGAAACTGGAGGGTTAAAGAGTTCCTTGACTGTAGACCGTAGACCTCATCAGTCTGTACTCTGATTTACAGAACATTAAAATGTGTGCAAAAATACTCCACAATTCTTCCCCACATTAGTCTTTATTATATGTTGTGTTTTTTGTGTTCAGTCCACCAAAATACACACTTCAAATCCGGATTAGCCATCCTCGGTCATTGTGATCTAATATCAAAATATCTGAGGCTTCCACCTTCCTCTCCCCTCAAATAATCCACAAAGCCTCATCTGTCCAGCTACATAAATCAAGCGCACCCAACGTACTAAATATGAAACACCACAAATCCGCTACGGTCTGCATCCTCGGGGCCGTTTTTAAATCCGACACATCTGAAGTTGAATCTGAAACGTCCTCTAACCCCGCCGACTTAAGCGGCACAATAGCACACGGTAACCACAGAAGGCTCCGGTTGTAACACTAATCCAGGTGTGAGCTTCCTACTTCTTCAATAAAGCCACATAAAACAAAACACAGCCAAATAAAAACCTTGCAAATCTGCAGCACCTGACCTCCCCCACACACCCCCACCCCGTCACGTCTCCAAACTAATCACGCGAATCCAAACGACAGCATTCCCCCGGAGATTCCCCCCTGGCCACAATCGCTCAAATCTGGAATGCATCGGGACACTCAACCTCTAAAAATAACACAAATCCAGCGCACTAGATTTTTGGACATACTAGTCATTCCTCTGAAAATAGAGCCCCCAAATGAGCCGGGCCTATCTGCTGTGAGATCAGAGCTACACATGTATGTACAAAATACTTTAAAACGACTCTCTACATGTAAGAAAACCTACACCTCACATACATCTGTGAGCAGTAACCCTGATAACGCCGGCTCCTAAATGCATGACTAAATGTCCTTATCGCCGGCCGTCATTAGGGCACGGTTGGCGTTCTTTCCATTGTGCCATCGATATTGTGTCATCGCGGTCTATAAAAAGAATCACAAAGGCAGCTTGGCGAGTACAACAGAGCTGTTCTCAGTAGGGAGTCCTGTAAAAAAACCTCTGTGTCTCTCAGACGCTCAAAAATAACTATTCTCTCACCCTAACGTTAATCTCCTCAGAGGGCCACAGAGAGGAGTTTTAGAAATACTGGACAGAGGAACGGAGAGTCACTTTGCTTCTCGGCCCTGAGAAACTCTTTGGTTTTTGACGCAATCCACTTGAAATATTTGACCAGCGTCAGTTATCCCCCGATTGGCTGCCGAGGTTATTATAGGGGCTTGTGATTGGACGGCGATGTATCTAAAGGGTTTGATGTACGGGCAAGTTGGATGAGAGCAGTGGAAAAATGAACGCTCTATTTATAAAGGCCTATTTAACAGAAGAGGGTCATCTGTGTCCCTCACAGGAACACGGTCTGACCTGCTGATCTGGAATCAGTCCTGTTTGTCCCTTTTTACGTTTCGTCAACTGCAAAGTTTTACATCCCCGTCTCTCTATCAGGTTTATAGAAGCAGACTGAGCTGGATCCATGCTTCTACTTTATTCATAAAAGAAATAAATAACTTGACAACCACGAGTTGAATCATGACATTAATTCCTTTTTATAGTCTGGAAGTTTCAGATCAACATTTAATATGCAGTTTCTAAAGAAGCACATTCATTTTTTTAATGAATCATTGATTCGGTCTGTCATAATCATATTGCTATTTTATCTAATGCTAATATTTTAAGTAGTGAAATAATAATATGGTATATGAAAGTCATTTTTTTTTGTTTCTCATCTTCAACGTATGTGAATAAAAGATAATATAGAGAAGTTAAACTTATTTTTTTGCACACTTACTTATATGAAGTACATTAAAAATGTATAATACGTAACTTAAATATAGATAGAAAAATCCCCCTGGTGCCAAACAGGACTGTAAAAACCACAAATGTTAATTTTTGTTTTCAAGAAACACAAAGCTCTTTAAGTTCTGTTTACATCTGTAACACAACAGTAGAGCAACTATACCTTCATAATTCATTAATATAAAACTGATGTTGCAGCAATACGTTCAAAGGCGTCGTTTTGAAACTACACACACATGTAGGGGGATGGCGCCCCCTTGTGGGCAACCGTGGTTAAGATTACAGGAAGATATAAGAGTAGATCCTCGCATGCTTGACCTGTCAAACCTGTCAAACCTGTCAAATCTTCACATTCATCATGATATACATAAAAACACAATAGGTTTGTTGTGTTTATAGATCTGCGGGTTTACCTCGTGTTGAAAAACTACTGCAGTCTTTTTTTTTACACATCATTATTTATATATAGCATATAAAAGCACCACAGCTGGGATCGGCTCCAGCCCCCCCGCGACCCTAAAATACAGGATAAGCGGTAGAAAATGGATGGATGGATATAAAAGCACCTTTGTTCATGCCTTTAAATAGGAGAGGAAATGTTGCAGCCCGTTGAGGTTTCCTTGTGACAACGCTGCTGAATGCCCAGTTTAATAAGGGGAATAACTGAACCGATACAACTCATATATGTAAAAAAGAATGAAGCCGCAGAAGGATATGAAACATATCCACACACACCGATACAGAAATCACTTCCCGCTGCTCATGTGAATCAGGATGCGCCGAAACAGAATTAAAAGCTTTGACAAGCTGATGTAAATGCATCTTGAGTCAATATTTCGTGGATTAAGTTACTTTTTTGTGTCACTACCCCACTATTGTGCAACGTGAGTCATAAATGGCCGTGTTTTCTGCACGGAATTTAATAGGAACCATAAATGAAAGCAAAAGTCTGGTGATTTGTTCTGTTTTTCGTATTGTTGATGAATCACATAATACGAAACTCAAACCAACAGGGAATTGATCCAACAAGCAGTGCTGCTCAATGTTGTGAATCCTCAATAGAGTACCCAATGTGTATTCATCCGCAGCTGAAAATAGGCCCCAACAAAATGCACAAATTTCCCCTGTGACAACAATCCATCTTCATAAAGGTGCGATATTAAATGACTACATGTACAAAATGAGTGTTTTCAGCCCGTTAGCCACTGAAATGGTTTAATCTTTGTAGCTTCTTCCCAAAGTATCAACTAAAAGCGTGCAGCCTCGTGGTCGAAACCACAAGCCGACCTTAACTCATGCTGCTAGCGGGTCCGTTTCCCTCCTGCAGACGCAGCGACACAACAACGACACATAGACTAGATATTTAGGCCACAAGCATCTCGATGTTCGCTGAGGTGTACTTTGACTGCAGCATTTGTCAGATGATGATCAAATAAAACGGCAACTTTGTTCTTCTGGAATAATCTGAATAACCTGAGCTGAAACTCGTGATGTTGTGTGGTTTTGTAATTGAGGAGGCAGTGCATGGAAACGGCTTCGATGACACACACGCGACTCTGATGGAACGGAACATGTTGGGAAAACATAAAAACAGTCATAAATGTCAGATTTTACACAACACAAGAGGAGGCCAACTGATCAATCTATGCTTTAAAGTCTAAAACACAAGCCACCGTAAAATGTGAGCGTTTGTAGTTTCATGATCTTTAACTGGATTCTATATATTTTTAGTTACCGAAGCAAGTAAAAGTGGAATCAGACGATTCTCTTTGTGGACTCTAAACGTGACGCTGCCTTTGCTGACTTTCTTCTTTGACAATAAAAGTAGAGAGGGCCCCTTGGATCACTTCCTTTAGAAACCATAACACACACACACACACACACACACACACAAAGGAGGAGATCTTGCAGCTCTGACAGGAAATCACCGTGATAATGGAAAGCCGCTGTTGTTCTGTCATTTCTCTGTGATGAGGCCGGCGATGAAGATGGCTGCCGTCTCTGCCATCTGTCTGTTCCTGCTCTGCTGCTCCGCCATCTCCTCCGCAGGTAAAACAGATCAACACGCTCAGTAATCACGTTGTTTTGAAGATCTGACTACTTTTTTATTTAAGATCTAGCAAAATCCACTTTCAAATGTTTTGCTCCGACGTCTCATCTCTGCTGTGAATCGACTCGAATGAGCGTCTTTTACGTTTGTTATATTTCTACAAATCACTTTCCGACGCATTCTGATATTTAACTAGAGTATTTATTTCACACTGACAATAATTAAAGTGTAAAATAATTTGAATCTTTTCCAAAACTATTGTAATTTAAACTACAACCATTGTGGTACTTAATATTAATATAAATGCATTTTAACTCAACAAATGATTATAAAAGAAAATCAGTTTTCAAGAAGGAAATTTTAAAAGAACCCTTTGTTTTAATTGATCCAAAGTATAAAGAAACTGGGCTTAAACATTCGAGAACACAACACTGAGCTTTAAATTTGACTTTTTTTTATTGAGAAGAATTCTCCAAACTAAATAGACTCAATCAGGGCAGGGTCGAAGGTTCAATTCCTGCCGAGGATGCCTTCAATGACGTGAAACAACTGTTATAATAAGATTGTTTTACATTTAACATTGTTTTATATATATATATATATATATATATATATATATATATATATACATACATGTCTTTTCTGTATTATGTCTTCATAGCTGTTGCTTTTGTTAGTGATTTCGTTCTGTGCTGCCGTGGAAACGTCCGTCTGAATCGTGGTTACAGAGACAGACTAACAGGAAGTGACCTACAGAATGCAGAAAAGCAACGATATGAATTCATATAGAAAGATACTTGAATAACTAACGGGTAGCAACCTCTGTTTCTGAGAAGTGAATCCGAAACTCAAGTGTCTTAAACTGGCCATCAGGGGGCGACTCCTCTCTCATTCTATAGAAGTCTATGAGAAAATTTCTTCTCTTGATTTATTATCTCAGCAAACATTGTAAACATGCGTTTCCCTTGCATCCATCAGATCCACCCGTCGCTCCTCCACAGACCAAATATGGACAACTTCTTATATACAGTCTATTTCCTAAAAACACTAAAAAGTAGCACATTGTTTTATGTAAAAACTAGTCAAATGTGTAATAAATACTATGTTTAACCGTTTCAGAAAGTTTCACATAAAATGTTGCTGTATGGTCAAATGAAACTTATGATATTAATAGAAATGATGATCAACAAGCCGTGTTCGATGCTGCAGACGAGCGTTTGAGGTCTTGGTGTTTGGCCTGGTTGCTGGCTGCAGCCTCGGAGGTGTGAAGATGTGGTGTCACACAAAGGCCTGCCCCCCATTCTTCTCTCACTTCCCAGAACAAAAAAAAAGCAGCTTCACTTAAGCATCAAGAGCTGCTTTCCGAGGCGCCAACGCGAGTTTCGAAACTCACGGTTTTTAAGATCACCACGTTAATTCTCTTATCTTCGTTATCAATAAATCCTGGACAGGAATACTTTTTCTTTCAGTCGAGAGCTGATTGGAATGCGTCCAAGAAACTGATTTAGGTAAAAACCAAGACGCACGGAAAATAAGATTCCATTCAAAATCTTAGCAGCGTGTTCAAAAGAGAGGAAGCGGTTGCTTCTTTACACCAATTTCTCGATGTGGTGAATTGCACCGATGAACTTCCTCTCTTGATGGGGGAAAAAAGTTAATTTAAGTAGAAAACAATGACGAATGGGATGTTGTTGGTATAAATTCTGCTAAATGTCTGTATTTTTTCACCTGCTCTTTTTTCTGAAGATTCCGAGGTGTGCAACGTCGTTGGCGAACGGGGCAAGAGCGTCACCCTGCCTCTGGTCCACGCGTGGGGAGGGTCCGATTCGCTGAGATGGCATTACAAAGAAGAATTAATCTTCTACAAGAAGGGGAGCGTCGTTCGCATCAACAAAAAGGGCGAGCTTTCCTCCAACGGATCCCTGCTGCTGACGAAAGTGGATAAGGGCGACGAAGGGACTTACAAACCTGAGATTCATGATGAAAACGGAAGACTGAAGGCGATTTTACTTCCCATACGCTTGTGTGTAATGGGTGGGTACATTTATTTATTTAGGCATGTCTTATAAATACATCTTATCAATATCAAACTCTTTCTTCGTTATTTATGTTGCCTTCAAGTCTTCTGTGATGCATGCCGCTTGTCATGGGAATGATGTGGTCTTTTAAAATGCATGAAGGGATCTAATCAAAGCTGCTTTTCTCAGACGGTCCCCCGACTCCTAACGTGGGTTTTAAATGCAGCGCGCCGTCGGTCACGTTCACCTGCGGGGTTCAAGCTCAGGTGAGGACTGAAGGTCACCGTTTTGACTTCATGCGTGCCACATGTTTTCACGAGAAGCCTCTAATCCGTGCGTTCATGTCCCAGCAGGCCAAGGATCTCAGCTTTGAATGGCTTCAGGACGACAAGGTGCTGCCGAAGGAGAAAAGTAAGGCTCTGAAACAAACGGCCCACCAGGTGGAAACGTCTTTCTTCAGGTGCAAAGTTTCCAACCGCGTCAGCTCCGCCCTCAGTGCGCCTGCTAAGCACAATTGCGTGACGAACAGTGAGTATTTTCATCCCCATCCCCCTCATCAACCAAAACCTGTGAAGTACACGGAATCATTTACTCATTCAATGTGTTTTCATCCTCCTCTTTCTTTCTTAAGAGATTATTTTCCCTGAAAAACTATTGGGAATTAACACCTGGATTTTCGTGGGCGCTGGAGGAGGTATGTTATAAAAAGGCTCCTCGGACACAGCATGGCAGTATCTTGTATACTAATGCGCCTCTTTAGTAAAGCTATGAGGAACCTTCATGTGGCGCCCCCTGTGGACAACAGTGGTAGTGTTTCTATGTACCCCAGATTCCCTTTAGAAAACGTCTCATTTTACTGCAGCAGTAAAGTCCTGGTTCTGGTTCTCCAGCAGGCCCAGCCCTATGGCATTGAGACCATTTCATAAGCATTTTATGCCTTTATTGAGTTTCACATGACTTATACAAATTATTGTTAATGGTATTATTATTAAAATCCATCCTCATCAGGTGTTGTTCTGGTGCTGATGATCATCGTAATTGTTTGCTGCATCTGCGCCAAGAGAAAGAAAAGTATGCGACTGAAGGGTGAGGTTTTATGAAGTCTGTTGTCACAAACTGGATGTCATATCCCATAGAAAGAATAAGAATCCATGTTATTTCTTTTCTCACCCAACAGACGAGAGGGAGCTGCGTTTGGCGTGGACGAGTGAATCACAACAACAACAACACCAATATCAGCATCATCCAGATCAGCACCATCACCACCAGAAGCAGCCGGCGGGCCACACCGGCCCTCGCCAGCATCGCTCCAAACAGCCCCGTGACCAGCGGCGTCCCCGGGCCCCCGGAGACCCCGGCGCTCAGCCTCAGCCCAGCCCCCGCAGACCTGCACAGGTAGGAGAGGATCTGCTGAGGAGCTCGACGCCATCTGTAAACTCTGATCTGACGCTCCACTTCTCCCTTCAGGCCCCGAGACCACCTGGCAAGTATGATGAGGAGCAGCCTCCTCCTCTTCCTCAGCCCCGGAAGAAAGCTGGGAAAATACCGTGAGTGAGACGCCACGTGAGAAGATATCATCACTTTTTTTTGTGGCTTCACCTGCTTTTCTGGATTTAAAAAAAAAAAAAATGTATTGATGTTTTGATGAATTCATTCAAACTCAAACAGGAAATGCAGATTAAGGACTCGTCACTCCTCTAAACATCATCAAACTTCTTCATTATATGGTTTATTATCACTAAAGTGGAGTTAAAGTTGCTAAAGCTGAATTCAAACTATGAATCTTCATCATCTTATGACATGATCTGTTTTTTTTTTAATAATGATTAAGATCAAGATATCAAACCAACGTCTCATTATATGATAACAGATTGTGAACCTTGTTTCATATTCATTCTCAGACCAAATGTAACTTCCTGTGAACACCTACCTCCTTTTCTCCCCCTTTTTTCCTCTTTCACTTTGTTCACATCTCCGGTCTGGAGAGATTATGACACGTCAAGGTCATCAGGTCGCAGACTACTATTCACAGCAGGGTTGTTGTTGTTTTTTTTACATAAATCACGTGTTCAAATGATCAAACTCCTCCGCTAAGGAAGACCACGAGACTCCAGGAAGCTCAGGGAAAAGCTGGTGATTGGACCTTGAGTTAAAGATGGTTTTGTTTCACACTGTTCCTTTAAACACAAACTTATTTATATGTTCCCACATGAACCGACATCTTGTCATAGTTACTGTTGAATGATTTTATTTTCTATCCAGTCAAAAGAATGTCATTTGAAAGGTTTTCACTGTCTTTATCAAACTCTTTTTTTTTTTGTATTTGTGTGTGAATTTATTTACCTTCCAAACTATGTAATGCAAACTATCATTGAGGCTTTATTTTTTTAATCCTGCAGGGTTGGATTGTGAGCCTGATCATAATGAATAATAATGTAAAAAAAAAATGAATTGCTGTTATTGCTATTTTAAATGTTTCTGTATCGTAAGCGTCTGCTTTTAATGTGAAACATGTTAACTGTATGCTGTTGAATAAATGGTGTAAATTCTGATGCTGCTTTTCCAGTTCAAATATGAGAACGGGAAATGAATGTTTCACACTGCGTACCTCTGCAAGCTTGCTGGGTTTTCAGGCCAAACGATGCTGCGTGTGTGTGTGTGTGTGTGTCACATATCCTGTGTCTTTTTGCTGAAAATGTGTTTGTGGTTTTGAGTGTGTTCGCTTCTACAAGATTATCATCATTTGGTGTGTGTGTGTGTGTGTGTTTCCTGTCTTGTAGCTTCTTTACAGCAACTGAAAAATGGTGAAATTTGACATGACATGTTTGCAGCTGCTCTAAAGCTATACCAAAGCTATCCCTCTTTGTGCTTTAAATGTGTAATAAGACAAGCAGGAATTATTGCAGAGAACAAAATCAACACTCGAGGACACATCGGTCATCTCGCGACCGATGTGATTTACCTGACGACCCCCACCCCCGGCTTGAAACCACACGCCAGCTGCAAAGGAACCAGCCGAGAATGTATTCAGTGTTAATTTATACCGAGCACAATCTAGCACCTTCTCATACGCCACATGTGATTACCAGCTTGAGGTGCAACACTGATGCACAATATGTTAGTGAGCTCTATATCCTACATGTTTCAATTTCAGTTTTATTTATAGTGTCATATCACAACACATTGAGCAGGACTATGTTAGTGACATCATGGTCTGAGGTTTGTTCTCTCTCTCTCTCTATATATATATATATATATTCAAATTATATTCTCGTTTTATGTTTTTTTTTTTTTTTATGAAAAATCTTATATCTATAGCTTGTTTCCTCTTTGCTATTCAACACTGCATGCAGGTCTCTTTTAATTGTATTGATTTGTACATGAGCAGACTTCATTCAGCATGCATGTCCAGCTATCTCCACTAGATGGCGCCGTTGTCCAACGTTTTGATTTAAGCAGATCCGATTCCATGCAGTTTCTGATGAAAATGCACCAAACTGGATGGTCAAGTCTCATCCAATTAAACTGGGAGGCTGTAATCCACTTTATTACCAGTCTTAATGCTGCAAGGCTTCGATGCACTGCACATTTTTGTAAAAAAAAAATGGGAGACTCAAATGTATCACAGTGGATTAGCCATGATGTTTTAACCTTTTGACCCCCCCGAAGGTCACAAACCCAAACTCCTCACTTCCTCTGGCTGAGTGCTGAACTTTGGCCTGCCCCAGTATGTCTGTGTAAATACACCGCAGGACTGTAACTGACCCCAGGCATGCGCCAATGTGGATTTAATATGGTTTCCTACAGCTTTTGAGAGGAGATTTGATCCTAAAACCACTACTGGATTATAAAGCAAGCAGTGGTGATTCAACTCTATTATATTGGACATGTTATGACGTGTAATTGAGACTAATATCTGCCGATACTGGATTCTCTCTCTCCACCTGGGACCTCCCCGCGTCACTCCTCCTCCAGCCCGTCACCTAACTTCCGGCCACTCTTCGCCCCCCCTCCCTCTCCCCCCCCATCCACCTCCCTCACTTTCAATCTCGCCCCGGGTTCGCGTGCACACCGGTTTCCGCGTCCGTGCGTGAACCATGCAAACACCCCCGTCGGGATCTGGACTCCCGTTTTTACCGGATTAGGGATTACCCCCGCGTGCGCCCCTTTTGCTCTGCGGCTCCGCCCGGTGTGCGGTGCTCACATCTGAAGAGTTTCATTTGATTGACCGACAGCGGCGGGAGAGGACTGCTGTTACCCTCACGCGCAGGACAAAGAAAACGGGGGGAAATTAAGCGACAAGAAAACGGATAACAGAGGAATGGAAATGGATAAATGCCTCCTCACACTCGTCTTTGGTGTTTTAATGCTCGGTAAGAGACGTTTCTTTGCTTTACTGTTGATAGCTAATTAACTCGGATACGTGTCGGCATTCAGCAAGGAGAACCGAACCCCGCCCGGAAATCGGTTAATTTAACGTAAACTCGTGTGTCGCAAACATATACGCTCTATCAAAGCTCAAATTAAGCATTTTCCGTATGTTTAACATCCAGTAGCCACTTCGGCACACATCCAATCCACCAACAAGCACTTTATAACGTTTAAATCAAACCCTTTTCAACTGGTTCGCATTGCTAGCTGCTGCCACCCGCTGTCCGAGACGACGGGCGAAGTCGGGGGTCGCGACAAGCTAACTGGTTAAAAAAGTTCAACATTTAAGTAAATAATACGCGTTGAATGGCGTGTTTGATGACGCCGAATTGAAGAGTGAATCCAAGACGTTGATAAAAATCAATAAGTTACGTTGTCAGAGATGTCTGCATGTGACGACAAGCAAAACTGCCAAAAATGGCATGTCGCTAAACGGGGTTTGGCACGATAGTCTTTCCCTGTGAGGGCTTCCTATCTCTGTTGAAACTGCTATACAATTATGTTTAGCTAATGTCACTGTCGACGAATGCATGTTTAAAGTTAATTAAAACACCAGCACTTAAGGAGGAGGAAGAAATGGATGAAAAAAACCCTCCCTTTTCCCCCATTGAACTAAAATGGAAAACAGTTCTGTTTGTGGGGTGAGAAATCACAGTTTGATGTGTTTCCTCCCATCAATCTGAGCCACTCATCATCCAAGAAGACTGTACTATCAATGAATGATGCCAACATGAGGTGACTGGCTTGGACATGGTCCCATTAGTCCCCATTAGCCCGCTTGGAAGTGTGCTGGTCATCATGATCAGCTTTATATAGAGATAATTACATAATATAAGTGTCAGACAGGTTTGAGATCAACGGGCCCACATCGGAGCCAAAGAAGTCTTAAGATGGTTTAACCAATACTGAAGTTGCCATATGTTTCTAACATATATAATGGTAAAGGAGCTCTGCTGGTCTGTGTGTGTGAGAGAGAGAAGGGTCCTTGGCTTAAATTAGTGCAGTGTAAGATGATCAACCACGCCAGCACTCCTGTGGTGTGTGTTTCTCTACCACTATATGTATGTGATGGTGAAAACGGCTTCTCTTATCATGCACAACTACCAACCTTCCCTCTGACCTGCCGTCACCTGTAGCTACCTCTTTGGAGGGGGTTTACATTTATTATGCACATGCTTCGTGTAAAAATCTTACATTCCCTGATTTTTGCCATTTATGTAAGATAAATATTTAATGACGGTAGGTTCAGGCCAACAGAGCGTAGTGCTGTTCAAAGTGAAGTTAAGTTGAGGATCCACTATCTTCCTAGTTCCCTATATAGTCCTCTGCATAGTCCCCAGTCATCTAAAATGCCTCCCTGTGCAGTCTCTTTTCCGATCCTTGACTGGATTATTAAAGTTCCTGGGTGTCTTCAGGCTCCGCCGGCTATTCCTTCCAGGAGAGACAGCCAGGCTGGAGATTGAGTTTGAAAACCATGAGTCTCAGCACCTGGCCAAGAAGATTAGTCTCTTATTTTTAGTGACGAAGGACCCTCTCACCCACGCACAGATATCCAGTGTCTGATGGTTATTCAGTGATATGGCATGACAGGAGTCGTATATTGCCTTTTGACTGCACAGGAGTGTATTTGGGGTTGATGCTGGATTATTTGGAGTTGAACGACTCCCTTTTGTCACAATTATCTCCGTGTGCGGAAACAACAACCCCTGTGGTGGAATTTGAAAATGTCTCGTTGACGTCACGCAGCTTGCTGGTGTGAAATTATTCATTTTTCACTGTTCCAATAACACTGAGGCATGTCAGGCAATCCTGAGGTTTTGTGGTTTTTTATCTCGCGTGATGATCAACACAGATGATGGCGCAGAAACGGAAACATACAGTAGGTTTCGTGTGGTTCCTATTTCACTGTGACTTGTTACTGACTAAGGCAGGAAAAAAAGCAGCAGAAAAAGCTCACACTCAGCAGGCTCTCACACACATAACACCAGGCCAACTGCCAAAAACCTCAAGTATTGATGGACTCCCTCAAGTATTGATGGACCATACAAGCACAGGACCTGTTTCAGAAGCTAAGCACTTTATTTTATATATATATGCATTGCAATGCAAAAATATCTTTTAAAAGTGTGTTTTTCAGTCCTGAGGCTATTTAGCAAGATCTGTGGCATATTTTTTTAAATGCAGGAGCAAATAGATGTGATGGAACTATATTAATTCAAAGTTTGGTTGCATGAAAGTGGATAAATTAAAGATATTCCTTCAGGGGAAACAATATTCATATACATTATTCTGACTGCTGGTAAACTTTCTTTAACACCTATTTACATGAATGCACGTTGCTAATTATCCCACCGGGGTTTTCTTGGCTGTCCAGTTCACGTTTCACCCCAAAACCCGGAGAAATCACAGTATTTGGACGCACTTTTCAGCTGATCTGAGAGCAGGGAAGCATAGTCTGGGACGCCGCTGTGTCCCGACATGCTTCACTCAGCTGGAATGTCAGAGTTTTTACACTTTGACAGAGCAGGAGGAGGAGGAATGTAAACCAGGCGCTATTAAAACCAATGGAATCTGAATTAGAAAGTCACCTTTTATTACGTATAAACCTCAAATCACTGTTGGTTTCTGCCGACGTAGCCACAAGTGGATGTTCTTGCCAAACGACATGGGGATGCATCGGCATCATCGATACCGTTCGCAAGTTGCAACAAGCCCTCCGTGTGTGTGTGTGTGTATGTGTGTGTGTGTGTGTTGCATGTTGAAACAGAGTCCTGTTCAGACACCGATGTAGATTGAGATTTGGCAATCCATGTGGGTTTTGGTCTGATTTCTTCCAATATATTGTGAATCATTTGGCTTCTGAGAGCTGCAAATCAATTCGTCGTCATCTTTTTTTGGATATCCGCTCCAGCTTCTTTTATATGTGATGATTTTCTTGGCTTACTGATTGAAATATATGTTTATTTGGGTTTCAGCTAGCTGGTAGGGCCAGCGAAGTCCATACAAACAAGCTAAAACATTATGACGATAGGAATCGAGATAACGAGCAACTGCAACGGGTGTTGCACTAAATTCTGTGACCCATCAGATTCAGGCTGCTGTTGCAACACGTCGGTGCATCATACTCACAAATCCAGTTAGAAGAGTGGAAGAATTTATTACTACATTAGTCATCAGGCGTGCTTCTAATACAGTAGACACAAAGTATTTCCCTGGGTGTGAATGGGATTTGTCTCCATACATTTGTGCTGCTTTTAACTGTTTGGTTGCTTAAAAGTGAGGTTATTTTCTTGTATTTAAAAATGATATCCTCTCCGTCCCTGGAGGTGGGTGCTTGGCCCGGGTGGTGACTGTGTCTCCTGGTCCGTTAATCCGGGTGGAGGGGCAGCCGGTCTCCATCAGATGTGATGTCAACGAGTACAGCGGACCTCGTGAGCAGGTGAGTCGATTGATTTAGATGTCCTAAAACAATGGGGCATCATCCTTTTTTAAGCCAACGTTCCTGAAACTGGTGTTGACTGTGTCTCTAATTGTCCATAAAGTACAAAATTATGCCCTCAAGGTTTTTTTTTCAACCTGTTTTTTCAGCTTTTACCTCCCAGAATTCCCTGCAAATCAAGAGCATTTCATTTGTCATGTGACTTTGGCGTGTTTTAGTATTCAAATCAAAAGTATTGGGATGTTGGGACGATCCTCTTCCTCCTCTGATGTCCTTGTTGCCGTGGCGATCACGATTATTTCCCTTCTGTCCCCCGCAGGATTTCGAGTGGATGATGTCCAGGGAGCCGAACGGGGCGAGGATAAAAATCATCTCCACCTTCGACGCCGGCTACTCCCACGCGTCGCTCAGCAAGCGCGTGGCGTCCGGCGACATCTCGGTGGTGCGTCTCCACGACAACGAGGTGGAGCTGAAGATCGCGGAGGTGAAGGCGCTGGACGCCGGCTTCTACTGGTGTCAAACGCCGAGCACCGACTCCGTCATCAGCGGCAACTACGAGGCTCAGGTCCAACTCACTGGTGTGTATTACTTTCAGACCAAACCATCCGTCAATCCACCCGGGGGACGATGACACACGACACAAATAAAAAGAGGAATCCTCTGAGGGGCGTGTCAGGTGATTAAGGTCATAAAAGATGGAGATATTCAAATCACACATAGAAATAATAAACTAAACTCCATACAGTTCAGCTCAAAGCTCCACTCATTATTAAATGCTACTTTAATATTTGATATTTCAGATTATTACCCCTCCTCCAGCTTTTGGACTCATTACTGACTTGAAGCAGCCGCTCTGTCCAGAAACAATGTTCTAGTTACTTTCCAGTCTTCCACAGACCTCGCTGTGCACAGTTAGTTATTTATTTTATTTGGACTATTTTCTGACACAGAAACAGAAGGGAAATGGAGAAACCCATATTCAGCATTTTCCTTTGAATTTAATTGAGTTTTTTCGCCCGGTTATCCAGTCATTAATTACACAACATTTTGGCGATTTCTTTTATTTTTTTATTTCCACTGTTATACCAAGACCAAACGCACAGCGTGAGGATCGTGTGACAGCAGCAGGTTAGTTAGCTCCATGATGCACCATCATGTTCGGCTGCCTCCCAGCACGGCTCCCCAGACACCTTGTTAAATTTAGACCTGAATTAACTCGGCAGCTCCGTCTCCGCGCGGCAGACACGGTGCGGTCGCCTACATGTAGAGCATATGTATTTAGCATATGTATTCTGTTGTGTGCTTGTGAACACACCGGTTATCAGAGACGAGCTCTTACTGGAGGGTCTTTTACCAGTCGTGGCTTCATCATCATCATCACCCTCACACACACACACACTGCTCCCGCTGCCCCACTGAGGCTGTTTGGTTACGTAACAAACAAGAGTGCAGGTCGCTGAGGATATGAAAAACCCTCTCAGGCTAATTTTAATTGATAGAGCAAAACGCAGATTATTTGAACTGCCTTGTCAGCTCACATCACTGCAGCGGCGCCTCCGCTGAGTCTTCGGCGCTGCCCGGTTACGTCCACACTGTGTAGGAAGGCGATGTTCTTCATCCCACCTATGAATCTCTCTGGATGGTCAATCTGAACCGAAGACCTCCCTCCCTTTGTAAGCCATCAAGTGTGTAGTTATTATGTTTAAAGAAGGACTTTAACGTAACGTAAAGGGCAAGTTCACCCCTAAATCATACACATATTGTCAGCTCTTACTTGTAAATCTAGATTGATGAAAGATATCTTCACAAACTCCCTGGTTGTGTAGATATGGAAGCACCTTCAAAGCACGGCTAAACGAGATTCAAACTAACAAAGTTATTATTTTTTTTTCTTTTCTTAAAAATGGGTCTTTCCCACAGGACTTGAATATGGCATGAATGTCATTCCCTCAACGCAGCGCTTCATAGTCATCATCCCCCGCCATCTGCCGCTTCTTGGATGCATCTTTTAACACGACTACAATTAGCTTTCAAACTGCATTATTCTCCATTTATGGAGTAGATTCTGTGTTTTATAACGGATTATTACCTGCACTTGTGGACACGCCCCCAGCCCTTCACCCCCCTCCCCTGCGTCTTCACTGCAGTCGTTCAGCAAAGCATCTAATGCATGTTCCTCCACTCTCCCTGTTGTGAGGTAAAACTCATTTTTGTGGAATGCGTTTGAGTTCAACGCCGCGCTCCCAACAGGATACCCGGCTCCGCTCTCTGTTCATTCCTCTCACGCTGTGACTCATCAGCCGTCTCGTTTGTGTCACGGCAACACGAAACAAAGCCACGGTGGAAGAGTGGAGACCTGCCACCGGCTCTGAATGTCACATTTAGCAGCCGGACGGTGAAAGAGAGTTTACTGTGTTACCTGAGCAGCCAGTCGGCGACCTTTTTAATGACCCTGGGTGTGTTTGTTTTACACACACTCACCGCCTTATCTGGAGCGCTTTTGTTTATCGTTACACTCTCCTTCAGCCAGCGACCTTTACTCCTAACTGTAACCATATCCCTGACAACTAACGCATAAAGGTAAAATATTGATCCTTTAGAACATGACTGTTTTTAATCGGAGCTTCCTCTCAGGCTCATTTCCTGTATTTTCTCCTGCTCGACATCACAGAACACACCTCGCTTATATCCTGCCTTTGAATCTGCCTCCAGTAATGGAAGATTCTCCACCAAGCAGCCGTTTTTAATGAGCATGGGGGATATGATATATGATGTACACAAAACTCCAAAAGGCTTGACCCGAAATGTCTGAGAGTAGATTGCCAACTTGCAGTTTCTTGTCTTTTTGTCACAGTGATGTATTCTTTCTCTCTCTCTCCCCCCCCCGTCAGTCATCGCCAACACCCTCAGGGTCTCCCCCCTGACCCCGCCCTCCGTCGTCCCAGAAGGAAGTGACCTCACGCTCTCCTGCAACGTCACCCGGGAGCTCACCCACGCCACCTACCTGTCGGTCACCTGGTCGGTGAAGAGGGGCGCCACGTCGGAGGACATCTTGTCGTTCGGCCCGCAGGGAGACGTGGTCACGGGGGCGAAGTTCGCCCGGCGTTACGCCGACGGAGGCATCCGGTTGGTCCCCGGGAAGAACGGCGTGTTCGAGTTGGTGATCTCCAAAGTGACGACGTCCGACGAGGGGATTTATGAGTGCAACGGCACCGAGTGGACGCACGAGAACGGAGGGAAATGGATAAAAATCGTGGAGAGCACCAGAGAGATGGGGACTGTTGCCGTTACTCCAACAGGTGAGATTAAGACGTCCATCTAGCGGTGATGCAGCAGGAAATGAGTCTCTGCTCCGTCACGCTGCAAAGCCACTAAGTCATCCTTTTGTGTACGCAGCAGAGTTGTGGACTCACATTGATTAAAGCTGCTCGCTGCGGTGTTCTCACTGGCGATGTCACACAGAGGAAGTGCTGCTCTTTTTTCTCTCATTTCTTTATTACGAGTGCAGGTTTCAAGGCCACATTTCCCTGCTCTTGACGTTATATTGTGGGTGTGTTCAACAGGAAAAACTTCTAACACTCCCCTCAGTTGTTTACTCCAAATCCCCCCCCCGAGTCCCCCGCCAGCGCCCACCTTTACCAGAGCTGGGGAAATTGCTCACAGCTGTATGTATCCCATGCACATCTTAATGAAACTCTCCTTGTTAACGGAGCAATAAGGAAGCGAAGCAAACTCACGTTTAATTTTAGAAATATTATCCTGGAGCCACTGAGAGGGGACTGGGTTGGATTCATTTGGCTGGAGAAGAAGACTGAGAAGTGTCATAGCTGTGTTGAGGAGAATTTAAAGGGTAGTTTTTTGTGTTTCCTCTGCTTCTAGAAACAATTCAGACAAACCTGGCTGTAGAAAAATCAGTTAAACAAGTTTTAATGATTTATACATGCTGTCCAGTGATAAACTGTATGAGGGAGGGCGAGGGACGTGGGGCGTAATTGACCTCCCGGAGCCGTAACTCAAAGAAATCAGCCAAATTCCAGCTAATTCACCAACTTCCAAACCGTATGGGTATCAAACGCTGCATCCAAGTGGTCCTGTGCAACATAAACTTGTCATTAAGGGATTCCCTGCACATCCGGAACAGTAATTAAGCCTCAAGTAGTGGAGCTGCAGTAATAAGATGTAGATAATTACTCTAAAGGGAGCAATAGATAATCCTCAAATCACAGTTTTACTTCTTGAGATATATATATATATATATATATATATATATATATAAAAAACGATCCTGGTTCTATGGGTTTCACATTTCCCTGCGTTGGATTGTCCTGGAGGAAGATGAAGGATGATAAAGACGAGGGGACGTGGGAGAGTTCGCTCTGTCTTTATTTGAATGGCATCCTCTCTTCTGTGAGACTTTTTCTGTCCCAGAATGCCCGTGACCCTCGCTGTCTTCCTGTCTCCCTTCTGTCCTCAGAGAGGGCCCCCGACACACACACACACACACACTCATTCATTGCGGTTGCCGTGGGCGCCGTATCTTATATCTTTCTGGGCTACCTTTAAGTGCTGGAAAAACAGCCAGTGGTTTGTAATGAAACCAGAGATGAGCGGCGCGCACACGGGTCTCGGGTCCTTTGTGTTCCCGTCACTTCTTATTGACTTACGGACTTGAGTAAAGAGGATGAGAAAAGTCAAACAGAGAGGGGTTTCTGTCTTTTGTCCTTTTCCAGACACCATACAGAGACTTTTCCCACATAGTGCTGTTGAGGTTGTCACTGGAAACCAGGGTCCGAATCCTGTCAACTAAATGTTGAAGATGCCATTTACTGGTCTCTGTTAATGGGAAGTTCTTCTGCAGCATCACTGCTGAGAGGAAGACTTAAGTAAACTCTGTGGGGGCGGGACGATGTATGTGTGTCATTAAATATGATATAAATGTGTGTTTCTTAACAAAATGTAAAGTTTGTTTTAGTGCCGTTTTAAGCATATTTTGATGATAATCGGGAAACTATTGTGAATCAGATTATATTGGCCAGGATGATCGGCCCACGCTTCGACAGTGCTTTCCTCTAAATCTGTGACACAATCCTCTGTTTATTCCTATTTAAATGCATCAGTAATCACTTTTGACCAGGTGCGATGATTTCATTATGTGTCCAGGTTGAATTAATTCATGCATAACGTTTGTTTGATGCTATAAAAGACAAGACTTTTGCAAATTATTCCATCTTTATGGGCGACCCTGTACATACCGTGCTGCAGTTAAGGGTTATTTTCCTCATTAATTATTGTGGTGCTTAAATAAATTGGACCATTATGTGAATCCAGTATTGTTGCAGAATATTTTCGTGTTTCTGAAGGATCTTTTGTTGGACTAATTGGAAACAAAAGCACTATTTGTTGAACCGTAATCTTGTTCATGCAGTATATTTCATGTACACTGACCGTCTCCGTCCTCTCCTCAAGGTCAGTCCCTCAGTGTGAAGGCTTCATCCTCCTCGCCACTGCTCCTCTCCCCCGGCGAGCCGCTGACCCTCCTCTGCTCCATTGCCGCCGACAACCTGCCCGCCCTCGCCCTGGAAGTGGCCTGGCTGGCCGACGGCCGTGACATCATCACCATGGAGCGCAGCGGGGTCGTGATCTCAAACACGTCCTCGAGGGGTGCGCAGGGGAAGCGAGGGGAGGCGAGTCTGGAGCGGACGGGAGCTGGGGAGTACCGGCTGGCGGTGAGGGGGGTGAGCGGAGAGGACGGCGGGGCGTACACCTGCCGAATCCGAGCCTTCATCGAGAAAGCAGGACGGAGCTCTGGAGGAGGAGCGAGGTGGCACATGGCGGCTGAGAAAACATCCACCCCTGTGACGGTGAAGGTGGCGCAGACCAGTGAGTCAAAATGTTTGTTTCACTCTGAAATGCTCAGAAGGTTAATGAGACGTGAGATCAGTTGCAGTCAGAATGAAAACATTAATGAGTAGAACATAAAATCCCGTCCTGCCGAAGTCGAATCATGAATAAACTGATTAAATTCAGTTTGATTAGAGAGCTAAACACAGCTGTTTGATGTTGTACGTTTTGTTTGCGGCCCGCCTGATGATTCATATTAATTAAAGGTTGCTTATCTCATTTAATAATGGTGGTTTTTGGAAGTGGTCACTGTGACATCATCACCGCTGAGGCTTGTGGTCATACATATGTTGTTAATATGAGTTGGCACTATGGAGAGACATTGAATACTTCAGTACATTTTAGGCGCAATTGGAAAACAAAGAGAATGCAGAATATTTATTTAGAAAAATCTTAACATTCAACAGTTTCTCATTAGCCATGATTGAATAAAAAAAAGAATAATAGGAATCTGTGATGTGAATGCAACTCAATTTTCCCCGGGGATCAATAAAGCATTTGTGATGCTGTAATCCTCCATCATAAAACGCAGTGTTTCCTGGTCCATTGGGGTTAATTATGCCGACTAACCGGGCTAAACCAACTAGCATGCAAAGCCAACGCGTGACTTGTGTACGCGTAACAGTACTGAGGCGCCTGGGATGAACCGGGGGGGGGACTCTTTAATCCTCCAGTCAGCTGTCGACTCCTGCAGCGCGGACGATTGATTAGTCATGCCTGTCCCGCTCTATACTCGGGGTGTATAGTATGTGTGTGTGTGTGTGTGTGTGTGTGTGATATCCATTACTGATGTAGTGGGTGGTTTCTCTTTCCCTCCCTCTTCCGCTGTGATTCTGAATGTTGCACCATGTCGGGGTTTTGCAGTTGGCTTGCACGCTGATGTGTTAGATACGGTTTTATTACCTCGTCAATTAAGTCCGAAGTTACGGTGTTTGGCGTAGACCATGCGAGCTGTGTTGGCGCCTGCATGTATGGATCGTGTGAGGAATGGCGTCCTTAAAGTCTGTCGTTTCGAAAGCGGCATTCGCTTCCATCACACGACTCGAGCTGCACGTTGATGTGCATCCATGCTACAGTGAAAGGGGCCACTTGACTTAATGAGCATAAAGACTTGACCTGAAACTTTACTGTTGACTTGCAATCCGATGAAATCAACTAATTGATTACCTCGTTAGCGTTCCAGAGTGTTGAGATAGGATTGAAGGAGTGATCCGACTGCCGTTACGTCATCCCAGTTGGATCTCTCACAAAACTCGCGGTGAAATCAATGAAGTGGACTTTAATGAATAGACGGACAAAAGCGGCAGCTACTCTTCCCCCTTGTGTGGAGAATAAAAGACTTTTAATGAGTCCAGTTTGCTTTGGTGCTTCTTGGCATTAACTTCACAAAAAACACCTCACTCTTCGTTTCCTCTGAGTTTAAAATTGGACGCGTGCCACAAGATCCAGACATTGAAACCAAAAAAACAGACTAATTTAAATATTTACCAGACATTCATTTGACATCCAGTGTCAGTTCCTCAAATCATGCATCATCTCACACTCATGCAATAATATGGTGCGTTAATAAGCTGGTTCGAAAGCGACATTTTTGTTGTTTGTAACGCTGTAAAGAATCGTTCATCCTGTACTTTCTATGTCAACCGGAGCCTTTAGTTAAAATAACACCCATCTCTTGTACACACACACACACACACACACACACGGGAGCTCCTGACGCCTCGAGGATCCGCGTTACATTTAAAAAATATCACCCAGGCTTTATAGACGCACGAGTGGATGATGGGCGCGTGTTATCTGCCTACTGACTTATGAGCGTGTCTCCCGGGCGTTTTGCAACTGTGTGAGACGGAAACTAGGTTTGTTGAAGGCTTTCTTTTTCTTGCTGAGAGTAAATGCTGCACACACACGTGTGTGTGTGTGTGTGTGTGTCCCACATACTGAGGCTATGATGCTTCTCTCACTGGTGGAACTCCTACATTTTAGCTCGGGGCTATACATTCCTTCATACTGCCAACACACACACACACACACACACACACACACGCCATGAGAGCAACGTTTCTAATTGACTACAGCTCATATTTTTCACCCTCATTCCTCCTGAGTGTGAGCTTAAACTTGTAAACTGTGTGTGTTTGTGCGTCTGAGTGTGCGTGTGTTTGTGTCAGCCAGTCGGTTCCTATTCTATTGATGTGTGGCCTTGAGGTTGCCCGCTCTTCCCACGATGCTTTGCTGCAAGCACAGCCTACCAGGAAGCACAAGAAGAGTTGTTTGGGAGCTCCCTGCAGCACAGAAGAGTCGAGGAGGGTGTAATCCCCCCCTCCACACACACACACACACACACACACACACACACACACACACACACACACACACACACACCACACCCGTCAGCGTGCTGCTGTGTCAGCTGGAATCGTTGTCAGTTGAGCCACTTCACTCAGCTGCTTGTTTTTCAAGCAAGCTCACATTTCTTAGTTTCATATTTATCAGGATATTAATGAATATATATATACAGAATATAGGAGAATGTTTTTGCTCACATTTACTTGTTCTAGTTAGAAAGTTTAAGCTCGAGCAATGCAGGTTCACGTCAGGTTCAAATGATTCAGAGCAGAATCTAAAGAATGATTTCATATTTCTGGCTCGTCCCTGGAGACCTACAAATACGATGATTCATGCTCCCCCACAACCACAGAACAGCGAGCATAGTTCACGTCAGCGTTCTCTACATTAGGAGTTGTTTGTCTCCTACTTGAAGTGGTCAAACCACGTTCCTACAGTCGGATTGAACGAGGAATTGTTGACTCATTGCGTGTTGTTTTTAGGTTTCTATGAAAGAGACAGGTGGCTGTCTGCTCCAGCACAGGCTTGCTTTCAATTAGCTGCCAACCTTTTAGCCTCTGGCGAAATGATCCCGAGCCCTGAATTTCACCTCCCCTTCGTTCTGTTCTCCACATTTAGAAATGGATCCGGATGAGGATTCCTGTGAGTGTGGCGACGGAGAGCTGAGCCACTTAAAAACTCTCTGCCACTTGCTTTTGAGCAGAAAATGAACAGCAGAACACCAGCAGCCCGGCTGGCCTCGCGCCACGACGCCTTGAGGAATTCAGCACTTTGAGTGCGTTCAGCTGGCGCCCCCCCCCCCCCCCCCCCCTAAACACTCGTTTTCCAGCGTGACTGATAGGAGACCCCGACCTCGATGCACACTTTAAAGTCTCTGCTTTTCATTCATGCTGCATTGAGTGCAGGTCTTAGTTGCTTTAAGGAGACTCTTTATCTGACTGTGTCCATTCAAATCTAATCCAGAGGATTAATGGATCCATAAGTTTGAACTCGCTCTGCACTTTACAACTTGGTGACGTTATCGGGGCAGCAGTTTTTAATTTTTACGATATGATTGCAAAGGGAGCATCAGAATAAGCCCATAGTAATGTGCTAGGAATGTGCATGTATTTGATCATTGAAGTGAATGAGAGCGACTGTGTTTGGGGTAGAATAAATGGGGAGTGCAGCATCTGTTTAATGTAACGCAACAGTCCTGCTAACTTTAATTCACACAGGATTGACTGATAAAAAGCGTTTAGCATTTTTCCTCCCTGAGGACACTGTTTAAGATGCTTTTCCTGCAGCTCTCCAGCAGTTTCCTAAACTCGCTGAAAATCTGTCCTTCAGTGAAATATAAAAAGCAGCTAAATTAAGGAGGCTGCGTGTCGCCGCGGGCTGTGTGAAGCTCCAGTCTGTGCTTTTTATGATTTTTTAGCATCTACACTGTTGGAGATCTTCCACCTTCACTCACCACTGCAGTTTGTCTGTGTGGAGCAAACATTGGCATGATTTCCACACTTCCTCATGGATTATTTGACGTGTATTTATTATTTAGCCTTGATACATGATTTTCATGTATCATGAAAATGTCATTTTTAAATGTTCGGTATTTAATATACAATATATTTATAAAGGTGCTCGTCTAGTAATGGATGGCTGCACACACATGTAATCTGATTACATTGTCCCCGGTGTTAAACGTGCAGCTGTTCAGAGTGCGTACTTCCCCCTCCGCGCTGGGAGACACGGTGTGGACAGAAACAGGCAACAGCTCGAGTTGCTTATTCCTATCTGGTTTATCTCTCACACACACACACACACACACACACACACACACACACACACACGTGCGCCTTCACACTCCAGTGCAACCAGAGTCTCCCATGCCTTTTGGTTGTTTTGGCAGAAGACAGCATTTCTTCTGTTCCTGGAAACCGGCCGCTCTGCCATGTCGCTACGACGACGCTGCATATCCCACCTGTAAACAAGCCCAAGCAGAAAACACACCCCCGTTGACACCCATTTTTATTATGATAATAACCTTCGGGACTCTTGGTTTAACAAGCCAAGACATTAAAAAACAGCTCTGGGGACGTCTGAGGATACGTTTCCCTACATTTTAATCGTTAATTAATGTTAAAATAATAAATAATCGCCGGCTAGAATAAAACAGTGGTCGTGCCGTCGCCGTCTGAACTGCGTCAGCGTGTTTGCTAATGATTTTTGCTCTGTGAGCAGCGGAAAAAGTAATGAATGAGATGTGTTAACGTTTGAAAGCAGTCAGTGGCAAATGAATGTCACCATTACGTTCAGTGCAGACTAACTAAGAGCCTCCAGCTTCTTGAAATGAACACGATGCAGATGAAAGCAGTTTGTTGTGTTATTGACATTGACCTATTTTTCCTCCCTCTGCCTCCCCGAG
This sequence comes from Chelidonichthys spinosus, assembly GCA_029853015.1. Lineage (NCBI taxonomy): Eukaryota > Metazoa > Chordata > Actinopteri > Perciformes > Triglidae > Chelidonichthys > Chelidonichthys spinosus. Next base: position 4,454,626 of record CM056844.1, read on the forward strand.
CCACTCGCTAATGGAGCCTTTTCTTCTTTTTAAAGCCTCTAAAAACACAATTTCTCCTCTGCTAAACTCTACAGAGGGCCGGGAGAGTCGGACTCGGTTGTGAGGATGGGACACGGGGTCCTAATAACTCTTAAATGACGGTTTCCATTGTGTCATCATATACTGAGATGCAGAATAACTCATCACAATGAGAGTCTGAGGGGAGAGACGCTTTATATTTTATTAAAAATCACAGAACTCCTTTTAAAAATGGCAGTTAGATTCATTATAATCCGAGTAAAACACAACGGACCACCCATTCTTCAACATTTTTAATTATTGATGCATCATTTTATCCATTAATCTATAAGGTTGCACCACTCATTTATTTAATCCTAAATGAGAGAGAAGAAATGTGCAAATTATCCAATTTGAGCAGATTTTATTCAGCGACTGTATTTTTTATGATATTATTAACAATTAATGTTGTTTCAAATGAATAAACAATCCAACTGCTGCTTTGCTTATCACACTCAGCACCCATTGGTATCTGCACTTCATGTGATATATATATATATATATATATATATATATATATATATATATATATATATATATATATATATATAATATATATAAATATATATATATATATATATATATATATATATATATATATATATATACGGCATGTAAACAAATGCCAGCTGCTAACGGCTATAACCTTTAACCTTTTAAAAATAACCCTTAAATCAGTGGGATGTGTTGTTAGATTTTTTATGCCCTAAATAAGAAGCTATTTAGTATGTTAATAAAGACAAATACCTGCTAGATTAGAATAAACCGTGTTCAAAATAAATATTAAATAATAAATAAATAAAATTCAAGGTGAGGGTGTTTTGCATATCCTTGAAATGGCCAAAAATATCTGAAATTACAATATATTGTCTCAATTGGAAGGCCTTAAATGTGCTTGATTACAACTAAATGCAGAGGATAGATTTAATAATCCTTTTTATTGTTATGCTAAAAGCAGCTAAAAAAAGGAATACATTTCGACACAAAAGATCCAGTATACTGTGTTCTACTGGTGCCTCCTGGACTGGTTTATACTGGTGCTTCCTGGTTCCAGAGCTCCTGACTGGTTTATACTGGTGCTTCCTGGTTCCAGAGCTCCTGAACTGGTTTATACTGGTGCTTCCTGGTTCCAGAGCTCCTGAACTGGTTTATACTGGTGCTTCCTGGTTCCAGAGCTCCTGAACTGGTTTATACTGGTGCTTCCTGGTTCCAGAGCTCCTGAACTGGTTTATACTGGTGCTTCCTGGTTCCAGAGCTCCTGACTGGTGAACAGTTGCTCTACTAAATAAGGCAACATTTAAGTGTGTTAAGGAGAGAATGAGAGAGGCGCGTGGCAAGTTGGCAGAGAAATTTCACACAATCTTATCAGTGTGGGTGCGTGTGTGCGTGTGGGTGTGGTGTGTGTGTGTGTGTGTGTGTGTGGTTTCGCGGCAGATGGTGACAGTGCATGAGTCAGCGGTGTGTGTGTGTCTGTGTGACGTCCAAGTGACATCACGCAGACCCCTTCCTTTGCCAAACACACACTCGGGCACATTCTTGTGTATGCATTTGTATTTATTGTGTGTGTGTGTGTGTGTGTGTGTGTGTGTGTGTGTGTGTGTGTGTGTGTGTGTGTGTGTGTGTGTGTGTGTGTGTGTGTGTGTGTGTGTTACCTCACAGTTGGGCAGGTGGAAATCTTTCTGTGTGTTTCCTGCTCATTGAGGCATAAAGTTGCAATCTGGATGTCTGACTGAGAGGACCTGCCTCTCTCACACACACACACACACACACACACACTGTGAACACTGTGATACGGACCTCATCTCACACAGTAACCAGTGTTATTTCAGGTCTCTTTCACTAAGCTGAGGACCACGTTGTTTGTGTGTGTTGAGTTTCTGGGCCGTTAAAAAAAAAAAAAGAGACAAAAAGACGGATGAAAGAAACGCCCCGCTGGGACAGGGGTCACTTCCCCGGAGGCAGTAACTCGATATGTGGTATTATTAGGTTTGAGCTGTCGTCCAATCATCAGTGTGCTTGAAACTAGCATTTATTTCAGCCTCAGTGACACACGGGGATAATCGAATATATATAGAAATGTTTGAATCCAAATGCACACGTGTAGTTTTGGAAGAGGAACCGACTCCAGAGAGCTGCTTCCACTTTTGAATGAGAGTACAAAGGTTTCAGGTTGGGCTTTTCTTTACATTCTCGGGGCCTCATGTATGTTTTCAGGTGTGTTTGTTTTGCTTCAATGTCTGACTGAGATTTTGTGCAGCTGTCCTACCTGTTTCGGTTCCTGTAGTGGCTTGAAAGCATCTCGTCCCCTTGAGGGATTTACGCTGTTAATCCGTCCGTCCTTGAGTTTAGAAATGTTTGTATTATGTGATAAATTGAGATTAATTTGCTGTTTTTTTACTCTCAACAGAACCGAGCTTCACGGTGACCCTCGAAGCCGCCCTGAACCCCAACATGACGGCCAAACCCACAGAGCTGGCGTGTCACGTGACCAACATTACTCATTTACCTCTGGGAGGCCGACTGGGTGTCACCTGGGAGCACACCCCACTTCCTGGTACTTTTACCTCCAGCTTTTGTCAAAATATGAATATTTCTTTTTACCACAAAACCTCGCTCATTGTTTTCTGCCCCATCGCCTGCAAGGCACAGGGGGCGGTCCTCCGACGTCACATCCCATTGGCTCCCTGGACGGCCATGGCAACCTGTTGCCGGGGTCGATGTATTCTGATCGGCTGAAGAGCGGCGTGATTTCTCTGACCAGAGTCGAGCCCGACACATTCAAACTGCGATTCCTCCGCACTCAGGTGATGGAAACACCTCTTTATTACATAACGTCAGTACTCGAGTGTGATTATCTGAGCTCTAATTCTAACGTTTATCACGGACTCTCTCTCCGTCTGCAGGAGATCGACATGGGCCAGTACGTGTGCACCGTTTCAGCCTGGAGCCTGAACGGCCAGGGTGACATGGTGAACACCGCCGAGCACCAGAGCTCCCAGCTGGCTGTACGATGGGATACCAAACGTGAGAAAACGTGACTGATCCTCTGTTGTGTTGATGAGCGATATAACCAACCTTACTTTTACATTTAAATACCTCCTTTTGGAACAGACAGAAATGACTCTGCTTCGTTGAAATCAACCTTTACTCCAGGACGTATTCTGTGATTTAATGAGGTGCTTTTGGGAGGAATTCAGAAGACTCGCATTCATGATTAAGAAAACTCTAATACACCGCCAGCCGGCCGCAGCAACCCTGCTGAGTTTTATGAATAAGCTCTAATGTCTACAAATCATTCCCAGACTTCATTGTAAAGTTCAACAAAACAACAGACGCCTTGTCTCTCACACACTTCCTCTGTCTTCCGATCCCACTTGCTGGGTTTGGTGCCCCCAATTTAGCTAATTGAGCCATGACGTAACCCTGCCTGTTATGAATCAGAATAAGTTCATGCTTTAATGGCTTATCGCTTCCTGCCGGGGATTTCCCGCTCCGTCACTCTGCTGTGCTGAACGATGTCCCAAATGATCTGTCTTCTTTTTTTTTTTTTCAGGTCCTACTCTGAACGTCGTGGCCAAGTCCGTCCGTGAAGCCTCCGTGGGCGGGGCTACCTTTGAGATGAGCTGCAGCGTGGTCACGGAGAATCTCGGGGAGGCGGGCTACTCGGTGCTCATCCAATCGCAGGAGAACCTGGACGACCCCTGTGAGAACCATCATGACTCTGAGCCCCGACAACGTCGTGCAGCACGGGGGGACCACGGACCCCAACAGGAGGTAACACACATGTCCATCAACACGTATGAACCCTTCACTGATGGAGTTTCCCTTTAAAATGTTTTTATTTTTCCGTCCACGCAGAGACGGTCTGGTTCTGAGCAAGTCCGGTCCGGCAGAGTTCCGGTTTCGCCTGGCTGGCGTCCAGCTGTCCGACAGACGTTTCTACTGGTGTGACATCACCGCTTGGACCAAACAGCAGCCGGGACAAGCGTGGACCAAAGCCACCAGAGCCGAGTCCAACAAAGTCAAGATCGACTTTCAAGAGAACGGTGGGTCAACGTGTGCCGGCTTCAAAACCCTGAGGGACGTGTTTGAAATTCATGTGATATTTAGAAAAACCTGTTGAAAAAAATCCAGCTTTATGTCTTTAGCGATGGCCGAAGTGACTCTTGGGTAATGTAGTATTAGCGGCGTACCAGCTGATGGAAAAAGCGTCAATAATACCTGAATTTACCTGAAGAGGAAACCTTCACATGTGAGTTCAGAGAAGAAAAAAGGTTATTTACTTCCTCTCTGCTTTCATTGTCCCCGCTTCTTCCTGTTTCTAATTTTGTCTCATACGTAGCCCTTTAAAGTTCCCTTTACTTGGATCAAAACTACTCAGCAAATCCTCGAGAAAAAAACCCACGTTAATTATCCTTGAAGTGGAGATACCGTCCACAGATAGAAACGCGTGAGCAGTTCTGTTGTTTGCATTTCTAGACACATTTAAGGCGCATCATCCACCCACACAGCGCTAATGAACGTAAATGATGTGCAAAAATAAAGACATGCGCGCACCTTAAGCCCTTTGACGCCCACCAAAGCCACTGGCCTACTTAACTTTCTTTGATCTGACTGGGAAACTGGGAGACAGGAGGGAGGAACGGGAGCGTCGGGAAGGAGAGGAGGAGGAGGAGGAAGAGGTTGAGTTGACAAGGACGAAGAGGAAAAGAGAGGGAGGTGGTGAAGTGGGCTGAGGAAGAGGAAGAGGAGGAAAGGTGAGGCAGAAAGGGAGAAATGGAAATGGGGAGAAGAAGAATAGAGGAGGATAATGAGGTGAGGCGATGCAAAGAGGAGCAAGAAAGAAGGAGGGTGAGGGAGAAAAGAGAAGAATGGGTTGTTTTTTTAAGTAACACAAGAACAGAAGATCAGTCCTGAAGTTTGTCTCTAAAATATAAGTATTTTATCTGTACTGCTGTTCTGGGAGTAGTCACTGCAAGTTCCTATTTGTACAAAATTCAGAAATCATCTCACTATGTAGCCCTCCCCCTTACGCATCACTTCCTTCGACGGAAGACGGGCTGCAGCGGTTTGAACCATCTTAAGTGAGGTTTGGAGGAGGAGAGGAAAAAAAGCTGTCGGAGCAGAGAAAGATCCTCCATCTTTCTCTGGGGAGGGCAGCAGCCCTTGAGCATTACTTACTCTTTCTCTATCGCTTGCCGTTGTTCCTCCCCCGTTCTCGCCGCCATCCTTTTACTCTCTCACCCCCACTGTCTCCCTCTCCTTCTCCTCTCTCCCCCCCCCCCCTCCTTCCTCCTCTCTCTGTGGGACATCTTCAAAGTGAAGCCCTTTGGCCAATCAGCCAGCTGCAGAGAGCTGCAACGCTGCTTTCCTTTTGTGTGTGTGTGTGCGTGTGTGTGTGTGTGTGTGAGATCTTAGAATTGTTCAAGCGTGTGTATCCAAGTCGAACATTTTGAGTTGACCCCACACAGAACAAAACACACACTCACACACACTCAGACACTGACAGCCTTCAAGCTTCAAGCTTTTCAATATCTCCTTGTTCTTGCCTTCTGGGGGCGGAAGTTCTCTCTCTCTCTGTCTGTCTGTCTGTCTGTCTGTCTGTCTGTCTGTCTGTGTGTGTGTGTGTGTGTGTGTGTGTGTGTGTGTGTGTGTGTGTGTGTGTGTGTGTGTGTGTGTGTGTGTGTGTGTGTGTGTGTGTGTGTGTGTGTGTGTGTGTGTGTGTGTGTGTGTGTGTGTGTGTGTGTGTGTGCATCCACAAACTGGCATGTCTTCCAAGTTCCCAGCTGTATCTTGAATGTTTCATACGTGTTGTGGCGGTCCTTGCCTGTACGGGGGATCTGGTCTCCGTATGTATGGAAATCCAGAGTCTCACCAGCACATTTTCTGTTAAATAATTTAAGTGTTTTTTTTTTTGTAGCTGGGTGGTAACATAAATATGGAGTGGTGAGAGGGAAAACGATTACCCAAAGTCCTCCTGTTGCATTGTATTTTAAATCTGACCTTTCAAACACTTCCAGAGTTCTGGATCTGATTTGTGCGGCTCGTTTGTCCAACTTCTTGACTACAACCTTTTAAGTGCTTGATTGTTTGGGGCGTGTTGGGTTTTTTGCCTCCACATAAGTGTTTTTGTCTAATTTGGTTAAGCTGGAGACTCGTTGTCTGACATCGTCAGGTCATAGCTCAGAAATTGGAGGGTAAATATTACAGCCAATAACCATGTCATGTCGTAAAAAAAGCCCATTCTTCATATATCTCCATGGTGACATCATGCAGTTATTGTGAAAGTAATGAATTCTGCATTGTTTGTGGTTTGAACCCAGTTTCAAAGTGTTTTTTTTGTTCTGTCTTGACAACAGTAACACTGAAGACAATACAGAGTCGAGGAGGAGTCGCCGGTTTTTAAGACAAAACAGTGTTTGCACTCGTGTTGCAACACGATGTTCACAGTAAACGACTCGCTTAATATGCTAATAGACTCATTTAATTAAGTAATGTGGAGCGTATTTTTTTTTTTTTTTTGGGGACTTCTTAAATCCTCCCGTTAAGAAACGACTGAGTCGCTTACAGCTCAGCAGTGCCGCGACGCAGGGAAGATGTTTCCGATCCGTCGACATGGTGTTTATGCAGCGAGAGTGCATGTATTATACAGTAGATTGTTTACACATGACAGCATGAGTAAAGCAGCGTTCTCGGGGAAAACTGTCAGAACATCTCCAGTGTTTTCAAGACGACTTTCAAACAGCCAGACTTTATCTCCTTAAAAAAAAGTCTCCAGTTTAGGCCGAGGACAGCAGTTGTTTTGGTGACCTGTGTGTGTGTGATTATTCCTCTCCCCATCAATCAGTCAGACGAGAACCGTGTAAATGTCATCCGCAGAGTTTTATTTCTACGAGGACATGTCACAGCAGGAAAAAGCACAAGTGTGAATGATGAGAGGCCGGCTCAGCGGGACACAATATTAACACCTGATCTTTTCTTATTATAACGAGTCAACATATCTGCTGCGAAGAAGCACGATGGTGCGTCATAATCACCCTGAAACGGGCTTTATTTGTGCTGTTTTTCATCCATTACTGACCATTAGCTCGGCAGGCTAATTGGGATTGAGTGTATCCACTTAACATTAGCATTTTATGTGCGCGTTGGTGTTGATGGTAAATGTAGTCCGGTAAAGACATAAATTCCTCTGTGCTGTTTCGACTGTGAAACGGTAAAGGGGCCATGATGCATTGTGGGAGGCGACCACATCCTCGTGCACAGCTAATGCAGCCTCGGCCTCTCTTCACCGCATTTCTTCTGAATGAACGCAGCTGCATTTCCTCCTTGAAAGGGGAACGAGGGACAGAAGAAGAAGAAGAAGAAGAAGGAAGTTGTGGTTTTAGGGCCAAAGCTTTATACAGCAAAAATAAATGATTATCTTTATTGGGCAGCCATCAGACGCACCTTCGACCGGTTGGGTGTCTCCATTGAGGGCTTGTCTTGGGTATGACATCATCACTTCCTTGCCGGGCCGAAGCAGCATTTGAATGTGTTTGCATCTCTGTTTTTAAATCTATTTTGCTCAACCTCTCCTCATCAGCACCACGGATGTTCCCTCCGTGTTGATTTCTGCATGTCAGAGTAACTTTAAAGCGGTGTTTACCATTTTTCTCCCACTTGGCTCACATCTGCTGTCATTCCTCAGGGACCTGAATGCAGAATTAAAGTGTGTGTAGGTTTTAAAGCCAGTCAGTGTTTGGATGAATGCTTTTGATCTCAGCTCAGATCTTTGTTGTCTTTTTTTTAATAATATATATATAATAAAGCCTATTTAAGCTGATGTGTTTGGCGTTACAGGCCCGTCCTTCTCCATCGCCATCCAATCAGACACCACCAGCGTTTATCCGTGGGAAACGGCGAAGATGGAGTGTGCGCTCAGGGTCTCTGGATCCTCCCCGAGGACCGGCACGCACACAGGTAGACCACACGTGCTCACAAACACTCATAAATCACTTATCGGCTACCGTTTCTGTTTTGCTGTTTTTTCTTACACACACACGCGTCAACAAACACTTTGTACTCGCGCTGCGTTCTTCACCTGCCAACCTGTCAACGCCGCCGCTAATAAGAATGATGTGACTCCCGCGTTTCAAATGGTTGTAAAGATGAAACAGACTCCCCATCGCCTGCATTTATTAACACACACACACACAGCCTTCTGAATTCTTCACTTTCTTTTCTGGGTGTCAGCTTTTTGCAGCTTGAAATACTTATTTGTTACCTTTCACATCTAAAAAGACTTACTATATTCAATTAAATATTATTTATTTTCTTCCCTTCTGTAAAACCGAACCATCTGCAGTGTAACCCGAACTATTTCTTCCTTCTTTCCCCCTCCTTTTCCCTTTCCTCCCTCACTCTAAACATCCATCTGTCTTCTGTCCTCCCTCCTCTTCCTCATCGCTCCATACACTTAAACTTAACACATGACATCATGCCTCACTCCCCACCTCCCTCTGCCCATCTGTCACCACCTCTCCCCCTCTCCATGCATCCTTTACGGCCCAACATGTGTTTTTATTTTGCATCCTCACAGCGAGCAGATAAAAACCTGTTTAGTTGTTTCAAAGGGTTTTTTGTGTGTCGTGGACACGTTTTCTTTGCATGTTCTCGCAGGAATGTGTGTGTGTGCATGTGATGTATGCCTGTGCATCAGCATAAATGTTTATTCACAGCAGTGGAGCGCTGCAGGGATTGGTGGGACGGCGGTTGTGGAGCGTGCTCTCGCAGACAGCTGCACCATGGGAAGAAATTCCCCCTCAGCATTCCAGCTGATAGGAAAAGTTACGCATGGACGTGCTCACTAGGAGAAGGAAGGCCTGATGGAGTATGCATGAATATATACTGTTTTTATTCGTGGCAGAACAAGAGAAGCAGTGAACGCAACAACAATAGTCGACCGTTCCTCCTACTTCATAAAAGAAAAATGCGTAGATCTCAATATGAAAAAGTTGTTTTTTTAGTTTTTAGACACTGTGAGCGGTGATTTAGTCAGTTACGGGTGGAATGACCCTTTAAAAAAACAAATCCCTTATTTCAGCCACTTCATTTCCTCTGAGGTCACGCTGACTCATGTTGTTTCAAGGCGCGTGCGATTTAGGTTTCAGGAGAAACTTCCACTGTCTTTTTCCGTTACAAGCGCTGACGAATGAAGCACATCTTGTCGGGGACTATTTTCAGCTGCGGATTAATACGCATTCGGTCGCTCCTACAGCAGCAGGATGTGTCGACTACAGTGTTCAGGTAATGAAGGAACACTGATGTGTTTTTAATGGAGCTCCGTGGCACAGAGCGATGACACATTATCGACCCTCGGCTGCTTTTTGGTATACAATTAAATATATGTATATATAAATTATACATTTACTGCCGATTGGAACGACCATTTAGCTAACAAGCGCCGACAGAATTATGAAGCCCCCTTTTTTAGTGGCAGATTGGGCTGCTCCGACGTGCCGAGTGTCCCGGGGCGGAGAGAGTAACCGACGGTGTCTGACTGTGAATGACACACATGTGAATGGTTTGGTAATGGGCCAATTAGCAAACGGGTATCTGGTGGCATTTATCAACAAAGGTGCGGCGCTTACATGGGCTCAGTTACAAAGCTCCACTTCCTCAGGTGTTCTTACTCACACACACACACGCACAGAACGTGATCTTTTTTAGGGTGTGTGACGGCATCCTGGTGTTCAGAGCGCACCGGTCGGTACAGTTGCAATGTAATATCAGCTGTGTCATATAGTGTGTAACATGTATTGACGTGTGCGTGTGTTAATGTACAAATGATTAGTTGATGGCTCACCTTTTTGTAGCGCATTGTTCTCACACAATAGGACTGTAACTTCAGGCTATTACTGAAGAGGTTGAGCAACCCGGTGTGTGTGTGTGTGTGTGTGTGTGTGTGTGTGTGTGTGTGTGTGTGTGTGTGTGTCAGTGTCGCACATTCCTTAGGGATGGCTGTGAACGGCTCTCCTGTTGGAGCTTGTTTTTATGATGGGCATGGTGGAACACACTCACACACCAAATGTCCCTCGTTATTTCTCGCTGCTTCGTCAGTCGGGGATCCTGCTGTTATTCATTACTGGGGGGCGGCTCTGACTCGGAGGTAGAGCCGCTCGTCCTTTAATCACAAGGTCGGCAGTTTGGTCCCCCCGGTGTGTGTGTTTTTTCTGTGAATGAGAGGCAAATTTGTCCGATCTCGCTAGAAAGGTGCGACGTGCAAATGCATTTATTATTGAAGGTATTGATGAGCCTCAGGGAGAGACCTGACATGAACCTTTTAACAGACACACAGCTGAAGTCTTTAAGATATGATAATGATAATTATTAATCCCTTTCAGAGCCACACCAGGTTTCTCATTGTGCCACTAATTCCAGTCCTGCCAGGTTTGGCCCCACGGGCAGCGAGTCCTCGGGACAGAGAGGTTGGACTTTGCTCATCTGGTTAGTCTGTCGGGAGATGCCGCTGCTGCTGAACCCCGAGCAGTTTGTCTCTGAACGTCTTTGTGCAGTAGAACAGTTAGAAAGCCATAAACCAGAAAGAAAATGAAAGAAATTACTTTGATAATTTCTTTTAAAAGTTTGAAAAAATGTAGTAGTTTCAACGTTTCAATGAATTCCTGTCACATGACAGTTTGTCAGCCGAAGAACGCAGAATTTAATGTTTTTTGCTGCTTCTGGTTCATGCAAACATTTTTTTGAAATGAAATATTACAATTTCAAGCTTAGATTTGTTTGGTTCTAAAACCTTCTATATTTAATTATATAAATTATATTTCCAGCATGCTGCGTGTCTGAGTGGCGCTCTTTGACCCCGTGTTCAGAGCATCCATTCCCACTGGAATGACTGGCATGTTGTTGTTAAGACGCTGGGTGCTTGAAATCAGCGGCAGCTAGATGACATCACCATTAGAGATGTTTTTCTTCCTTCCTTCTTGAAGCATTGAAACGGTGACAGTTTGGCTCTTTTCAACATATCGCTGCTTTTTTTTTTTTTTTTTTTCCTGCTCTCAGATTCTTTTGTGGAAGTAACTGCATACGACTGTGATCCTCCTGGGAGAAAATAAAGCTTTGTACTCGCATACACAGACAAAATAAGGCACAGTTGTCAAGTATCGATCAAGGTGATTTAATTTAGATTTTTTTTTTAATTGTGTTAAAGCTAATCAAGTAAGCTAAACCTTCAGAATATGGGTTGTTCTGTATTTTTAAAAAATGTGCGTTTTGCTTTCCATTTAATAAACTCCCAATTTCAAAACCCTGATGTAACGCTGGGAATTTGAGTTTCACCTGGAAACCGAACTAGAAGAGTTCATCTGATTGGCTTCAAATCTACAATCAGCTGGCTTTTTATAAAAAAAAATAAAAAAAATACGGTGACCATGTTCAGATTTGCCTGCGTCATCACAGCTGTTTTTTTTCCCCCAGAATGTCTTTAAGTAATTGCTGCAAATACCCTCCACATGTTTTTTTAATGAGGAGTACAACACCAGTTTTGGTTAAAGGCACACAGGATCTTTGCACCTGCAACGTGATATTTTAAAATAACTGTGTGGTAAGTTTAATGACACATCCTTCTCTCCTCTTTTGGCTCCTCTACTCCTCGCTTCCTCCTCACCCTCTCCTCTCCTCTCCTCCCTCCCTCTACACTCACCAAATTACCCAGCTGTCTTTGCAGGGCCGACAGGCAGCCGTTAATTAGCCAATCTCACGCTCCGTTAGCCGGCCGGGGAGACAGAACGAGGTAGAGGAAGAATAGACGGCAAGATGGAGAGAGGAGAGGGAGAGATGGCGGGAGTGAATAGGGGGGAAAGTGGAGGGCGCTAAACAGATTGTTAAAGTGAGCAAGAGTGGAAGGGAGTGAATGGAGGTGGTAAATGGAGGGAGAGTGGCTCGAAAACAGCATGCAAAGTTTCCTAAAGAGAGAGAGAGACGAGGAGGAGAGGAAGCGATGAGGGGGAGAATGGGAAGAGCTGTTGAACGGAGAGGATTGAGAATACGAAGTGGCGAGCGGATGAGAGCAGGGGGAACGAAATGATTCTCACTCCATTAACCGTTTCTGGTGAACGACAAGCGGCAGATAATATTGATGTTCTTCTTATTGGAGGCTTCCAGTTTGTCCACAGTCTATAAAGCTGTTGTATTAAAGCTCCCAGGGGGTGAGGACGGTCAGAAAGCCTGTCTATTCGACTTAAATGTTCACCTTTGCTGTCTCATTCTGGACATGTAGTTAAAAAAGCTGGAGAACGGGTGGCCAAGCAAACATGGAGAGGGGATGTAAGAGCAGGAGTGGAGGAGAGGACGGTTAAACGCAAATTGAAAATGTGTAGCAGATCGTCCTAAACGGCACAGCGGCGCCATCATTTTCACTCCATTAGGTCTCCCAGTTAAACAGGAATGGGAGCAGCTTTAACAGAATCCTCTGAAATGGCAGATTTCAGTGGGATCAGACTGGGAAGAAGGGTTTTTTTTTTTTTACGATTTTTATACAATGGGAGTCAACGGGGGATCATCTAACAGCAGAAACCTGTCACATGCTGCATGATTGATTCAATGTGATGTTACTTTCTGTTTCTGCAGCACCCTCGGGTCACACTTTCATCTTCATCAAGGTGGAATAACCCTTTATTCTCTCAATAATCTCTCATTTCTGCTGTAGATGTAATAATAAGACGTTGACATATGATCTATAAAGGGTTGGTTTGATTCATGCATCCATGAGATTTAAAGCTGATTTTTTTAAATCGACATTTGCATCCTTTTAATAATAATTCGCTAACCAACATGACCCCAATGCATAAGACCAGAGCTCTGCTTTAATTAACATTGGAATGTGATTTTAAAAAGATATTTACTTTGCTCCATGTTGTGTATTTCACGCTTTCAATTTTTCATTTCTAGTCGAACGCTCGTGTTCAAGCTGAGCCAAAAAAAGAGAGATGAGGAATGAGAATCATAACCAAAATGGGAGAGTAAATGTGCATTTATAGGGCTGTAGTGTTTGATTAATGGGGAGAGATCGTCTTCCTCCCTGCGAATGCTTTGATTCACGGCGCACTGAAAAAGATGGAACTAAAAAAAAAAAGGTGTTGGCCTAATCAAACCTGCGTCCGTGCAAATATGAAACACCAAAATAAAAGTTGATTAACTGGATTTCCTGTTAAACACACAGCAAACAAGAAGGGGAACTTTGTTTCTGCGAGGCGAAATCGTGTTTTTATCGTGTTTAGTATTCCACTCCGCCAGAGTTGGGCTGCTTTATGGGGCAGAGAACACACACAGTTTCATTACAGGCAGTGCTTGCAATCGTCAGCGTGTGTGTGTGTGTGTGTGTGTGTGTGTGTTCCACGTAGTTGAACGCCCTGGACTCTCCTCAAGGGATTAATCCAGAGAAATCCAATCAGACCGTCTTCATTTCCACAGACAGCCATTTTCGTTTTATTAGCCCAGACAGGAGCCAGATATTCTATTAGAGATGCACTGTAGTTCCTCCTCCCTCGTCCAATCAGACGCCGCCTCCCCTTCCTGCTTACTGAAGCCGCCGTAAAACGCCGCTACGAGTAATGAAACTAGCACGCCATTGAACGTGGCCATTTCGACCGAGTTGTTACACGTGGAATTAGTATTTTAATTGTATGAGGAAATCCCAGGGAAATCGTTGGGGCCCTTCTGCTTCGCCTTCGCCGTGTTTGTTTGAATTTTGGGTTTATTCGTGGTTATAACATCTGAGATTTATCAGGTTCTGCTTGCATGCATGTGGATTGTGGAGACGGTTGCTCGTCGGGGAGTTCATGAGTTCATATCGGGGGGATGAGGGGACGATGAGAGTCAGCAGAGGAACAGCTGTGGGCAGGAGGCCGTGCGTCACCCCGCTGGTGGGGGATCAGATCCTCGTATCGCAGCGCCTCCCATGAGCCGGGGGGGATGGCGTCTGCTGATACTACGTGATGAGCTCACGTTGCTGAAGGCCCCCCTCCTCTCGCTGTTGATTTACAGCTCTGTGATCAGCAAAAATAATCCTCCTCAGTCGCCCGAGCCTTCTCGCAGCTCCTCTCTCCCCGTCCTCCATCCTCTCGCCGCCGTCGAGAACAAAGAACGTAAAGGATGGAGGCTAACTGTGAGGAAGCGGTGGCTTTCTAATTATAGCTCCGTTCCTCGACTACGGGTGTCGAGCAACCGGAGTTCATGCGTCAGTCCTGCAGAATTATGCAAAACGCCGTCTTTGATCATTAACGACAATGTCAGACGCTAACCTGGTGTTATCAGAACGGCGTGCAAACACGCATATCTCTCTTCTGTCTGCTTGGCGGTATTTAAATGATGTGATTATTATATAAGGGTATAGTCACCGTGATTATGCAAGGGATTAAAATAGCTCTCGTACGTCCAGAAGTAAATATATTTAAATATATGATAATGCAACTTTACCAACAATGCAGAAAAATACTTATTTTTGTTTCGGTTACAATAAAGCAGTTTATCCACTTTATTTGGAGGTGAGACTCAGCGACAGGATGTACAGCAGGTCAAAGGTCAATATAGGTGTATGACATCATCTGACTCCTGTTTATTTCCCTGTCTTGCTCCTTTTGAGTGATTAATGTGATTATTAATAAGAGGAATGAGGGTTAGAACTCCACTTAAAAGGCCTAAATTATAATAAACTGGAATTGTCGTTTAGCATCTTATCTAAAAAAGTCAATTAAATCATTGGTTGATCCACAAAAGAATGATTGGCAACTATTTAGATAAACTTTAAGGAGTTGCTGTTTTTCTTAATATTTGAATAACAATGAGCGGGAGATGTAGATTTAAGTTAATGTCTGACACTTTTCCTGCTGTAATCCATGGCGGTCGTCACTTCGGGTCACGTTGAGTCCGAACTCCCCCCGGAGATGGTCGTTCTGCTCACACCCGTCCTTCAGCCTGTCTCCCTGCTTCCTGAGTGGAGCACCGATGGGAGCGCTGACTGACGGAGAGCTCACAGCGGCTCCACCCGCCCATGCAGAGGGTCTCCGTGGAGGGATAGGCTTACGGCGAGGCGAGGCATATGTGGACAATATGGCTGCCAAGAAAAGGAAACGCTGTCAAATTTGGACGCTAATTCTAATAATAATATTCACTGATTGTTCACTGGTTTTTATCATCGTTCTCCACAACCTCTCCGGTCAAACACTTGTTTTGTTTGAATGTGGGACGGTTATTTCTGTTAATTAAGCTATACGATGCTTGTGATTAGCTCTGCTCGGCTAAACATTCTGGTGGAACGTTTGTGCGGCGGGGTCAATTTTTAAAGTGAACGAGACTTGCTGCGAGGAAACCAAGAGGGATTCCTTCAGGATGTTAATCAGCCTCTCTTGAGTCAGAACTTCACTGTGAGTGAGTGTGTGTGTGTGTGTGTGTGTGTGTGTGTGTGTGTGTGTGTGTGTGTGTGTGTGTGTGTGTGTGTGTGTGTGTGTGTGTGTGTGTGTGTGTGTGTGCGCGTGTGGTCAGTCGACCCGTTCACCCCCCCTCAACTCTGTCACCTCTCGTTTCCTCCTTTAGTTGGACGGAGCGCTCGGCTACTTGTCTTTGTTATTAAAAAAAAAAAAAGTCCCCCGCTCCTCTGTCCTAATGCATCTTCATCACCATCATCTTCATCACCACCAGATTTAACAGTCGGGAAGCTTTTATGACCTCTAGTGTAGATGAGGACCTGCGTGTCTTCACATTGTTTCTTCCTTGAAATATTGTAGTTATTTCTCTTTTTATAATTTCAAACACCGACAATATAAATGTCTTAATCTGCGTCTTCTTAAAGTTACTGTGAGGAACTTTTAACTGGTTATGAAACGTTCTCAATGTAATACCGATGCCTCTATATGACCTACATAAGTACACGAGACCATGGGAGAGGATTTGGCTAGTTTCCATGGAGTTATTCTAAAAAATAATCTATAATAATACCTGGGTAAAATCTAAGTAGCAGTTAATACCACTTATCAATAATATATACTGTATATATTTAATTTATTTAGTGGATATATTTAGCAGTTCCAGGGAAACGGTTTGCTAAACTATTAACATTTTAATAATAATACATTTTATTTGGAATGCACTTTTCATTGTTCAAAGTAAAGTAAAGAGTAAAACAAATAACAACAGAATATAAAACAGGCACAAAAAGAGCACCAAATTGACTAAAATGCTATTTTCACATGAAATTGAACGCGTGACAGAGAAGAAACAGCTCGAGTGTTAATTTCCCCCTCGTCCAAGTGTAACTGTTGGCCTGGAGGATTTGTTTTTCCTGGAGACAAAAAACTAAAGATGATTGTTTGAGCTATGTGGGGGATGTATTGCTGGAGTTCACCAAAATCCTCCTCTTGAGGCTTTCTGCTGAATATCTGCAGAAAACCTAATGAAACTTGGACCAGAAGGCAGGAAGGCTATGTTGCTCTGCAGTCCAGACAAAGTTTTCAGATAATGATCAATATAAAGACCACAGGACGCTGAGCTAAATCCAAGGCTGCTGTTATTACTGCTGCTGCTGCTGTTCGTACTACGACTGATTTTTAATGATGTAGCACTTGAATATTAAAACCATTAAGGGAGAGAGAAATTGAGATGTGATTCATTACTCTGCCGTGGGTGAGTTCACTCCTCTCCCCTCGTCATTATACGCTCTTCCTTCTTCCTCCTCGTTTCTCCGTCTCTCATTCTTTCTTTTTTTTCCATAATTGTTTTTCATCATCATTTGTCTTTTTTTTTTTTTCTCCCCATATTGTCATTCGCAAATGTTCTCTTTATTTTTCCGTCTGTATCGTCTGTTTGTCTGCTAAATGTCAGAGTGACTCGGGCTGCATGGGGTTTTTATTGTGCTTCAGTGTGCGTTTGTGTAGGAGGTATAGTGCTAATAGTCCCCCTCTCCCTGACACACTAATGACTAGTTTGTGCTCCTCTCTCTCTCTCGGTCTCTGTCTCTCTCGCTCTCTCTCTTGGAAATAATTAGCTCCACAGATTACATCTATTATCACAAATTCTCTTTTGTCCCTGTTTTTCTTTCTTTTGTCGTCACCGTCCTCCGTTATTCTGTCACATGTCCATCTCTCGTCTTTAAAAAAAAAAAAAAGAAACGTGATAATGGACTTGTTTTTTTTGTCGTCCTCGAAAGTCATCACGGTGAAATCTGGGTTTTTACATCCAAAAATAACACTCACTTCAGTTCCTGTGTTGTAAGAAGTGAAGCCTCTGAGGTTTAATCGCATCACATGTGACATAAATCACAAGCGTGAGGCGGTTTTAAACATCCACATGTCACAAATTGATCTGTTTTGGTCATAAATATCCAAAAATCTACCAGTTAAAGATCGCTAATTACAGGCAGGCTGTTAACTAAAGTAAATGTTTGCTTAAGCTGGACTTGAACCCTCTGGAAAACGGCGACGTCATCCTGTAGAGTTATCACGACAGTCAAATAAAACCTCGCTGTTCTCCGTAACTCATCACCCGGTGGTTTAAACTGAGGACCGACATGAACGCCTGATATTAAGCAATTCATCCTGAATATGAAGAGATTTATTCCAACCATGAGGGGGAAAAGCAAGAAATGTATAATAATAAATGAAAATAACAGTGTGGTTCTTCAAGAAGACATACTAAACTGTCTCTCTCTGTTTCTCAGACGACCTGGCGTACGAGGTGCGTTGGTTTTTCACACGGCTGCGCGGCGGACAGACGACCACGCAGGTGGCCAGCGTCGACCGCTTCGGCGTCGTGAGGAAAGACGCCCGCAACTCCTCCAGCGACGTCTCGATCGAGCGCAAAGACACGCACACCTACATGTTGAACATTCACGGCACCCAGGACAGGTGAGTGGGGGGTTGTGGGTAAACACTTCTTCTTTACTTTGATATAATCCCAGATGTATGACAGGGTTTTTGGTGGTGTGTGGTTTCCAGTGACAGCGGCGAGTATCACTGCGAGGCCACGCCCTGGTACCTGTCGGCCTCGACGGGTGCCTGGACTCAAGCCGGGGAGCTGACGTCGTCTCGAGTCTTCCTTACAGTCCAGTTTGCTGGTGAGACCAGATTAATTTTACAACAGAACTTATTCTTAAACGTGATTTTCTCTGGTTTAAACAGCAAGTGTCCCTCTCTCTCTGCAGTGTGGGAGTCCATGAAGTTGCCTCTACTGTACGGAGTCGCAGCCTCAATAGGTAACGTAACCATCATTCACCTTCGTAGTGAGACGTTGCAGTTAGACAACCAGGATATTAACGTTTAAAAGCACAACGTGACTCTTAATTATTCAATGTTCATCATGGAGTGGACATCTTCTCATTGACGGGAGTTCATTAGCTGGTGGTGCTGTCCTCGCGCTTATTTAGGACACATATCCGACAGCTGGTGTTTGCCGGTGCACAGTGGATTTAAATAAGACAGGAATCTGAATTTGTTTAGGCTAAATATAGCCACTAATATTCAATAAAATATGCCCTGACTGGCACCGGTACTGTGCTCGTGAAAGGGGCTGGGGACATCCAGGGTTGCTGTTCATGAGCTCAGTCTTAGTTTGGAGGCAATGTACCTGAAGGAAGTGACAGTGGCTCCTGAAACCCCAAATTATACGTCAAAGTAGTAAACTAGGATTAGGAGCAGAAGTAGTAAACAGGCTCCTGGATTAGAGCAGATTAGGAGTAGAAGTAGTAAACGGGCTGTTAGATTAGAGCAGATAAGAGTAGAAGTAGTAAACGGGCTCTCAGATTAGAGTAGATTAGGAGTAGAAGTAGTAAACGGGCTGTTAGATTAGAGTAGATTAGGAGTAGAAGTAGTAAACGGGCTGTTAGATTAGAGCAGATTAGGAGTAGAAGTAGTAAACGGACTGTTAGATTAGAGCAGATTAGGAGTAGAAGTAGTAAACGGGCTGTTAGATTAGAGTAGATTAGGAGTAGAAGTAGTAAACGGGCTCCTGGATTAGAGCAGATTAGGAGTAGAAGTAGTAAACGGGCTGTTAGATTAGAGCAGATAAGAGTAGAAGTAGTAAACGGGCTGTTAGATTAGAGCAGATTAGGAGTAGAAGTAGTAAACAGGCTCCTGGATTAGAGCAGATTAGGAGTAGAAGTAGTAAACGGGCTATTAGATTAGAGCAGATTAGGAGTAGAAGTAGTAAACGGACTGTTAGATTAGAGCAGATTAGGAGTAGAAGTAGTAAACGGGCTGTTAGATTAGAGTAGATTAGGAGTAGAAGTAGTAAACGGGCTGTTAGATTAGAGCAGATTAGGAGTAGAAGTAGTAAACGGGCTGTTAAATTAGAGTAGATTAGGAGTAGAAGTAGTAAACGGGCTGTTAGATTAGAGTAGATTAGGAGTAGAAGTAGTAAACGGGCTGTTAGATTAGAGTAGATTAGGAGTAGAAGTAGTAAACAGGCTGTTAGATTAGAGCAGATTAGGAGTAGAAGTAGTAAACGGGCTGTTAAATTAGAGCAGATTAGGAGTAGAAGTAGTAAACGGGCTGTTAGATTAGAGCAGATTAGGAGTAGAAGTAGTAAACGGGCTGTTAAATTAGAGTAGATTAGGAGTAGAAGTAGTAAACGGGCTGTTAGATTAGAGTAGATTAGGAGTAGAAGTAGTAAACGGGCTGTTAGATTAGAGTAGATTAGGAGTAGAAGTAGTAAACAGGCTGTTAGATTAGAGCAGATTAGGAGTAGAAGTAGTAAACGGGCTGTTAAATTAGAGTAGATTAGGAGTAGAAGTAGTAAACGGGCTGTTAGATTAGAGTAGATTAGGAGTAGAAGTAGTAAACAGGCTGTTGGATTAGAGCGGTTAGTAGTAGAAGTAGTAACGGGCTGTTAGATTAGAGTAGATTAGGAGTAGATAATCCCGTTGTTAATTTGTCTCGTGTCTCCAGGTGTGGGCCTGTTCTCTCTGGTCCTGGGTCTGGTTTGCGCCCAGTGCTGCTGCCGCAACACCACCCACACTCCACGCTCGCGCAACAAACTGATGGACCTGGAGATGGACTGACAAACAGTTTCCCCCGCACCCGCCCACTGCAGCGCCCACAGGAAACCCCATGCACACCACAGACACACGCCCGTAGACGATTTCTGGGACACCCAGCTGTTTCCGTGCGACGGACGTTGGGAGTAAAGAAAAAAAAAAACGACATCGTCGCTCTGGGAAACGCCTGACTCGTGGATCGTCTTTTAAAAAGAGGCGCTTGGGGGCGGGGGGGTTTCTTGGGCTCTGCAGTGGAGGAGCAGGGGGACTTTCACACCAGTGAGACCACCAGTGAGACTATGAAGGTCCATTGAACTCTGTGGTGCTTCTGGTGATTTTTACACTTTATACGCTCCCTGTTAAGAGTTTAATTTTTGCGGAGCAGGAGGCTTCTGTGACATCACTGCCACTTGGGAATAAAGGACCACAAACGGATCTGCTGCCTCTGTAACCATAGGGATAACACACCAAGTGCTCAGGCTGGACTACTTTTTGTTTTTCCTCCGATGCCGAGGCTCCCTGCAAAGAACAAGCAGCCTGTGTTCCTGACCCCGTTGAATTTTCCTTTTTTGGGGAATCACGGAAATTCGAGGGGCGGCTCGGATTGGGGGGGTCATGCATATGAGCCTCAACACATCCCTGTTAAGTCACATGGCTATTTGTGTTTGTAGAGCCCGGCGGTTTAGGCAGCCTGAGGCTAATTTCTGTCATGGAGTCCCAGAAAAACGGTATTGCACTACCAACCCCAGAGTATTCCCTACCTTTTAACAAAAAAAGGACAAGATTAACTTTTATTCTCAACTCTAGTTTTTTGAAAAATTAAGAGATTTTAAAACGAGACATTTTTAAGCTTTACAAGGAGATATGCAGTCAGCGTGTTTGTGTGTGAGATATAGTGCCAATATTTGAACTGACGGGGAGGTGTGCTTGGTTCATATCACCAGATCAACACTTGAACAGCCACTCAAAGTGGCGACAGCGAGCACTCTTCTTTTTCTAGATATTCCGAAAAATGTATCCTGCTGTTATTTCGCCGGAGTCTCGTGTGTGTCGGTGCGAGTGCTGTGCTACGGTATGTGAGACAGAGTTGCATGTACTGTTTTATAATGACAGACTCAGTCATTCATGAGCAAAGCCGCCTTCTTCTCCACATTCTGACGACATCAAAGTCTCTTTCATGCAGATCTCAAAACTTGCCGTCACTAATCGAGACTGTTCGCACAGAAACTCTTACTTCCATGTTCTGAACATGAGAATCGTGCATGTTTCTCAGTTATAACCATTTTGGCATTATTTGTCCAGATTAGAATATCTAGATCCACCTTAAGTTGCAAGAGTCATGGTTAGCCTAGCTTAGCATAATGACTGGAAGCAGGGGGGAACGGCTAGCCTGCCTCTGTCCCTCTGCTTCCAGTCATTATGCTAAGCTAAGCTAACCATGTTGTGGCTAAACGCACAGACGTGAGATCGATCTTCTTATCTAGCTTACGAAGCAAATAAGATTATTTCTCAAGATGTTGAATTATTCTTTTAAAAATCAAATGGTTTTTAACATTTCGAGAAAAACAAGCTGTTCTTTAAAAATAAATGTCAGACTGTTCCTTTAGACGTCGCTAACTCAAGATACTCTTCCAAAATCAACGTGATCAGCTGATCGCGAAGGTCGGCCGTTGCCCAGCCGACATCTCCGGAGTCTGTGTGGTGTTTTTGTAGCAAACGGGGTGAATCGTCGTGTCGGCGCTCACAAAGTGAGGAAGTTTGTGTCCGAAAAAACTCTGGCTGGCTGCAAAACAGACCCGCTTGGCTTTGTGCCGCTTCCTCCCTCGCTGACTTCACTCGGACGGGGCTGTGTTTGATGTTTTTAAATAGTTTTTAAAAGGTATTTGAGTCCTCTCTGAACGTCGTGAGCCATATCAGGCTGTAGTCAGGACACAGCTCTCGTGTGTAGCTGCACATTCACACATTCAAACACCCTTCGACCGCCTCAAATTCAGCGCAGAACTATTATCCATGAAGATCTCCAACCGCTGGCACTCAAACGTGTTTATTTTCACTTTGAGAAATAGTGACACGTGTGTGTTTTGAGAGTCAGACCTCCATAAAGCCGCTCCACAGGTGTGTGTGTGCACTCGTCTCTGTGATGGAGCGGTTTTTACCACAATCATTAACACACATTCCCAACACTCACACACGTAGCAGCGACCGTGCCCATGCAAGGTTTCCCCCAGTGTCCTTTTATTGCAACAAGTATGATGAATCATGTGTTTTCTTTTCTTTTTTTTTTGAATAAATAGATTTGTAAGATGTATGCATCTTTTGTATATTATTTTTTAAATTGTTCTGGTTTTATTGTGTCTTTTGTGGTAACATTTCTTATTTGTGTAGCTGGGGAAATTTCATAAATACAACATGGAAATGAGTTTTTATGAGGACGTATAAACTAGCTTTGGACAGTTTGGCGATTCCCACGGCGGCATTTGGGAGACATTCGAGGTTCGGCGTTGCTAGGATACGCAATTTCAATTTTGTAGGCTGGTTCAGCCAAGTCCTCTTCATGGGTCCAGCTCCTGCTGGAACATACATGCAAATTTAAAGTTAGTTGGTTAAAGGGACAGTATGTAGGATTTGGTGGCCTCTAGTGGTGTGGCTGCATCATTATAATGCTCGTATACATACATTAAATATGATCCATCCTTAGCATTTAGGAGCAGTGTGCTGCTGTCACACTCTTGCATATTATATCCTGCTAATGATGTCACTAAGCTCCGCCCAAAGCAACATGCATGTGTTTTGTTTTGCATGTTTCTTACGTTTTAGTCTGATCACCACCAGGAGATATTTAATATTTGGCCCCTGCTGTCCCATATTTGCCCCTTTTTTCTGACGAAATGTGTCTGCTGATTTTTTTTTTTTAAATGTTTTTCCCCCCGCAGGATCTGATGTGGCCGTGATCAGAGTTCCCCGCTGTGAGACTTGTGACAAATGTGGGCCAATTTGGTTTTTCTTCTCCCGTCTCTGGGCAAGCCATCAATCAGGTTTTCCAATGCTTGCAAACATCTGAAAAAAAAGAAGAAAAAAAAAACAACTTCAAAAACTTCTGGCAGTATAAATGTTTTATAATTCCAACATTGGACTGCGGCTGTATCTCTGCCTCGTCCCTCCACGTCTTTTAACAGTGTCACACATCCCCTTGTTAGTCTTGCAGGATTTATTTTCTGTCTGTTTATCGTCTCTGTGTTCTCTCTCTCCTCACCACATCTCCCTTTCGCTCTCCATTAGAAATGCAGAGGAGTTGTTGTTTTTTTACACCTCTTTAACAACAGTTTCTCCATCCATCTCTCTCTCCTCTCGTCTCCGTCTCATGTGGAGATGAGAGCGATCCCGTGTCTATAGGTCTGCGGCTTTTCTCCTTCCCTCTCAGGGTCCGTTCGACCCAGTTTCCCCGTCTCGTGTGCATGTCTGTGTTCCTGCCTGTCATGGATCATTTGCTAATGTGGCCTCGTCAAACCATTGTCTTCCTTAATTGACTCTTATATTTCCTGTTTTGCAGCTCCCTCTGATTTTGGGGAAGCCATGTTTTGGTGGAGTAACCCACCGGCTCAGACTTGTCACAGCTTGAGGGTTGCTCCACATAACAACAAATTTCAGAAGGAAAAATTGTAGCAGCGCTTGGAGAGAAGTAAGCAGCCTGTTGTCCCCGGAGTCTACCACAGGCGACACGTTTTCCCGTATTCATTGTAATCGAAGCCGATGTTTACAGCAGCTCCGCGCCGCCGACTGCCTCGGCTCCATAACGCCAGCCTGCTGTCGGTTTCCCGCCCGTTCAACACGCAGCAGTTTGGTGTGTTTTCTACCCCGAAAAAAAGGAGCCGTTTATTGGATTAGTTTCCTGATGTGTCAGAAATGTCTTCGAGTATCAGGAAGTGACGGGAAAATGCAAATCAAGCTGATCGGATTAATATAAATTGTACTCTGGAGAATTGCACTTTGATAAAAAAAAAAGCTGGCGGGGAGTCACGATCCCTCGCTGGCTTCACACCGATGTGAATCCAAAATGAGTTGCAGGGTTAAACGTTATAATTGTTTTGAATAATCATCGTGGAACGTGAAGTTGAGATATTTCCTGGGAATTCTCGCCTAAATCTGCCGTTTCCCAGGAAACTGCTTGGATGTGTTGGGCTGATCTGGGTTGTATGAGCAGTGTGAGGAGGAAACGAAAGTGTATCAAACGGAGCAGGTCGATTCAACGGCCGTATGTTCAGATCTAAACTCGCAGCGTGACTCTTCACCGTCTCCCAGCAGACAGAAGCTCAACAGCTGTCTCCCTACAGGAGCTCCTTCCCTCCTCGCTGGCCTGGATGTGTGATGATGGACGACTTCAGACCCCGAATCAGCCCAAAGCGTGTCTTTTCAACACCCTGACAGGCTGGCGAGAGAGTGGCGGCGGTGTGATCTCACTGGCGGCGTCCGCGTGTCCGAGTCACTCGCCACCAGCAGCAGGAGGTCCACTTCAATTAACTTCCAACTTTGCATGCAGAGGTCATCCCTTCCCCCCCCACCCCCCCAAACAGGTGCGACTGCACCTTCCATTCTGGCTCCGATCGGCAGCCACACTTTACCCACAATGCTCCACAGTGGCTCCATGGCATGTGGAGCTACTGAGAAGTGTTGGCGGATAATATACTGAAGTATTTATACAAGTTAACTCCCCTCAGCACTTTAGCTTTGCCTTAGATTATTGCGCTCTGTCGAAGAATTTAAACCGGATGTTGGCGTGTGTGTAAAGATTTCATAAGAGGCGTGTCACCGCTCTGGCTTTTCTCAAGGAATTGTCAGAGCAACTATAGACTTATATCGTGTTTCAGTTTCGTGAGCCTGAGATCATTTCATCAACAGCTCATCAGTTATTGCTGTAGGAGAGGAAAAAACCCAAAAGACCTGAAAACTTAGTAATCCTTCTCGAGGGAAGTAAATCTTCAGGGCCCACAAAGCAAATGTTGCTCAATTCTTACACCAGTTTTATTGACCAGATTTGAAAAATCCCTTAAAGTTCCCCCTAAAGAGGATCTCGTACGATCCGTGCATACTTGTGGTTCAGGTTGGAACATGTTTACATGCTTTAAAGCTCAGAAAACCCTTGTTTTTCCAATCGTGGCCGTGCTGCAGCAGCAGTTTGAGCTCCGGCCCCTCCCTCCCAAAAAGCCCTGTCTGCTCTGACCTTACCGTAACCAGACTACATGAGTTTCTTCGTGTGTGTGTGTGTGTGTGTCACAGGAATGCAGCGATGACTCCCAACACCTTCCCCTCACCATGGAAACTATGTCAACACATGGCTGGGGGATGGAGAGGGGCAGGTGCCTCTGAGATGGGGGGTGGAAGTGTGTGGTGTGTGTGTGTGTGTGTGTGTGATTTATTATTAGGTAGAAGATATTTGACCTCACTTCTCCGTAAATCTCTCCGCGGCGCTTTCGCTCTCGTAACGGAGACGCAGACTTCAGAGCCGTTAGATCATTTTCAGAGTCTCTTTCATCTCCTGTCGACTTTCGCTCGGTTGATTTATAAAACATTCAGAATGAAGACGCGTGGAGAGGTTACGCACTCAGTCAGATAGAGGGGGGTTTTAGATTGTGTTTTTCTTACAAAATGGGACGCGGCCCAGTCGGTGTCCGCCCCTGAAGTGATGCAGTGATTGATTCCCGTAGAATGGATCAGATTCATTGCGTAACTCTTTCATGGATCCGGATTAAGGCTTTGAAAGGAGACCACCGTTGTCTCTGAGCAGCGGCGCTGGCGGCCCCCCGGGCCTCCAATAGGACTTGTCCTTGTATGGAGCGGCGTCTCCAGCGTGGCACCGCTCCAGCTCTCCGGCACACGTCCACATAATACAAACACGTCCAAGTTTACACAAACAGCTGGTGCTGTAGGTACGACTCCACATTGTCCCCCTGGCAGGAGGCCAGGCTTCACTCTGATGCTGCCGCTGTGGAAGGGGGACCGACTTAGACCTGGAAGGACCTCTGAAGGAGGACTTTTGTTGCCTTGAATTTAATGTTGTAATATGATAACTAATTTGAAGGCCACGTGTTTCATTTATTTTTTATCACAGCCTCTTAAAATATGCACAAAATAGTGAGGAGCACTCCCCACACACTCATCACTAACAATGTGTATTGACATCTCAGCTGAAATCCCGAGGCTGCGGGATCGGAGCTAATGCTCGGCGAGGGAGCATTAAAGCAAAGACGGGATGAGGGGAGTCAGAACGGCTCCGACGTGACGCCGTTTGAAGCCGTTTGCTGTCGCTTCGGTCGCCACTGATCTGCCTTTTCACACTCCAAGACGGCGAGATGTTGGAGGATCGTAACGTCCTCCAAAAAACGCACACCTTAACCGAGTTATTTCAAAAATGAACAAACCCGTCGGTCCCGTTTTTTAAGATCAGGGAATCTGAAAGCAAAGCATGCGTCCGTATCGGTTTACTGAGCTGTAAACTCCCTCATAAAACTCAACCCGACCTTGTAGCCCTCCAACAGCACGCCTCGGCCCGGATTTACGCACGACATCCAGATTAATTTTATTTTATTGGAAATTCTCGGCTTTATTGGGTCCTGCAGCGCTGCAGAGAGGTCGAGGTTCTTGTTCTGTGCGTTTGGATGCGACCGCGTGTTGTGGTGCGTTGTAAAAAAAAGGGTCAAATGTGAATTGTGACCTCGCGTGACCCCGGACCTGCAGAGGGATGTTTGTGTGTAAACAGAGAGGGAGTGGCGAGGGAGGAGGGCGAGCTGTTCTGCTCATGCATGACGGACACGAGAGGGCGACTGGAAATAATAATCATAATATATTACATTCAGAACCACGTATGGAAACATAATTTTATTTGTTTTCTTCCCAGCCTTTAAATCTGTGGTTAAACAAAATGATCATCAAGGAAACAACTTGCATTTAAATAAAAGTGAGGTTTTAATCAGATTCTAGAAATATAAAGAGCTCGAATAGTCATGTGATGGTTGCGTCCAAATAAACCAATTGTTTTCATATTTTTGTTTTCCTGCAAAGAAAGAAAAGGCATAATTTGACCGATTTTATTGTCCACTGACCGATGCTCACTCCCTTCCTTCATCCGGGTCACGGCTCTCGGAGCGGCGGTTTGTTTTCTCCACATCCAGTGTCGGGTCCCATCGTTCTCACGCTGACTCTTCATTATCCTGGCTCTTATGATCTCACATCCCGCCCCAGGCCCGCTCACATTAACCTCTTTAGAGCCGAGAGTTTGACCCAGCAAGAGAGCCAACAAAGCATTGAACGTAAGCGGTTTTCATTCCGATTTAAAGGCGGGGCGGTCCAATATTTGGCAAGATGGCACCAAATTCCAATTTGTTCACTCTTTTGCTGCTTTTCTGTGGTTTATAAGTTCAATCTCAACTCCCTTTCTCTAACCAGCTGTGTATTTGCAGTAAAAGCCCGGGGCCATAACAGCTCACTCAGCTGGGAGCTGCCCAGTACAACCAGTCTTAGATTGCTGGCAGATGGAGGCCCTGCCTGCGTGTCCGGAGGACGTGTTTCAAACATGACGGAGACCTCGGCGATGCTCTCAGACCCTCGGCGTTCGTCCTGGAACTCCCAGGAGCTGCGAGTTTCTCCGGATATGAATCACTCGGACTCTCCGTATATATTTCCCACAAGGAAAATACTTTGTGTGATCGAACACGTGATGATATATCTGCAGCAGGTTAGTCCGTAGGCAGGAGTCAGTATCCGATGATGCTTCTTCTCTCCTTGTGTGGACTGTGTTGCATGTAAACGGTCTCCAGAGTGTCGAGCAGCAGGAGGTCAAACTGCATGAGAACACATCCATCTCTGCATCCTGCTCTCTGGCGCCATCTGTGGTCATAAGCGGTAAGACGCGTCACACAGTGTTTATTATAACGTCATGGAACAGATTATTCTAGGCTTCATGTAGAGACTCAATATAATAGTTATGTTGTTCTAAATGGAGTCTGTAGAGATGCTGCATCCACTTTAGCTCTTACTGTTTCCCTTCATATTGTGCAATTATTCAAATTGCCATACTTGACAACCTGAGGACTTTTGGGCCCCTGTGGGTTCAGGGGCCCGGGGTGGTCGCCAGATGGGCTGTAATTCAGGAGGAGAAGGAGAACTTTTACTAATTTAGTGATAAAAACGCTGGAAAATATTGATACAGAAGTCGTCCAACTTGTTTTGTTTGAAGTTGTTGCCGTCCACATTGTGTTTCCACGGA
Organism: Chelidonichthys spinosus; assembly: GCA_029853015.1. Taxonomy (NCBI): domain Eukaryota; kingdom Metazoa; phylum Chordata; class Actinopteri; order Perciformes; family Triglidae; genus Chelidonichthys; species Chelidonichthys spinosus. The sequence goes on from CM056844.1 coordinate 4,482,960, forward strand.
TGTTTGTGATCCTGATGAATGATCGATATTAAAACGTTCCACATTAGGGCCTTTCTATTTATGGGAATGGTTGGCTGAAAGCTCTGGAAGCATCTATTCCGTTCATGAATAATAACTCAATAAGATTTACCTTTTTTATTCCCTATTTCTATTAAATTGGCATCTTAAGATGTACAAATGTGCAAAATTCCTTTTCCTGATTTTTTTGAAACGCTCAATTAAAATCTAAATGTCTCGAGTAGGAGACTTTAAAAAAATAATGAATTAACTATTTTATGTTCATGTTTCATTCCCTGTATTAATTTGCCCCTTGGGTAAAGTTATCGTCCATATATTTGAGCTATCGGCTCATTAAAAGAAGAAAGCTCTTTCTTCCTGCGGTGACGGAGACGGGAGGTCGGAGCCGTGAAGGAATGTAGGGAAGAGCTTTTTGATTTTAGTTTTCATTCAGGATGAAGTCGCCACAGATAACCCTATATTAGAAAGGTCAATATTGACTTTTCATTGATTATTAACCACAATAATAATCCCATTTATAACAGAAAAGGTCTCTTTGACTCAAATGAAATGTAACATGCATGAGGTGGCTGTGTTTTCAGCTCCGTTTGGCCCCTGATGGGAACTTCTTTTAGCTCGGTTGCAAAAAAAAAAAAAAAATGTTGTTTGCAAGTCAGAGTGCAACATTTCATCTTCAAATAGGCGCGTGACCGACGCTGGAGGCTTCTTCTTCTTCTTCCCCGCTCACACGCTTTTTATAATCTGCTTTTAATGAATCACAATGCCCCCAAAGAACAAATGTTTCCAAGTCAAATACGTTTAAGTGCACATTCTCAGGGGTTACATAAGAGCTGGGTCGTTGTGACTTCAAAGAACGAGGGAGGGAGAGAGAGAGGTTCATCTGTCAAGTTCTCTCTCTATTTCTGTTGAAAGAGCTGAGCTAGTGGTTAGTGTCAGCATGTTTAGGGGTGTGTGTGTGTGTGTGTGTGTCACAGATGCCCCCCCCAGACAATAAATGCCCTTATTTAAAACAGCAGAGAGAGAGACTTGAAGTGACTTTACGTTGGACTGATTTCTGAACAACTCTAATCTCACAGAAGTGACAAATAATTTGAGAGAAAGATATTCTCTCTTCCTCGCATTCCAAAGTAAAAGTCATTCTTCGAAAAAATTCTATTCTATTCTATTCTACCTCCCATCAGGCTTTGAAAATATATTGATTTTATACATTTAAGACGTTCTGCTTATGTAAAACAAACTCAAACCTATAGGATATATGGCATTATAGAAAATATTTTAAAGAAAATACAGTAAATGTGGCACGTGTTCTTCAGAATACATTTTAGTGTTATCGTCCTCCAAGGATCGAGGTTCAGCCGCTCGTCTAAATATTTATTCTGAATCCAGGTTGTGATGAGCGTAAACATGTGATGACCTCTCAGCTTCTGAGACCAGACGGCTGAAGATTAGTGGTTTCCTTTGAGGAACCCTCATTTGACTGGAGACTGTTTGTTCTGCTTTGTTGATAAGACCTAAAGACTCCCAGCTGCTTCCAGTCATCCTCACTTATTCCCTTATTTCAGGTTTAAACGTCAGACAGAGAAACAAACATGGCAGCCGCACTTTGGAAGTCTTCTTCAATCCAGCATTATGGTCCATTTAGAGTCAAACAGACCAGAAAGCAGGGGATGATTTAAGGGGCGGGGCTTACCTGCTGATTGACAGGTCGCTACTAAAATGACTTAAACACTCCGCTGTTAAGTTGACCTTGAATTATGGAAGCTAATTTTGTTAGCAGCTTCGCACCAGAATCCACATCCATCCAGATCCAGTAAGGTTGCATCTGATCCACCCGTCGCTCCTCATCAGTCCATATATGGTCACTTCCTTCACTGGTTGCAAAAAATCCAAGATAGGCAGCAGTTTCCCATAAACGTACGGACATCGATCACTTGTTCCCTCATTCTCTCGTTCCCTCACTCTCTCGTTCCCTTGTTCCCTCATTCTCTCGTTCCCTTGTTCCCTCATTCTCTCGTTCCCTCGCTCCCTCCGACTTACACGAGTCCTCAGACTGTGTTTGCAGAGGTCACAGAGTCATGTGTGTTCCTCAAGTTTCTCAGCCGCCTCGCTGCACTCACACATGCGTATCGCCATAGCAACAGCTGTGCAAGATGCATTTATCACCCACGGCGACATCGGACTGTACATATGCATTAGAGGACGTCGGCGGTCCAGGACTGGCGTCTGGTTTTTCTGCTCGGAGTCGGTGTTGACTTTCTCAGCGTCGAACCGCGATCGTCATCCTTCAACTTGAGTTCTCAGAAGTTTCTTTATTTACAGCGAGAGGAAGACGTCATCGACACGATGTAAGGCCTCGCTGTCACACCAGCGGGACTTTGGCACCGGAGATTCCAAATTCAATCACGTTTTTTCATTAACCCCGAGGGAATCATCCCCCCCTTCAACACACACACACACACACACACGATACACACTTCTTGACGATGATAAACATGTTGGAAGTGATTTTTCCATCTGCCTTTCCTTCCTTCCACCATCTGCCATCGCCAGCAACTCTGAGAGATTGTGTTTGGGTTAGAAGAATGGCGCCCTCCTCCTCCTCCTCCTTCAGAGAAACCTCCTCATTGCCCCCCTCCCATTCTCCATGCATTTACTTAATAATCCTAAAACCAACAGCTAATAATTCAGCATTGCTGCTGCTAATTCTTGAGCTGCCGATGGGAAGATTTAGTTCCCCGTTTCCAGTCTTTGTGCTAAGCTAAGCTAAGCTAACCAGCTGCTTGTGCCAGAGAGAGAAATCCTCTGAGCGACTGTTTTTTGTGCTCAAGCCCTGGTGGCAAAAGAGGAATACGTCGTGATTGGGTTTGAGATTACTTCATTAAATTTACTTTCCGGCGGGCAACAACGCAAACTCTGAATCCCGCTTTAAAGCTGCGTGTTTGTCGTTTCCGTCTGTCAATCAGAGAGCAGGAGTGCGGTCGACTCTCGGGGACGCCGAGGGATGAAGATTAAATATAGTCTGTAAAAACTGCTTTTTTTTATCTGATGTTTTGGTTCCCCTCCAAGGGATACCCGTCTGTGTGTGTTTGATTGACAGTGTGGGTTCTTGAAATTTCAAGTCAGCATTTCACCCAAAAAAAAAAAGTCTATTAATATTTAATGGGTGAAGAAAAGCTGCTTTTCTTACTCTTTGTGGAGAGTTTGAAGGGAAGCGGGAGAGCAGAAAAAAGATTTTGGAGCTCTGAGGAGCAGAGAGGAAGAACTGACAGTAAATCTGGTCATTTAACTAAATAGTCTGCTCTGTTGTAACAGTGCGATGCCGTCAGTTTAGCACATAGAGACGTTTTAAAGACGAATAAAACATCAGAATTCAAAGCAGAGAGGTTTGTCTAGTGGAAGAGTGGCGCCACCCGCAGTTTAAGACTTAAACCAGGAAAAGAAACTCATTTATGTGCAGTAACTATCAATATTTCACATATAATTTGTTTTTTTATCTGCTTACTCATTTAAAATCATATCTTCTAATCTGTTCGAATATGAAGCGTAAAGAGGAAAGCCTTTAAGTTTATTTATTAAATGATGTGAACAATGTTTTGGGTAAATATATAAGGTTTTTTGTTGATTTAGCAAGCAAACAGGGTTGCAATGTGTGGTTAATGTCAGAAATCTGTCCCCTGATGCTGCACTTCTAAGAAGAGTTACTCACGATATCAGCCACTGTGTCTTTGTTCATCTGTTGGAGGGTGAATTTGTGTGAAAAGCAGCTGCTCAGACAGATGAGAAGCCGGGAGGACGTTTAGCCTGCATGGAGTCTTGCTTTGCCACCATGATGGACTCAAATACAAGGTAAGTGATGAAACTCGCTTTTACTTCCAATGCTGCTCGCTTCCCATCAGCACCATCTAGTGGCTGAAGAGTGCAACCGCAGCAATGCACTGACACATGGAGGAGTGTCACAAAATAATAACACCTGAGATGAAAAAGGTAAAACAGCAGCTTGGTAAATATGTGATCATAAAAAAACAACAGGATATGAGATATATAAGTGAGGAGGGACCGGTTTGATTAGTCAGAGTCATTGATTGGGTTCCATAAAGCAAATTCAACAATTCAAACTCAGTTACCATGGCAACATATTTTGGGAGTTATCTGACTAACGATTAATTTACGCCAGCTCAACCCCTCACTCCGTCTATATTTTTTGATATTTAATTTTCCCTGTTTACTTACTTTATTTGTAAATTTGTTTTCTTTTTAGTTTAATCAGCGAGTTTAGACGACTTCCGGTATCCCCCTCAAAGCCCGCGTCATCACCGACACCTGCAGGGAGGCGGGGCCTCCCACTCTAGTACTCCGAGGACTGCGGGCCTCACGACAAACCAGCTCCCAACTTCACCCAACTTCCCAGCAGGGCAGGTGAGTCTCGCGTTACAGTTTGTGACGGTGTGCTGTATGTTAATTGATAAATTAATAATCTGTTTGTGTCACTTTTTAAAATGTAACCAGTACAAAGCATGGCATATGCTGTATAAAAACTACTTTACACGTTTTATCATGCATTCAAAAAACACTTTTAAGTATAAGAATATTTGATAAATCATAATAAAAACATTTTTTGAAAGCACAACTAAACTATTAAAAAAAAGTATTCTATAAATTGCTGCAAAAAAATATTTAATAAATAAATAAATAAAGTTTGTTTAGTTTTAAATCGCACCCCTCCGTGTGTTTGCATTTATTTTCCTGAATTAGATTCCTCAAGAGAAGTTAATTATTTTTATTGGTTTGAGAAGTTCTTCATGTATTTCCAACAGGATTTAGTGCATTTGAGCTTTTAGGATAAGATCACCTGTTATTTGATGATATATAGAGTAAAATAGTAAAGATAAAATTAACAAGGACACGTTAAAAAAATGAAATATAAAGATAAAATCAAGACAGATATTCAATGGAAAGTCTTGGAAAGACCGTAAGGAAACTCCTGCACGTCCATACTTTCTCCTCTAATGGAAGAGCTCAGCAGGTTTGTTTGGAAGGACCGGTTTACCTATCATTACACTGCAAGAACTGCAAGAAGCATTATATTGGTAAATACTTTGGGCTAGTTCCTTTAAATCAATATTGACAAGTAGCATCAGGATTAAACGCCACAGTGGGATTCCAGCAGGTTCAAGCACTAAGGCGAGGAAATGTCACTGATGCTGTTGCTCCTATTAACACCAGCTATACAAACACTAAAATAAAGCCTCTGAAAAAGCCAACGTGACGAGGAAACAGTTTGTGGAAGGATATGCGGTGCAGGTGGATGAAACCAGCTCTTGCAATCATCAAAACTTCTCCTTTTCACGTACCAAAGTGCCTTTAACTTGCATTTTCTCCACTGGCCATCAGGGGGCGGCGACTCTGGTTGCACAAAGAAGTCTGATTGTATGGAAGTCTCACTTAAGTTATTCCCTCAGCAAACATTGCAAACTTGAGTTTATGGTCTCTAGTTTCAATCATCAGATCCTCCCGTTGCTTCTCCGAAGTCCAAATATGGTCACTTCCTTCACTGGTTGCAAAAACTCTTTGGCTGCCAAACAAGCAGCAAGCGTTAAGATATTAGGAAATGTCTTCATTTTGTTTGTACATTTGTGTTGCAGGATCCAGATGACCATTTCCTTTTGAGGTTCCCAACGCTGCGTTGTTTCCTAAAGCTGAGGAACAACAAGGAACATTCATCTAAAGAACCCATAAAAAACCATGGCGGCCACCATGGAGGCAGCGGACATCAGCGTGGTGGGAGTCTACTTCATCCTGGTGCTTGCGGTGGGTTTCTTCGCCATGCGGAAGGCCAACCGGAGCACGGTGAGCGGCTACTTCCTCGCCGGGCGCAACATGAACTGGGCGGCCGTCGGAGCGTCGCTGTTCGTCAGCAACATAGGAAGCGAGCATTTCATCGGCCAGGCGGGATCCGCTGTGGCTAACGGGCTGGCCGTGGCGGCGTGGGAATTAAACGCCCTGCTGTTGCTGCAGCTGTTGGGCTGGGTGTTCATCCCCGTGTACATCCACTGCGGCGTCTACACCATGCCGGAGTATCTCTCCAAGCGCTTCGGCGGGAGGAGACTCAAGGTGTATTACGCGGCGTTATCGCTAGTCCTGTACATCTTCACCAAGTTGTCCGTGGACCTCTACGCCGGGGCCTTGTTCGTCCAGGAATCCTTAGGGTGGAACCTCTACCTGTCAATCATCCTCCTCATCGCCATGACGGCGCTGCTGACCGTCACCGGAGGCCTGGTCGCCGTCATCTACACGGACACGCTCCAGGCCTTCCTCATGATCGGCGGGGCGCTCTGCCTCACGGGTGTCAGCCTCTTCAAAGTGGGAGGATTCCAAGGTATTTATGATTTAACACCGTGTGATCAATTAACCTTATATGATGCTGAACCGTTGTGTCAATTCAATTAATTCAAAGGGGTGATGACCAAGTACATGCAGGCCACGCCCAACATCACGGCCATCTTGCTGTCTTCACCTAACCTGACGTATTCCGAGTCCTGCCACCTCCAACTCCACCCGAAACCAAATTCCCTGAAGATACTTCGACACCCGAGGGATCCGGCCCTACCGTGGCCCGGTTTCTTACTGGGCCAGACTCCTGCCTCTATTTGGTACACTGTGTGTTTTGTAATGGAGGAGATGATGCTCACTACAAAGACACGTCATGACTGTTAACCTCTCCTTCCAGGTACTGGTGCACCGATCAGGTGATCGTCCAGCGGGTTCTGGCAGCAAAGAACATCGCCCACGCCAAAGGTTCCACCATCATGGCCGGCTTTCTGAAAATCCTCCCCATGTTCATCATCATCCTCCCAGGTAGAACCATGAATGGCTGTTTGAGTAACTAAATAAAAATGCCTGACTCATCCTCGATGATCCCCAGGGATGATTTCCAGGATCTTGTTTGCCGATGAGTTGGCGTGCATCAGCCCGGAGCACTGCGTGGAAGTGTGCGGTTCGCCAAGAGGCTGCAGCAACGTGGCGTACCCGCGGCTCATCATGTCGGTGATGCCCGTCGGCCTCCGCGGCCTCATGATGGCGGTCGTCATCGCCGCTCTGATGAGCGACTTGGACTCCATCTTCAACTCGGCGAGCACCATCTTCACGCTGGACATCTACAGGATGCTGCGGGCGCGGGCGTCATCCAGGGAGCTGATGATCGTCGGCAGGTTGTTCGTGGTCGTCATGGTGATCATCAGCATTGCCTGGGTGCCGGTCATCGTGGAGATGCAGGGGGGCCAGATGTACTACTACGTCCAGGAAGTGATGAATTACCTGACGCCCCCCGTCGCCGCTCTCTTCCTGCTCGCCGTCCTGTGGCGCCGCTGCAACGAGACGGGCGCCTTCTGGGGCGGCGTTGTTGGCTTCGTCCTTGGGGCGCTGCGTTTGATTCTAGGCCTCGTTTACCGCGAGCCTCACTGTGACCAGCCCGACGAACGGCCGTCCTTCATCAAGGATGTTCACTTCATGTATCTGGCGGCCATCTTGTTTTGGGTGTCGGCGTTGGTGGCCGTCGTCGTGAGTCTCTGCACGCCGCCGCCGAATTCAGAACAAATCAAGACCACGACTCTGTGGGGGCTGCACAACAAGAAGAGGCTTAAACAGCAAGAAGAAGAGAAGTATGGAGAAGAAGCCGATGCTTTGGAGCTACCAGACCGTGAGATCCAACATGAAAGCAGTCTGCTCGATAAAGAAAGGTGCCAAGATGAGATGTTGGAAGGGGGAGAAGGGGAGGAGGGAGGGAGGAGGGGGAGGAAGGCTGCCATGGAGGAGGAGGACGGGAGGGAGGGAGGTGTAAGAAGGCTTTGGATTGTTTCTTGGGTTTCCAGGAGAAGCTGCCCGAACCTCGTGTGATTTCAGTCCAGGAGCGGGAGAAGATGATGGATGAGCGTCTCCACGAACCTCCGCGGACCAGAATCCTCCTGAACTCTGCTCTGGTGGTGATTTGCTCCATCGGCATCTTCCTCTTCATCTATTTCTCCGTTTAGGCTTCTTTTAGTCTTTAGCTTTTTATTTCCTGCACCACCTGGTCCACTCAAAAGTTATTTATGAAAATAATTGGAATGATGGTGTTATTGTTCTGAATCCACACTGATGTTGAGCCTAATTTCAGAAGGGAGGGGGTCCTGGAATGAGTTCGGATCCAGTGAAGTGCTAATTAGCAACATGCTAACACATGAAACTAAGATGTCGGTAATGGTGCCAGTTTGCAACGCCAGCTTTCTTTTAATAAACATTTACTCAAATAAAAATATTGGCTTGTTATCCATGCAAGCTGTCATCTGTTTGTTCCTCTCAGTGAAGAACAAATAGAAGTCGGTAAGATAACGAGCTGAGAACAACGGTCATAAATGTGAATCCGACTTCACATCCATCGCTACAAGCAAAACATGCAAAACCCAGGCTGTACTGGTGACACGAACAACAGCAGTGGAAAGTTACAGACTGAAAGGAAAGTTACTTTCCCTTCTTTGGAATCATCAACAACATAAACATGCTTTTCAGGTTGTTGCAGGTCGTTAAAAATAATTACATAGTAAAGGAGCAGTATTTACTCACTGAAATTGTGAGTAAACTTCAGACGCTGCCTTTATTAGTAAATGAAGGTAATAATGAGATTTAGCATCCGATTGCATATTAATACCAGGTGGACAACAGTAAAATGTGTGTAGTTTACAGTAGATGCTACAATATTACTAGCTCTTTATGTCCAGTAAGGGTTTGTTTTTTCCATTTTGTCTGTAGCGCATGCAAATAAAGGTAATTGAGAACAACCTTAAACTGATTGCAGTTCTTGTTTGCTCTGCACATGCATTAAATTCTTCACAAAGCCATGTCAAACATGCATGCAAAAAAGAACAACTTTGAACTGGTTATGAGAATTTGTTTCGTAAATTAATTGACACATTAAGAAACACGAAACTGAGGGCGAAGCAACGGTGTGGAAATGCAGTACCACAAGTGGGAAGCCAACACATAATAACAGCAGATACACTACTATACTGTATAGTCTTACATATACAAACATCATATTTATACATTACTAATATTTCTTGGCATTATTTTATTTGTATACTTATTTGACTCTTTATTTCCTGACTGTTATGGAGCAACTGCAGCAGTACAATTCCCCAAGGGGTTATTAAAGTATTCTGATTTCCACAGATATATGAAAAAATATAAATAAATTCGAATGTGGTTGCAAACTACAAATTGCCTACAGATCGCGTCAAACAGGATGTGACTTTTTCTATGACTTCCTGTCAAATCTTCGAAGGCCGATGGAAACTGTCCGACTGGACCGCAGCTTTTAGGCCCCGCCTCCTGCTGCTCCGCCTGCTCTCGTCTACTTTCCAGGCGAGGCGCGGTTCATCTCAAAGGGTTTATTGCATCACAAAGCTACTTACACATAACCTATGGTTTTGAAATGGGTTTGTTGTACAATCCAAGTGTGCAGACTGACATAGAAATGTCCATATTTACCAATAAAAAGTGATTAAACAGTGAAATGGAAAGGAGACTGAGGAGCTAGGATTTACTGTGGTGGCGAGGTCTCGCGGTGTCTGGTTTAATAACATTTCATACGCGTCTGTCAAGCTGCGAGCGTAGCAGTGGCGCACCGGAAATAAGGACATTTTTGCACTCAAATTTAAAGATTTAATTTATTTCAAACATAATTTAAACACAAGAAACGTTACCCAGTTACAGCTAACTATAACCCTATGTGACATGAACAACACATGGTTACGACTACCTGCACTAGTGTTTATAGATAGTCTATCTTCTACCTTCAAACGGACTGGCTACGTGGAGTCACATTTGATTGCGTCACCATGCCTTTTTTCACATGTATTAATTTATTTATTAGTTATTTTTTAATTATTGTATTGTATCATGCTGATTACGTTATACTTTGCAACATAGCCATACGTCATATTACGTGGTCGTGTTTGCGTGCTTTTAATTTGACACCACCGGATGTTGTTTACCGGTTGCGTTCGGCCTAGCTTAACGACTGCATGACGACTTCACCTGCGCCTCAGCTAAAGAGCGAGCCGACATCAGCTGAGTTTGCATGAAGTGCCACCTTCGTAGCTAAAATACGGGGATTTATCGTCACGAAAAATTCAAAAATAGCATTTTTCACCAGGTTACGTATAACCGTTGACATGAAATAACTGTCATCCGTCGTAACAACGGAAACAAGATAGAGGCGAAGGAGAAATAACACATCAAACCCGGCTAACAAAGAGGTCCATTTTTCAACGACAACATTTTTCCTCCATATTCTATAGTTATGAGTCATGTGGCCGTCGAAAATGTCCACGGTCTAGAACAGCAGGTAAGTCCTTTTTAATGTGACTTGCTGCGTTTAGTTCGTGAAAAAGTGATATAACGGGACGGGGGAATACGTGTTAGCTTACCGGCTAGCTTAAAAACACCGCTAACGAGATGCTATCGCGCTAGCTAGCGTTGGGTGCGCTTCTTTTAGACACGCGTGTGACCCGTCAGAGGCTGCGAGGCGGGTAGCAAACCATATGATGCGGGGAAACGTTCTTAACGGTTGGGTTTTATCTACGTGTGCTTGATAAATGATTAATGAAGCGGCGGTGTCAGTGTTTAAAGATATAGTCCGCTCAGGATGTGGACGAGCCGAATGACCAACTACGACCGTGCGGTGCCGTCGGCTTCCCCGATCCCTCGATCAAACGCACCCACACAACTATTATCTTCACTGCGTTTTGTCTTGCAGCTCGATACAATAATAAAATGGAGGTGTGTAACGATGGAGCTAGCTGGTCTTACACACAAACAACGTGGTTGTTGACAGATTAGGTCGCTCGCCTTTTTCAGATTAATACGCAGTAACAGTTAGCCTCGTCTGCGTCCCGCTTAACGAGAGAAAAAAAGCTCATTTCTTCTGCGTCACTAGCAACGTAGTCTTAACGTTAGCTGTGTCTGAGTGGTCAGACAGTTGGATGGCAACAGAAAAGTACTGTGTGTTCTCACTGGATATTATTGAAATATCTTATTGGCAAGGTCCGCCACATTTGCACCAGTTACATATGTTTTTTGTTGAATTAGGATGTAAAATTCGGCTGCACTGGGAAGGTTTTTTATCGAGAAAACAAACCCTCATGGTAGCTGAGTTCACGATATGTTCCTGCAGATAAGCATCCCATCCCAAAACTGACATTTCTGGAAATAAAAGCATCAAATTCATAGTGGCTTCTTGAACAGATGAACAGTTAGATCTCTACTCACAACAACAACAACCAATAATCTGCCTCTCATCACTTTGTCATCCTTTATTATGAAGAATCTAAGACCAGGTTGCAGTTTGCTGGTATCAAATATTTCTAATAGTATTTGTCATAGTAAAATAAAAACAATCTTTAATGCTGATCGTTTGCTGTTTTTCTGACTGTTTTCTCTGTCTCTCCAGCTTGCTGTTCTAGACTTGAGTGCGGCAGACGGACAAGGTGGAGGCCCTAACCGTAAGCTGCCGTCCAAACATCCAATTTTCTCAAAACAACCCCCCCCCCACACACACACACACACACACACATAGTGGTAATAAGGCCACAAACAAGCAAGTTCTCTGCAGGGAATACATTGGGAAGGACAGGAAAGAAACAGCAGGGATATTTCCTTTTAATAACAGAAGTACCACAATTTAAAACTCCTTTTTTTTAAATTGAGACTTAGAAAAGAAGAGACAAGAAAAACCAGGTGGTCAATTTGGAAAAATATATTGGATTTCCATGGTTTCTCCTCTCAGATGTGCACCATAGATGACACGATGACTCTTGGACAAGCTTCCGAAGCTTCTTTTTAATTTAAGGTCACGTCCTTAAAGTCTAATCATTCATTAAATGATGTTGGACACTGTCTCTCTCTGTCTGCAGGGCGATACATTCCCCCACATTTACGGAACAACGACGCTTCCATCAATGGTGTGTAGCATCAAGTTAAAGCTGTCCTGTGGAGTTTTCTAGTAAACGCACACAAAAAACACTAAGTCACGTTTACCTTCAGTGTTGCTCACCAAAATACATTGAGTGAAGCCATAAAACAATTGCGAAGCAGATTAATTCTGACTATTAAGCATTGTTTACGTCCAAGTTAGCAGCTAGCGATCACCTTCTTCCGTGCTTTGGTGATGCATCGCCGCCTTTCAACTGCTGATCGTGGGATAGTGTGAAAACGGTGGCGGGATGTGAATCACTTCGCTTGCATGCTGATGTGTCGGACGCATTCACGATACCAGCAAAACGGGGGACTCACTTGGAAAGACGTTGCTCCATAATGCTACCAGGGGTCAAAAACTCCACAGGGTACCTTTTATTAAGTGCATTTGTTATATATAAAGGCCACAACTGAAACACTGTTTTCCCGTCCTCCAGGAAATGCCTTTGCTGCTGGTCGACCGGGTGGCTACACCATAGCGCCTGCAGCCAACTGTGAGTTCCCCTCTGATCTTCTACTAAATTCTACGTATGCATTGTTCTGCCATTCACTGCAGTTCATTTTGTTCTTCTTATATATTGTTCCATAGCATTCAGGGGGAAGAAAGGGGTCAATAAGAATGTAAACAATAAACTCTCTGTGGCGATGAGTAATAATCTGGTGTTGTCTGATAGTAGGATCGGTTCAATTCTAATTAAATTATTGTCCTTTTTCCTCCCTCTGCAGATGGTTGGGATGCGGGGCGCAACAACTTCGTTAATGGCTACCACGACAACCGCATGGCTGGTGGCAACTCGTATAACCGCGGCCCGCCTCGCATGGAGCGGGGCCGAGGTGGCATGGAAAGGGGTTACCGCGGCAACAGGGGCGCAGCCTTCAACCCCATTAATCCAGCACAGCCAATGGCTTTCGGCGGCTACGAAAATAAAGGTTAAAGGGATTTTTGATTGTCTTTACATTCCGTTGAATGCTGTACAAATACTGGAAGTGTCTTCAAATTGTTTTGCCTTCATTGTGTGTCAGATGCCGGTGGCTGGAACACTGCCAAAGACGCCTATGGCAGTTTTGGCAACAACCGGGGGAAGTCTGCATTCTTCAATGACAGGGGCAATGCTAACAGAGGGAGGTGAGGAGACGAGACATTCTGAATAACTGCTGTCACAGGACTTAAAAAAACATATATGATTGCTTTGTCCCTGTACTGACTTGATGTTAAGGTGCCATGTTCACCGTGAAAGTTAACACCTAGTGATCCTCTAGTGTGTTTCACGCTGTCGTGGTGAAAATCTTTGCTGTTAGATTTTTAAAAAAAGCTTGTGGCATCACTTTGTGTATATCGTAGTAGATCAGTGGCTGTTGCCTCCCTGTGGCCAACAGAGGGCGCTAGAAGCAACAATGACGTGTGAGACGACCTTTCCAAAAATGCTAAATACATAGTAAAGCATTTGGCCCTGTTGTGTGTGTGTGTGTGTGTGTGGGTGTGGGTGTGGGTGAGTGTGTGTGGAACTTGGAAAGCATGGTAGCAGCACCACACATCTTGTGTCATTGTGTTGTGCTCAGGTTTGATCATGGTGGATTTGGTGGCGGCGGGGGAGGAGGAGGAGGAAACAGCCGCTGGGTGGAGGAGTCCAGAGAGGAGGGAGACTGGTCCAAACCAACACCGCGTAATGAACGCCTTGAACAGTGAGTCTGCGCCTTCACTTCTACAGGAAATGACAACTACCTGGTTCACTATGGAGGAAAGCATCACAAATGAAGGATTGTAAATCAAAATTAGACAATTAATTTCTTATTGTTGGAGTTTCTTTTGGTCTAGTGATTTAGAATAACATCTTTTATTGTTTAAGTCATGTTGCAGCTTCCCAGTTGGGAGGACTTCCTGCTTTTATCTGTGTGAGATTTCTTCTATATTATAAACTGATTATCTCCAGGGTTTTTGAATTGTTCACCTGACATTTTACTAATTAAAATTATTTATAGACCAAACAATTAATTGAGAAAATAATTGGCACATTTATTGATGGGGGAAATAATTGTTTAACAAAATATACCAAAAAAGGATGTATTCAGAGACGTATATCGATGTCTTTTCTCCCCTGTAGTGAGTTGTTCTCCGGCAGTAACACTGGGATTAACTTTGAGAAATACGATGACATTCCTGTTGAGGCCACAGGACAGAACTGCCCTCACCACATCGAGAGTGTAAGCTGCCGTCTTTAACTCAGGATCCAACAATATTACATTATAGATCAGCTCCATGCTGACTTTCCATCTTTTCCTTTTTTAATAAATGCATTTGAATGCAGTTCCAAGATGTGGACATGGGTGAGATCGTCATGGGAAACATCGGTCTGAGTCGCTACACCAGACCAACCCCTGTCCAAAAATATGCCATTCCTATTGTCAAGTCAAAGAGAGACCTCATGGCCTGCGCACAAACCGGTAGGACACACGCACACGCAATACACCCCATCTCTGGACTAAAATAACAAAGTAATGAATTTATAACTCTGCTCAATGCACACGGAGATGGATGATTGGCTTTGCGTCTGCAGGTTCTGGGAAGACTGCTGCTTTCCTGCTGCCGATTCTCAGCCAGATCTACACTGATGGACCAGGAGAAGCCCTCAATGCAGCTAAAGCATCAGGACAGGTAAGAAGAAATAATGGAAATGTATTTCCCTATGTTCTAATGTGGACTAAAACATGCATCGATTGCTAGAGGAACTATAAAAATGGGAAATTATTTGTAGATATCTATAATGTGTGAAGTTTGAGTATTTTCGAAGCAATTAAAGCTTTATATTTAATTGACAGAGAACGAGTTTGACAAGTAATTGGCAATTTGTAGATAACAGTAGAAAAGACCACAGTTACACTAGAAGGCACGTAGCGTAACAAAGTGTTTGTGAGTGAATCGGTACAATAGAAGTGTCAGTCAACTATAATAATAATGAGCAAACCCACTGAACTTCAAAGAAGGATGTTTCCATCTGTTTCAGACACGTGTCGCAGCACAGATAGTAAACCGTTACAGGACAGCTGCTTCCCACTATATCGTCTTTAATTAGCTGTTGAACATAAATAGCTCCACTGATTTAAATGCAAGCCTAATGTGGGCTACGTGTGCACGTTGCAGCTGTTATGTGGGGGAGAAATAAACAACGATTCCTTGATCGAGATGTGCATTTCACAAGAACAAGCAGCCTTTTGTGTGTGTGTGTCCAGCTCTGTTTCATCTTAGATTTATATTGTGACCTCCCCCAGGTAGTAGAGTAATCCCCTTCATGTGAAGACTTGTATTGTGGAATTTAGAGGTCACGTTTTGGTTAAACATGCTGAAACCATGCGAGTCGTTGACGCCACTGTGCTGAAACACCATTACTGAAATGTTGGGTTATCGTCGTATTGCAGGAGAATGGGAAGTACGGGCGTCGTAAGCACTTCCCCATCTCTCTGGTGTTGGCTCCAACCAGAGAACTGGCTCTGCAGATATATGATGAAGCCAGGAAGGTAAACAAACGCACGTCCGCATGAGCTTGAGATCTCGACAAAACATTTTTTTTATGTTAACCTTTTCGTTTGGGTCTGTAGTTTTCCTACCGCTCCCGAGTGCGTCCCTGTGTCGTGTACGGAGGAGCAGACATTGGCCAGCAGATCAGAGATCTGGAGAGAGGCTGCCACCTGCTGGTGGCCACGCCCGGGAGACTGGTGGACATGATGGAGAGGGGCAAGATCGGACTGGACTTCTGCAAGTAAGACGCGGACAGAATCGGCTGGTTCGATTTAATGACGTCATCGTCTTTTGGAATAAGAAATACTCCCTGTATTGACGTTTAAACCTATTCACTTCAGCTACCTGGTGCTGGATGAGGCTGATCGTATGTTGGACATGGGATTTGAGCCTCAGATTAGACGCATCGTTGAGCAGGACACCATGCCGCACAAAGGCATCCGGCAAACCATGATGTTCAGCGCAACTTTCCCTAAAGAGATCCAGGTACATTTGCAGTTGTGCACTGGTTATAGCAAAACCTTCCTTCCCCATTACAACAGAGCTATAATAATAGTGCTATGTGCTAAACACCTGTTAATAAGCAGAGTCTCTGCTCCACCTCCAGATCCTGGCCAGGGATTTCCTGGACGAGTACATCTTCCTGGCGGTGGGAAGAGTCGGTTCCACCTCGGAGAACATCACCCAGAAGGTCGTGTGGGTGGAGGAGAGCGACAAGAGGTCTTTCCTCCTGGACCTGCTGAGTGCTACAGGTGAGGCAGCTCGTCGGCTTCAGATGCTGCAGGTCGACAACACATAAAACACGCTTCGGTCCAGAGCACCTGCAAACACAATCCTTTTACCGCCACCCATACATCCCTGGGACTCCTGTTGAGCACCCTTTAAGTTCAAAACGTACACATGATCATGTTCAGGACTTGATTCCATGTCAAGGATTCAGAAAATCTGCTTTTGTTTTCTGAAATAGGCTCAGAGCCCAGATGAAGTCAGTGTTTTCTGTCCAAGTCCTTGATTAAAAAATCTCTTGGTCATCCACTTACAGATTTTTTCCTCTGCCTCAGCAACGGCGAGGATAAAAAGAAAGTAAATTCCTTCCGTTTGACAGTAGATAGCTGTTTAAACCGACATCGTAGTAAAACACATTTTGAGAAAAAGGAACCATCGGGAACATCGAACATACAGAGTTGGTTTTCTGCTGCTGATTGAGTGCAGTTGACATGTTGGTGGTTTGGTGTGGTTTTATCCTAAGTCATCCCCAGCGAGGTACAGGACAATACTGGAGACAACATAGAGAAACCTGGTAAGACCCTCAACGGAGAATCTGTCATTTTCGTATTTTAAATAATTTTGCTTGCCCTTTTTGATGTTCTTCTCTGTGGATGGAGACCCCCCTTTTTTTGTTTCTTCAGTTTATTTTTCGTTCTGTGCACCATCTCATGGGTCCGGTCTGCAACGCTTACGTCAAACATGCCTGTTTATTATGTCCTTTTAGTTTTTTGAGTTTTTTATTTTTTTGTGGCATCTTTTATGTACATGTCGCCGTGGTGTCTTCGTGTCCGACCCGAAGCCGCGATGGAGAGAGTCTGGTTGGGTTCGAGTCTCCACGGTGAACGAGCGGGTACAAATGCGGCCCCTAAACGTCATAACGGGGTCGTGATGTTCAGAGCCGGAGCACCGAGGACCAAACTCTTTCCATCCGCGGCTCCAGTCACAACAACTCTTAGCTACCGTTTCTTGTAATTTATTATTTAATTGTGTTTATTCCACACCGCACTCCCGACTGCCTGTTGCACTCTTCTGTTCATAGGAAAGAAAGTAACTAGGGTGCATGTTATTGGAAGAGTAACTGATCATTTATAAATCTGGATTGTCAGAATGATGCAACGTGAGAGTAATGCAGTTGGAAAATATTCTGACTTCTGGTCAAAAACCTGCGATTGTGTCGCATCACAATCTCACAAAGCTGCTTGTGAGCTCACATCAGGGTTTTCTTGAGTAGTTGAAACTGAAATGTATGTGAAATATATTTATCTTAATTATTTTTGGACACTTTTCCCCTTTACAGTAGTCCTATAAAAATATGAGGTTTGAAATGTCTGCATTGACCTCGGGTGTCTTTTCCCTCGGTCCATCAGGTAAGGACTCGTTGACCCTGGTTTTTGTGGAGACCAAGAAAGGCGCCGATGCCTTGGAGGACTTCCTGTATCGGGAGGGCTACGCCTGCACCAGTATCCATGGCGACCGCTCCCAGAGAGACCGAGAGGAGGCCCTGAGCCAGTTCAGATCAGGGAAATGCCCCATTCTGGTGGCCACAGCGGTCAGTACAAAGAAGATTCCTCATGAATGTTGAACGTACATCCTGTATATTGCAAACATATATAGCAGCAAATATTAGATGCTGTTGGAGTTCAAACACTGCATGTGAGCTTTTGTTTCTCTCTTGTACACACTCAGGTCGCAGCTCGCGGTCTGGACATCTCCAACGTGAAACACGTGATTAACTTTGACCTGCCCAGCGACATCGAGGAGTATGTCCACCGTATTGGACGCACAGGACGAGTGGGGAACCTGGGTAAGACGACAGCTACTGTCAGGCTGTGATATTAAGCCTAAATCTAAAACCATGATGGACTGCGTTTTTAGTTATTTTTTGAGCCACACTCGCACTAAAAGCTGCGATTCCCTTTTCCACCTGTAGGACTGGCCACATCGTTCTTCAATGATAAAAACGGGAACATCACGAAGGATCTGCTGGACATCCTGGTGGAGGCCAAACAGGAAGTTCCCTCATGGCTCGAGAGTCTGGCCTATGAACACCAGCATAAGAGCACCAACAGAGGGCGCTCCAAGAGGTACATTCACACACACACTCTCTCCCATATTTAAGTATATACGTTTAAGTATGAGCTTTGTATTTGATGCAAACAGCGCGTTTGATTTTGCCACCAGGTTCTCAGGTGGGTTCGGAGCGCGTGATTATCGCCAGACGGCCGCCGGAGGCACCGCCGGAGGGTTCGGGGGTCGTGGAGGACGCAACCAGGCAGGACACGGAGGAACCCGCGGCTTCGGAGGAGGTGAGGATGTTGTCTCCGGGTATAACTAGTGTGTTGAAGGAAGAGCATTTTATTTCTGTATGATTTAATGAGCGGGTCATTTAAAATGGTTTGAACTCCCCTCCTCACTTCCTGTTTACAACACAGCTTAGAGGTTTTGAACACCTTTCCTTTGCTGACGCTGCCTTTTCTCCTGTTTCCTGCCCGTCAGGTGGCTTCGGTAACTTCTACACCAGCGACGGCTACGGAGGGAACTACTCGCACTCTCAAGTCGATTGGTGGGGCAACTAGCTTCCTCCTCCCTCTCTTTACCCATCCCCCTTTCTTCCTTTCTCCTCGCTGTCGTCTCCACTCCACCCATCGCCTCCCCTTCATTCACCCCACGAACCCACATGCATGTTATTAAACTATTTATACTCATTTATATAGCCCTATTTCATCCCTACGCACTCGGATCTTTTAATAATTTTCCTTTTCTCGTCCTTTCCATCTCCACCTCCGTCTTTACGTCCCCCCCATCTTTTCTCATTTTGATCTCTCACTTTCTCTTACAATAGGCCACATTATCAAGGGATGCCTCAATTTTAGTTGGTTGTTCTTCAACACTAGTTAGCTACGAGCTGGCAGCATCCTTTTAGTTTCGGTGAGGACATTTTGAACACTTTTCCCCTCTGTGGCTTGAAGACAAATAACCGATCGAATTAAAGCTCTTGGTGTTCCTTTTTAACCCCCCGAAGATTAGATGGACCTTTAATATTTACATTGATTTAGTCCTACAAAACAGATGTAGAAGAGCAGGGGGAATTATTTTTTTTCTTTCACATTTAGATTTGAGTTTTGGCTTCATTGTGTTTTTTGTCCGCATTCACCCAAAGCCAGCCAGGCGTCCTGTGTACCTTCACCAGTCATCTTTGTATGTGATGCATGGCCATGTTGTAAATCACCGGCCAAGAACTTTTCTAAAATATAGCGCAGAGATAGGCAAGATGTCAAATCTGAGAATATTATGTCTGCATATAAATTCGAAAGTGGGAACTGGCTGAAGCCTTCTTCATTTACATGATAGATAGAACTTTAAAGCCGCCACAGAAACCGAAATCTTTTTATTTTGTTGTTTTTTTTTTTTTTTCCTCCACCTTTTTAAAAACGTATTGAAGTCTTGATTTCCAGAGATCTGAGAAAGATGTCTAACAGAGACCGAAGGAGCTGGACAAACTGAGTCAGTGGCACGCCAGCAGACATTGTTGCCCATTAGCAATGATGCTAGCAAACGGCATTTTCTTTGTTTGAAACAAAACATAATGTAGGATCATTTGTTTCTGTACTGTGCCTTTAAGAATTTGAACATTGTCTCTTATTTCCGTTGTTTTAATTGCCATAATACGTACGTGGCTACAAGTATTGGCCAACTGTGACTAAAAAAAAAAAATGTGTATTTAATGTCATGTATGGGTTTAAACATGTTTTTTTCTTTTCTATTTATATTTGGAAGGAAACAAACTAGGCTTGAACTAAATCAAACCTTGGCAAAAAAAAAAAAAAAAACACTTAACAAAAAACCGTGATGAGGAAACTCAAAGCAATTCCTTATCTCTCTATTGGAGTTAAAATTCGTCAGACGGTCTCTGATGAGCTGATTCCCAAAAGCATATTACCACTGTATTTAGAGATGCTTTTGAAACGCCCTCATCGAGATTGGGTAAAAAAAAAAAGACATTTGTCTTATTCCCCCCCAAAAAAACGAGACTTTTTTTGTTGCTTTACCAGAAAGCGAGCGGAGATGGTGACGGTGGTTTTATGTTTTTGGGAAACCGAGTCCTACTTATTGACCTTAAATGTCACATCTACAGCTCTGGTTTGAGCTCGAGTTTGAGTTCCTCAGGAGCATCCTGTCACTAACTGGAGGGTCACATCGTCAGCAGCAGGACCCTCGAGTCCTTGTTGTAAAGACGTGGTACTCTTTTCACTGTCAGTGCCCCGTTATCATATGTGACCACATAGCAGCGAAATTAAAGCTGCTGCCGCCGCTGGACTCTTTAGTGCTACGGTGCTCTTCAGGGAACAAACTCTGCTTCCGCCACAAACATCGAAGAAACAAAACCCTTGTTTGCCAAAAAAAAGAGCTTCTTTCAAGGGGGGGATACACAACTTAAAAGAGGAAAAAAAGAGAAAAAAAAAGAGAGTTCAAAAAAATGTCTCGCTCACTCTATCCTGGAGAGTTAACATGAAGAGTCTTCTCTAAAAAAACAGTCATTCCAGTTTATTAGTTCGGTCTTTCGGATCCGTTGAGGTCGGGGATGAAAGTGACGATGATCTAGCCTGAAGTACATTTCACAGCGGGGGCAGCCGGGGCTCTCCAGAGGAGAGGACGCCACGTTTTAGCCACGTCCCGTCTAACTGTAATGTTTTTCTATCGTCCCAAGTTCTGGACGGATACAAAATCCAGGACTGATGAGGTGTGCTGGTGGGAACTAGTCCTGATCCGAGGTCAGCCCCACTCGGCCCCGCTGTGGAACCAGACGTCCGTGTTTCATCCTTGATTCAACATCTAAAAGGATCGCCGCTGTACATTCGGGCGCTTCAGTGGCAGAAATCCGATCCTCCCCAGCTGGTAATATAGCAGCAGAGTAAACTAAAAAAAACTGTTGCTGCCTGGTGGGGGAAATTACTTTACATCAGGGTCTTAATTTTTGTTTACATGAACTTTAGCGACGTGAAAATAATAGATTTAAAATGTAAATAGTTCAACTCTTCTTAAAACACACAAAAAAAAAAACTACACAGAGAAGAATCTCCAGTGAGGAAGAATGTGAATTACAAGTGAAGCAAACGCTTGTGTAGAAAAATCACGTTTGATCACTCGACGTTGGGCCAGCTCAGTGGGCAATTTGAACTTGGGGCGGCACTTTAATTCTTTTTGGAGACGGAAAACCCGAAGCAATCGTAGGAATTGATTTAGCAGCTAATCCTCCCGAGGCAGATTCCCTCAAATTGCCCACTGACTTTGACGAGGCTGGACCAAGACAATAAAACATATGCAAGTGTTGTTGTTTTTTTGGTCAAGGAGTTACAATGCCAAGCAAATAGATACAATTCTACAGCAGGCTTTAGTTATGTTACAACTCTTGAGTTTTTTTCTCCCGTCATTATGATTTTAGACGACTTTTTTAATCAGAGGTCATGCTGAGGTCAATATATTTCTCTCGAGTGCAGTCGGTAGGGAGCTTTGGGAAACTAGTTGGCTTCAACACCGCTTTGTGAAGAGTCTCAGGCTGGATGCCACGCTTTTATCTCGCTGAAGCCCCTTCCAATGAGGGCCAGTTTAAAGAGGACAGTCGTCATAGGATGCAGCGTTAGAAAACAAAATAAGGAAACTCCACCGCGTCCGACTGATCCCCCCGCGACCACTTCAGAACAAGCCAAAAAAGTAGTGAAATAAGTTTGCATTATCTTTCAGCTACACGTGTTTCAAACTGTCGGATTAACTTGTTGTGTTGTCAGCGATTATTCAACTTGCAGTCAGGTTCAGGCGCCAGTTAAAATCTCACAAAATGTCCAAATAGATCATCAATCAGAGATAACCACCCTTTAATGTCTCCTGCAACGATAGTGTTCAGTACGAAGGAATAACCGGCCACATATGGAAAATCACCAACGGGACAAGAAGTTGAAGATAACCTTGCAAATGACAATCAAATATGAAGGAACCGCTTAGTTGAAAACTCAATTTACACGTCAGCAGAACTCTTAAAGTTCCACTTTTTCTTCTTTTCTTTGACACACATTTACATGTTTTCTTAACTGTCCGATTTTAAAACCTCCCACTCCTCCGTCATGAACTTTACAGCTCAAATATTATACGCTCTTGGATTTTGTAACAAAATCGGAGAGTCCACCTTTAAATACTGACTGAACGGCACCGTGTTTTGATGCCTGACTGAATTGTCGTGTTCCCCGCTCGAGATGAGACGTTGTCGGAATCCGCGGCTGTTGGCGACCAATAACTCGGCACGCACTCAGTGTTTTAAGTTTGCTAGATCGCTGCCTAATTCAAAGTTTTTTTTGTTGTTTTTTTAAAGAAGGACACAGTGAGCCGCTTGAGCAAATGTGGTTCAGTTTGCAGACATCGCTGTGCCTTCTAACAGCCACTAGGGGGCAGGTAGAATAACAGTGCATACATGACAATGTGAGGAGAAGCTGATTGTTGATAGTGCAGATAGGAGTTCCTACAGAAGGGAGACGTGGAAGGTGACACTTCAGTTTACCTCACTTTCATCGTTTTTGTAGAGCAATCTTGTATAAGTGTTGAGTGTAGGCATATATATATAAATATGTCTATATATATATTTATATATATACATACATGCAACGTATTTAAGTGTTTTTCTAGGGCGGACGGGTCGTGTCTGTCAGCTGTAATAACCATTGAACTGTGTTGGAGCGACACGTATCTTCCACGGTGTCCCAGACCCCCCATCTCACTTGTCAAATATGAAACTGAACTTCTGCAGGAAGTGCAATAGATATCAATCAACGCATTGATTGCTCGTTTCGCCGTCACCGAGATTCTCTGTGCGAGTTTCATTGGGGCTGGGTATTTTTTTTTACTCTGAACGTTATATTAAGTTTTTTTTGTGGTCGAAATATAAAAAAAAAGTCAAATAAATCGGATGCAGCAGTGTGACATCACGCGCTCATTCCCGGCGTTGAGCTGTGCCATGTACAGCCTGTATACTCTCAAGCACGTTAGTCTTGTTTAAGTTGATTGTTTGCCAGTAAACGAGCTACGACGTAACATTTGTTTGGACCAGCAGCTTTACTAATCAGAAGTCGACCACGCTCCGTTAATTTTTACTGTGAAAGAAATGTTCTCGTTTGGAAAAATTCAGCACTTTAGTTTTTGAATATTTTAAAAACCTTTTTGATGCCTTAAATTCAAGGGTGATACCCAGCCCTGATTGGAGACGGTTGGTGAAGTTGGCTACACCGCATACAGCATTACCATGGCGACGGACGCGCTAGCAGTGTCACCGTGGCGTACGATTCCGCGCCGGTGACTTTATTTTTCCGGGCGGGAGTGCTTTTTATGTCAGTGAACAATTTAATGGTGCTATGCTCCCATTGCTGCGGCCTGCAGGCCCCTCTGTTGTAGAAGTCTCATCGAGTTTCCAGGAAACACTTCGGTTACTCGGTTTAACGTTCGACTCAAGTCTTCTGTAGTACTCGTCCTTCACAACCTCAGAGAGGGGCGAAGGAGTGGGTGAGAGCGTTGAAGTGTAGCGCAGCCGGATGTCAAAAAAGAGAGGTTTCTCCACCGTTTAGTGTGTGCATGTGTGTGTGTATGCGTGAGTGTGTGTGTGTGTGTGTTGCATGGAAAAGTTTCTTCCAGATATGAAACCCATTTTTTTTATTTTTGGGGACCAGGTGGAGTTGTAGTCAACAGCAACCGTAGGAATCGGCTGTTTGCACACAAGAGTTCTCGAGTCTACTTTTCGCTGCTAGTTTGTGTAATTTATCAAGCATTTTTGAGAAATATTTATTTTTATAAGCCTAATACAAAAGTTGATATTTTACAAAGTGACTTGACCAAAAGACAGTAAACAAAAACACTGGCACTTGAATGTTGAATGTCATTGGTATGAGTGAAAAATTTCTGTTTTTCTGGGGTAGTGTGAGCTTTTTAAATGTTAAAGATGCAACGTGTAGGGGATTTCTCTTAAAAATGCGTCACCACGGCAACCGTCTTGTCGCTGTTGTCGATGGCGATTTTAAATCACCTGTCAGAAAACACCGGTTCTCTGTTCGAGGCCAACTCACGCTGCATGCACATCTTTCCGTGTACCGATCCGGTCTCCGCCTCCAGACCGGCGTACGCTTCCCCAAAGTTTAGCTTTTACCCGGCATCATGGGACCCTGAATGCCTCTGAAACACAGGAGTGCTCTAACGAGGTAGCAGGTCTCCTCTCATTCCCTCCTTGTCCTTTTATTAGTAGAAAGACTTGCCCAAAAGAGAAAAGTCTCTGCTCTTTTCTCCGCTACGTGAAGATGTGCATGCGGAGGCCGCAGGGCGAAGCTGGCGGTTTTCTTCCAGTCACGTGACCGGTTAGGAGAAAGGTCCTACACGGGCTACCTTTAAAGTCACATCGGACTCAGTATCAGATCCATAAACCTGTTCCTGAGACAGGTTCCATTGCCAATAATGATAATCAACCATAAACAGCCATTTTTTAATTGGCGGACAAAATTTGAGACAATACCACCATTATATGCCAAGGTTTGGATTAAAAAAAAATAAATAAAAAATTAACAAAACGTTACGATCAAAGACCATTTTCTAAAAAACAAACAAACATGCAGTACAAAAAACAAAGTGTCCAGATTCTCTCCAAGTCAGATGTTGTGTTTTGTTTTTGATTTAATTTTTTTGATTTTTTTTTTTCATTTGAGTCTCTATACTTTTCCTTCCCGTTAATACCCTTGTTGTGAATGTCTGGCAAGTGGTGATCTTTAAAGTCTTCATAACACAGACTTAACTGTGGTTCTATTGCTATGTTGTTGTGATTTGCATATTTTCAGGCATCAGCGTGCTAATGCTCATGTGGGAGAGCTTCTGGCCAATCAGAAATGACCTGGTGATCTGTGTTTTTATAGATAAAAAGCCTCTTAAATGAGGACGTCATATTGCAGCTATTACAGATTTGTCTATCCTCAATGGACCAGAATGCAATGCGGCCCCAGCGAAGCCACTACCAATGACAAATTAAAGATGTGGTGTGTAGACGAGCGACCACACTTGACTGCCTTTTGTACGCACCAACGAGTTGTTGACAAAAGGCATTCTGGGAAACAAAAGCAGGGACACCAAACGAATGCAGCATTTTGCAGCTTTATTTTCCTTTCAAGTCAATAACCCTTAGTTATTATTATTCCAGACAGAAACAAAATGTGTGTAGTTGATATTAGGAACGACTGCTGTGTAGCGACTAAATTGAAACGAGATGAAGCCCGGTGTTGTCGCCGTTACTGACTGGCCAGACCCTTCGACGTGGACACACGGCACCTCCAGCCTGCTAGTTAGTATTTGCTTTATGTATTAGTTTAGGAGTTGTGCACGAAGAGGAGCACCGCACGAAGAAGACAAAAAAAAAAAACTGTGCATCTATTCTGATTTTACCACAAATAAAGGTTTGGATTTGCAAATGTAAACGGTGTTTAGAGCGGTTTCTTTAAAAAGTGGATGTTTGAGAAAAGACAAAGACCTTGAAATGTTAAATTTGTTTAAAAATGTTTATTTGAATTCCATGAAAAACATCTGTATAAAATATAACTGAGCTCCTCTTGCTTTTATTATAAGGCTACTGCTGAAAACTAAAGCATCTGAGAGTTGTTTAAACGTTTAATTTCTCGTGAGGTAATACATGCGTCTTCCCTGATTGGAGCCGACCGCAACCAGAATGTTACTTTGAAGGAAAGGCAACAAAGTTATAGTCATAACTCTTAATTTCACATTCAAGTCGTTCCCAAAACATCACGTGTGACGCATTCATTTCAAAGTAAAGTGCATTCGTTTCCGGGTGAAACTTTGGTCCGAAGGGGATGCGCCGTTTTCCTGCTGCTCCAACAATCCTGAATCCACCACGTCATGTGGAACTACTTTCTTCACCCGGAGTCCTGTCAGTCAAGCAGCAGGGCAAAGGTGAGCCCACACAGTCGGAGGCTTTTTCAAGTCTGCTTCTGATTTGGTTCTCGGCTCTCGTCTGACCAGAAGTCCGGGTTGTCTTGGTACCATTTGACTAAAAGACACGAAAAGCACAGGAATGAGTTGCTTCCTACGTTGTCTCCTCGTTTTAAGTGTGTGTGAGAGATACCGTACCGGTCCGTCTGAGGCCTTCAGCCCAGGACACCTCAGCCCTCCAGCCCAGCTGCTGCAGCTTCTCACACGTGATGGGGTAGCGCAGGTCGACACACGGCCTATAGAGCGGAGGTCAAAGGTCACTTGGACCACTGATTTTCTCAGGAAAGGAAGTTGCACTATTTTACTCACCTGTCGGGCACAAACTCGAGCCACCCGTTCACCTCCGAGTCGGGCACATCCTTCACCTTAAAACAAAACCCAAACACTTGAGTCGTCCGTCTGCTTCCTTCCGCTCCATGTTTACATCAGACCCGTTCTTAAACCCACCATCTTAACGAGTTCCCTGGCCAGTTGCATGATGGGAATCTCGCAGCTTGTTCCCACGTTGTAGATCTCTCCCACAACGCCTTTCTCCAGGACCAGCCGGAAGGCGTCGATGGCGTCGTCGACGAACAGGAAGTGGCGGGATTTGGGGAGGGTTCCCTGGATGGTGCTGTGGCGGAGAGAGTTAAAGAAACTAAGAATCAGATTTATTCTGCTTTGTTTCGTTTAAAAAAATAATAACAAAGACAGTTTTTCACCATTTCTTGTTCGTTCGCAAGAGGGTGAGGAACCTCGGGATGACCTGAAGGATCAAAAAGAGTCGGTTAGAGGCCGAGAATATACGTATTTATAACTCCCAGATCATTAAATGATACCTTCTCGGTGAACTGCCTCGGCCCGTAGACGTTGTTGCTCCTCGTAATGATGATGGGAAACTGGTAAATACACGAAACACAACTTCTAATTGTATAAACACTTCCAAAAATCCAACAAGTATCTTCATGTAGAAGCTGAAACTAGATCAATTATCATGATGAATGTCCTGTACCTCATATCTGTCCCAGTAGGATGTGACCAGGTACTCTGCCGCCGCTTTAGTGGCGGCGTACGGGTTGGAGGGCCTCGCCGGGCTGCTCTCGTCAAACACCTGCAGGAAACAAGCGCCCAGTAAAGACCCAGAGTCACTCCACGACTCACAACCACCACACATCCGCCCTGCTGGCTGACCTGGTCCAGACTGGCTCCGTAGACCTCATCGGTGCTGACGTAGATGAAGCGCTGCGGCCGGTGTCGGGCCTGGTGGGCAGCTTCCAGGAGAACTCTGGTCCCGTCGATGTTCACGCGCTGGAAGATGGATGGACATTGGAACGATGACTCTGGACGAGGGAAGAAGCAAACCAGTATCAGAGGCTGATCGTTGCAACAGGAGAATCATCCTGCCGGGTCGGACGACCGCCGCTCACCCACGTGAGTCTTGGCTGCCAGGTGGAACACCACATCGATGCTTTCTGTGTTGAAAACGTGACTCACTAGCGTGGAGTTACACACGTCTCCCTGTTGAAGAAGGAAGCGGTTATTGTAGGAATTAATTCCCGCTGAATGCACCTGAACTAAACCTCTTCTGTAGGTGTTTAGATGTGAGCAGCTCTCACCCGGATGAAGGTGTAGTTTGCTCTGTCTTCAACCGTCTGCAGACTCCTGGGGCTGCAGCAGTAGTCCAGCTGGAAGAGGTCACACCATGAGAACACACACACACACACACACACACACACACACACACACATATTCACACACAGATTCACACACCAGTGCAGACTCACATTATCCAGGTTGATAATCCTCCAGTCAGGGTGTCTGATCACCAGCGAACACACAAGATGGGAGCCACTGCAGAGAGAGAGAGAGAGTGGAGAGACACTTAAAGACAGGACAAAGTACTCTACTTAAATAAAATCCTGAGGTACTTTTACTGTACTCAAGTATTTAATTTCCTTCTACTTGTTCCTTTTATCTGACAGCAACAGAAGGTTATAAGAAACGCATAACACACAGGTTGCTGCTCACAAATACGTGTTTATTAATGTCTT
This sequence comes from Chelidonichthys spinosus, assembly GCA_029853015.1. Taxonomy (NCBI): domain Eukaryota; kingdom Metazoa; phylum Chordata; class Actinopteri; order Perciformes; family Triglidae; genus Chelidonichthys; species Chelidonichthys spinosus. Next base: position 4,511,319 of record CM056844.1, read on the forward strand.
CTTAGACAGTAAATACACCACGAAAATATATTAGAGCATGGTTTCACTGGATTACTCGTTAACGGTTAGTCATATATTTCTTATCGGTTTGAATAAATTACATGAATCCAGAGCCTCCGGTCACAAGGACAGTCCTGTTGAAGTCCATCTTCTGGTCATCTGGTCATCGCCGGCCGCTGTATGTTCATATTAATGTCTCCTACACACAGAATATCGACATTAATCACTTTCTATCCCCGGTTACGCTGCCCAGGTAGCACGGGACAGGAATTCTCCATTTGCGTCAGTACACTAGATACGTTGTTTGATTTTGCGACAGTCGCTTGGCGTTTTACGGCAGTATTGACACGTTGAAAAGGGGGCGGGACATGTGTGCGCGCGTAGACTGGCTTCTGCTCTCTGAGTGGTTCCATTGTGCGAATCACACGTCAATCATTATGTCAAGAGTGCCGACTTGGCAAGGCAACGGCGTCAAGTACGTCACAATGGATTTGTTACTTCCGGATAATATTTTCAAAATAAAGGTTCCCGGTTAACATAACTATGGTATGGTGAATGAAAGGTGTCTCCCCCCCTGTCAAATCACGTATCACCGCTTAAACTCGACAAACTGAACCATAAAGCGTACTTTTGGGAATATATACTGTTTTTTTAATTTTATTTATTGTATTAGTTGTTGTAGACCACCATCATAGTCAATCATTTGTATATTAATTGAAATCCCTAATCCTTACCAAAATAATATTCTAATAATATTCCACACAGTTAAACACGTAGAGCTTTTGTGTGCGTGTAGAAACACGTAACATCCGGTTTTGTTCCGGGTAGTTTTGTCTAACTTGACGCCAGCTAGTTTACTTCTGGCTTCGTGGCTCATTGAATGCAGCTAACGTTTATTTTGTCGATAACGTTGATCTGCAGACGGGTGGGCAACAACATGTCGTGTCTGTTAGCTTCCGTTTTAGCCGTAGTGCTACTCAGCTCCGAGGCTTCTGGGAAACGTGTAACGGGACTTTTGAAGAGCGAAGCGGCGAGACAGCAGAACGGCCAGTTCATCACGAAATTCATGTACCAAGGTAACGTTACTGATGTAATGATGCTAACGTGTTTCAGCAGGGACCAGCTAGCTGATATCCTCTATGTATTGACGTGACGTCACGTGACAGTGTCCAGTTACTGTTTTCTTATTATTTTAGCTTGTATTTGCAAACCGATGGGTGTCACCATCACTTTATCTGATAATATCTGCAATGAGGGATGATGAATGTCGCTTTTAATGATTTTATTTTGAAGCATTTTTCTTATTGAGGGTGTCTTTCTTGCAGCAGTAAGACCTGCATGTTGCAAACCAGCCTGATGAACCACTCTAACAGCCCCAAATGTCTCTCCCTGCCCCCCTTTCTGTAGGTGATAATGGCCTGTTGGTGTGCAGGCTGGACAACGCCGCCCTGGCTGCAGAGAAGGACTCCAGACTGCTGCTGTACCAGGACATGGACTCCAACCTGGACAACCTCAGCTGCTCCGAGAGGCTCGCTAAAGCTCAGTTCACCAGTAAGTACTTACACGGAGAGCCGATCTGTGATGTGATGGATGTGATGCACACACACTCACACACATTGTGTTTGTCCAGTTTCTCTCCGAGAGGAAGAACACAACCACACGATCCCTCGCCAGTCCTCCCCTACAACCTGGCAGGCCCTGTACGCTGACCGATACACATGTCAGGTATCTAATCCTTAACAAATACCGACGTGGACATTCAAGCTGAGTTATACGTCGGTGTTGTAACTTGTCTCTTTGTGTCCTCTGCAGGAAAGCGCAGTGATTCCCTCTCACGCCGATCTCGGTTTCACCGTCTTGCTGTTCAATGCCGACTCGGCCGGGAACCCGCTGGAGCACTTCAGCGCAGAGGAGGCAGGTCAGGCGTCCCCGAATGCTCCCATCGCTACAGCTGATAGGCTGACATCAGGGCCTTTTTTTGTTTTTCAATTATTAATAGAACGAAATCCCGAGTCCTGACCCCCTTTTTCTGCAAATATGCTTTGAGGGTTGTACGACCTATTTTCGTTATCTTCATCTGTGTGTGGTTTCAACAATATTGATATGGTAGAAAGTGCATAATGGTTTGTCTTTTTTCAGGATGTAGTGATTCGTCCTGAGATATCTGCATCATTCATGCGGGACTAAATGTTTCCCCTTCACTCGCTTCCTTCTCTCCCAGGTCTCCATAGCTTTTACTTCCTCCTGCTGCTGGCCTACTTCATCGCCTGCTGCATCTACGTCCAGCCGCTGTACCAGGCTCTGAGGAAAGGAGGCCCCATGCACACTGTCCTCAAAGTGCTGACCACGGCGCTGGCGCTGCAAGGCTGCTCCGCCCTCTGCAGCTACATCCACCTGGCCAGGTAGAACGTGACAACCCTGCAGGGAAGTGTGAATCTAATTTCTGTTATGTATTTAACTAATGTGCTCTGGCCTTGTGTTCTGCAGATATTCCAGAGATGGAACTGGTATTCCTCTGATGGGCAGCCTGGCCGAGTGTATGTTCCTCCTTCTTGAAGATCTCCTGTATCCATAAGCTTCGTATTCGTCTTCTTATTTAAGATACATTCATTGTCTTTCCACTTGTTGTTCCCTGTGCAGTCTGGGATATGGTGTCCCAGGTGTCCATGCTGTACATGCTGCTGAGTCTGTGTGTCGGCTGGACTCTGAGCCGAGGCAGGAAGGCTCAGTCCAGACCGCTGCAGTGGGAACAGTCCCGTGCTTCGACGGCGGTCGCCGTCGGTGGAGTCGTCGTGCAGGTATGCAGGATCGCACGGAAACGCTACGAATCGTCAGAAACCTTCAGGATTTCCCCCCGACAGCAGGCATTGAGAGTGAAACTGTCATTTTCAGGGAGCGCTGCTGCTGTGGGAGCAGTACTCGGAATCAGAGAATCATCACAGCTACCACGCCCAGCTGAGTCTGGCAGGTCTCCTCCTCATGGCTCTGAGAGTGAGCCTGGCCCTCCTGCTGGCCTCCGTCCTCTACCAGATCATCTCCACCGAGAGGAGCACCCTGAAGAGAGACTTCTACCTCTGCTTCGCTAAGGTGAAATACCGTAACGTGCCCTCCAGACACGGATCCAGGTCCTCCTCGGATGCTCATGTGGTTTTCCTTGTGTTCTCTGCAGGGCTGCTTCCTGTGGTTCCTCTGTCATCCCGTCCTCTACCTCCTGTCGGCCGTCTTCAACGACCACCAGAGGGAGAAGGTTTGAGCACGCACACAGACCACATTCTAGCAAAGCACACCTTCTTTTTACCCTTTTAAAATCATGAAAATATGATTTATATAATCTTTTATTGCAGAAAAAAGACATATTGAGACATTTTTAAGTAAATTAGAGCTGCAAACACAGAGGAGTTGAAAATCACACGTTAAATATTTTATTGTGCATGTCTCCTCGTCTCTCTCTCTCTAGGTGGTGACGATCGGCGTCATCCTCTGCCAGTCCATCGCCATGGTGATCCTCTACCAGCTTTTCCTGTCTCGCTCCCTCTACTGGGAGGTCTCCTCTCTCTCCTCTGTGTCTCTGCCGCTCACCATGTCCAGGACGAACCACAGGGGGCGCTACTGAGCAACACCCGCTCTCATGCTCCTGGGTGAGGGAGAACACGCCACGACACCCCGAGGCTTCACCTCCCTTCACCTCCCACGGTGTCGGCGGAGGGAGACCTCCTGAGCATGGAGACAGGAAGTGATGTAATCCTGCAGGGGACGGCTCTCCTTTGCTGTTGCTGTTTTCTCGGTGGGAAAAGTAATGGCGACTAGTAAGAAAGCAGGGAACTATAGCACGGGTCACAAGATGACCAGAGGGAGATATTTACAGCAACACTCTACCTCCATCATCGACATTGCTGAGCAGGAGGGGAGATATTAAAAAAAACGGACCGACTCACGCACGACGGAGACAGATTTCTGGCACCAAGATTTTACATCTGCAACTGGAGAAAAGATTGGTAGAGTTTTTAAACCTCAAGGACAAAAAGATCACAGTGATCAGAGAGGTTTGTTGTGATCAAGGAAACTTAGTGCTCATGGCTTTGATAATCACTATAATTATAAAGGAAAAAAGCACAGGGAAGCATTGCACCACTGCTCAGCTGTGATGTTAGATTTAGGGACGCATGTAGTGTTACTGGGTCTCAGTGTGTGGATAAGTAAAGGAGCGCTCAACGAAATAAAAAGTTTACTTTTGTCTTTGCACATCCAAGGTGAGCCAATAGATGAGTGTGTGCTCCCTGTACGTCACACATAGTTTAAGTTATTTCTTTACCCGACGTCTGAGCTGACGACATAAGAACCTTTTGGAATCGTATGTAGCTGGAGAGACGTCGTTTTTCCACCCGCTGCACTTTGAGCTGGATCACACCACGCGACTCAATGATGTTCCCAACTCCACACTTGACACTCAACAGGACTTATACATATTTCATATGGTGGAAAATAAACTTCCACTGGACAAGCTGATGGCTGGCATGGAGACATATTTATCCAGTGTGTATTTATTTTTTGATGTGAATGCTGATGCATTAAAGCAGTAAATGTACTGTGTGTACATGGTATGCTACTGTATGTTTCATCCCGCGGTGGAAGTCTTATTCTAATTAGAAAACGTTTGCGGCCTAAACATTTACTCCTCAGATTGTTTGATATGTTACAGTGTAAGTTCATTTAAAAACCCCAAAAAACAAGTGTCCAATCATTCCTCTTTTTTTAATGCAGTTTCACACTCCTGTTTCCATATATTAAATGTATTTATTTTCTTTACAACCCAGCCTGTGGAAATATGGGACCTGTGATCATTACAACTGTAATAAACTGATGAAATAAATCTTACTGTAACCTGTTTTGACTAAATGGTTTCATTATTAGGTTGTAAACACATACACTGCCGACTTAAGGTGACTTAGGTAGGTAGATAAGATCGATTTGCACAAGGCGACATTTACATTTACATTTAGAGCATTTAGCAGACGCTTTTGTCCAAAGCGACTTACAATAAGTACATGAACAGGTGAGTCTTGAGCCTTTTTCGGAAGATGGTAAGTGACTCTGCTGTCCTGACATTGGTCTGGAGTTCGTTCCATCACTGAGGACCAGAACAGAGAAGAGTCTGGACTTTGCTGAGCGACATTTGTTTGATTTCAGCGATGGTGGTACCAGCCGGCCAGCTGAAGTAGAGGACTTCAGGGCGTGTGGTTTGACCAGTGTTTGAGGGTAAATGGGTGCCGTTCCATTGAAGGCCTTGGAGGCAACATGCATGTTGCAATGAAAGCTAAGAATGTAGGTTGTAGGTTGCATCAGCGATTCTGGTTGCCCTCACTTCCGTTGGAAGATTAAAAAAAAAAGCTAGCGGATCGTGAGGGGAAAAACAGATGAATTTGATCATTTATGTTTCGGCCCAGAATCGCTGATACAACTTTTGAGATATAATATACTCGATTAAAAGCAAAACGAAAATTCGTCACGAACAGGATTCGAACCTGTGCGGGGAAACCCCATTGGATTTCGAGTCCAACGCCTTAACCTCTCGGCCACCGTGACTACGCATGCCCACTAGTAATACGTCACAATTTAAAGGTACATAAAGTATATGTATACCATGGAAATGCATAGATATGAATACTATAAATTTGTTTTTGTTACGACTGTTAAGAAAAAAATCAAATTGAGCCAGGGACCCATCAAAGCAGCCCCCCCAAAAAAACTTTTTTTCAAACCCTAGAATCTTCTAGTAGGAGCTCCTCTGTACCAAACAAAAGTAATGATGCATTCAGGTTTAATGGGAATAATTCCTTTTCTTTTCGTATTCATAAACGCCCAAAACAATTGTGGCTCAACAACTACTATTATTTTAGTCCACGCGTTTGTGAATGCAGCAAAGTTTACGTCACAACGAAAACTGCATTTCGATTGGCTCGTTACTACAAGCCCCGCCTGTTCCGTTTACTGGTTTTCTCGGTGAATCGGCAGTGAACAAAAAAAACGTCAACACTTCAGCCGTCAAAATGATCAACTGGAAGGTAAATATACTCGAATATAATCCGTTATAGATACCTCATGTCTTTTTTTTGTGTGTTATTTCTGATGTAGCTTCGGTTGTTTAACTGTCACTAGCATAATGCTAAAGTTGCCACAGCCGAACGAGTTTTGCGAGTCTCGCGCGATCTGCCACAAACTCCACACTCGAGCTTTCTACAAAACACGTATAAGTTACAGTTAAACGGTGTGTTTGACTGTCTTGCTGTTTATCTGTCCCTCCGTTTGTCTCTGTTGTGTGAGCAGCCGTGAATTAACGGCTAAAGGGGACACGTTAGCTCGAGGTTAGCACTAATGAGAGAATAATAGGTCAAGCTTTTATGTATGGCGAATTAAAGAGTGTACTGCAGTGATTACGAACATGCCTTCAATTTCATCATGCGATATTTAAAACTGTCAACTTTTTTTGAATCAAGTTTGGGCAACGGCATATTTGCATGTGACCTGGTGCAACAGAAACTAGCCCAGGACGCACATGGGGTTTGCAGCTGCCTCTCTCCTTCACACACCGCCTGCCCTGTAGCTAAATTAACTTCCACCTCTCTTGTGGACAGCTGAGGCCTCTGGTGGATTAAGAGGAGGGGGAGAAACCTCTCAGGGTCCCCTCCCCCCCAATGATACGTGGTTATAGTTGTCTAGCAGCAGATTAAATGCAAAAACTCTCCCTCTCCAGGCTTTGGACAACGTCCCCATCCTCCTGTACATCCTGGCCCTGAAGACACTACTGCTGTGTTTAGCGTTCGCCGGGGTGAAGATCTACCAGAGCAAGAAGGCGGACGAGGTCCTGAGGAAGCAGCAGGCTGAGAAGAGGAGGCTAGCCCAGCAGGTCCAGGATCTCATAGACAACAAGAAGGAGGACTGAGCAGAGGGGGAGAAGCTGCTGTACACACAGGTACAAACTTGTGACTGTACATCCCAACAATTAATGAAGCTAGTCCGAGTCATTTCAACAGCACCAATCCTCCTCCAGTAGTTTCACCTGAATGACACACTTACTATTTGTTGGTTAACTGCGTTAATTAATTTATATCCATTCCACGCAAATTTCACCTGGAATTCTACAAAAATGTTGCCTCTTCTGTCTTATTTATTGAACCACAGTGATCTATTTTGTTTAATGGCTTAAAAAACAGTTTAAAAACGTAGTTTTTAGTTGTTGTTTTTTTCTTCTTTTCTTTTCGTTCTTTTGTTAAATATGAGGTGACGGTTATTGATTGTGATCCATCTCAATAAATGTCCTTCTCTCTTCCCCAGGGAAACATGTTACTGATTCGAAGAACAAGCCTCCCACATATGAGCCAGATGTCTGACTGTTGGCAACAGAAGGACAATCCTGTGCTTCAGGAAGTTGTTTGTAGTTCTGAAGCAGGTTTTTTATCAAATTAGATGGCCGCAGAAATCAAGTGATCTCAATGAAGATTGACATGAGGGACTTTTTTGGTCATTTTCCCAAACATCCACTCCATTCTGGGCCTCGTCCTCCGCCTTGTTAATACTTGCATCTATCCCAACACTTGAATAAGCTTCACTTTGTAATCTACAATAGTGGTTGGATCAATGCTTGTCACATCTGCATATTTTTAAGATTACAGCATGATATTTATTCTGGAATATTCCTTGTAAATTGTGAACCAGCTTTGTGCCAAACGTTTGTAATTATATTAAATTGTTTGTTACATGCTTAAATGTTGTTCTGCCTTCATTTCCCAGAACTCCTTTCACTGACATGTTCACTAAAAATGAAAACAGTTCTTTTCACACAATTCTGCTTTTGGCAATGTTTTTAATGATCAAAATACTAATCATCGTCTAACAAGTTATATACAGAATATCCACTAGATGGAGCTGTTGCCCAATAAATAAAACTACAGACAACTGAAAAGAAACTCTACCAACTGTGACAAATAAAAGAATAACGTGAAACAGTATTGATAGTGCTAGAAACATTGCAAACCATAATAATAATAATAATAATAATAATAATAATATGACACCATAAAGTGCTTAGGATGACAAAAATAAATCTATTTACATGGGTGTGAATAATACAGACATGAAATATTACATTCAAATTCATTCAATATGCTTATTTTGTCCTGTTTGACTGTCATATTGTATTTATTTATGTATGCATTTATGTATTATTACATTACATTTTTATATTTACATTAATTTGTATATTTATGCATTGATAATTAAGTCCTCCATGATAGTTAAGATTTTACATATAAAATAGTATTCAGTATATAAAATATTGTTCCTTCTTTCTTTCTTCTTTTAACAGTTTTATTGCGTTTTTATTGAAACAAACCCGAATAGTTTCCTGAGAGCTCCGCTAACGTCGCGCGACTTCGACGGGAGGGCTGTGAGCTGACGTCATCATTGTGCGTCTCCGTTCGCCGCAGCATGTGAAGTGAAACATGGGGAGGCGGTTCTGACATTTAACTGCTGATTTATTTACATTCACATGAGACCGAATGCGACGTTATGAAGGAACGTGTAGCTTTTAGACTCTGAACGTAGTTAGACAACATTACGGAAGCCTGAAGGCCGGTTAGCTGGCTATAGACTACTTTTCGGGTGTTTTGCTAGTTTTTTAGCACGCTAACAGAATGGATAACAACGCGATCGAGCTCCACGGAGATGAGGAAATCATTGAAGTCATCGACCTCAACGAGATGGAGCCTGATCCCGGTGGGTTAGAAACGTTTTACAACACTTTTGGTGACGTTTTCCTTAAGTGTGACGCAACAGCCACGTACTTACTGACAGAACTTTAGGAGCGTAGCTCAGGTTTTGCCAGCTGAAGGAATCCTTTAATCAATCATCTTAAAAACTACTTCTTTCTAACCATTCAAAGCTTAATGCAAATGGGTGACGTAAATCCTGAGCCCTCAGGGACTTAAATGACGTCACCTTTTTTTTATCTGCACCACTTTCTTTACTGTCATTAATGCTCTTGTATAGTTTCTGTTTTTTGCAGCTCCTGTTGTTTATTCCCTGATAGCGTCTATACTTGTCTAATTATCTTCCTCCCTCTCTCACTTAAGATGATCTGGCTGATGATTTGGAGGACATTGACTTTGACGACCCTGGAAACGCCGATGACGAAGGCTGGGAGACGGAGGACGAGATGGAGGCAGAGCAAGATGACAGCGAGCTCACCTTCTCCAAACACACTGGTAGCAGTTTGCCTTGATTATTTTTGTGTATGCGTATTATCAGGCAGATTTGGTCCATTTTAATCCCCATTCCTCCATCCAGGCTCTGTGTTTTGTGTGAGTCTGGACCCTGCAACAAACAGCATGGCTGTGACCGGCGGGGAGGATGACAAGGCCTTCGTTTGGAGGGTGAGCGACGGAGAAGTCCTGTTGGAGTGCACAGGTGAGCGGCTGCCTTCCAAGCATGTAACTAAATCCTTTTTTTGATTACATTTTTTTATAGCGGAGATTAAAGAAGCCTTTTGTTTCACAGGCCACAAAGACTCTGTGACGTGTGCCGTGTTCAGCCACGACTCCGCCATGGTGGCTACGGGTGACATGAGCGGCGTGATTAAAGTGTGGAAGGTAGAAACCAAAGAGGAGGTCTGGTCCTTCGAGGTGGGAGATCTGGAGGTAAGGAGCTTCAGAAATAGCTTCCAAAAATAGGCTTCGGCATCAGCCTGAACTTGGAACTGTTTAGTTTGTGCATCTGTAAGCACTTGTGTGAAGTCGTTAGTTGGAGGAATTTATGAGGACATGAGAGGGAATGACCACAAGAATTTGTGGTCTTGTGGAGGAAATGAAGGATCAGACGTTCACTCCTCCCTCCACCGCGACTGCTGGGTTGCCCAAGATAATAGTATAAAACTGCAGTGTGAGTTGGAGGAAAATAATCAAGTATAGTTAATTTGTGGTCGTCTGCTGGGCTTCCCCCTCAGTGGTTGGAGTGGCATCCCTGCGCTCCGGTGCTGCTGGCGGGAACAGACGACGGCAACATGTGGATGTGGAAGATCCCTTCTGGAGACTGTAAAACCTTCCAGAGTTCTGCATGCCAGGCCACCAGCGGCAAAGTCCTCCCCGATGGTGAGAGAGGGGGGAACCAGACCACAAAACCAGTCTCAAAAAATTAATTTGGTGTAAAAATGTCAAATGTTCTCCAGGTAAACGAGCGGTGGCGGGTTACGAGGATGGAACGGTGCGCGTGTGGGATTTGAAGCAGGGAAATGCCATCCACACCATTAAAGGTAAGCACCTTTACGCTTTAGGCTCCGATGAGTAGATTTAGATTTTCAAAATAAGAGCATGTTGGAGGAAGGAAGAGATGGATGGATGGTAAAGAGGTTTTGTCTCGTGCAACAGGTCAGGATGGACACCAGGGGGCGCTAACCTGCTTGACCTGCAACAAGGACGGCTCTCTGGTGCTGACGGGTTCAGTGGACGGTTATGCCAAACTCATTCAACACCATCACAGGCAAGGTGGGTGTCAGAACGGCATGGTGAAATGTGTATGTGTAGTAATAAAGCATGGTGGTAACTCAGAAACCTTCTGCTGTTGCTGTTTCACACTAAGTAAGGCTGAGTTGCTTGTTTTTTCTACCCCTCAACTTCCAATCTCTGTTGTTTTTGTGTAAAGGTGGTCGGCGTGTTCTCAGCGGAGGGAGGAGGCAAAGCCAAAGGGTCAAAGGTCGAGGGAGACTCCAACTCTGTTGAGTCCGTGGGATTCTGCAACGTGTGAGTTGTAAACTTCTGTGAATGTCAGGACCCGACCCCAATGTTTATTTAAACTCTGAGGGGGCAGCCCTCGTACTCAGCAGGGCTCTTTCGTCCAGAGAGAACCGAGCGTGTCGTTTCCCCGCTCTGCTACAGTGTCTTGAACGTCTCGTCTCTCTTTATTCCCCTCCAGCCTGCCTCTGGTAGCGGTGGCGTACCTGGATGGGACTCTGGCCATATACGACCAGCCAACGCAGGCCATGAGGCACCGGTGCCAGCATGAGGTAACAAGAAGTTTGTCTGGAATCGGCTACCTAACGTTTTTAGAGTTTGAACTGACACCTAAAACTGTCCTCCAGTCCGGCATCGTTCACCTGCAGTGGGAGGAGTCTTCTTCTGTGGTGTCCACCTGCTGCTTAGACGGAGTGCTGCGCCTATGGGACGCCCGTTCTGGGAACATAGTGTCCGAGTACCGCGGCCACACGGCGGAGATCCTCAACTTCACCATCAACAGGTACGACTCAGCTTATTGATATATTTATATTATTTGTCGTCCATTGTTATCGCTTAATAATGCTAATTTCTGTGTGTTGTCTTTGTTGATGTGTCCTTCAGGGAAGCGTCTCTCGCTGTAACCGCTTCAGGAGACAACCAGGCGAAAGTCTTCTGTCTGCAAAGACCTGATCGGTAAAAGAGAGCAAGGAAGAAAAAAAAGGAGAGGAAATATTCCATGATCAGACTTTTTGTTCTCTAATACTTGGAATCATGTTTCCTCTTCTCCTTTTTGGGATTTTTTAAGTCTAACCTGACCTCCTTTAGTAGGATCGTAGCATCCAAGAACTTCCGACTTCAGTTGTGCTTAATTAGCAGATGTTTTCAGAGTCGTTGGTCTCGTCTGCACGGGAGTTTAAAATCAGATTTTTAAAAAAACGGCTGTTTCTTATTTCTTGTACGCTCTTGGTCAACAATCTGAGACACTAAACAGAGGAAAAGTGTGATACATTACAGTGTTCTTTGCCTTTGACATCCCTTTTAATGTTCTGTCCTTGAATGTTTTGGACAGAAAGCACAAAGACAGAAAATAGGACATTTCCTTGGCTCTAAATTCTGCTTTGTTCCATAATAGGAGTGTTTGAGGGCCTTAGATTCTCCCACGATGCTGTGTGTGTGGGCGTGTTGATGCAAACTCAAGTGTAAATACAAAATAATAAATGATATACTTTCTTCTTGGTCACCATGACGGTTCACTGATCATCATCTGATTAGATGGTTTATTCTGGCGTGCGTCATCTTTTAGATAAAGACAAAAAGCAGTGAGTTGTTAGTTGAGGACTTGCTGAGAATCTGTTTCGTCTGTTTTAGCGGATATGAGTAAAGGGATTTAGTCAGCCTGGAGACGAGAGCATCCTTAGGAAAGTTTCCCAAAGCCGACATATGATTCAGTGTAGGGAATTTTAAATGTGAAAGGCATGACCTTTATTTAAAAATACCACAATTCCCTGCCTTTAATACCAAATTAAAATCCTAACTCCTGTTGATTATCATCTATCTTTCTGTCGTTACTCTTTCTTTTGGTCAGTCCGATTGATTTGGTCATCCTTGAGACTCGACCTAGAAAACATGTACATGATTTCAAAATAAAATGCTATTAGACGTACAAACTACGCCTGAGATGTTGTGTATAATTAACCTGAGAGAACGGAGCCCCAAAAAACTGCCATTGTATGAATTATTAAATATGCCTGAGTCTGTGATTTGATTGGTTACCCAAACTCTGAGAAACACCAGACTGCATGGAAAGAAAACCCCTTGTTATCCAGGCTGATGTGATCACGGTTTCATACGGTGGCACCAGTGGGGGAAATAACACCTGTCATGTGTGGCGTTCACTGGCAGCAGGATATTTTCCTCGTCTGTCACGGCAAGCGTGTTTGGCCTCAAAGGTCAGCCTCCGTGAAGACAAAGGCTAGGAGTGGCCGAAGGCATTATCACCTCTAGACCTTGCCGGGGCCAAAGCCCGATCTATTAAATCGCGGCTCATATTGTGTGACGGCTGCTGTGCTGACAGCAGATGTGTGGAGCCGGGAGAGAGCGACAAGCGGCGGTGCCAAAGTAAACATGATGGAGGCACATGAGGACAGTGGCAAACCCATTAAAATACACCTGTTTCACAAAAAGCACACAGATCGTGTGATGGTTGATTTAAAATATTGCCCCGGTTTAGATAACTATAGATGGACTAAAAACTTTGATATCCTAGCCAAGCTCCATTGATGACCTCGCATCAAATGTTTCCACTGTGCTTAAAAATATGAAGATTAGATCACGGATGTGAATAGAAGCCGGTGTTCTTGGAAAGCCGAGGCGCTCCGTCTTCTCCTTCTGTGATGTGAAGATGTTGTGGTTTGGTGTCCAGCCTGTCCGTCCTGCGTAGTGTCTCTGCAGACGCTCGGGAACGCTCCTGTTTGAAAACCCCATTATCTGACCAGACCTCATCCATCTCCAAGCAGGTCTGCTGCAGACTATCAGCGGAGGAGTCGCCTGTATTTGACTAACAAAACGTCCATCCAGCGCCGTGTTTAACTACCAGACGTGGATGACGGCTGTTATGAATTCAGACCAACACACTGAAACCAATTCAGAAAGAAAAGAATAGATAAGAGACACTCATTGCTTGTAAATGCGAGAAATCTTAACGTTTGGATGTATTTTCCAGGTTTTTAATCGATGATCGTAAATATCTGTTGCAGAAGCGTCTGGGGGGGCCGTCGTGGAGGGTGTGAAACCAAATCCCAGGCTTGCTGATGTTACTCAGGAATGTGCTTATCGTATCGTGATAACAGCTGTGCATTCTCCTTCCATTCATGGACGTGCACTGCAGTCCTGCTAGGGGTGAACTAAAGCTGCATGGGAGCTGATGGAGTAGGTGAAGGGTTGGTGGAGGCTGCTGCCTCATCCTCAGTGTGACCAGCGACCTCCCTCCTCCTCCTCCTCCTCCTCCGTCAGTGATCACTGCCCCTTTAAAGTATCTGAGAGCAGCAGCCTCGCCTGCTCCGTCTCCCTTGTGGTCTGTGGTGAGGTCGCTGTGGCCGACTCGGCTGGATGGATTTGGTTCCAGGACAAAGACGATGGTCGTGTAGCGTCTTCTTCTTGTGGATGTGACATGAACGGGCTCACAGTTATCAGGAGAGTGATAAGAAACTGTTATTTATTTGTTTTCTCTTTGCCGAAGGACACATGAACGGACTCCTCATCATAAAAAGGTAAAAAAAAAAAACCTGTTGCAATATTTTATACTGGATATATATTTCTGATGATATGTTTAAGTAGCATCATTTCTACTCTCATCTATATTACATGGATTGCAGGATTACACATTATTGTATTATAGAGCACCGTTTTATTTCATGGAAAAAAAACAGCTTTTATAAGAAAAAAGTTGTTAAAAATGGCTTTAAAACACATTTCGGGTTGTTTTTTTGTTGTTTTTTAAGTAACAGAAAAAAAACAAACTGGAAACATGAAATCCACTTCATTAAATTTAAGCATTCATTTAAGTGAATCCAATTTGTTTACATGCGCTCACCTTTTTAAGGTGGAACTACTGATGTCTCCATATAATATATGATTATCATATATAATGTTTGCTATTGCACATAAATGGTTGTCGCACAGCTGCTAACACTATAACCGGATATAATAAAGTGTAATCGTAAAGCACAGACATATAAAACTATGTAATATCAGGTGTTCTGTATTCCCCCTTTGACCATAAACAGACTTGTTTTCCAGCCGGTCAGACTTGTTGAATGACGTTTAACAGATACAAAGCGGGGTGTAACTCCAGATGCCCAGCTGATGAATTATTGAATTGCCGTTGATGAACACATGCTCTTATCTGGGCTGTTGGGATGTGTGTGAAAGTGAGTAGAAATGGAAATATGTTCCCTTTAGTTCAACAAGGAGAGTTTCTCTTTCTTGATCCCCAATGAGAACTGACTGTTAAACGGTGTGACTTTCACTGACTTTACTTGACTAACCGTCTTGAATATCTGAAGCCGGGCCTCCTCTCCGTTTGGTTTGATATCCATCTCCAATAATCCGCTCCGCTCCACCGTCTGCTACATCTGCTATTAAATCTCATTCATCATCTCTGCTCAATTGCATTTCCTCTGCAGGTCTGTTTACGTCTGTGATGATGATAACTAATTTAATGTACGAAATCTCAAGGTGCTTCACATTCAGGGTTACCAACGCTGAACGTCTCTTTCCCTGCAGGGTGGCGGTATCCTGACGGGATAGAAGGAAGTCGCTTTCACCCGTGATGGACTGCAACGACTCCCATGCCCTGCTCTCCGGGGAGCAGCTCATCTACGCCATCACCATCCCGCTCTCCACCTCCATCATCTTGGCCAATCTGGTCATCATCCTGGGCATCGCCTGGAACCGCCAGCTCCACAACACGCCCAACTACTTCTTCCTCAGCCTGCTGGTGGCCGACCTGTGCACGGGCGTGGCGCTGCCTTTCATCCCCATGATGGGTCTGAACCGGGAGTTGAGTTTTAGCTCCTGCCTGGTGGTTCACATCTTCCCAAACTTCCTGTTCCTGGCGTTCCTCTTCAACCTGGTGATGGTCCACTATGAGCGCTACATCTGCATCATCGACCCTTTGCATTACAATAACTTGTGGATGCATCGCAGCTTTCCTCTGGCGTTGCTGGCGGTTTGGGCGCCACCACTCCTGTACGCGGCCTTGCCGGCTTTCGGGTGGAATAACTGGACGGGGCCGGATTGGAGTGGCTGTTGTGCAAGTAGCCAAAACACGACGCTTCTTTCAAACTGTTCAACGAACAAAACCATGTGCTGCTCGTACCGGCGAGTGTTCCCCAACGCGTTTATCTACCTGGAGGTGTACGGCCTCGTCTTACCTGCCATCCTCACCATCGCCGGCATGACCGGCCGCGTCCTGTGGATCACCCGAGGCCAGCTGAAGGACATTTGTCGCCTCCACCGCTCGGTGGAGCGGGGGAACCAGGCCTCGGACCGCGAGCAGAGGCTGAACCTGCGGTACACCCGCTGCGTGGTGGCGGTGTCGCTGACCTTCCTCGCGTGCTGGGTGCCCTACCTCATCTACATGCACGTCTGCATCGCCGTCCTGCTCAGCGACACCAGGTGGAGCTCCACCACTCACATCGTGCTGTCGTGCACCGGCATCGGAAGCATGGCGGTGGTGCCGCTGGTGCTCGGCCTCGCCAACAGGCAGTACACGGAGCCAGCGTACAAGCTGCTGCAGAAACTCCGAGACAGATGGAGGCGGAGGACGCAGGGATCAGAGGAGGTGGCAGTCTGAGGGAATACTCAAGAAAGAGGAATCTGTAAGGAAGGAAGTTGCCCAAAGTTTATTGATCAAGGAGGAAATGTTGCATTTGCATTGATTTTCTCACAATTTATTCATCTGAAATGTTTGGTTCTTCACCATAAAATACGTCCGTTTCCTTTTGAATTTTGAAGACTATTCATGTCGTTAATAAAAAAGGCGGTTGCTAACAAGCAGCTTTAGCTTTAGCTAATAATGTGGCGGTCTTTTTGGTTTAGTTTATCCAGCTGAAGAAAAACGTTGAGATTATTTTTGGATTATTTATCCAAAACCCAATGGAAACATCCCATTGGATTTTTACTCCTTCTTCGCTCACTCCTGTTTATCTACATACTGGTATGCAGGCTAAAGAGGGGAGAAGGATGCATCTGCAGGCTCTAGAACATGCAGGAAAGAAAACACAAGGTGAAAACCATCCGATGCCGAATACCTGCGTCCGTAGACGAGAGGTTTTTTATCTCGTTGTAAAGATCCACCCAAAGGAAATGAGACTTTTATGTGAGTCTTGATTAAACACAGAATGTATGCGACGCTTTTTCGTTTCCTCCCAATCAAAGTGTGGGTTTTGAATGAGCACGTACAGGACGTGGGTGGAAAAAGAGACTTTAATCCAATTAAAGAGCACACAAAGGTCTGAACTGTTTGCGGGACATTAAGAGAGATGGGACGTCGTGACGGGGTCAGGGTACACCGTCGGCGTGGCGTGTTTTCCACATCGGAATATTGTGTACGTGAGGCGGAGGAGGGGAAAAACTGTGTCAATGCCTTCTTTAAGTGACAATACCCTTTGTGTGTTGATGCAGATGTATTGTTCATGTCACTTTGATTATTTATTGTACTCCCTTGCCACCCAAACTGTAACCTTTAATGCCTTCTGATGTCCATGACATCATTTTTCATCCATCTTCGCTTCATGTGACCTCTTGTGACCTCTGTGAATAGTGAATAAGACATGAAACAGATACATGTGCCTGTATTTTATTGTTCACTTCACTGAGAAACCTTAACGCCGTTACAATAAGATGGGTTTTCTTTTCCACGATCTCGTTTCGGCTCACAAAAGGGATGAAAGAAACAGAAAGTTGGAGGGGAAAAACACACCGACGGTACCAGGAACACAAGTCCGTGCAAAGGCAAATAAAGATAAGGAAGTCTTTTTAAAAACACTGCTCGACATAAACAACATGTCTCAGACTTCACGGATTCTAGGAAGAAAACTGCCAAGAAGTGGTTGTGAGGCCAGAAAGCACACAAACCAATGCATTTTAAAGGGTTTAACTGGATTTATATACTGGAATGCTGCAGACACAGGTGGACAGAGCTGGTCAGTCTTCAGTGTAATAGGAGCGTTCGGACACGACTCTGCCTGCATCCACCTGCACCCGGATCAGGATGCGTTTCTTGGAGGCGGGGTACGGCGCCGGGGCGACGGCGGGCTGCGGGGCTCGTGGCTTCTCTGGCATGTGAACGTCTGCGTGGAAGTAAGGACTTGGATCGGTTGGTTTGTTTTTAGAAATCTGAGAAAAGAGGTTTTTGACACAAAACATGAATCACCCGAATACTGATAAATGTAAGAAACAGATGCAGGGTTTGTTTTTGTGACCCTGTTAATGGGATTATATTACATTTAATTTGTATTTCTCTCAGTTTCCTACATTTCCCAGAATTCTTTTCAGCAACATGGAAGATTTTAGACGTGCTGCTCACCTCCGTTACGCATTAAGTGGTTCATTCTTCACCGAGATGGAGTAGAGAGAGAGAGAGTTGTTAGTGCACGCAGTGATGCATTGTAGTACATTTGCTAACGGCATGATCTCACGTACCTCTGCTCCTCGCCCTCCAGCAGCTTGCGGTAGGTGGCGATCTCGATGTCCAGGGCCAGCTTGAGGTTCATCAGCTCTTGGCGTTCGCGGATCTGTCCCGCCAAGTCCTGCTTGGCCCGCCTCAGGGCCTCCTCCAGCTGGGCAATGTTCTCCTGGGACCTCTCCAGGCTGCCGTCGCCCTCGGTCCTCACGTCCATGATGTCCTTCTTCAGGGACTCTTCCTAGCATCAAAAGCAGAGTGAAAGAGAAAATCAGAGGCTGCCGACACCTGACATCTGGGAGGGTCCATCTGTGTGATCACAACCGTTCTTGTGAGAGCCTCCAGGTCCCCGTTGAGTCTCTTGATGTGGCGCACCAGGTCTGAGATGTCCCTCCTTATTTCTCGCACGTCCTGCTCACACTGCCCTGCATTTAAGACCATGGCATCCATCTAAGGGGAGGAGGATGGAACATTTCACTATCACTTTCACTTTTTCTTTGACTTTAATCTTCCTTTTCCTCACCTTTTTCTGGTTCCACTGCTCGGCTTCCTCTCTGGAGCGGGCGGCAATGTTGGCGTACTGATTCTTGACACCCTCGATGATCTTGTCCATGTCCAGAGAGCGATTGGTGTTGTCACGTAGGACCACCGTCTCGTTTTGGACCTGGGAATCCAGCTCCTTGATCTCCTGCAGGGGGGAAAACAACGGCACTACGGGGTTAAATTCGCTCCCTTTTAAGTTCTTGTTACATGTCTTCTTCCAGCCAAACATAAATGCCATCATCACCTCATCGTAGCCGGCCCTGAGGAAGTCCAGTTTCCCCATCAGGTCCTCCAGCTCCAGAGCCAGTTTCACTGCCTCCAAGTGACCATCATCTACATCCTGTTACACACACATGCATAAGTAAAACATCATATATTTGAGGTTAAATCTGCACAGTATATGCAATAAAATAGCAAATTTGATTTAAATTGTCTGTATAGTTAAATAAATAAGCAGACAATACCTTTTTCTTGATGACAAAGTCATTCTCCCGTTCAGATTTCTTTAGAAACTCATCCTCATACCTGAAACCAGTAGAAAATAGAGGGTAAAAAATATATAAGTGCCAATAATAATGTAATTTTATTCAACCTTGTTGAGCCATTGACCTCTTCTTGGTGTCCTCCACCTCATCCTGGTTCTTGAGCAGCTCAGCATGCAGTTTTTCTTGGTCATGGAGCAAGTTCTCGATCTGCTGCTCCATCTCGTCCTCCAGCTGCTTCACCATGTCGTCAATCTTCCCCTCGTAGTCCTCCTTCTCCTTGAGGATCTTCAGCTTCGTGTCGAGCTTTTTGTTCTCGTCCTCCAGATGTTTCACCTGAGACAGAGACAATGTCCGTGTGTACATACATTGCAATGAAGTGAATGCTGATGAGGCACGCTTTAATAGAAGGAAAAGCATAGTCCCAAAATACCATGTGATGGTGCAGAATTATGAGAAATATGTCTAAATATATACTGTATCTCAATGCCAAGTTTGACATATTATTATGAAGTGTGTTTTTGCGTACTTCAAATATGTACGTGAAGCCCCACCTGCTGGCAAAAAGGAAAATATGTTGGTTTAGTAGTTTTAAAATGCTGTTTTAATTGGAACTTCCGGAGAAAGGACAATCAGGTGCGGCAAAACAACAATGCGCATGCCCAGAACTTGATTGTTGCCCAGCTGCAATGTGATTGGCTGTGTACCGTCGAGCCGTTAGTTTCAAAGTAAAGCGTAACTGCCGTCGTTATTTGTCTATAAGACAGATTTGACAGTCTGTCTTTTGAAGAAAACTTTATATTTAACACACCAGCGGCGAGATATTGTTAGAAACCAAACCGCCGGTTAAAATAGTGAGGTGGCGTAGTTCTCCGGGATTAAGTGGCTAACTGCTAGCTAGCCAGACTAGCGACACCAGACTGACCTACAACGGAGTTTCAACAATGTCGAGCATCTTTCTGAGAGGATTACCAAACATTACGTCAGCAAAGCAAACACAGGAGGAGGTATGTGCCAACTCGGAGTATCACCTGTGTTAAACTGTGGGACGTGAAATAGCGTAAATGTAAAAGTGTCTGGTTTTACATGTGTGTAAGGTTATTGTTGCCCATCCAATTATTTATTTCACTGCATTGTTTTCATCCAATTTACTCAAAAAAACAGCTGTACATTGATTTCAGGTTATGTTGACAAATCAGTTATCAATTTGTCCACAAGGTGGCGTCCTACATGCACCTCCAACATTGATTTTAATGAAGTGAAGCTTGCTAAAGAGACACTTTTCCATGTCCTCCGGCACTAAATTCATGACAGCAGACAGATGCTGATACAACTCATGCTTCCGGATTGGATACGGGTTTAAATATAATATCTTAATATTAAACAAATAGAAATGATATCCTCCACACAGGTTTATTCACACTTTGAACTTTAAAAAAAATCTAAAAAACAAAGCAAAAATAATAAATGTACATGTTTTCCGATATTTTTATTATTATTATTTCAATGTAAACTATAATAATAATTTTGCAACAAAAAAAAATCATATAAATATATAAAAATGTAATTTACACACCTTGTCAATCAACCTGACGAACTTGTCGTTGAGTCCGACCATGTCGTCCTTCTCCCTGGATTTGCCCGACGGGTCGATCTTATTGTTGGTCGGGTAGCGTCTGGCCGGTCCCATCCCGGGGGAGTAGGACTGGCTGCTGTAGTCTCTTGGTTTGGACATATTGCGGTTGTCAGTGAGATGCAGCTGAACAGGTGAGCGGTGAAGGTCGTACCTGCAGCCCTCCTGATCACCTGCTTTTAAGGTGGACAAGAACCACCCATCACCTCCCCAAAACTCCCCATGCGTCCAATCAAGAGAGGACAAGTGCAACATTCCAGTGAGAAAAATCCAAAATCAACATGAAAAACTTGAATATTTAGTGTGAACCAGTTTACCCAGGTGTGGTGCTGGACACCAGGAGCCAATGGTGTATTTGTGGGCGGATTCATGCGTAAAAAACAGATATAAAAACCTACCATGTCTCCATCACATCCTCCAAGTGCCTTTCAGAGTCTGAAGCGCTCTCTGTCGTCGTCCGCTCACTCTCATCCAGCAGCAACCATGCCGTCAAACACCGCCGCCAGCATGTTCGGTGGAGCCGGGGGAAGGGGCTCCAGGGTGTCCGTGGCGAGCCTGGAGGGGCTGCGTAATGTGCTGCGTAACGAGCCGGAGAGAGACTCCGCTCCCGCCGCTCGCGAAACACCTGCCGCTCCCGCCGCCCTGCCGCTCCCGCCGCGCCTGCCGCCCCCGCTGACGACAAGCAGACGCTGCGGGGTCTGAACGACCGACTGTCGGGCTACCTGGGCAGGGTGAGACAGCTGGAGGATGAAAACAGCGATCTGGAGAGACAGATCGATGATATTTTGGCCAAGAGGAAATCACCTGAGGGGCGTGCCTGGGATGAGGTCGAGAAGCCCATGGATGAACGCAAGAAGCAGGTTGGTCATCAGTTTCATTCTTACTTTATTTCTCAGGAGACAAAATATGAGATTAAATAACTTCAGGTCTTTATTTTCCAGTTTTACATCCATGCACCTGCTCATGAAATTACTTATTTAAAGCTTTTTACCTTTTACATTTATGGTATTTAAGCAGATGTTTTTATCCACATCTCTCCTTTAGATCAAAGACATCACCATGGACAACGCCAAGCTGCTGCTCCAGATTGACAACACCAGACTGGCTACTGATGACTTCAAGAACAAGTGAGTCCCGTAAACTTTTATTTATTTTCATGTTGCACACTGGTTCATCGTTGGGTTCCTCCCTTTGTGCAGGCTGCATGATGAGACAAGGGCACGCAAGGAATTAGACAAAGACCTGGAGGACCTGAAGAAGACCATCGAGGATACCAACCTGAACCGCGTTCACACGCAGCAGGAGATCGATCTGGTGAAGGAGGAGCTCGCTCGCCTCGAGCAGGAACACAAAGAGGTGAGAGAAACGTGCACTTAGTTGCATTCATTGTGTGAAATCTTGAGGCAAACCTGTAACCGTGGCTCATTTAAGGAAGTGGATGTTCTGCGCGAGAAGATCAAGGACTCTGAGGTGAAGGTGGAGATTCAGTCTCAGAACTCCAACCTGGCTGAGGTTGTCTACAAGATCCGCATCCAGTACGACAACCTGGCCAAGAAGAACCTGAAGGACACCGAGGACTGGTACCAGAGCAAGGTACGCTACCGGACATTGTTTTCTTCTTCCTTCTCTCCACTGTTCATGTCACCATCTCCATCTCATCTTTTGCCCTCCAGTTTGACAGCATCAAGGTGGAGGAGGCCCAAAACAACAAGGACTTGGACTCTGGAAAGTCGGAGCTCAAGGAACTGCTCAAACAGAGACAATATCTGGAAATTAAGATCCAGGGTCTACGCATCAAGGTAACGAGCCCAACCAGATCCTAAACTACGACAAAGTGATTGTGGATTTGAATAGCGAGCTTTTTTTGATACGCAAGTTTCATGTTGCATAGTTTACACTGCAGCTTTTTTCGAAAAGTCAGTAAAATAACACAAACATGGGATGTCAGACCAAAGTGGTAATATTAAAACCACCTGGGGGTGAAAATCCCCCTGTCCTTTTCACAAGCATTCCTGACTGCCCTGTCATTATCCCATGAGTTTGCTCCTTTTAAGATAGGCAAACTCTTTATCTGTCCCCCTGCCACCTGGATATGCTTCTTGCACAACTAAACAATCTGTGAACAAACATCAAGGCTGGGGTCACAGTGAATTATTGTCTCCTTGGTCAAATATCCCAAAAACAAAAGAGATCCCATGTCTTTCAGTGCCACAATCTGGAGGAGGCCCTGAAGAGCACCAAAGTAGAGTACGGGCAGCGTCTGGGCCCCCTCAACCAGGCGATACTGGACCTGGAGGCGGAGCTGAAGGAAGTGAGGGCGCAGGTGGAGCGCCAAGTGGAAAGCAATAAGAATCTGCTGTGCGTGAAGATGAAGCTGGAGGCGGAGATGGACAACTACCAGCAGCTGCTGCACGGCATCACTGGCGATGCTGAATGGTGAGGACGGTGTCGGCTCAGAAACGATGGTTGTACGCTCTAATCCATACAGCTCATGTAGCTTCAAAGAAATACTTTCATATCTTGGGAAATGGTAATGGATGTACAGCATATTTCCCAAAATGTAGGACTGGTTCTTTTCCAGGTTTAAACACACACAAGCATGATGTACTCGCACTCGTTAGACTTATCCTCCTCTTCCCCGACAGCTTGGAGTTTTCTTTAGAAGAGGCGCTCGACAGCGGTAAGTTCTGGTGGTAGCAATATGGTGGGATGACAGCCCTCACTGAATAGTGTGATTAATGTGGATGGAATGGCCATATTGTTTACGCTTTATTCTTGAAAGCTAACCCTCACATATTTCTTGAAGGAGTAGTTTCTGGAAACACTGTTAAATCTTGTCACGTCGTTAAACTTTGCACTTTGCATTCGACTGTTTGTCACCCTGAATCTGCATGCAATCACACGTGATTCTAACACCACACTGGAATCATAAATGTAATGATAAAAAAAACCTCTCTAGTAGAATCACACGCATATTAAAGGACACATTTATATCTTCTTGTTTTCAGATAAGCAGCCTGATGAGAAGGCGCCCCAGCAGCAGGAAGAAATGAAAGAAGAAGCCGTAGTGAAGCAAGAAGAAGCCCCCTCTAATGAATCCACTCCCCCCGAAGCCCCTGGAACAGATGAACCACCTCAAGTGGTGGAAGGAGACCTCGTGAAGGACGGGGAGGTTGCTGCCGACAATGCAGGAGCTCCACTCACACCAAGTAAAAAGAAGAAACCCAAGACCAAACGTAAGAAGAGCTCATCCTCTTCTTCCTCCTCCCTCCTCATCTTCCTCCTCCTCTGAGGATGAAGCTGAAAAGAAAGAGGGCGAAGAGGCCAAAGCCTGATCTTAAAATATGTTTCTGTCTCTCTGCCAAGTATCATATCAAACAAGTTTTTCTTCTGTTGCTGCCAAACCTGTAAAGCTACTTTGAGGTTATCAGGAAATAAATACATTTGAATTTGAAATTCACACAGCATCGTTTCATTCACGCACTCTTTTTTTTTATTATTATTTTGTATACTCCGTGAGTCTCAAGCAAGGAGAAATAAATAAGGGCTAAATGTTTTCTTAAAGCTGCAATATTGTCAAAGGAAATCATAAACAAAATATTCTGTGTGCACTTAAAAGGATAACATCAGTACCAGAGAGAAGCTTTTTTTTTTTGTAAGAGTGATTTATTTTTTCAAATGACAATGGTACAGACGACATGAAAGCACAGAGAGGGAGGAAAGGGGGGATGAAATCATCCAATGCATGGATATTGCATGATGAGGGCTGAGGGGCAAGCTAGAGTACCAAATGGAGTAAAAGATAGCGTATCAAAAATTTCCTTTTTTTTTCATATATATATTTATATAGGACTAATAATTCTCTTTAACTATGCAAAGCAGGGCATGCCCGTTTTTTCCATTTATCTTGAAGCATGGCTTTCCCTAAGTAGAGCCAACATTATTATTCTTTCCACAAAAAAAAAAAAAAAGACTGGACATGTATTTGGGGGCTGGGTGGGGGCGTTAAGAGGCGTCCTAGAGTCCTTTCCGATGTGGCGTTGTGTCTCAATGTCGCACGCTCGGGCGTGTCCACGGGGTTTTGGATTCCTCTAGTGAAGGGTCGTCCTCAGCGGGAGAAAGTCTTTCCACTGGGGGGAGGAAAGACACATTAGACGCTAGAAACACCAGACATGTCATTGTCTTTCCCGTTACCGTCTTCTAACTATTTAGGAACTATAGTATGTCGCAACATCAGACTTCGTCAGCCGCTTTAATTACGTCTAAATGTATTTTTAGAGGAACAATTTGACATTTTACAGAACAGTCTCATTTACTTTCATTTAACAAAAAAAAAAAGCATTTAAAGTTAAACCAAGAGCTTGTTTTTCATGTAGTTTAAACAGCTAAAATAACTAGATGTTGCCTCATTTAGTACCAAAGTATTCTTCAGTTCAGCACAATGAGAGCTATAAAATTACTTTAATCTAACTTTTTAACTTGTCAATTAAACTTGGCAGGATATTTGTGGAAGGATTTAATCTTAAAAATGAAACAATAAGTGATCGAAACTCGCGAAGATGTCAGCTTTGAGCTACTTGCTCCAGTTACACGTTAACCACAGAACAAAGACTCTCTGTGCTCCGACGGTACATATTTCCCAATTATTTCAGCACTACAAAGCTAATAAGCAGCGTCTGTGCAACTGTTTGGAGGTTTTAAGAAAACAGAGAACTGTAAAAATTCCTTCCTGACTCACTTCAAACACTGCAAAAACAGTCACACACCTCAAAAACACACAAAGACACAGGAAGAGAGAGAGATAATGCAGAGATAGTGTATCTCGAAGCGCTGGTCATCTGTTATCGTCATAGAAACGAGGGGCGTGCGTCGACAGAGAGGGGGCGACTTACGAGATGGTCTTCATCTCCTTCTTCTCTGCGTCGGGTCGGGCGCGGTTCAGCACCTTGAGGAAGTCCGACGTCTTAGCCCTCATGCGTGTGTGGATGTAGGCCTGTGGACGGGTCGCATAAACAAGGGCCGATGAAGTTCATTCATCCAACCAGTGCAGATTTTTGTGCAAGATAAAATGACAACATTTTTCGCATCATGCGGGACATCTTAAAACACAGAATGCGGCGGAGACAATAGCAGCTGTTATGACAGCGTATCGTCCACAGTTTCTCAACCATAAACCACTCACAACATTTTCTATTGTGCAAAAGCTACGGTTGGAGGCTGGAATGTGCAATCAGAGGAGAACTTTATGACTTGCTTGTAGCCTGTGATTAGACTTGGAGCTTGTAGTGCGAGTGTTCGACAGGTGCTCCTCTTATTAAAGTCGACTGACCTTGGAGCACTTTATGTGGTAGTGCAGGTAGTCCCTGAAGGTGTGGATGAGGTTGATGGTGTTGTCTCTGGCATTGGCGTTGGTGTGACGTGGGAACAGGACTGAAAACATCATCGGACATCAGTATCAGATTTGTTTATGAGTGAAATGATCGCAGTAGAGGCAATGATTATCTATACTAACCGAAGGTGATGTATCCAATATTGTCCCCGACAGCTGCGTCCGTGTCCTTCAGCTCCAGTGGGGGCTCCCTGTGGCTGAACAGCACCTGGGGGGCCGTGTGGCTGGCTCGCCGACCCTCTCGGAACTCCTAAACACAGGTAAGTGTGCGGTACACTTGATTAGTTTTAAATTATAGTAAAACACAACACACAGTATAGTCTTTTATATCCACGTGGCCTCACACACCTGCATGAAAACTTTGCCGATGATGACGTCGTCGTCATCTTTGAACACCGTGCTGAACACCACCGTCACTCTGTCCTTCTTGGCCTCCAGGTACCTGAGACGAAAGAACATGTCAGAGCAGCTCAATCATGCCATAATCCTCCCAGAAGAGGCACGTTTTTCAATTTTAGCGGCATAACATCACAGGTCTCTCACGTACATGGACTCATCCTCTCTGTAGTGGACCACGGCCCTCTTCTCGCCCTCTTTGCCCTCTTCCTGGAACTTGAAGTACTTTTCAAACACAGAGGCGAAGCAGTTCCTCTTGAGCATCCCCGCCTGGTGCACGACCTCCTCTTTATTGGCCGGTAGCGCTTCCAGGTCGTAGAGGAGGGACACGTTGTAGCCTAAGAGGAAACCGATCAGAAACGGAGCAATGAGGGTCAGCCAGGGTCAGCCACGTTCAATTTCACTGTTTGACATTAAAGGAACAAGTGAGCTACCACAAACTAACACATACTGAGATAACTGTGTATAAATGAGGAACAAATGCAGGGATATAAAAGCTCATATGTTAGCAGGGTAACAAGTAACTATGTGAGAACTTACAAGCCTCTGGTGAAACCAGGAAATTCCCATAGACCCTCTTCAGCAGCTGGAATTAGAAATATGACCTTTATTTGCATCTCACTTCTCCAAATACAGAAGTACTTCACAGAAAAACCACAGCACGAAGGCAAAGGAAAAAAAGAATATGAACATAAAATGTTTTTGACGTTCAGAATAAGATGTTTTCTTTTTATTTAGCAGATACTTTCAAAAGCCATCCTTTGATTTTCTAAATTAAGACACTAGGGATTTCCATTGCCGGCAGGAATCCTCCGAGACAAAGCAGGAGGTTCAAGAGAATACAAAAACACCAATAAAAAGCAGAGAGAGAAAGAAACTGTTCAACAATAGGTGGTCTATGTACTGTTGCAGGAAGGAGGTGTGTAATTTAACATGGGGGCCTCCTCCCTAATGGATACCTGTCTGTGTGGAATGAACTGAGGTAGACTTAGAAGGAATATGCAAATCAAATCCGGTGTGGCAATAACAGACCACAAAAGACAGAGGGTAGTATACTAAATTCCTTTTTTCTTATTTCATTTTAATCTGAGAAAGCAGCAAAAAAAACAATGTGAGAATATAAAATAATTAAAAAAAGGACTTCACAGGCTGAATAACTGAATGTGACACCACTGAACCATTCATTTATCCCTCTGCTCTTTAGTGTTGGGGAACAAGGAGGGAAGCTGTGGACGGCAGCCAAGACATTCATACACAGGAGCTGCCGCTCGCAGTCAGCATTTCCCAGCCTGAGGGGTGAGTCACACAAACTCACTTCCTGTTTCTACCAGAAGCCTCTGCAGCTGCTTTCTTCCTTACATGGCAACGAGCTCTTGTAGTGGTGGTGCGAGTGCAGATAACAATCATGACCTCATTCTGCTTTTTTTAAAGTACTTTATCAGCACATAATTACCACCAAAACCAGGGAGAAACAGCATTGTTGCCTGAACTATTAATGACGATGATTTCATTGCTGCAGCAGTACATGTTTGCAAGATGGCTGTAGGTTTAAACAGCAGCTTGAAAGAAAAGTATCACTGAAATGAAAAGTTAATAACTAAAAAGCAAGAATATTTAAACTCTTGAAATATGATAACATACGTTTCGGACACCCTGGTTTGTGTTGGATGTGTTTATACAGTATGTGAACTTGTGCTGAAGGATGCTGTAAATGCATCTTCGAATTTGAGGGTTTCTGTCTAGACAAGCACAGAGGAACATTCTCTACATTCCTCCTTTACGTAGCTCCTCATACCTCGTCAGCTCCATGCTCCTGCAGCTCCTTGTAGAACTTCAGGGAGATGCTGACCATCACTTTGGTCTTGTCCCCGTTGGGGTTGGAGATGTGGTACAAGACGCCATCGAAATCTGCAGCAGAGATGAACATGAACAATTTGAGTTTCACATACAAGATGCGACACCGAATCTAGCAGCAATTAGTGGCAGAGCTGAGCATGTGCAGCACGTAGATTGCATAATAGGAAGATAACAAGTGTGGTGACATCAGCCGAAGGCACAGATAAAAATCAGTCTCACCTCCAGCAATAGAAACGTAAGAATATATAGTGCTAAAAACAACAAGCGATTACTCAGTAGTTGGACTCGCGCATGGTTTGGTATAACGCAAGCTGTTGGATAAGATGCCATATCATCTCACCTGCAAACGTCACATCGACGGCCTCTGGCTTTGTTCTGCAAGGAGAAAACAATATCAGGAAATGCACGAGGAATACGTTGCCCAGCCACATATTCACGTTTAATTTACAAAATACCGTACGGCTCAGAATGTGTTAAATTTTACAACAAAATGACACACACTGACAATGTTAATCAATAAGATGATCATTCCATAGATCCCAGCAGGTCAAATTGCTGCTTGCCATTTCAAGGCAGTACAGCAGGCATTAGGAACGTATGATGGGCATAATTTGATTACTTATTGAGATTTTTATAGACTCAACAATTGGTCAATAACATGAGAAAGTGCAAATGTCCAAAATCTTTCAAACAGCTGTCCATAAAGTTAGATTTTCTAACGGATCAGCTCGACAACATTGTCTTTTCTTAAACCAGCAAAAACACTATTTAGGGGACGTGCAGCAGGCAGTGAATTAATACTTTTAAACAGATGTTTGCTGCAGCAGTTTACTGATACGGTGCATGCTACAAGGAGCTGCTGCTGCTGCAGGACTTGACTCAGCTTGACTACAGGAATGCGGAAGTTGGGAGACAGGCGACGGTTGGCTAACAAGTAGCTGCTAACTGCTAACATTATTGTTGAATGATGTGCCTTTTCTTAAGTGGAAAAACAACTTCGATTCAACAGCCCTGCGTTGTTACGTTGTGGTTAGTGAGTCGTGACGTGTGGGAGGGGGGGGACGTACACCGGATGTGAGATTTGGCTACTCTTGACAGAACCGAGGTGTCATAAAACTACTCCTTATACAATATATTTCTTCCTGGTGACTGGGTTTGATAAACGTCTAGTCGACGTCTGTGTTTGACATGAAGATAACCAACAGTGTGACCTCCATTAACTACGAGGTACCGAACCACAAGCGTCGGCTTTATTACACCCGGCTAATGCTGTGCAACCTCGTAATTAGACGTTATATTTAATAGTCGTATTGAACCTTAAATACGTTGTTATTTTCCACCTGCGAGCACTGGGATCAAAACCGTTGGGGTTTTAACACCGTGTGACCGGACTAGCCGTGCAGACACACCCCAGCTTCAGGCGCACCAGTCGCGGCGAAACGGCAAGAGCATTCGCTCCACATTTTTAGGCATTTTTACCAACAAATACGACGAACTAGCCGATTTGTGCGAAGCAGTAAACGTTTGTCAGCTGCATCCGAGCCGACCCCGGCCCCTCCCTGCTTCATTAGATGCAGACAACATCTCCCGTAGCGCTAAAGGGGAAGCTAACTGACGTTAGCAATGCTAGCCAGGTGTAACACTGATTTCTCACCCGTTGGATGCGCCGTCGAACTTCAACGACAGCGTCTCCTCTATGATGCGGTTATTGATTTCTAACAGGATCATCGCAGCGGACGCCGGTGTCGAGGAGAAAAGGGGGGTGATCGGTGCTGTTTGGTGGGATTAACCTCTTTGTGTCAAATTCTGCAATTTTTTTTTTCCTCCCTTGACAGACCAGAGCGCTTCCGTCGAGTTCGAGGCTGCTTCCGCCTGTCGCTTCCGCGTATTTTACACTCAGGACCCCCAGAAGATGTAGGCGCCCGCGGTGTTGCCTGTAAAAAAATATTGGCTTACTATTTGGTTATGAACAATTTTGTATCAAACAAATGTCCACGTATTATGTATACTCTATAAAAGAATACGCGGCCCTTATCACAAATGTAATCATTACAATCATTACGCACTCTTTCAATTTAAGGTGGGTTATCTTGATTTGTTTTGTTTTTTTACCCAAAAATTTTTTTCGGGGTATTATTATTTGATTGTTCCACATTGGTTTATCCATATTAGAAGTACTGAAACGATAGCTAAGTTTTTGGTTCTCACCTGTCAAATACAAATAGACGGGGTAATAACAAGGTCATAAAGTTCACTTTAACATGATAAGTATGAGGAGTAGTACATTTAAACACAGGCGTCAGTCTAATTACAAGGTATGTCAAAATAATTGCCAGTAATGGCTGAACATTGTCGCAACCAACACACTCATCAATCAGGACTTCTGAATTTTTCAGTTGAGTGGTTTAGTAAAAGATGAAGTTCGGGAACGTAATAAAGGAACCACTGTGTTGTTCATGCCTTAAATAAATAAATAAAGAGCCATTAGCAACAGGCGTTCAATTAAACTGACGTTTGGCTCATTCATGGCACAAGTATTTTCCAGTCTGATATGTTACTCCAAACTACATTAGTAGCTCTGCAACACAGCCAACAACCAATTTTTCATTTTCAATAAAGCTGAAATTTGATTTATCAAATAAAAGATGAATGAAGATTAATAATAATAATAATCATTTAAGTACATTTTGCTTAATTTTCTGTTCTTTTAAATCATTTCTGAATGAAGGACTCACTCAACATTATATCACATTTACATCCCAAAATACTATAGAAAACAACCAGCTGAGAGGACCTCAGGGTGGTGGCAGCAGAATAATGTATATACGTCAGTCCTTTGTCAAATACAGAAACTCATAAAAAGTGTTATCTTATAGAACAATGCATGGATACTCCCACGCTCCCAACGTAAACTAAATTCCAAGCATAGTTGGGAACTTTTAAAGTGATAACAGCCTTATAATAAGCAGTACTCATTCTCAGTTTCCAGTCTATCTTCTGAAACAAAGGACGATGAGGTGAGGAATTTGTATTTGTTGTGTTTACAGCACATAAATGGTCGACCGAAGGGCAAATATTTCTTCCTCGTTGGGGCCGGATGAAGAAATAATATGCTAATGTCAATCATACTTTTCTAAAGATAAGCTTACCAAGAAGAGTCATGTAACATGACTCTCAAAAAATGAATCAGGTACCAGGTGAAACATGATGACTACGCATCAGTAATGACAGGGGTGAAGCTGATTGAAGGGCGCCACCGACGCTCCTCCGCCTCTTGATCTTAAAGTAAAGCTGAATGTGCATCCAGATGTAAAGTCAACACGGTTATAAACATAGCAGCGTGTCTCTGCAGCTGTCACATAACGGAGACAGTTACACTTAGTGTAGTGGCATGGAAGTGCCCCAACGAGAATGGCCTGTTTTTTAAGTTTCTCGTTAACGGCACTAAATAAACTCAGAGGAAAAAATGAGGAAAAAGAGGCATAAAAAAAGCATGAAGCATGAAGCAATAGTAACATGACTCTTCTTGGTAAGCTGATCCTTGTTTTTTTTCTGCATCTTTTTCCTCATTTTTTCCTCTGACTTTATTAAGCGGTGTTTAATCCAAGCAGTGGTTAACGAGAAACTTAAAAACAGGCCATTCTCGTTGGGGCACTTCCATGCAACCTGATGGAGGCTGCGAACAATACCGTCATTAAGTGTTGTGGAGCCTTCCTGTCTCCGTTATGTGACAGCTGCAACTGTGTTGACTCTACGTCTGGATACACATTCAGCTTTACTTTAAGATTGAGAGGTGGAGGAGTGTCGATGGCGTCCTTCAATCAGCTTCATCCCTGTCATTACTGATGCGTGGTCCATCATGTTTCACCTCGTACCTGATTTATTTTTTGGCAGCAGACGTAGCATTGGAACAAAACAGGTGTTGCAACAGCAAGTGCGAGGACAAATTATTTCATTACCAGAAAATGTCCCAGCTGACTTCCTGACCTGCTGATTTGTAAACCACCACACCTTACCTCACAACCCTGTTTACACAATGACTTGCAACAGCAACATTTCATATCTTCTGAGTTAGTTGGTCCAAAACGTGCGGATCAATCACAACAACATTTAAATATTGAGTCTGAAAATATAAAGGATTCTGTTTTGTTAATAGTCTGATGCTTAATGTCATCTGTTGTCACGGTGGCGTTGGAGACGTTGTGATATTTGTCAAAATGTCTTCTGTTGGAAAGACGTATTTCAGCGAAGACGTCTGATGATGCAGGCATGTGCAGTAACATATTCGGGGAACAGGATATTGGTTCAACTCACTAAAAAAAAAAAATCACAGTGTATAGCACGTAAAGGGATGGTCATCGACACAGACTCGTTCTGGTGTCGAGTTGTTGTTATCTTGAAAGAAAGCTATGGCCATGTCAGGTGAGCGTCTGAAGTAGTTATTCTCATAGGAAACGATGTAAATATGCATGTTGTGTCGCTCTCTTTTGCACTTTTTAATATATATATCATCATCCTCAAACTGGAGATGTACTGTTCTGCAAAAAATGTGGGAAATAGCAGTTTATAATTAGTAAAACTTAAAAAAAAATGTTTGAAATGTTTCCCTCTTCTATCGAGTGTGTGCTTTTTTGCACGTCAATCATCTTGAACATGTCTGAAGCTGTGTTTTTGTACTGTTGTGATAATGTACTTGTATCTCTCTGTTTCCATCCATAGTCGTGTTGTACTTTAACTATTTAGATTATTTAAATGATACCAGCGACGGCAATTACACACCCTACGTTCCGGATCCAAAGACGCTACCATGTGAGATAAAGCCGCTGTCTCCTGCAGCAGCTTTGACCCTGTGCGTCATCCTCATCGTCATCTTCTTACTGGCAATACCAGGGAACCTGTTGGTGGGGTGGGTGATCGCCACCAACAGGCAGGCTCTGACGCCATCGGATGTGTACCTGTTTCACCTGACAGTAGCAGATGGCCTGTTGGCCCTCACCCTCCCATTCACGGCTGTAACGGTGATTGAGGGATGGATCTTTGGGGACTTCATGTGCAAGCTCCTCAGCCTCGTCATCGAAGCAAACTTCTACACCAGCATCCTCTTCCTGGCTTGCATTAGCGTGGATCGCTATCTTGTGATCGTGCGTGCCAGCGAGAGCCTCCAGAGTGGGAAGAGGAAGTGCAGCCGGCTCGTGTGTGCAGCGGTGTGGGCCCTTGGCTCGGCCCTCGCTCTGCCTGCGCTTTTCAACGACGCCATCAAGCCAGACCCCGACTCGGAGAGGATGAGTTGCAGTGAACTCTTTGACATCGGCAGCGCCTCCTTGTGGAGGAAAGCCACTCGCGGGTTCCGCCACATCTTTGGCTTCTTGCTCCCACTGGTTGTCATGGTAGCCTGCTACAGCGTCACCATCGCGAGGCTGCTGCGCACTCGAAGTTTCCGGAAGCACCGGGCCATGAAGGTGATCATAGCCGTGGTGATTGCGTTTCTGCTGTGTTGGACGCCGTACCACGTGACCATGATGGTGGACACCCTCATGAGGAACAAGGTGATACCGTTTGGCTGCGCTTTGAGGAGATCAGTGAGCGCAGCTCTGGATATAACTCACAGCGTGGCTCTGTTACACAGCTGCATCAACCCCGTCCTCTACGCCTTCGTGGGAGAGAAGTTCAGGAACCAAATGATGAGACTCCTGCAGAGGAAAGCCAGACAGGAGAGGGTGGGTTCAAAGTTCAGCAGGTCAACATCTCAGACCTCAGAAGGCAATGGAGCTTTTCTCTGAAACCGCCAAAAAAAATTGTCGCTAGCCAGATAAAGTTATTTCCATCTGAAATCAGAAAATCATTGATTATCAGAGGCTGTTTTTTATTGTGCACTGCTGCCATCTATTGACTTTCCAGCCGTCTACATCCTGGATTGAAACCAACTTCCAACCTCTCATTTGATTTAATTAATTTATTAATTTCCGTTTTCCTTGCTCAAGAATGGACCAGCGTTTGGATTGTGGAAGTGCTTTATAGTGTTTTTAATATGAAGTGCATATATTTTAAAGATCAATTCAGCCCTCCACTCATACAGGGCTTTTATCTTCCAGCTGATATTTCTGTGTGTATTTATATATGCTACAAAGTGTGTATAAACTGTAAATACTGCTGTCTTTTCATTAAACGTATGCTATTCATATTTCAGGTTTTGTCAAGCTCATCATTACAAATAAAAGGCTTTGCAATCTTTCCTGAAAGTGTGATTATAATTATGTCATAATATTATACTAGTATATATATATCATGCATTTAATATTATATTACTCCATATATTTGCATTACATTTTTTTCTTGTTATATCTCTGAGAATTATTATTACGATTATTATTTGAATTAATAGTTATACTATTATTTGTCCAGCAAATGGTGAACAAAAACATGTGAAATAAAAGGTAGTAACTTTAAATTTTGCAATCTTAGACCTTAAAAACCTAAAAATCAAAATGTATATATTTTACCAAACGTTGTCGCGTCTGTACAATCGCAGAACTACATTTCCCAGAAATCAACGCGGCAGGAGAGGAGCGAGCGGAAGGGGTAGCTAAGCTTTGAATGCATGCAGTTCACGAGGTATGTATCGTTATGTCCGTTTAAAATTACAAATAATAAAAAGAAAGAGAGAAGGTCAGCATGTTGTGGACGTTTCACGGGCCAACGGTTTCTTTACTTTAACGCTTGTGTCGCTAATTTGTGTGCTAATAAAAGTTAGAGGGGTACATTGTTTTTGGACGCATCCGTCCAAAAACAATGTACCTAGCTAGCTGAGCTAAGCTAACTATAACTCCGCACCGGTGTCATACATTGTGCCATAAAGTGATATTCACGTATGTCTGACTCGTTGTGACGCACAGACCAAACCACAGTCAGATTTAGCACATTAGCATCCAGCTGTCAATGAGTCATGCTAACGCACCGTGTTAGCCAATGAATGGCTTGTGTAACCTATTTGCAATATTTTAGTCATTCCTCTGTTTTCACTGTTGATTATGTGTATTATTTATGTGAAATCCAACTGGAAATATAACTATAAAGCCCATTTATGTCCCATTTCATAATCTAATATGAATATTTGCTGGTGAAACTAAACACAGCTGTTTAGAAGACACCAGTAATATCCTGTAAACAAACAATCGAGTCTCCCACAGTAAAAAAAACAGCCAGCCCCTAAGGTCAGGGTCTACATAGTCTGACCGACAACATTGTTATCTTTTCAGGTTAACAATGACACCAGACTCAACTGCTGGGTAGCTCGCTGTTGGAAAATGACACAATGTTGACTGGAGCAAAGGTCAACGCTTTCTCCTACATGGGAAGCACCACAGGTAGCGTTTTAACCAACCTTGTCATCACTCACGTTATCACCCATTTACATAATTTCAGTCTTTGGCAGGAAGAAGCAGCTGGATTGACACCCACACTGGTTTTTTTTACGTTTGTCTCCTCGTCTAGTAGGAAGTCGGCAGCCTTTCACGTCCAAACGAATCCTCACATGGTGATTTGCTACGGCGGAGAAGATCTGCATCACGGAGGGCTCCAGCTGACACAATGGTAGCAGACGACACCACAGGAGGTGATCTCAGCTCAGAGGCGGAGAAGAAGATGGACCAGAATTCGCTTGCATCTGCAGACGGCAGAGGACATGCGGACGGAAACATAGAGATGGTTGTCTCTGCTTCTGAGGGGCCGTGTCCCTCCGAAGGTCCCCCGGGGGAAGACGGGGAGCCCAAACAGTTCAAGTGGGCCGTGATATTCTTGTGTTTCTTTGGATTTATGGCGTCAATAAAGCCCGGGGAGCCCTTCATCACACCGTATTTACTCAGCTCTGAGAAGAACTTCACCAGGGAACAGGTTAGTGTTGTTGTACAACTATGTATGTCTTTTAATCAAATTTGAAATATGTTAATCCGGTTAAATATTGACTACGGCAGAAAAGCCCAAAGGTCTTACACGAGTTCAGAGTTAACCAGTAAGTTTTCCACTTGCAGTCATGAACTTGTTGCTCCGTAGAAAGAATGAATGTCCTGTGGAGGGCCTGCTTATCCATCTTATAGCGGTCAAAGTTCAAATTCTTCCAAAGTAGATCAGTGGAATAGCTTTGTGAAGAATGGCTAAAATAATAATGACAGGATTGTGTGTGTGTTTTCTGTGTTAATTTCTGTGTTTTATATTCTGAGTTGACCATGATCTTAATTGCTGTTCGCAAGCATGCACTTGATCAGGGCTGCAACTATCTTATTCATTTGGGACTAATCTGCAGATTATCTTGATAAGTCATTTAGTCGTCAACTTGTCAGAAAATAGCGAAAGATATTACAGTCACGTGTCATAAAATGTCATGTTTTTGTTTGATCAACAATCAAATCCCCCAAAATATTAAATGCATGTTGCATATTGCCATCAGAGGTGTGTTGGATACAGTTATATTTATTTATTCTTTTATTTAATGAGATATCTTTAAGCTCGAAGGAAATCGTGATTACATTTTTATTTATTTATTTATTTTTTAAACGTTGTCGATGGAAAAATCTATTGTGAAAGAAAATGGATTAATTGAAAATTAAAACAATCGTGTAGCCCAACCCTCTTGACTCGTGGAAAACAAAAATCATATCATTTTTAATTGAAATTTGCTACACAAAAGATGTTTTCAGAGAAGCTCATCCTCCTAACTGATTTCTTAATTGACTTTTTTGTCAATTCCAGGTGACCAATGAGATCACTCCTGTGCTGACGTACTCCTACATGGTGGTGCTGGTTCCGACCTTCCTGCTGACAGACCTGCTGCGCTACAAGCCGGTCCTGATCATCCAGGGCATCAGCCAGGTGGTCATCTGGCTCATCCTGCTCCTGGGCACCACCCTCTTGGAGATGCAGCTCATGGAGTTGTTCTACGGCATCACCATGGCCTGCCGCGTGGCCTACTCCTCCTACATCTTCTCCCTGGTCAGCCCGGTCTTCTACCAGCGCGTGGCCGGATACTCTCGCACCGCGGTCCTCTTGGGGGTGTTCGCCAGCTCCGTGCTGGGCCAGCTGTTCATATCCGTTGGCGAAGTCAGCTTCTACACCCTCAACACTATATCGTTGGGTTTCGTCAGCTTCGGTCTGACGCTCTCACTGTGCCTGCCGTGGCCTAAGCGCTCGCTGTTTTTCAACCGGACGCGGTATCAGGAGCTAAAGGAAGCGGCGGCGGTTGCCACCAAATCAGAACTGGACAAAATGAACCCAAAGGAGAGCTGCTCCGCGTCGGCAGCTCCCCCGCGCTCTGCGTCACGCTGGAGGGATTCTGTCTTTGTGCAGATCCTGCTGGAGGTGAGAAACGTGGTGAAGAGGCCAAACCTGAGGCTCTGGTCCCTGTGGTGGGTGTTCAACTCCACAGGGTACTACCTGGTGCTGTTCTACGTTCACATCCTGTGGAACAAAGTCTACCTGGCCCCTGAGAACAAGAACCATTACAACGGGGCAGTGGAGGCAGCTTCTACCCTGCTGAGTGAGACATTCCTGGAGTTGCAATATTTTTAAAGGAGTGTCTGTGGCTTAGTGCTCCTACAGCAGTTAGCTTTCATTTTCAGTCCTTGATGCTTTCATTCACACTGGCATGTAACTCCAGCTTGCCATCTAAATTTAGAAACAAATAATAGGAACAATTTATCTGTGGTCAACGGCAACAGCATTTCAAAAGCCCCCTCAGCTGGAGGAAGTGTTTGTTTTTTAATTGATTGTGGTTTTCGTTTCTCAAAACTGGAGTTCTGTTTTTGGGGACACTATGCTGTCCTTTTATTAGGCACTTTTAGCTACATGTCAATAGATTTAGGTGTGGAGAAAGCATCATGTCTGTTCCTTCCTGTCGCCTGTAGGTGAGAGGTAGCGTTTTATTCTGTGAAGTGATTCCATCACGTTTAGTCATCAGTAATTTAATCAGCTGCAAAGCGCAAAGGTAGCAGTTTGTTTCAATAACGTGCAAGCAGTAAAAGTTTTGTTATAGTTATTTAGTTAATGATATATTGATGACGAGGGAACATGTTGGCTTGAATGTAATAATCTCCTCAAAGTAGATATTTTAATGTTTATTGTAACCGGTTGATCATCATGATGATGAAAGTGATACTAAAAGATAAAACGTGTCTTTCTGCAGGTGCGCTGACTTCCTTCACCGCTGGCTTTGTGAAGATCCGCTGGAATGTCTGGTCCGAGCTGGTCATCGGCGTCATCACAGCGCTGCAGGCGGGACTGCTGCTCCTCATGGTCACCACGGACAACATATGGGTCTGCTACATGGCCTACGTGCTCTTCAGAGGCTTCTACCAGTTCCTGGTGCCGATCGCCACGTGAGTGCCGAGTGGAATGTGTGATTTAATCTCAATATGAAACTACAATCCCGTCCGGTCGGTGCTGATCACGGGTCATCTCCCCGTAGTTTCCAGATCGCCTCGTCACTCACCAAGGAGCTCTGTGCCTTAGTGTTTGGCATCAACACCTTTTTGGGGACCATTCTGAAGACCATCATCAACCTGATATTTTCTGACAAGAGAGGCCTGGCGTTGGACGTGCACTCTCAGGTAAAACAGTCTTTTAGCAGCTCGGCGTTGAAACTCTTCCTTTAGTATTTATTTCATGACTTCCACTGAATTATCTGACTCCGTCTTGTTGTGTTTCTGTTACAGTTCCTGGTGTACTTCGTTTACTTCGCCATTCTCACCGTCGTCTACCTCGTCTGCGCTGCCGTGGTGATCATCCGTCACAATAGGAACCAGCGCGGAGGAGCCGGCGGCGAGGCGGTGCCCACGGAGCTCAGCCCCGTGGCTGCAGACTTGGAGGCAGAGAGTGCCAAAGCGTAATGACGTGTCTCGCCTTAGAACTGTTTCCTTATCTTATCTGGATAACAGTGTTTTGCCAATAAGCTCATCAGACTCGGCGGGATCAATCATCTTAACCCCTTGATGTCGACGGGGTGGTTTCAGTGTTGGCTCCTGAGCCTTAATCATAGAAGTGCCTCCTCTGCTGCTGAAGCTCCTGCACTGCACCCCTGAGAGCGGCGGCTCGCGTCCGACACCTTGTTTTGTACGGTCAGATCGAAAGTAAATTCTACTTTTTTGTGTTTTGTATAGGAAACGAACGAGGAGGCTTCCTGTCCTGTTTCAGTGACAGTGATTGATGATTACTATGTGATCACCAGATATTACTTTAAAATGAGTATTGGCACTCCTATCGTAGTGTAACAGGTGGATGATTATGTGTTTGACAAATATCTCATATATTCATATCGCTAGGTACGTTTCTGTTTTGATAATCAAATTCCACATCACATTCTAAGAAACAGATTATATCTGTTTATTTGAAGCTGCAAGCGTTTCACGCAGTCGATTTCATTTTTTATTAATGATTTTTATTGTCGCTGTAAAGATGTAGAAGCTGCAGCATCAGAATGTTTTGAATAATCCACGTTTGATATGTAGGCTGTAATTTACACGTATTTCACGTTTTTTTAGACTAAACACATGTCAGAACTGAATTTGATTATTAAACATGCGGTGCTTCTTTTCCAGAGTTGATTTCCAGCAGCATGTCGGGTGAAGTTGGAAAACAAAGCGTCCGT
The DNA here is from genome assembly GCA_029853015.1 of Chelidonichthys spinosus. Lineage (NCBI taxonomy): Eukaryota > Metazoa > Chordata > Actinopteri > Perciformes > Triglidae > Chelidonichthys > Chelidonichthys spinosus. The sequence continues at coordinate 4,551,203 of CM056844.1, forward strand.
CAGTATTGCTGCTAATTCTGTTTACTCTACTTTCTGACTCAAAGTCCCAGGAAAACTGGAGGCACGACTCTATATTTACATAATCAAAGACAGGAATGCTGTGTTACTGGATGCAACAGGAACTACAATGCAAACATGAGTTTGTTTTTTTAAACATCAATTTGCTGCTTTAAAAAGCAAATGTGGCCCTTTTTTGATTTTTAATCTTTCTTAAAATGGATCCAAAAGTCTCACCAGTAGTGACTTTGAGTTTATTCAACATGTGTAGATATTTCTGATTTGAAATAATTGCTGAGATAAATTGGAACTGTGAATTAAGTCTGAATGCTGTAAAAAAAAAAAAAAAACACTGACATTAATAAGTAAAGAAATAAAAGTAAGATGATAAAAACCTTGATCTTTGTGTACATTTCATATCGCATTAATCTTTTCCCTGATAAACTGTTATCAATGATTTTTGCAGCTGAAATCCAACAAACTTTAGGTTTAAATTGTGTTGTTAACGCTGTTTGTGGTTCTCTATTTAAAAGTGAGTTGTTTGGTCAGCTGCAGTTGCTGCTCAGCATGAAGACTCCTCTTGATTCTTATTTGTTTTTCTGCATTTCTTTATTTTTGTTTTGTTTATACAGCTGAACAGTGATGGGATGAAACCACCTTGTTCAACACCAGTTCCCCTCCTGGAGAAAGCTGCGTGTGAAACCGAGAGTAGGCAAAATGAGGATTTCGTCCACGAAGTGGTTTTGAGTTCCCAGCAGGTCTGCATTTGCACTTTACCTTTGTTCAGGTTAAATATAAAATAAGCTTGCAAAGGAAAACTAAAGAGCCACAACTTGAGGCGCACAGACTAGAAACATCTACAATTCTGTGATAAATGTTTTTAAAGCTGCTCTGTGAAGTACAGCCTTCCTGTGACCCTGAAACGTGTCCACTTTGCTGCCCTCAAGTGGTTCAACCTTTTACTTTTATTTACTCATCTGTTGGAAAAGGAACGACTGAAGACATGCACATTTAAAAAGATATTCTGTTGCTTTTATTAAACCCAGCCCATGCAAAACACACATTTATACATCTACATGCTTTATAACCCAAAACACATTAACAAGCTGCAATAAATACAGAGCTGTCGGTGTCACATCCGTTAGAAGTGCTGCTCTGCATGTTAAAAAGAACACATCATTAGTCTGTCTCGAGGTGATTTGAGCTTTAAAAGTGCTGCTTTTGTAACCAGCATCCCAACGCTGTATTCTGTAGCTACACGGAAGAAAAGACGAGTTTAGTGCAAAAACGTATTCAGGAAGTGACACCAAAAAAATTGCTGATTGACTTATTTTCAAGCTTGAAATCTCCCAATCGTTTGTTCACAACACTCATAGTAGCTGTTTGTGAGGAGTCAGCAGTCATTACTGCACAATGTCTTGCTTGTTGGTTGAGCTGGTGGACCAAACCACACAATGGTGTCTTTTCTACCCCCCCTCCTCTCTGCTTTCAGTCCACTTCCTCCCCCAGTCCAAGCTCTTCTCTGGCACAGAGGCCACGTGGATCCACATCAGACCTGCTTGGTTTAACAAGTTTCCCATCCGGGTGTCAGGTACATGTCCGCCACAGGAAAGGAAACTTTGCAGGGTTTCCTTGTATTGTCTAAAACCTGGAAGCCCCTCATGTTTCTGCATTTCTTCACATTAAAGCAATGCCTTTAGGTTGTAGTCTGTAGTCTTTTTGTCTTTTTTTTTTTAATCCCACTCTAAATGACTTGTAACATTTCCCATATAAGTGTAATTCTTAAAAATCTTAAAAGTGAGTCTTGAAAAATGCCTTTTGGTCAGTTTTGTGTCGTTAAATGTAGATGATTTCACCACTTTTCACTTCAAGTTACCGGAGCTGACACGGCTATAAGGTTTTTCTAATAATATGTGTTTTGTAAACACAAGACGGACGAATCGCAATGTGCAGCTTCACTGTAGATCATCTTGTTTTACTTCTCAACTCGGCGGCGTTTGGCTGCCTATGTCATCGGCGTTTCCTCTGCCAAAAGGAAAGAAGTCACACTGCTAAAATGCACACCATTAGTTATATTTATATATCGCATACAAAGTGAATGAGCATATTTTTATCTTACCATCCGTTTGTCTCTTCTCTTGAGCAGGGGAACCATTAGCTTCAGCAGCGTCTCTCGCTGTATCAAGGTCATAAACGTACAGTTGTCAACCTTTAATTGTGGTAAAGGTATATAGACAACCAAAAAAAACAGAAACTTACGTTCCCTTTCGTGTCTCCTCCAGAAGTCTGCAGTGGGACAAAAGAATGGTGACATGAAGATGTTTAGAAATCCTCGTATCAGTAAAGGTTTGATTTGTTTGATTTTTAAGGCATAAATAGGTGTAAATATGTAATTTAAGTGACTGACCTGCTTCCCACGGCATGGACGCTGCAGGGAGCGAAGGAAATCAGAAAACATGTCAAGATTGATGCAATCAAGAAAGAAATAAGCCTGGTAATTCACATTCTTTATCACAATCTCAGATGTCAAATTATACTACAATTCCCAGAATGCCTTTAAAAGAAGCCCAAAGAGAACCGAAATAAGTCACAAAGTTTCACCACTTACTTTTTTGGAAAAACCACTTTCCTAGAGGAAATAAAGAAAAAGATTTAATTTCCCTTGTGATTATCAGACGTACATAAAACAAGACAGCTTTTTGATTTGATTATCGAAGGCTATTATTGCTAAAATATGGAAATCAAACATGCATCAGGAGTTCTCACCTGCTTTACACCTGTGAACGGTGACCAGCAGCAGCACTGACATCAGCAGGGTGATGAACACCGTGAGTCCCGTGGAAATGTTCATTTTCACCGGAGGCTCTGTTACAATGACAACGGCGTTGTGTTACACATCGGGAGTTATCAGTTATCACGTCGGGAGTTATCTGTTATCACTTCGGGAGTTATCAGTTATCACATCGGGAGTTATCAGTTATCACGTCGGGAGTTATCAGTTATCACGTCGGGAGTTATCTCGTTGGGAGTTATCAGTTATCACGTAGGGAGTTATCAGTTATCACGTAGGGAGTTATCAGTTTTCACGTCGGGAGTTATCACGTCGGGAGATATCAGTTATCACGTCGGGAGTTATCAGTTATCACGTCGGGAGTTATCTCGTTGGGAGTTATCAGTTATCACGTAGGGAGTTATCAGTTATCACGTCGGGATTTATCAGTTATCACGTCGGGAGTTATCAGTTATCACGTCGGGAGTTATCAGTTATCACGTCGGGAGTTATCAGTTATCACGTCGGGATTCATCAGTTATCACGTCGGGAGTTATCAGTTATCACGTCGGGAGTTATCAGTTATCACGTAGGGAGTTATCAGTTTTCACGTCGGGAGTTATCACGTCGGGAGTTATCAGTTATCACGTCGGGAGTTATCAGTTATCACGTCGGGAGTTATGTCGTTGGGAGTTATCAGTTATCACGTAGGGAGTTATCAGTTATCACGTCGGGATTTATCAGTTATCACGTCGGGAGTTATCAGTTATCACGTCGGGAGTTATCAGTTATCACGTCGGGATTCATCAGTTATCACGTCGGGAGTTATCAGTTATCACGTCGGGAGTTATCAGTTATCATGTAGGGAGTTATCAGTTATCACGTCGGGAGTTATCAGTTATCACGTAGGGAGTTATCAGTTATCACGTCGGGAGTTATCTCGTTGGGAGTTATCAGTTATCACATAGGGAGTTATCAGTTATCACGTCGGGATTTATCAGTTATCACGTCGGGAGTTATCAGTTATCACGTCGGGAGTTATCAGTTATCACGTCGGGAGTTATCAGTTATCACGTCGGGATTCATCAGTTATCACGTCGGGAGTTATCAGTTATCACGTCGGGAGTTATCAGTTATCACGTCGGGAGTTATCAGTTATCACGTCGGGAGTTATCTCGTCGGGAGTTATCAGTTATCACGTCGGGAGTTATCAGTTATCACGTCGGGAGTTATCAGTTATCACGTCGGGAGTTATCAGTTATCACGTCGGGAGTTATCAGTTATCACGTCGGGAGTTATCAGTTATCACGTCGGGAGTTATCAGTTATCACGTCGGGAGTTATCTCGTTGGGAGTTATCAGTTATCACGTCGGGAGTTATCAGTTATCACGTCGGGAGTTATCTCGTTGGGAGTTATCAGTTATCACGTTGGGAGTTATCAGTTATCACGTCGGGAGTTATCTCGTTGGGAGTTATCAGTTATCACGTCGGGAGTTATCAGTTATCACGTCGGGAGTTATCTCGTTGGGAGTTATCAGTTATCACGTCGGGAGTTATCAGTTATCACGTCGGGAGTTATCTCGTTGGGAGTTATCAGTTATCACGTCGGGAGTTATCAGTTATCACGTCGGGAGTTATCTCGTTGGGAGTTATCAGTTATCACGTCGGGAGTTATCTCGTGCGGAGTTATCAGTTATCACGTCGGGAGTTATCAGTTATCACGTAGGGAGTTATCAGTTATCACGTCGGGAGTTATCAGTTATCACGTAGGGAGTTATCAGTTATCACGTCGGGAGTTATCACGTCGGGAGATATCAGTTATCACGTCGGGAGTTATCTCGTTGGGAGTTATCAGTTATCACATAGGGAGTTATCAGTTATCACGTCGGGATTTATCAGTTATCACGTCGGGAGTTATCAGTTATCACGTCGGGAGTTATCAGTTATCACGTCGGGAGTTATCAGTTATCACGTCGGGATTCATCAGTTATCACGTCGGGAGTTATCAGTTATCACGTCGGGAGTTATCAGTTATCACGTCGGGAGTTATCAGTTATCACGTCGGGAGTTATCTCGTCGGGAGTTATCAGTTATCACGTCGGGAGTTATCAGTTATCACGTCGGGAGTTATCAGTTATCACGTCGGGAGTTATCAGTTATCACGTCGGGAGTTATCAGTTATCACGTCGGGAGTTATCTCGTTGGGAGTTATCAGTTATCACGTCGGGAGTTATCAGTTATCACGTCGGGAGTTATCTCGTTGGGAGTTATCAGTTATCACGTTGGGAGTTATCAGTTATCACGTCGGGAGTTATCTCGTTGGGAGTTATCAGTTATCACGTCGGGAGTTATCAGTTATCACGTCGGGAGTTATCTCGTTGGGAGTTATCAGTTATCACGTCGGGAGTTATCAGTTATCACGTCGGGAGTTATCTCGTTGGGAGTTATCAGTTATCACGTCGGGAGTTATCAGTTATCACGTCGGGAGTTATCTCGTTGGGAGTTATCAGTTATCACGTCGGGAGTTATCTCGTGCGGAGTTATCAGTTATCACGTCGGGAGTTATCAGTTATCACGTAGGGAGTTATCAGTTATCACGTCGGGAGTTATCAGTTATCACGTAGGGAGTTATCAGTTATCACGTCGGGAGTTATCACGTCGGGAGATATCAGTTATCACGTCGGGAGTTATCTCGTTGGGAGTTATCAGTTATCACGTAGGGAGTTATCAGTTATCACATCGGGAGTTATCAGTTATCACGTAGGGAGTTATCAGTTATCACGTCGGGAGTTATCAGTTATCACGTAGGGAGTTATCAGTTATCACGTCGGGAGTTTTCAGTTATCACGTCGGGAGTTATCAGTTATCACGTAGGGAGTTATCTCGTCGGGAGTTATCAGTTATCACGTCGGGAGTTATCAGTTATCACGTCGGGAGTTATCAGTTATCACGTAGGGAGTTATCAGTTATCACGTCGGGAGTTATCAGTTATCACGTCGGGAGTTATCAGTTATCACGTCGGGAGTTATCAGTTATCACGTCGGGAGTTATCAGTTATCACGTAGGGAGTTATCACGTCGGGAGTTATCACGTCGGGACCCTGTCGAGATGTCTCACCGGTGATGAGAGGGTTGGGGGCGGCTTGGCTGCTCTCCCGGCTGACCGGATTCACCAGCTCGCAGATGAACTCTTTCCTGCTTGAGCTGTCTTCCTGGAAACGGAGAAATAAAGTGTTAGTTTTAATAAGGATGTTGTAGGGAAATGGATTTGAGACACCCACTGACCAAAAAGAGGATACCTTTGTAATGTGCTGCTCCTTCGATGAACCCGTCACATTGTCACCTGACTTCCACCTGTAGGTGACGGGTTCGGCGTGTGTCGTGTCTCCATCGCAGGTCAGAGTGCATCTGGTCGCCTCATCGTCACAGGATTGGCCCACATCCGGTTTAGGGACGGGAGCTGTTATATCGGGGGGAGACAGTAAGAAATAGGCCTAGTATGTTACGATGATTTCCCAGATGAACTTTGTTTCCACTCACAGATGACTTGGAGATGAATCGCTGGACTCTTTACGTCGTTGATCTCCGCGATGTACTGTCCGCTGTCGTTTCTGGTCAGCCCTCTGATGGTCATCTCCCCGTTTGAAGGGTTCAGGCTGCCGCGCTCTGAACAAACGACAGAAGTCTGGACCTCACACACCGCTGCACTGTTGCTTTAAAACACCGTGAGTCCGTATCAACGTACCTTCAAATTGCCGGTAACTGTCGGTTTCTGTCCCGTCCCACTGAATGGCGATGTTGGAACCGTGCATCCAGATGATGCCGGTGATGGCGCCCATTACCGGAACATTCGCTGGTTTGAGGACGACGTCATCGCCCACCTTCTTGTAGAGTGTTACTGCAAGGACGAAAAAGAAAACATCCCTTAAATGGGAAACCTGTCGAAGAGATAATGGAGATAAAGCTGTTGCCTTGAAGCAAGCAGTTTGTTATTTTTCTCATCTATCGAGACTAAACACGTTGTCTGATTCCAGCTTTTAACCACAATAATCTGTACTTACTTTGTTTTTTACTTTTAAAAAATTTGATTCACTTTATCTTTATTACATTATTTTTCATGTTATTTGTTTTATTATTATTTTCTGTTATCACTGGCTGTCCAAGGGTGTACTTTTCTATGTTCTATATTCTATATCTGTTTCACACACTCCACCATATTGTGCTGTATCACTCTGCATTTCTCTATTGTCTCTTCTACTCTATTTTATTCTATTATTCATAAGAGGTTTATTCCCATCCATACACTCCAATATTGCTAACTGTAATATATGGTGCACTGATTCCTACTATTTTGTCCATTTCTACTGCATCGCTGCGTTACACTCTATTCTGTTGTATTCTATGGACGGTTGACCCTATGCTGCCTTCAGGTGCCACTCGGAAAATCCTACTTCGCACTTGTGAATAACGGGAATGTCACGTTCAGGTGCTTCGCTATCGGGACGAATTGGGGAAATGCTACATTTAATCACGTAGATTACAGATTATATAAATGTAACAAATAAATACCATGTTGAACGGTTCTGGGACGGGTTTCCCAAAACCTTCTTAAAGCCTTCTTAACGCTACGTCATTCGTAACCCCTACTTAGAGTTCCTACTTAACATTTCGCGTGAAAAAACTAACAAATACGCATGTAATTAAGGATGTAATTGACTCAATCTCCTCCACTGTTTCTATATTTTCTATGGGGCCGCCACTGGGGCTAACACAATTCTTGATGGGGCTATAGCCCAACCAAGCCCCCCCCTGGCACCGCCACTGGGGCTAACACAATTCTTGATGGGGCTATAGCCCAACCAAGCCCCCCCCTGGCACCGCCACTGGGGCTAACACAATTCTTGATGGGGCTATAGCCCAACCAAGCCCCACCCTGGCGCCGCCACTGATTTCAGCACTTTCTTTCTGGACAGCGCCGTGTACGAACGACGTAAGGAGAACCACGACTATAGAGTAACAACTTTGGTAACGTAGGAGTCTTCGTGAGACTGGACGTTATCGGGAAACCGGGGTCTGGTCACCTCGACTCGGGGAACTCGGGTATCAAAAGTATCGTGTGCAATTTCCGAGTCGGCAACTCGTCTTTACCACGATTCCGATAACACGTGAAGGCAGCATTGGCGAGCGCACAGTAAATCTGGCAGTCGTTACCGCTGGCGTTGTTGGGTGGGGTCGTGGATTCGTTAAACTACAACACATGTACCTTCTATAAGCCACAAAAAACCAGACGCGTTCAATGGCAGGAAAAACAGCGAGTTATGCGTGATGACCTTACCGGAGTCCGCGTACACGATGGGGAGGAATACGCAGATCCACCCGGCCCAACCCACGGGAGTCACAGGCAGCCACATCCTTCTCTTAGTCCCTTAAACTGTCGAAAAATTCAAGCTCTCGTCGGGAAACGACATCAACGAAACGATATTAAAAAGCTAAAAGCATTGCATGCTTGCTTCGGAAAACAAGCAATTTTGCGTTAGCAACGTTCAAGTGGTGCGAGGCGGTGTGAAGAAAGTGAAAGTTTGAAGTGAAACCCAGCGTCCAGTGTCCCCGCCTCCACTGCGTTATTCACTATGAATATTAATACGTTTACTGTAAATAGTTCAGTTCTCCCCCTAGATGTGTCACTATGCAACACCATCACTGATGTAGTTGGTTACTTACTGTAGTACTGAAGTAATAAGTAATAATAATAATTCTTCACACGCACAAATAAAAATACGGCGCAATGCCGCCCACTAGTGGACGGAGTTCATTACTGCAGCCAGAAAACAATAGCCTCTGTTTCTCTGCTACAGACAGATAATGTGTTTTTTTTTCTTTCGTTTTACATAAAGAGTAACACACTGGCGTGTAATTCAGGCCCTAGCTTGACCTGGATTTATTAATTCACTATGGCAAGCCGTTTTAACATTTAATAGCTAGACTGAATATGTATTGTAGATATCTGTAATTCAATTCTTCCTAGTCATAAAGAACATTTCAGATATCCACAATGACATTCTTCCTATCCACAATTGTCATTTCAGATATCCACAATGGCATTCTTCCTAGGACAAATGACGTCACTTTTGCCATTCATGTGTATTGGGCTTTCAATTTCAGATATCCACAATTACATTCTGGATATCTAGAATGAACATTCTGGATATCTAGAATGAACATTCTGGATATCTGCAATTGAATTCTTACTAGGAGAAACTCCCATTTCAGATATCTTCAATCCAATTGTTACTAGTCATAATTTTCATTTCAGATATCCAAAATGAAAAATTATTCCAGATATCCAGAATGTAATTTTGAATATCCAAAAATACATTGTGACTAGTAGAAATGTCGTTATGGATATCCACAATTCGTATTATGACTAGTAGAAATTTAATTTCAGATATCTACAATTAGAATTATGACTAGGAACAATACAATTGCAGATATCCACAAATGTATTGTGGATATCTGTTGACAGGTAGACAGGACGCCATTTTAAAACATTTTAAATTATGACTAGTAACAATTGGATTGAAGATATCTGAAATGGGACTTTCTCCTAGTAAGAATTCAATTGCAGATATCCAGAATGTTCATTCTAGATATCCAGAATGTAATTGTGGATATCTGAAACTGAAAGCCCAATACACATGAATGGCAAAAGTGACGTCATTTGTCCTAGGAAGAATGCCATTGTGGATATCTGAAATGTTCTTTATGACTAGGAAGAATTGAATTACAGATATCTGCAATACATATCCAGTTTAGCTATTAAATGTTAAAACGGCCACTTATACTTTTTAAGGATTATTAGATATCTTAAATTTAGTTTTGACTAGTACAATCAAAGTTGTAGATATCTTAAAATATCATTTTTACTAGTAAGAATGTATTGTGGGTATCTTTAATTACCATTTCTCCTAGTCAAAATTACATTTTGACTAGGAGAAATGCTATTATGGATATCTATAATATAATTACAGATAGGAGTGTTGTTCGATTAAATGTTAAAACGGCTTGCCATAATTCACATCCTTTGGATATTTATTTATTTAAAACAAAAAAAATCAGAATGTATTCAAAACAATACATACAACACAAATTGCTTGATAGTACATACATTTCTGAAGTGATAGTAAAATGACAAATCACAAAAATGTTTATAAACGATACAGCAGCAAGAACTAAACTTGGTGTGAGGCCAGAGCTCCTGCATTCCTGTCGGATCATTCATCCTGCAACTCCTCCAGGTTTTGTGGGGTCAGAGGCTCCAGCTGCAGCCACAAACCTCCCTCCGCACGCAGGACGAGTTGGGGGAGACGGCGAACTCCCCCAGAGCTGGTCCCGAGGTCAGGGTTCACCCCCGGGGTCAGGCGAAACCTGAGCAGGGTCAACGCCACGACGACTCGAAGCTCCGCCAGGGCAAATTTCTGACCGATGCAGTTCCTGTGAACACATCCAAGTTCTTGTCTGTACCATTTCTAACCGTGTCACATGTTCTCTACCTTGCAGTACCTGGGGCCCGAGGAGAAGGGGATGTAGGCGTGAGAAGGCCGTCCCTCTGTGAACGTGGGGTCGAAACGCAGCGGGTGAAACTCCTGAATGAGAGAGAATCACGCAGGTCAAACGGAGGTCAAACCACAGTGAAAATATTTATTTTTTGCAGTTCTTACATGTGGGTTTGTCCACACAGCGGGGTTGTGGTGTGTCCCGTAAAGACTGACCAGACAGATGGCACCTTGGGAGGAGATTGTTTTGAGAACACACCGTCTAAATCGCCATATTTGTAATCTATTTGTGGAAAACTCACCCTTCGGTACCGTCCGATGCCCAGGCAGCTTGATGTCCTGGGTGTACTTCCTCGTTACGGCCTGCACAGGAGAGTGCAGCCGGAGAGACTCTTTGATGCACATGGTGGTGAAGGGAAGGCTGGACAGATCCTCCCTTCGGATGAGCACATCCACATGTAACTATGATCCAGTTTGCCCTTCTTCCAACACTGCAGGGTTAAGCCTGAGACTTTCTTACCACTCTATCACATGTCTGTCTCGCCCCAGCATCAGATCCATCACTTCCTGCCTGCATTTCTCTTGATGGCGCTCGTGTCGTGCTAAATTATACAGCGTCCAGCAAATCGCGCTTGCTGTCGTGTCGTGACCTTTGGGGATGTCAAATAGTGATTTTAGGACTTATATTGAAGGAACAAGCTGTAAAAAGCCAAATATAAAGATCTTTTGAACCTGCAAACATGAAGGTGTTGGCCTCCCCTTGTATCTCCTCGTCTGTTAGGCCTCGTCCGTCCTCATCCTGCAATCATACACTCCTTTAAAGCAAACTGTCCATCTCTATCTCTCATCTACCCCATTTCTTCTTCTCTCCTACCTTTGATAGCAGGATGATGTCCACAAAATCTTTCTTCCTCTGTGGTGCTGTGAGGAAACCCGCTTCCGGCTTCTCCTCTTGGCAAATCCGGGCTCGGCGCTTCTGAACCACCTCCCTGGTAAAGCTGGTATTTTGGAGTAAAAATGTATCATCAGACTTAAAAGTTCCCATATTATTATTATTATTGAGGTCAGAAGGCGACGGGTACCCGTGCACGATGTTTAAGGCCTCCTTGAACCGTTTGCCCTGCTGCGTTTTCCAGTAAAACCAGTCCCAGTGGTGCAAAACATTCTGCCGGCGTTCTATTAACAGGTCACTCAGCTCCACGATGGCTGACACGTACTCGCTGCTCGAGCTGCGGAGCGAGAGAGAAACGCAGGGATGCAACAGAGGAACGTTTGTGTGAAACGCTGGCGTGGTCGTCCTCACCTCTGACAGTTGCTGCTGTAGCTGAAGGCACACTTCAGCAAACTGTCCAGGGTCATCAGAGTGACGTGGTCGAACATCTCCACGGTCGTTGTGCCTTCTGCCACCAGGCGGAGCCACTTTTCCTGAAGGGACACAAGAAAAAAAAAAGAAAAAGATGCAGCAGAGACGACCTTTGACCTAGTCTTGAACACACAGCGGTTCATCTCACATGCATGGTGTTAGTCGAGGTGTTGAACTTGGCCACGTAGTTCTTCAGGATGTCAAAATGAAAAGCCGGAGTCAGAAGCCGTCTCCTGCGGGACCAGGCCTCCCCGTTGCTTAGCAACAGGCTCTGACCTGGGACATAAGAGAACGATGGGATATAATGAACATCTGCAAATAAAGGCTGTCTTTTCTTGATTAACGTGGACTTTGAAGTGACTCAGCTGCCCTGTGGCCCTCCTAAGTGTTGCAGCCGATGCATGAAACGCGACTTAACTCACCGAGCCATGGGCGCAGGTGGGCATAAACAAGCTCATCTTTCACCGTAATACTGGCTGGAGAGAGGGAAGGATGCAATGGAACGAGAGAAGAAAAAGCATCAGATGAATTTGAGGAAATTGTTTTTTTAAGAGGTTCAATTATCCAAAAATGTTAGTTTTTTGGGGTAATTTATCCTACCGGAGGCCATGAGCAGAGGTTTGACGTAGTCAGGATGGAAGAGTCTGACCAGGTGATAGAAAGGGCCGATGAACCAGCTGCAAGAGTGCGTGTACTTCTGCACCAAGTCATCCACCTGATGGAGGCCTTCCTCGGTGCACTGCATCTGAGCCACGAACGCAGATGGAACAAAACAATATTCATGCAAAAGGAAATTCATCACAAAGAGGAAATGTTTTGCAACCTGATGTCTTGCACAGCATTTAAATGTACAGCTGAGGTTGGAGGCAGGATGTATCTCTGCAACTATAACTGCATGTGTGTGTGTGTGTGTGTGTGTGTGTGTGTGCTAGTGAGAGTCCTACCTGGCCCAGGTGGCCTATAAGCCAGGAGTTTGCATGTGGCTTGCTGAAGCAGGACAACCTGTATGTGAACCAGGCGTGTCGCACCAGCAGCCTCACCGTCCAAGCTACAATCACAGCTCCCAGACCTGCACCGACCAGGACCGGGACCTGATGGAGGACCCCCCAGAGGACCCCCCAGAGGAGAGACATCCTGGGACAGTAATAGAGAGTATCCAGCTGCTGCTCCAACAAGCGACTGCTGTTAATAAGAAGTTACCAGTGTCGAAATATGCAGAAACCAAACTGTTCCACCCAGTTATTTCAAAAGGAAGAAGTGCGGTTGCCATTACGAGACACGCAACTTCCTTTTGTCTGTTAAAACCATCACTTTCCACATCTTCAGCAGACATCTTTATCGTCTATCTGGAGATTCAATCAGAAGCATCACCCATGAACTTGGTTTAGAAATTATTAGGTTTTTAATTAGAAGTTATTTTACTTTGCTTTGTGTTATTGTTTAAACAGATAATATCCAGTTTTAAAGAGATTCTTGCCAGACATTATTATTTTATTCAAACTATTAAACAAACTCTCTATTTAAATAATTGTATTAATAACACATTTTTTCTTATTCAGCTTCTTTAAAAACAAAAAAAGGAACACAAACCTAATATAATAAAACGGAAGTATAATAAAACGTTTCTGTATATTCGCAGAAAACATTGTTTACGTTATGCGCGCTCCCGCTAGGCGCATGCGCACCACTCAGCCCTGAAGGTTGCGTCTGAGCGGACAAATGGTCGCAGGCGACGAGCTAAGGGAGTTTAGCCGTTTGTAAATACGTTTTTGAAATCGTTTGACGCCTGCCGAAATGAAACGCAGGCGGCACTGAGCCGCTTGTAAATGCTGTAGCTGTTCAGTTTCCGGTGAGTTTTGAAGTAAACAAGTTTGTTCTAATGGTTTTATTTTGGAAGCTAACGCGACCGTGCTAGCTAGCTAGCTATGACGAAGCTAGCTAGGTCGCGTGTTAGCTTCCTGTTTACCCTTCATTGACTTAATTGTATTGCTAAAAATTCCTTTTCTTGATTATAGATTGATGCATTGGTTAGTATGATTATGATTTATTTCAAATGCCTGGAAATTATGTAAAAATGCAAAAATACCCATTACATTTTATTTATAACATTATTGCTGTAAAATAGAAAAAAAACCCTATATGAATAAAAATATACATAATTAATTTTATCTTTGGACTGTTCATATACCAAATCAGCTATAAGACACTATTGTATGCTCATAAATATGTGAAATGTAATGTTTGACAGCAGAAAATGGATTATTTAAATTTGTACTAGGTCACATTTATATCGTCGTAATGTTACCTCTCATTGTGAATGTACCTTATATGATAAATTGGAGAGATTACTAAAATATAAATAATAAAGTAGGGTTCATTTGAACTAATTTTGGTTGAGGTCAAGGAGAGATCGCTCAAAAGCAGTTATTAAAGCAGAATTGATATTGAAAATATTGTTTTCCTACTGTCGCGAACACAAGCCTGTAATTTAAAACCATAGTAATATAACCAGTTTAGCGATGAAGCCAACAAACAGGAAGTTATTTTATTTTATGCAGGTTGGCATTTGTTTTTCTGTGTGTGTGTGTGTGTGTGTGTGTGTGTGTGCGTGTGTTGCGTGTTTCAGGTTTTCAGCTTGAGATGAATGAAGCTGCCAACCTAGAGAGACCTGGAAGATCTGAATCCCCTCTGAGGTCTCCCTGGATGACTGACCCTCAAACAGAGCTGGACCAGGATCGCCAGTCAAGCCCCTCTCGTTACTATGAGGAGCTCTTCTGCACCAGCCAGACCACCAACGCTCTGGTCCCTTTGGCCGACGCCCTCAGGACCTCCACCGGGCCGCAGAGCGACGTGGTGAAACAAAGCTACCTGGGGAAGCTGGAGCGAAACCACAGGAGATACTTCGTCCTGAGGGCAGGAAGTCACACCGGTCCGAGCCGGCTCGAGTGGTACAAGAACCAGGAGAAGTTCAGAGCAATGGAGAAGTCTGCTGGTAAAGCTGTGCTGTTTGGCCCAAGCAAACAAGGGTTGGTTAAAGTAAATTCAGACAATTAACGATTAGAACGGCTTGAAATTAACACATGTTGTCCTCTTGTTTGAGATCCTGAATACATCCACTGCTTTTATTTAATTGCAATACACTATTTCCATGCTTAAAGACAAATATTCTGTTTTAAACTGAGTAAGACTGAATTGAATAGTATTTACACTTAACCCCCGACCTACATGGTAGTTTTTAAATGTGTAAATAAAACTTAAACCTGGGACAGCTGCAGCCTATTGTTAAACAGAGGTCTTTGGATTCACTGGATTCACTGGAAAATGTCAATGTTTAAAGTAACATTACAAAACATTACAATCTAAAACGAATGCCTACTTCCCAGAGTGATTTACTTGAGGTGCTGTCTTGGTGTGAGCCGGAGTGGCAGTTCCAAGAAAGGCCATGCGGTGGCGCTGTACGCCAAGGATCAAACCATGGTCCTGGTGGTGGACGACCAGAGGGAACAAGAAGAGTGGTATCTGGCCATTAAGAAACTGATGGAGGAGGAGCGGAGGGACGAAGAGCACGGTGAAGGGTTTGATGAAGATGATGATGGATATTGCACTCTGCCCCCTGCTGCTTTCTTCAAAGAGGTCAGACCACGTTTTCATATCTCAAGGTAGATTTGAAGGGACATGGTAGCATCAGGTGGTATTTAGCTCTAAATTGCATATGAAGGGCTCATTCTTAACTCACAAGAACACAATGCTTCTTAGTTTTGGGTGACTTGACACTAAAAAGTAACAGTAATGGTATCTTCCATTTCTCCATTTAGTTGGATGACCTCTTGAGTCACAATGTGTATTTACCTCGCCTGGACAACTGGCTCAGAAATGAGCTCAAAACAAATAAAAGTTAGTTACATGTTCAATTTATCGGTCAGCGCTACTCTGATCCTGAACTCACTCACTTGTACAATTTGCAGTTAGATATTAAACTTAAGCTTCCAAAGCGAATTGATTAGTAATACATTTTCAATTGTAAGGGATCCCAGCTCTTCATTAGATATAAATATCCCTGCCCGATCTGTGCCTCTGCTCCCTTCACCTCCGTCTAAGGTGTGGCCCGTCAGGGTGAAGCCCAGAGGTCTGGGCTGTTCCAAGTCCCTGGCGGGGGAGAGCCGGCTCTGCCTCACGGCTACGTCTCTCATCTTGGTCAGAGTGGCTGCATGTAGCGATTTGCCGTCCGTTACGATGCCTTTGCTGAGTGTTCGGCGCTTCGGCCACTTGGACGGTTCGTTCTTTTTGGAGCTTGGCAGGTCGGCACCGAACGGTCCCGGAGAGATCTGGATGGAAGCCAGAGAGCCAGGTAACTAAGAATTAAAGCTCTGCTCGTTTCTGCCTCACCGTAGGATTGGAACCCGTCTTCTTCTGTCTGTACAGGAAACCCAGCAGTAGCCCAGCACATCCACGAGGTGGTTCGGGATACAATCAGGGCGCTACGAGCTCTTCCTGACTTCAGCCGGTCACCGACCTCCAATCCCAACCAGCTTCAAAGCCTCGTGGCTTTAAAGCGCTGCAGACCCAAATACAGAGACAAACCGTTGAATGCGAGAGCGCCTGGTTCTCGTCTGGTCTTCCCCCCAAGAAACCCTGAGGTCGAGACAAGTCCAGCAACAAAATGTTCCCTCGAGCCCCACAAAACGCACACAACGGAGGCTGAATCCACTCCGAGCTCCGCCTCGGCTCTCGGCGCGTTCGGACCCCATCTGAGCTCCGGGACTGAGATGGGCAGCTACATGGAAATGAAGATGGACCTTGATCGCACGGTGAACGAAGACGCCTGCGGAAGAGTTGCCACGGAGACGGGTGATGAATGTGGCGTTGCGGCCCGCGGGGCGGAGAGCTGGGAGCCCGACAAGCAGCAGGGTTACATGATGATGTCGCCACAGGGAAGCCACAGTTCATCGGTGCTGGACGAATATGTCACCATGGCGAGCCCACCTAAACACAACTGGCCAACTTACTCTTCATCGTCCTCCTCCCTTCAGACGCCATTCAACAGGTCAGTTTACCTGCGTGGCTAGATTACGCTAACTCAATAGGGGGGCACGGAGAGAACCTTTATTCAAGACTTTTATTTCTAATTTTGTCTGTTCTTGTCTGTTATTTAAATACCTGAATATGAAAATGTATTGATGGCGTCTCTTTTCTGTAGCTCCATCTCGGACGGCTACTCTCCTCTGCACCCGTCGCATCATCAGACCAATGAGCTCACTCCGCCACGCTGGCTGGAAACCTCAGTCCAACAGTCGGAGACAGAAGCCGGCCAATCACACGGAAGCATCCGTTGCTCCACTAGACCTCAAGATGATGCGAGACGACCCCCAGCAGAGACCAGGGCCACTTCGTCTCCCGTGAGGAGTGTCGATTGGTTGGGCGTGATGACTCCATTTGTCTCATTTGGACCAGTTTCTACCAGGCCGGTCCAGGCTAGTCCAACCTCCGCTACAGGCCGGTCTAGCCGATCCGCATCAGACCAGTCCAGAAGATGCAGACTGTCGTCATGTCTGCTCTCTTGTTTGCAAGCTGGGTCTTCGTAATAAGTATTTTTTTTGTTTGTTTTCATCAATAATAAACAGGAGCTACTCATTGGACCTTGAGGCCACCAAAAGAAAAACCTGTGAAGGGATTTATATGTACATTGTATACAGTATTAAGAAAAATAAAGTTGTCTGTAAATGTATTTGGTGTTTGGTTTCAGTTTGCCCTTTTTTTTTGGTGTGGATTAAATCTCCTTGGTTTTTGGTTGAAACCACACAGCACTTGGAAGGAATTAAAATAATAAAGTCACATGAATGCACAGTTTCTTTCTTTAGTCCTTTTATTGTTCTGTAACCAAGGTGACGGATTATGAAGAAGTCGCTTGACTGCAGTCAGGTGGGCTTCATCAGATGATCAACAGAGTTTAAGAAACTTAGTGTGTAGGATTTTGGGGTAACTATCATCAGAATGAGCCCTTCATATCTGCATCGGGACCAGCACCCAATCAGCTGATTCCCCTGTGTTACGTGGTTAATTAGCTCCAAACACACAACTATAATTTTTTATTTGGAGCTCAAATCTTTAAAGTTCGAGTGACTTAAATCATGTATTTTTTCAAAATTAAAGTAATGTTGTAATGTGGCTTATTTTCTTATTTTTTGTGTGTTTAAAATAATCCACGAAATTCCCTCTCATCCCTTCAATAACGTCGCATTCGCTCTCCTGTCAAATTAAATAAATCAGCAACTGCCTCCCCTTATTTTTCTTCACCGGCGACCGGAGACGCACAGTGATGACGTGTACAACGTGGCCAAACAACAACAACAACGTCCCCGTCGCTAATATTCGCGTCCACTAGATGGCGGTGTTGTCCAAAGCGATGCTCGGAGAATACTGCAAAGCCAGTCTGGAGGATGTTTTAATGGGTGGAGCTGATTTATAAAGATGCCTGGACCCCTAATTGCGTTATTTCTCCTCATAAACATTTTCATTTACGCTGAGCTAATCTGTTTTTGCGTTTTGTATGAGACTTTAGCCACATAACATATTACCAAACTGCTACTTGGCCTACTGCACAACAGTTTTTCCCCCCAAGGCTTATTTTATTAGCGTCAGCTTTAAGCTTTAATTTAATATTGACCTCACTATATTTGACAGGAGAAGAGATAGAAAAATATTTGTTCAATCATACTATTCTTCAAAGTACTAAAAAATATTAAAATTTGCTTAAATAAAATCTATTAAATATTTTTTTTTACTTTGATCTTTTAGGCTTTTTTCATCGTTGTATCGATCTACCATAACAAAACGTCAAAAAGCATGTGACAAAACCTTACAAACACCACCAGGCTGACATAACTGTATTCAAATTAGTGCCAGTGTTGTTAATTAGGGGGAACGAAGTCCAGTCCAGAGGGGACCGCCGAGTCCAAGACTGGTTGTCATATTTTAATAAATAAAGCTCTCCACAGGGAATAATCTCTCTCTATACATATACTAGTATTTAACCTGCATACTACTACTACTACTACTAAGAATATGGTTTATTCAGTTTTTTTTTTTTTTTTTACATAGTTCCTATTTTTTGCTGAGTATTTTCTCTCGAAGGGGCCCAGGAAGTAAAAGTCCTTGCATGTGCAAATCTTGTCCACTTATTCACCCTTAAAACCTCCCTATGAAATGTTCTCTGGTTGTGTAATTTTCATAATATGTCCCTTTCAGTCTGACCGGGAAGCGTTCCCTCCTCTTACAATGCCATTATGCTGCGTTGCGTCTCGCCAGGACAGAAATGATTCTCTCTCGTTCCCTCCACGATTAACACTCAGTGGCCTTCAAGTGAACTGGGACTTCTGTGAATCATCATTCTCCACTACTTATGAGTGTCGGATCCTGA
The DNA here is from genome assembly GCA_029853015.1 of Chelidonichthys spinosus. Lineage (NCBI taxonomy): Eukaryota > Metazoa > Chordata > Actinopteri > Perciformes > Triglidae > Chelidonichthys > Chelidonichthys spinosus. Next base: position 4,570,302 of record CM056844.1, read on the forward strand.
ACTGTAATTTAAATGTTGCATTGTGGGATTTTTTAAATCATATATGATGAATTTGGCTATAAAAAACACTAAAGTATATGTAAGTGGTGTATTATTGATGCATTTGTTTGTAGTTGTCTGTTGGGACTTTATGGTTAATAATATATCACCTCTCATTGGCAGCTGGATGGTCAGGTGACACTGTTTAGAGAGATTTTATGGAGGTAATCTATCTAATCTATTGAGGGATAACAGTGGGATTTTGAAAAGTGCAATCAAACCAAGCCAGTTTCAAATTTTCCAGTTTCCACCAGCTTGAATCCTGACCTCTGACCTCCCCTACCCGGGGGAATGACGAGACAAACTTCTCTTTCTGAGCTGACATTTAGAGAAATTTGCAGACTGCAGGAATAACATTGGAGGCAGAGCGGCACTCCATTTTTTAAAAGGAGCTCTTCTCTTCCTTAATCTCCCCGTCAAAAGCAGCCTGGAGTGTTTTATGAACACTTAACACAGTTTGTCTACTTCGGGTTTTTGGGGTTTTATGTCTCTTGCTATACGCTGCTGGCAGGGCTCATGTGCCGCGTGCCCAAATAAGTTTTACTGGCCGTCCATCTCCAGCCGTCCCTGGAAAAATACAACCGTCTCATGATGTGGTGAGATGTGGAAACATCAGGGTGTACATTATTTATTAAATCTACAGCGAGTGAGAGATTTATGAAGTCTCCGTTGGGTTATGAGAAACGCTTGGAAGAGGCCGTTGAGCTTTCATGCTGGAAAGTTAGATGACATTAGTTACGATTCTGGTTACAGCCGCTTTATTTCCTCCATCTATTTCAGCAGTTCATCGTTTTTTTTTTTCTTTTCTGGCCTTCGAGCCAGCAAAGGACTTCATTCAGCTCCTGTTCACATAATTTAAAAGCTCCTAACATTGTTGGGATTAATCAGGTTTTCTTTGGACGTTTTAACCACGCTGGGTCGCGGCTCATTCTGAAGGATGATAAATACAGAAATCCAAGAGCTGATATTGTAACTCATTTTCATAGCAAAACATGGCACGCTTTTCCATAAGCCTTTGAAGCGGCAGTTAGACCATCATGAGACACTCAAAAGTCTCCATTTAAAAACCCAGATTTAGGAAATTCTTTTCAGCTTAGCGGCTCCTTAAGGCACCGAGGTTCATGAATAAAATTCAGAAAATGTCTGCGACGGCAGAACCTCGGTGGGTCACACACAGATAGATTTACATGACTGGATGCAGTACGGTTGAAGGTGGATGTTCAGCTTTAATCCTATTCAGCAGCCTTGACTGTGGTGGACAGGAAACGCCATGTATGCAGCGGCGGGGAGATCATGAGCTGGTTCCACCTCGGGAATCATGTGATTCAGTCCCCTGAGCAACCAGGACCTCTTTCAGCCCCAGTTCGTCTTCTCCTCTGTGATCATGTGTTAGTCTGTTTGCTGATCCGTAGGTTAAATCACTTCAACCCACAGTCAGAGGCGATAGAAATGAAGCCTGCGGGCGTAACTGCAGACTGGAGGAATTGTTTTATTTCCCTGCTCTTGAGTGTTTTCCACTTCTTTACACAGATGGTGTGGAGCAGCACATTGGGTGGGCTTCCCTCCGCCGTCATCAGGACAGCAGCGTTTCTGGGTTTATCACTCCGGCAAGCTGCTTTACGTCTGAAAAACAGGACACTCTGGGGTTTGCTTTATAGGCACACACATGGAAACACACACTCTGCCTGACCAGGACATGGAGGCATATTCATCTATTTTCTGTGTGTGTGTGTGTGTGCACCTTTACACACAAGCTGTATCAGTAATAAGGCCTGGGAGCTGTTGCTGTGTGAGAGGTAATTACTCCATGCAGCTCAGCGAGGCTTTGATGGAAAGTTTTAGACTAACTGGCTCGACTGTAAGAAGCCTTGACTCTGCTTCTTTTTTCTTTTTTTCTTTTTTTTTTTTAACAAGAACTCTTTATGGTTCCTTTTGCTCTCTTTTTCTCTCTTAAACGGCATCCCGGAAAGATTTTTAAATGCAACACAGGAGAAAAGAGGGCTTAACTCCCCATACCGCCGGCTGCCGTCTAAAAGCACTTGCGAGATGTGTTTTTTTTTTTTCCCTCTTCTTTATGACGCTGAGGTCTAGCCCGCTTTGTCTGACTCATGTGGGAGCGTGCTGGGCGAGCTGACGGCTTCCCTTCTCAAACCACTAACAGCCGGCGGTGTGTGCAAGTGGTCCAGTCCACAGCCCCTGTGTGATGTGTCCGCTGTGGTAGCAGAGCGGTAGTCTGCGCGGGCCGTGCACGCTCGCCTGTTGACTTTCCAGCCTTGTTGCTGCTCCTTTTTCCAGCCGCCGGCCAAAAACATGAAGTATTTTTGGAAATGTCGTCACTCAGGACGCCGTTTCTTTTCTTTTTTTTCAACCAGTACGGATTCCTTTAAGGCGCTGTGCTTCGATCTCAGCTGCCTAGAACAACATCTGAAAATGGAAGATAGTTAAACTCACATAATCAGCGATTTGGCAACTTGAGAGTGATGTTCACTGAATTGCAAAACTGCTCCGGGCAACGTAAGCCAATCTAATCCCCGCTTTGACATCACTGCTCTGGACACACACACACATATATACACACATTTGAGTGTTTTATGCATGTCTGTGACAAAAGACAAAAGGATTCAGGTTAATTCATATTTTATTTCAAAAACTTTCACCACAAGCAGCTTGTTTCCTGCTCATTTGACCGATGTCAGCATGCAAACCTGCTATTACAGCTGCTTAGCACATTTCGCTAAGCTGAGCCTCGCAAAGCTGCGACTGGAAACATTGATAGAACCATATTTAACACTGGAAATAAATCATAAATTCCTGAGTTTTTTCTCTAATTGGTTGAAAGTGAATCTGCTGCCCGGTGTGGTAAACAGAAGGGGGTCCAGATGTGAGATCTGGACCTTTGTTTGTTTTCATACAGCAGCATGAAACAGGGTTACACAGGGTTTAGGCCTTAAAGAGCTTACTCAAGCACGACAACATCAGAGATGCCTCCAAGACGTCGCGATGCAAGGCCTTACGTAACCGATAGTCGCTATCCCATCCACAGGAATTATAATCCTCTGTTGCCATGGATACGGCTGTCCCAACGGGCCTCCCCTGTGCCACAAACAAGGAGCGACCTTGATTTATAAAAGCATGCACAAAAGCCGGGGACTGAGCTAAAAATAACACGGCACCTTTTTAACAACAAGCTTTTACACGGCTGAAATATTACCAGTGTCACAATATCTGTTTTTATTAATAGAGGGAAGGTGGAAGCACTGACATAATGTAAACCAACAATGCCACTCTGGCACCTGACCTTTGACCTCCTGATAGATGGGGGATTGAAGGGTCGTCGCGGTGCGTTCATGCCCAGAATCTAACATAAACTGAGCCAAAGGAGCCTGGAGCTCTAAGAGGAACCTGTACCTCCACTCCAATTACACCTTCCCCACCTGCAGGTGTAAACTATATAAAAGCTGGTTAGCATATTACAGTAATCAAGTCGGCTAATACAGGCAGCGGCGTTGCAGAATTGCCTGTGGGTGGCTGCTGAGATGCAAAAATCAAATAAAAAGTAATGGAAAATAAAAGCATATTGGATTTAGAGACGGCAGCAGGGAGGCGGGGTGTTTTTATGTTGCTATGAGCAAAGAAATGGCTAAAAAAAATGTCTTTCAGTTTTGCATTACTGGTTGTGGAACGTGTTGGATTGAAGGTGGGAAAATTCTTTCCCTGTCATGGATACGACAGACAAATCACAGCAGAACTACAACGCTCAAACACACAACAAGTTCATGGTCGGAGCGTTAGTGATAGAGGTAAAAGCAGATGCATTCAGGATGAAATTGCTACAAAAGTAATCCGAAACAACAGTTAAAAGTATCCCTATGAAGGACATTTCCACTGTTTTTTTTTTTAAATAATGGGAAAAAAAAGATAATTTGCCTCAAATGTATTAAAACGAAAATAAAAAGTACATTTATTTGTTTTCAAACGGAGTAAAAGTGAATTTTTTTAGCAAAATTTAAAAAAAGTAAAGTACAGATACCTGAAAATGTGAGTACAGTAACAAAGTATTAGTTACTTCCCACTTCTGCAGCCTTTTATGATTATAATGTAAAGCTATGTTATAAGGTGTTTTTTAATAATAGCTAATAGAAAATTCCTTTGTGTGAGAGATTAAAATACAACATATTAAAATCACCAGAAAGAGAATAAAACAGTTTTCTGAAACGCAATAATGATGGTCAATAAAAAAGCCACAGAGACGGAGCACGCTCCTTTACAGGGGGGCTGTAAACGCATCATGACGTTATTAAAAACACACATTGGGAATATTACAGCGATGCATTTGTTAAAACGTAGGGCCACGCTCCCTTATTATAAAGACCATAACACCGCATCATATCCCGCTGCATGCTGGTAGATGACCCCGCCCCTCGTGGATGCAGGGGCGCTCCATGTGACGCTGCTGGGGCTGGGACAAAAAAAATCCAGTATGGCGGAATCTGTCAGGAGATGAATTTTCTTGTCACCCCCCCTCCTCCCTCCTCTCCTCTCTCTCTCTCTCCGCCGCCTCCTCCTCCTCCTCCTCTGAAGAAGAAGAAGAACATGGGAGAGACATAAAAAGCCGCACGCGGGACGCACGTTGGCACGACTGGCTTCCTCCCGGCGCGTGTAGGTGAGCCCGCCGCGGTGCGTTCGCGGTCCGTCCGTTCGCGGTGGATGCGCGGCGCAGCCCTCGAGCCTGCGCCGCTTCTTTTTTTTTTTGGTTGTTGTTGATATTTTCGGGCAGGGATGCGATGCACACACACACACACACAGGACGGGGATTCATCAAAACAATGTCCGGCTGAAGTTTCCCCCCCCTCCCCTACTCCGCTCCCCTGCTTGTTGTCGTTTCTTTTTCTGTCTGCATCGTATCTACTTCTGGTAGGAGTGATTTCACATCTTTTCTAAGAAAAAACAACCGTTTGGCTGAATATTTCTGTACGCGTTTGCACTGTGGCGGGCGGGAAGTGTGGAAGCAGGGAGGAGGAGGAGGAGGAGGAGGAGGAGGGGGGATGGATGTTTATTATGCCGAGCTATTTTTAGTCGAGCTTTAGGCTTTAATGCAGAATAGCATACAGGTAGCGATAACGTGCGTGTTATTGGCGTAAAAACGAAGGCCTGTGAAGTGTGTGTGAATGGTTGGGGATGGGCGGTGGTAATTCTCTGTATGCGTCAAGCTTTTTTTTTTTTTTTTTTTTTTTTTGTGAATGGGGGCGTGCGGGTCGTTGGAGCTGTTAAAGCAACATCAAAGTCGCATATTCCTGCTGGTTTTAAAGGGTCCTGAAGTGGACTGGACTGGCTGGTTTAGTCAGAGATGGTGCTTTTATTTTGTCGTTAAGGTTTGTGAGGGAGTTTGGACCAGACTGGGGAGGGGAGGGGAGGGGGGTCAGGCAAACTGAGTGAACCCACCTTTTTTAAAAAAAATTTTTTTTTTAATGTGATATCAATGTGTAATTTCCCACCATAGCTGTGTGTTTTTTTTTTTCTTCCAGATCAGTGTTTTTGATTATTTCTTCACTTCGGGCTGCAGGGCTTGTCTACCCAGATCTGTCACCCTGCATCAAGCAAGCTCTTTTAGGGACAATGGCCTCGGACACACACACACACATTAATCCCCCCCTCCGAGACAGACGAGATGCCCCGGGAGAATGGTGTTGCATGAAGCCCCCCCGGAGTGTCAGCTACTCCCCCTGTGACCCCCCCCCCCCCTCCTCCTTGCATTGCTTTTTCTACCACAAAGCGTAAGAGTGCGTGCGTTGTGCAGTGACCGACTTTTTTTGGGGGGCAATTTGTCCTGCGGCTGCACTGTCTGGCCGTCTTGTCTTGAGACACCCCCACCCTCCTCCCCTCCAAATGCCCCCCCCCTTCCAATCACCACCACCTTGCCCTCGGGCAGTTTTACCCCTTCTTCTCGTCGACTTGATGCTCCTCTCTGGAGCCGTGATTGCGTCTGACACTCCCGCTCCAGGCCCGAGGAATTCAGGCGACTCTCCGACAAAAGAACAATATCCATAATTTACCCCCAAAACAAATAATAGAGCTTTCTGCGCTGTAAAATATTCACATGTTCATGACACTTTTCCCATAGTTTTTTTTTATTTATCTTGGAGCGCCCCAGTCAAAATAAATCCATATCTGGGACGGACTATTTATTGGCCCTATTTATTGGTTTCTTGCAGTGCGAGTGTGAGGTCGTACTTGGTCTTGGATCTGCACGGCAACACATTTCTTAAAAGTGTCGATTAAAAAAACGAGTCGATAAAATGTTGCACGTCTACTCTCCCCAATGTCAGAGGACAGTTTATGAACCGCGGTTGCTTATTCAGCATTTTCGATCCTTATACTTCCTTAGTTGCAGGCCTTGATAATGTAATTGCTTTGATGGACGTAACGCTGTCAAGAGTTATGTTTACAGTTATAGATGAGCTGTATCAACTCCGCACTGTAAGTGGAATCCTTGACTTCAGTCAACAGTCATATAGAGTCATTGGAAGATCAATACTATAAATAACTGGGAGATGAGCTGCGAGTGTGTGTGAGACATTAATCGTGCGGCTATCAAGCTTTTTCTCTCCTGATACCGATTTCCATCCCTCAACTGATGCTCCATTTTTTTTATTATTTTTTTATTCAAATTTCCCACACCTCATGCTCTTTTTTTAATCCTCTCCGATAGGTCGGTTCCGCTGCTAGACAGCCAGCTGCCGCTCTGATTGGAGAAGCCAATCCAAAGCCCCATGGGGATTGGCTGCTCCTGCTGGACGTTTGCTTCCTGTTTCCAGCCTTGAGGGATTTTTCACGGCCCGTACTGTGTGTTGGATCAGCCTGAACACACACACACACACAGACCTCCCGGATACACAGTTTTGGCAGGTTGACTTCCTGTGTACCACCCCTGCACAAACACACATCTGTCCTGCGAACACACCCACCGAGCCGGGCGCTCCCCCAGCGTGGACGACCTGTCAGCGATGACATCACACAGCCACCAAGGTAAGATCTGACGTCACTTTTCTCGTGGCATAAAGTAATAATATCAGAATATATATAGGGTCGCCCATGAAGTTGTAATAATTTGCAAATGTTTTATGGCGCCAAACAAATGTTATGAATTAATTAATTTCACCTGGGATACAGGATTGTGTCTGAAAACAAAATATTCCACCTTTATGGGCAACAGTGTATGTAAATAAATATGGTTTTAAGTCTGCGGGACACTTTAAATACTTGTAATATGTTTGCACAAATACCAGAGTACTGATTAAAGATGCACGATCAAGCTCACAGAAATCACGTTTTGCTTAAAAGCAGACGGTAGACGTTTTGACTGTCGCGTGTGGAGCGATGAGCATTTAGCGCCACGACATGACAAATCGCCGCGGCGACGTCTGCCATATTGATAAATGTGAACGTTTTGATGCACGGGACGGATCGCGGCTCGCCGAAACGCCATAAAGCATTTTAATCTGGTGTGTGACCGTTAATGGGCTTGATTCAATATGAACGAGCTCCAGAGGAGGAGAGAGGGAGGAAAAAAAAGTCCATAAGCAGGCTCATTAAGAGTCTACTTTCCTCTCTGACACCCACTCGCTTCGCTTGTGTTTTAGTGCGCTGATAAATAATTTGCTAAGCAGCTGGCAGGTGAGCGTGTGCGCTCCCTTCGCTGGTCAGTGTGGTGCCTGACGGTGTTGACCGTGTTTACTTTGTACACCTTTGGAGTGTGTGTACTCTAAATACCACAGCTGAGGTAACCGCCGGGCCCTGAGGGATACCAACAAGCTGCAACCTCAGCCGGCGCCCTCAGCCCTCCGACATCTCCATCGCTGACACATCTGGGCACGCCGCAGACGCCGGAGCTGGTTTTTAGTGCTCTGGTGCACATCTGTCCACAAACACCTCGCCATGGGGGTCAATCGCATCGTATGGTCAAATCAACCCCATTCAATCATACGTGTTTCTGTATTTGAGTTTTTGACTTCTTTTTTTTTGGCTATTTACTAGATTAGAATAAAGAGTGTCATAAAAGCTTGAAAAAGAAATGTCGCTCGTCCATAAAGGGAATAGATTTAACAATAATGGTTAAAATAGAAGCTCCAAAAACACTGGATCCTACATTTCCCATAATGCAACCCAATAGCATCTTTTATTAGACCTGCTCTCTGTGAGTAAAGTGAACTCCATGTGTCACGTCTTCATGCAGACTCGTCCCTTGTTTATACAGATCGATAACTGTCATTATTTCACCACAGTAGGTTATTTTTTATTTCCCACGCTGCACCTCTCCTCTTCCCACTAGAGGGCCGAACCCAGAATCTGCCCTCGTTACCTCACATCTCACGCCGAAAAACCAAAACAGCAGTGAGCTTTCACCCCGTTTCTCGCCTTCTCGTTTGAATCTGAAAAGCCTTCAGAGGAGACGATCTCGGTCCGCAGAGCGCCGTGGGCGCCGTGGGCGTCAATTTGAGGTGTTGCTTCTCTTGTTTTGAATGACAGCTCGGAGACACACTTGTTGGATGTTGCAGCACACAGAGAACGGGCAGAGAGAGACGTTTAGAGATATGAAATGTGGCTGCTCTTCACTGAAATATATCTATTATATGTATTTACAGACGTGCGGATGAGGAGATGCGTGACGGATCGAGGAACATTGACACTGTGTTTGCATCGGGGCTTGTCTGCCACCGCCGGCGTTTAAATAAAAATTATTTTTTTAATAATGAGTGCAATTAAACAACATTGGCTTTGTTCTCGGGGTGCACAATGAGACTCGCTTGTGCTCTCGTGTTTGCAGTGTGATCCGAGGCTGCCGACTTTCTTTCTGAGCTCACTTTGCACTTATTTCCAATCATGTACCGGCTTTCTAAGCAAAGCCTTGAGTGTGTGTGAGTGTGTGTGAGTGTCTGTGTGTGAGTGTGTGTGAGTGTGTGTGTGCATGTTCGTGCAGCTCCAGCCGGTGTTTGCCAGCGTGCATGCGTGCTTCCTGGCTCGTGTGCCATTTTTTTTTTTTTTTTGTAATCTGTAAATGAGCTTAACGGAACGCACATTTTTATTATTTTTTTTTTCATCCAGGACTTACTCCTTTTCTTTATTACAGCAGCGGCGGGATTTTTTTAGATTAAATATCGTTTACCATAATTCTCTTCCTCGAAAAAGTGAAAGGTAAAAACGCTTTGTCTGGTTTTAGATTCCTCCAGAACAAAAGGGGGTCAGGCTGACGCGGCCCCTTCACATCAGTCGTTTTCTGCATTTTCAGCAAACAGGCCAGAGTGTTTGCACAGGAGTGATTACTCTGTGTGCCGAGAGCTTGAGCACATTAGCCCACAACATTCGTTCTACACTTGTGCTTAGCGATAAGCTAACGTGTGTCTGTGTAGCATAGAGGCTGAATGGAGCATAATCAATAAAAAAAATGCATCCACCTTTTTTAAAGGTTAATTTTGCCGTACATGGCATGTGTTTTCCCATGATCCTCTGGGGCCCCTCTGTGGTTGTGGTCACTTGCAAAGCAGGCCTTATCAGTGAGTGTGAGGGGTCGCCCTGAGCCCAGATAAAGAGGGAGACCACACAAACCACATTCTGGGGAAAAACCAAATGTGAAATGTGCAGATAGAACCCATTAATAGCACAGGACAGGTGCAGCGTATTAGAGATGCACCAACGAATAAATGACCTGTTAGTGCTCATAGGATACATTTAGAGACGCGTTTATCTTTCCTTATACGAAAGCGACGTTCATCCCTATAATAAAGAATCCATTTCTTATTCTAATGACTTGATGCTCGCTTTTTTTTTAAATATTCAGCACACACTCACACACTCTGAGGCCAGTAAATGCCATGTAAGTGATTATTTCTGAAGAGGTTTGAACTTTTACAACACGATATGCAAAGGAATAGATGGACCATATCCCACCAACGTCTGCAGCAGCATTCAAAGTGTTGAGATTAGATTTCGACTGCTTTATTTTGTAGGCTCCGCGTGGGCGTGAGCGACTTTTTTTTTTTGGTTCTGAACCGGTGAACTTGACACATTGCTCCTTTTTTCCTCGAAGGCTCGCGGTATCTAAGTTACGAGCGCAGCTGTTTCTAGGTTTGTGCAGCCTTCGAAACGAGCAGCAAAGAAGCGAGGAAAATGATAAAGTAAACGGTGATGATTGAGGTCAGGAGATTGTCTCGCTGGTCAGGTTGTGTTCGCATTAGTCAAGATGTATGTACGCTGTCAGACTATTTAGGTATATATTATATATATATATATTATCTTCACTAAAATTGCTGTATAGCCTAAACTTCTGTGAGCTATTTTATTAAGTGAATTTGAGTTCCCTCTGTTATGCAGTGTATACGTCCAGGGCTTTTATTGTGAAAGATAAGAAGGGAAGTGGTGGATCTGGTCTGTGCGGCCTTCGTCGAGGTTGAAATGAGTAATAAAGTTTGCCGTCTCGGTCGGTGAAAGTATTCATGACGGAAACAACAGCTGTCGCCGCTGCTGCAACTCGTTGGCATGTTCGGCGTGTTGCTGTTCTTCGTAGGCGTTCTTCTTCTTCTTCCTTTCGGCGTTTTAACGGCACACGAGATCACACGTGGGCGTATGCGTTGGCCCCCGTCTGGTCCGGAAGAATTGAATTCAGTACCTGCGGTTAAGCAGAAAAAACCAGTGCCTTCACATTTTTCCTGAATTTTGGCAACGACGTGACAGCCATAACAGAGCGCGGCGTCGATGTCTTCCTGCGAGTGTTGAACTGTTCCTTTAAGCTGCTGCTGGTTGAGTGGCGAGGGACCGCTGATGACGTCAATGGTACTCCAGACACGGTAGTGGGCACGCTGGTGTGAGGTTGTTCCCTCGCCGATTGGGGGGGAACCACACAACGGTACAATCCAAACACCCTCACAAATCCACACAACCTTTAAGAAACGGGGTGTCAGACGCTCAACGCCCTGATGAGTGGGGCGACCCTCTTTGAGTCATTTCTGCTTAAAAGTGCGTGTTTTCTTTTGCCTCCTTGAGAGTAATGTGACAGTCTGTGGTTGACAAACACTGCAGCACAGCAGACCTCTGGATGCCTATAAGTCTATATTATAGATTTGCTTTTTATTACACCTGCCAGATAGTATTAACGGGACAGCAGTGGCATAGAGATTTAAGGGACAGACTCAGGACAGGAAGATCCCTGGTTTGCAGGTAAATGGGGAGGGGAGGGGGGGAGTCTCCCAGTGAAGTGAGAAACCGGAGGTGCCCTTGAGCAAGACGGATATAAAACTTGTGAAAAGGGATCCTCTTAATCAAATGCACACATCACACCGTTCAAATCCAGGGGTTCAAGGGGTTAAAAGTATTTCGCTGCAATAAAGAGGGCCCGGCTTATCACTGCGTCTATTTTTAGAACGCCACACACAAGATATGCGCACGTGCACGCACGGCGAACCAAACAATCATTATATTTGGGCTCCCGCGTTGATGCTCCTCTTCACGATCGAGTGGTTCGCTCCGCCGTGTAAAAACGGAGCGCGTGCGCGAGACACAACCTGCCTCGACAAGCCTTGTCGTCACGTTGTGCACGTCTGCATGTGCTGACATGTTTTTATTCTCTCCTGCAAAAAATAAAAACAACAAGCGGCGGCGTGTTCCCCGCCCCGAAAGGAGATCAGGTTCCTGCCAGCCAGACAGCTCCGTCGGTTCTGTCGGTTCTGTCCTCCTGGCGACTTGGCTGAACACGACGGGTACAGTCCGGGACGATCCCACGGGGGCCAACCCCCTACATGCACAAGCTCTGCTTTGTCCTCGTGCGAATGAGGCGCGGGACCCATCTTGTCCCACCGCCCAATCATCCCGGCGTGTATATGCGGGTACATTGGACGAGCTCTGTTTTTAATTGGTATCGGGACAGAGGCGGCCGAGAGAGAACATGAGCTAATGAAAGGAACGGGGTGCATCTTTTGTCCCCGTGTCTTTTGTCTCGTCCCGGCTGAGAAACGGGATACACTGTGTCCTGCCAGCGAGCTGTCGGCGGCAATTACGGTTTACACTGCCTCCTCGGAGCCCTCTCCTTGCCTTTTGACATGGCGCTCCATCGTGCCAAGTACCAAAATACCAAATATCAAATGATGCACCTGTTACTCCGTATGCGTAGAAGCATATGCATCTGGCATAATGTCGCCGTTTGTTGTTATAAGGCGTCATCATTAATCTCCTAGCAACCGTTCAGAATCGACATCGCATTCACATGTGAAAAGTGTGGAGTGTGCAGGTCAGTTCAATAATTTATGCGTTTATCAATTTTTTATACCTTATTATTGCAGCACTGGGTCACTGCAGGAGGGCTGCTGTCCATCCCAGAATGCACTGGGCAGGAGTCAGGGAAACACCTTTCACAGCTTGACTCACGGCTAGAAATACATTTTTTTCCCATTGCACCTCCAATTATGTTGCAAAGTCACATAACCAGCGTGCAAAATTTAAATCTCAAATTTTTAGAGGCAGGGAACGCATCAGTCAGATACTGTATTTCAGTTTTATTTATTTGGATTCATATGAATGAAATACTGTTCGTCAATAGGCTGCAGGTTTTATCCACCGACCAGTCACTCTTTATCAGAATTCAGCGTATTCTCATACATTTGCTGCTTTTGGAATAGTAGTTTTAAACTGGCGTTCCTTGAATTATAAATGAGATAATGAATCACATTGAAATGCTTCACCATCCTATTAAATTCATAAATCTGAGCTGACACCGAAAAAAAACACAACAACAACCTTTTGTCTCTGAGGCTCCGACTCCTGGTCGATGCGTTTCTAGCTCCAAACTAATCTGCTGTTTTTTAGTTTTGGCTCTCTCGATTGGTTCCTCATGACTTTAATGCGTTTTGGATGTACACCAGACACCCGTAGTGTAACTACCAATTCCCGACTAATTCCTAATTTTTATGTCAAGCGGTGACGTTCACGGAAAGGCACAAACAAGCACTTACACGCAAATTGCATTAGCGCCGTGCTTTCCCGACTCTCCCCAGCACCAAACGAGGGTCCGACTTCACTTCACTGTTCCCAAAAGTGTTGGTGGCTCACACAGGGGTCACCCATTCTCTTTTATCAGTCGCCATGACGTCAGCCGGTGCCCTCGGGAGGGGGGGTGGGGGAAGCAAATTTGCGACCCAGAGGAAAAGGCTCTTCAAGGAGAGGCGTGTTTGATTAATCGTATTGTTCCTGTCTGGTTCACCTTGCTCACTGGAGTCACCCTGGACGATGCAGCCAGAACGGAAGTGCACTGAATGTAATGAGGCCGGAGCATCCTTCCTCTCTTCCTCTCCGTCCCCCGTCTCTCTTTGTAAACGCCGCGGACGGACATCTCACTTCTCCCTGCACAACAAAGGCCTCCGTCCACCACGCCGGGCAGGCATTCGGTGTGTGTCACAAAACTATACTCGGCAATGCAGCAAGACGGCGTGGAGCTCTCCACCGTCCACTCCTGCATGCCGCCCCGTTCCCACCGCCGATCATAACATGCGTGTTTTTTCATCGAGCGCTAGCTGCATTAGCTCGAGTCGGCTGACTCTCGGCCCGAGGCTAACCGAGGCTATTTATAGCTCCCTGTCTCCCGATGCTTGCCCAGTGGGACCGAGAAGAGAGGAGGATGGAGAGAAAGGAGGTGGAGGGGAGGAAAGAGGGAGCTGGAGGGAGGAGGGGGCTGCTGGGTAACTAGGCTACGTTCAAGATTGATGGACCCTGTTGCCAAGGCATAGGGCACCTCTCTGTGTGGTGGTGGTGGTGGTTTGTTGCTTCACTACGGCGCTCTTTCTCAACGTCCCGCCACTTTACGGATGCTTGTACACACCTGCGCTCCCTCCACGTGCGTCTCGGGTATCAACTGTGCGGTCTGGACTGAAAGCGTACACTCATTTGCCCCAGCGGCCGCGGACAAAGACATCCGTCCCCCTAATTCCCCGCACTTAGAGTTGGGGATGCAAAGCCGCGGCCGGCAATTTGCGCAAAACCCGGCGTAGAATTACTCCCAAGCCACAGGTGTCATCACATGGCTCATTTACGTTGCAAAACCTGTGTGTGTGTCAATTGAATAGGCTCGTGTGTGTTTGTTTTTGGAGAGACGTGAGGCGGCGTGACCACCCGTCTGCTTTTTTGCATGAAGTATACCAGACAGCAGATTTCTTTTTTTTTTTAATCGTGACACCCCAGGTAGAAATATCTGACAGCTACAGGTGAGAGGATTTAGGCAAATAAACGTGCGCTGAGATTCGTGTGAACAGGACCAAACTTGATGAGTCCACACCCAAGTCCTCCCAGGGATTGGTGCATCATGGGTGCAGCCATTCATGCAAGGTGGTGCGAATCGAATACACGCACATAATTGGTGCACTATGCATCCTCCAGCTTCATGGCTAATTAAGTGTGTGTGTGTGTGTGTGCGCGTGTGTGTGTCTGGTCCAGAGAGGATTCCAGAAATAGATCGTGCACAGCGAGACGCTCGCCTGTTTTCCCCTCCTTTTATTCCTCCGAAGGGATTTTACATGGGTTTTCATCTCCCATCCAAAGGAATAATTGCATGTTTGTGTGCCTCAGATGTCTTTAAGCCGTGTGCTCAGAATATAAATATGGATCAGGTGCTTGCTTTGCGATGACTAAAAATACATGCACAAATAGAGAGAGTGTGTGTTTGTGTCAGTTAGTCACAGATGTGTGTGCATTAGCCATGCATGTCATTTCCATCCGGCTCCTCTCCTCCCTTTTTCATTTTTTTTTGCGCCTTTTTTTTCGTTGTTTTTCCTCCATCGCCTCGTCCTCATCACCTCCCTCTCCTCCCTTCTCACCTTACTTCTGTCTTCCCCCTTTCCCCCGATGCGTCCTCCTCCTCCTCCTTCCTCCTCCTCCTCCACCACCACCCCTCTCTGTCGCTCTGCTTTTTATAGCCATGTCTTCCCAGGGTTCCGCAGCTACAAAAGCCTTTTCATGTTGCCACTATAATTACAGCCTACACACTCATACACACACACACACACACACACACACACACAGGAGCGGAGCACAGCAACAGCAGTGTGTCTTTGTGTCTGCATGTGTGTGCGTTCTCCGCATGTGCTGCTATACACAAAAGGGTGAGCTATTTTTACCTCTCTCCCTCCCTCTCCTCCTCTCCATCTCCCCTCCCTCCCCCCTTCATCCCTCTCTGCTGCTGCTGCCAGCCACATTTGCTATGCTGAGCACAGGCAGTATCAGTCGAGCCCCAACATCCCTCCTCTCGCACACGGGAGCCGATGAAGGCTGCTCCCTCGGCGTCCCTCCGATTTCAAGCGTATTCTAGAGCACCTCTGCAGCCGAAAGCATCTCCGCACATTCACGTCTCCCCCCCCCCCCCCCTCGCCGACCGGTCATGGATCGGGCAGTCTCTCCGGTGGCGGTAGACGCGTCGCGG
Source organism: Chelidonichthys spinosus (assembly GCA_029853015.1). Classification (NCBI taxonomy): domain Eukaryota; kingdom Metazoa; phylum Chordata; class Actinopteri; order Perciformes; family Triglidae; genus Chelidonichthys; species Chelidonichthys spinosus. The sequence goes on from CM056844.1 coordinate 4,585,795, forward strand.
CATGCGCTCGCAGCTTAACGGGTGACCTGAAGCCTGCTCGCTCGGACCGCGGTCTCAACCGCCTGATTAGCGGGCTCGTCGCTGGAAGCTCGGCTCAATGTTGCGGACCATATTTGAAGCGGAATGTGCTCTCTCTCCCACAGAGGGGATCCTGGGAAAGGAGCAGCCGCTGGAGGTGCTGAAGACGTCGGCGCTCAACCACATCCCAACAGGTTGGTCACTGTTTGTTTGTGTGTGTGTGTGTGTGTGTGTGTGTGTGTGTGCCTACGTGATTTCACTATTAACCACATCCTGTGAGACTTTGCATGCATAGGTGTTGTGCCTCCCCTCATGGAAGTGCTTACTGTAAAGACTGGACTGTGACAATCACGCCAACTCCCGTGCGTTTGAGTCACGCAGTGCCATTTTGTTGAATGGGAACCTGAACGTAGGCGCTCCGTTTGTGAGCTCGTGTGAAATTGTTGTCCGATCTCTCGAGAGGGACGGCCGCCGTACACTACGGAGCACCACCATTCAGCTGAGCGCGCCTCGCTGATTGCGTTTGCTGCAACTTCCCCATGGCACGTTCCCAAAACAAGTCCGCCTCTTATAGCGCCTGAAATGATTGGGTAAAATAGGCTCCTCTCTCCGAATCCCCATCTGCTGCAAGTCAAGGCGCTGTATTTACAATAGCTTCCTCCTCCTCCAGAGGGATGAGCAGCGATGCAGCCGCGTAGAGAGAGGAGGCAGGAATGAACGGGTGCACAGATGGAGATGAGGTAATCTGAGGGAGAACTGAGTCTGAGGTAATATATGCATAATGCATCATCTAATTCCGTAATGAGGGAGCTTAAATCGTCCCGTGCATTTTATCTTTTCACCGCAGAGAACAATTTGGATTTTCCCCCCTTTGGAAAATAATGGAAATAGTAAAAGTGCGATTCATGATGTGCTCCCTGTGGAGCTCTCGGAGCAGCAGGAAGCTGCCGTTAAACACCCGCCTGTTGCTGTGGAGGAGCAAATAAACAACAACTTCTTCCTCACTTTGACCCAAAGCGTCTTCCTGTTGCCCCACCGAAGCCTCGCGTGTTCCCCTCATGTTGTTATGCCTCCGGCGAGGCAGATAAAATATTGAAATTCAGTGACTTCATCGGATATTCTCAAAATCTGTTGTCCGTTTGACTCTTAACGGCCTGCAGCGGCCGCCGTTGTACAAAATACAAGTGTTGCGTCAAAGTCTCAAATGCTTTGTCATCCAATCGCGATGTAATCCGATCCTGATGGATGCATTTTAAGCGCTTTTCCCTCGGGATGCAAAGCACGTGGTCGCCGCACCTGCAGGGCGACTTCGTGACTCAAAGTCACAAAGCTAGTTGTTTTAAATAGCTGTGTTTGATTTATTTAACCACTAACGACTGAAATATGAGCAACAGAAAATGTCTATATAGATATTATATTTTGGTCGACAGCCGAGGAATCATTGAAATAACTAAAAGATGTTCTAGCTTCTCAGAATTCACCGTTTCATTGACAGAGGAATGTGTATTAGCAGACTGCCAAGGCGCTCCTGGGACGGGCCTTTTGCACTATTTTCTGACATTTCATGAATTCAAAAAATGTAGGGGCTACAGCAGATTAAATTACTCACTTAGTCTGCTGATAAAGTTCTTGTGGTCAATGAAAGGTCTTTCCGGAGTGCAAGAGTTTCTGAGCAAGCCTATAAAAATGTCTTTAAAGTGATGTTTTGCCTGACCAGCAGCCGGAACGAGGTAATGCTTGGATCCGTAATCACAACCACTAGTTTCAGCCATGATGTGTTTGTGGTGTGAGGGCTGGTCTATTGCATGGGTTAAAGACTCGGCGTTTACCGTATGAATACGCGTAGGCCTGAACACGTTCCTGCGCGTCCTGCAGCTCAGCCTTCACGCGTCGTCCCGCTCTACGCCTCACGTGTTGTGTCTCTGCCTCACATCCACCGTCTCCTTCCTCCCGCGTTTGCAGACCGTCGCGTGATGGCAATGAAACCGCGACAAGTCGGAGCTTGCTTCTTTTTTTTTTTTTTTTTGGCAGAATGGGACTCACTGCGTCTCTACGCGTCCTCCGCCCCGTTCCCTCCCCTGCAAGATCACAGCGATCACAATCAGCCTTTTGCTGCGAGCTAACCGGGATTATCATCTCCAAGAGTCTCGTTGCGTGGAGCCAAAACTCTTAATTCACAGCAGCTGAGAGAGTCGGCGGGAGAAAGTAACGTAGGCGGATGTTCGCGCAAAAACCCACCCTCAGAGACCAATCAGTGAGCCGACCGCAGCTATTTTCCACCATCAACAGATGTGCTACTTGTTGCCTCTCATCTCATCCTGCTGCTAAATTCACAGTGAGACCCTGTGCAGAACATCTCCGGGTCTTTGCATCTCTTTGCATGCTCTAAAACAGCTCAGTATGACATGTATTAAGCCTAACGAGAGTGGAGCTCAGGCAGTCGGACCGTGGGACGTTCACTCTCAAAGCGAGTCTCAAATCAGAGACGCCAGCCCTCGGTATTGTCTGGTATAAATAGATCTGCAATCGGAGCCAGAAGAGTTGTGGAGTGCGCCCGAGGGGTTGTAAACAGATTGTGATATGTTGCGGGGGAGATGGAGGGAAGAAAGGTGGGAGGGAGCCGACGAATGGGGAAGGGCCGGAGGATAGGGCAAGAAGAAGGAGGAGGAGGAGGAGGAGGAGGATGGAGGGTCGTGAGGAGAGGAACCTGCTGAGGGGGGAGGTTTTGAATTAATCATAGTAATGTCATAAAGTGGTGGAGATTCCCTCTCACGCTTAAAAAATGTCCCACATCAAACCCAGGGAAACGTTTGAATGCTCAGAGAAGAAGAGAAAAGAGGTCTCTCCTCTGCTTTGCAGGAAAATACCTGATGTTTGACAAGCTGGAATTGAAGTGAAGTACCTGCGCTTGTTGATCCAGGTGTCAGTTGTGCAAGACTCCTCTGGTCTCCCTCGAGACGGCACGGTTTCCCTTTGTTGTGTTTCTCCGAGCGCCTCCATGCTGTCTTCTATCTGTCACACATCTGTAAACCGAGCTGCGTGTTTGACGTCACCGCTCGTATGCAAAGATGTGCTGATATCCCGGTTTTTATCTTTGCTCAGCCAAGTTATTCAGATTCTAATGAACCATGAATGCTTTTATTCATCACGTGCCAGTCCACCGGCGTGCATGTGTCTGAGGATGTAATGTTATTATCCTCGGGCAATGATTATTTTTAATCCCCCTGATCATTTTATCAATAACTTGATCAATTGCATGGTCAACAAATGTCACCAAATAGTGAAAATGCATGTTAAAATTGCTTAAATGTGCCAAAATGTGCCAAAATTCAAAGATATTCAATACTTTAATGGTTAATTGATACAAAATAGTGCTAATTAATATTGTTTTCCTGAAATTATAATATGATTCTTTAATTTGCGGACATATACGACTGCATAAAACCACATTATTTAAATGAGACAGATGTGACAGGAAATGTGAAGGAAACGAAAACGGCGTTATGAATGAATAAAACACGATTCGGCACACGCAAGCAGGCAAAAATGTCAAAATAAGAGACGCGTTTAATAATGGGATGAAAGACGTTGCAGCGTCTGCAACGACAATGAATTAAGACGCAGTAAAAAAAGAAACAATAACAAACAATGATCCAATGCTAATCCCTAATTTTATTATTATCCTTCAGTATTTAAATATCTGGGGAGCCTCCCGCCTGGAACCATCTTGTGGTTTTATTTGTTTGGGAAATGCAGGCAAATACCGGGCCAGGAATTTTCAGCAGTGGGTATTAAACCACATGGTTATTATAAGTAGGGAGACGTGGAGGGGAGGAGGAGGGGGAGGCAAAAGACACATGCAGCTGAAGGAGAAGCCTGCAAGGGGAAGGAGGCAGAGATATTTGATGCACTGCAACCGGCGTGGAGGGTTTTCCTTTGCCTTAGAAGCAAGGAGAGCCGGTCGAGCGGGGAAAAGAGGGTGAGGAGAGAGAGCTCTGTGTGTGTGTGTGTGTGTGTGTGTGTGTGTGTGTGTGTGTGACGCTGGTTCCTGGAAAAGCAGAGGGCTGCAGAATAAACAGGCTGCATGCCTGAGACTGCCCTGTGATGTCACTCTGGGCAAATGAGGGACGAGGGGAGGAGAGAGAGAGGGAGAGAGACGCCCATCAGGTTAAACAGGAGAGAAGGGATGAGCGAAGAGCAAAAAGTGGCGGAGGGGAAGAGCGAGAGAAGTCAGATGAGCAGGGAAAAGGGAGCGAGCTGTCATTCCTCCGTAACGGACTGAAGGAGGAGGAGGAGGAGGTGCAGTGATAAGGAGGAGAGGAGGCTGCTGAAAAGAGGAGGAGAGCACCGATGGGTACGTTACGACGACGCCACCTCTTTCTGCAACTCCCTCTTTTTGCGTGGCGAGCAATTAGCGCTGCCGGCGTGACCGAGCTGCCATGCGAGGTGTGTTTGTTGGTGTTGTGTCAGGGAGTCTGCGTCCGCAGGAGAACATTTTGTACGGGGAGAGTGTGTGTTCACGCGTTAGTGTGTGTGTGTGTGAGAGTTATGGATTTGCATTAGCCAAGAAATGGGAGGCTTTAACAAGCCAATCTGCTGTTCTTTGCTTCCCCGGCAGAATGAGCTGCTCTGACACCCGCTAATATAACGTGAGGAGGAATCAGACACAGTGTTTACATTAGACGTCAGCGTGAAGTTGACCCCGAAGACTTAATCAGGATCTCAAACTGCAGGGTGACTCATAGGGAGCCAGGTGAGACGGTGGCGTATCCACAACAGAAAGCAACCTGAAACATCCCAAAGTGTCACAGCGAATAACAGCATTTCTGTTATTTTGGTTATGTATTATCAAAAGTTTCTCCCCGGAGTGATTCACGGCTGTAGGAGTCGCTCGTTACCAACAGGCCCCATCTCTCCCTTCCTGTCTCATCAACTGCCAAACTGCAGTCCGCCGTCCGCCTCGGAAATGAGCGAGGGCCGGGGAAAGGGCCAAAACCGAGGGCGTCGCTGCTTTTAATTAAATATCGGGTACCTCGTTAGTCAGACTCACAAGTGGCGAAAACCGCTCGAAGCTCCTTTTTTCTTGGAGAGAACATTAATCGACAGAGAGGTGGAGGAAAAAAAAGGGGATGGAAGGAGGCGAGGACATGTCCATCCTCATGTCCTTCAGGTTGAAACAGACTTATTTTGACTTTGAACACATATTGAGCAGATTAGAAGACGGCGCTGACTCACACGTTGTATGACGGCGGCCCTTAAGGACCCTCTTGTTGCTGTCATCTTGCATGATGACAACAGCCTCTTCTTTGTTCGACGTCTGCAGCCTCAACAAACGCATTTCCAATGTGTGTGATTGCAATGTGACATCCCCAAAAATAAAACACAAGATAACTCGCGCCTCAAAGTGTCAATTAACCGCCGGATAGCGCTCGCTGTGTGCTTCCTCGCGTAAGCGGCTCGTTAAGTGTGCCGGCGACGGCGTGTTTGCCTCTTTTATTGAAACAAAGTGCCAGGCAAGTATCTCCGTAAATGTAGGTAAATAATCAGCCAATCGACTCGTATTTATTCAGATTTAATGGGGAGGAAGCTGCGTGATTGGAGGGCTTCCTGTGCAGTGATTTGTGGGTGGCTTGCTTGGCTCAAGGTCCGCGCCTCGCCGGGTCAATGCAATCTTTGTCAGGTGTTGCCGGGCTTCGCGTGTTGCTGCAGCATCAGTCATGGGTTGTGTGTGTGTGTGTGTGAAGATGTGAAGCTTTATTGATTTAAGATGTCAGCACCTGTTTGGAGGTCAGGGTTAGATTTTGAAAAACACTTATTTAAAAGAAGAAAACAGAAGATGGTGAAGTGCCTGCTGCAGCGTGGCTTAAAGGTGCGTTTGATTGTCACGTTGCTGCTCCTTTGATTGTGGTTTTAGGTAGCCGTTTTAATCCGTCACCTTTATCCTGTCGGTTGAAAGCCTGTTAAAACCCTTTTTCCTTCACTGAAGTTACAGAAAAGCTGGTGAAAATTGGAGGAGGTGTTCATTAAAATCCACAAAACCTTTGAACCACTTCCATGCTCTTCAGTATTGAGGCTGATGCCAGATAACGCTGGTTTTTCCCTCTCTCTCTTTCTCATCCTCGACATTTTAAATCATTTTAAATAACATTTTGAAGGGCTTTGATTTAATCTCATTCAGCTGCATAATGTCTCTCCTTGCAGTGTTTTCGCACCAGGTGAACACCAAGGAGCTTTGTTGAATCATGGACGCACAAAAACATTGTATGTATTTACTGCATGATTACAGCTGTGTTTTTCCCTTCGATGCAGTGGACATCAACTCGGCGCTGCCCCTGCGTCTCCCTCCAGCCGCCATCCCCATGGACCTGCGCGTGGACCAGCAGCAGCAGCAGCAGCAGCAGGTGTCCTCGCTCTCCCCGTCCGGCCAGCAGTCGCCCGGCCCGGGGTCGCTGGGAGGGTCGGGCCAGGCCGGAGGCGGCGGCGGCGGCGGCGGCGTGGTGGGGGCCTCGGTGCGCGAGCAGCAGCTGCAGCAGGAGCTGCTGACCCTGAAGCAGAAGCAGCAGATCCAGCGGCAGATCCTCATCGCTGAGTTCCAGCGGCAGCATGAGCAGCTGTCCCGCCAGCACGAGGCCCAGCTCCAGGAACACATTCAGGTAGATTTCATTAGTATTTCCATTTTATGCTTTCTTTCTACTTCCCTCCGTCTCCTCAAAAGTAATTAATTTGTCCTTTTCATCTATTTAAAGAAATCACTCATCACCAATCATTAAAAGCCGTAGACCAACAGGAGCCAGCAATGCATACAAAAACAAATACAATTAAGTACAAAAGCAGAAGAGTAAGCAGCCGGAGCAGCAGGCTTGCAGCCCAGACCTATTTAAAACCTGCCTAAACAAAGCCGAGGCAGCTCTTGATTTAGTCTGCCACCGGATTCTTCATTAACAGACTAAACTCACTCAACGGAGTCTGCTTTAAATCACCTCGCTGAGTGAGGAGGGAGCCGAGAACAAGGAGGCGCTTCGGCTCCGGCGATGGATAACAGCAATATAAGGATGTGTTTCGACCGAGAACACGTTGCGTAACTAAATCCTCCTGAAACCGGTCCCGTTGCAGCCTAACTTTAAATGTCAGCACACGGCGATACACGCCGCGTGTACGTGCAGCAGATCGTCGCACGCATCACATCGTAGTGACCTGGAAAGTGAATCTAGATCAGCACGCCCACACTCCCGAGCTCTGATACACCAAGGCCCCCGAGAGCACCGGAGAGCTCCTGTGGGCTGAGCCGCTGTGTAAAAATATTCCACTGTTTGTTCTTTTGGAGAATATTACGGCTGTAATATGAATTTTAATACTGATTCAGCTCCACTTGTTTTTTTTTTTTCTGGACTAAAATGTCTAAAAATGGATTGTGTGGGCGGGAGATTAGATTGCAATCTGCAGGATTACATAAGTTTAAATGTAATGATTTTGATTCCTCATGTGCAACTTGATTCATACTCGACTTTTATTCCTTTACTGTCTTTCTGTATTCGTTATTTCTTCACTTCTTTCCTCTCCTACTTCTTTGCTTGTTCATCTCTTCCTACTACTTTTTTGTCTTCCTTTATTCCCCCTTTCTTCACTTCCTTCCTTCCTCTCTTCTCTTCCCCCTTCTTGTTTTTCCCTTCCCTCATTACTCCCTGTAACCTTTCTTACTGCCTTTCCCCTCTTTCCTCTCTTCCATGGTGTCTCCCTTGCTTTCCTGTTTCCTTTCTTCCTCCCTGACTTCCTCTCATTTGTCCTTTCTTCTCTCCGCTCATCAAAGTCATTTATCGCCTCTTCCTTCTTTCTTTCCACTTTTCTCACCCTCTGGTCAAAGAAAGCAGCTCACTAGTATTTACGGACCCTCTCCTGTGCTTTTTTGCTCTGTTGGGTCGCCGTGTGATGTCGAGGGGTGAGTGATGCTGTCTGAAGGGCCGTCTGGCCTGTGGTGGGGCTACAGGACCACTCAGGTGGAGGCCAGTGACGCACAGCCTGAGCAGGGAGGCCTGGCCTCAATCAGCCCCATTCACAGCCCCCGTGAACACACACACACACACACACACACACACACACATGCTGGCGTATGGGCATTAAAACCTACACGTCCTCTCAGATGTCAGCAAACACACCGTCACACACATGCCCAGTTTAATTCCACATTAGGAGCAGCCACACACACACACACAGACACACGATAAGTCTGCAAACACACACATTTCTTGCATGTTGACAACAGGGAACCCTCATAAAGTGAGTAAAGCTCTTTGCAGTATTAGTCATCTGTGTGTGCATCTCTGGTCTATTGAGCCGCGGGGGTTTCGGGTCTGTGTGTGTGTGAGTTCAGCGTTTATTAACCGCGTTTTAAAAGGAAAAACGCAGTCAGAAGTTGATTACGCTCAGTTACAGTAAACTGGTCAAATATGGCCGTCGGGCGCGGGGATGAGGCGGAGAGGAGGGCAGAGTGTCACTTCCCTCAGCAGAAGGAGGTCATTGTGGAGCACAAGCACGGACAGATTGCCTATTTATTCTGTATTACAGCGACATTAAAGAGTAATTGGGACTTGATTTTGGTGCCTTGAGTTGAAGGAACGGTATCGAGGCTCCGACGGCGGTGAAAGCAGCTCTCAGTGAGCGTCTGTGGCATTTAATTGATGTTCTTATCCGCGGTGACTCACTGCGAGTTCTGGGTCTCGTTCAAGGACACTTCAATGAGACGGAGTGGTGTGAGCGGACACGTTTTTTATGCAGATTTTATTTTCGACCTCTTTGGTAACACGACGGTTTACAGTCAGGTTTGTTCCTTTAGCGTAAGGGATGTAACAGATGCTCTTTTCCGAGTGATGAGGAAGTGAGCAGATTGGATTATGTGTTAAATTGTTTATATGTATTTCAAGCTTGAGGCCATGAGGTTTTTAATAGAATTATTTCGGCCGACATATTAACCAGGAGTGGCACGTAATGTACGAAAGTCCTGACGACAATTTTCTTGGTGTTTCCTCCTGCAGCAGCAACAAGAGCTTCTGGCGTTGAAGCACCAGCAGGAGCTGCTGGAGCACCAGAGGAAGATGGAGAACCACCGCCTGGAGCAGGAGCTGGAGAAGCAGCAGAGGGAGCAGAAGCTGCTGCTGCTGAAGAACAAGGAGAGGGGACAGGAGAGTAAGTCCACCAGACAACCACATCTCTGCTTTCACACATGCAGCTTCACCTTTCAGACCCCAGTGCATTAGTAGATGTTTTGTAGACACTGGAAAACAGATGAAGCGACACATTCCCCGCCGCTCGGTGGCATCTGAACCGCTTAACAAGGACTCGAAATGCTGCGTGGCTGAAAGGACCGTTGAGGCGCACAGTGTGTGTGTGTGCGCATGTGTGTGTGTGTTCCATTTTACTTGGAGAACCTGTGTATTTACCGTGGTAAACAAGCTGTATTAGCCGGTGGCCTTGGCGGGGGTTAAGCCAAGTTATTACCGCGGCCTGCTGGATGTCTCTCAACAGCTCATTGAAAGCGAGTGGACGGGAGTTCTTGGGAGCCGTTTGCACACCGCACGGAAAGTGGCTGCAGGATCGAGGCTGCATCCGTGGGAGTCGAGCGGGAGGAATGATACTCTTCCAGGGCTACTGTGTATATATTTATATATCAAGTCATTACGGGGTGTTTATTCTCATTATCAATTAGGTTAATTGGGTTATCGTTTGGTCTCTAAAATGTCGGTAGTGGAAAGTGTTTTTCATGTCCAGAAAGAGCTCGTTTTATCCAACAGTCCAAAGAATTAATTTACAATAATATTACAACAGAGGAAAGTAGTGGAGAAGCTGAAACCCACTGTCTTCACATTTCTACCATTAAAACGGCCATTAAAAAAAACATTTAAACTGTACTTCTACTATACATACTAAGTGTGATGTAACATTGTGTTGAATGTGTCTTTGTTTTTCTTCCTCTCCTCTTCCTCAGGTGCCGTGGCGAGCACCGAGGTGAAGATGCGGCTCCAGGAGTTCGTCCTGAACAAGAAGAAGGCCTTGGCCCAGCGGAGCCTCAACCAAGGAGGCCTCCACAACGACGCTCCCTACTGGTACCGGTGAGGAACAGTCATTCCTCCGATAAAAGATTGATCTCACATTAAGTAAAACAAAGATGGGGGACGCACGTGCACGCTCATGCACGTGGGAGCAGGATATTGAAACGTGATGAAAGGGGCTCCAAGGCCGACGGCTCGGCGTTGAATGTTTGCTGTAGCGTCTGTGGAGCCCCATGCAGGTGTGCACACTCGGCGTTTCCTCTTTGTTCGCCTGTCTGAAGAACACGGATGCATGTTAAAAAATACATTTTAGAATCGGATCATATGTTTTGGATGAAAAATAATAACTTTTGTATACTAACTTTCCACACCTGACATGGACAGCATTTCCAAATTAGTGTCTTCATGATTATGTATTTAATTTGGCACAATAAAAGCACTTAAAAAAACACAAAATGCAAATACATAACCAAACAATGTTACATAATCTGGATGTGAGACGCCCACAAGCGTCGACTTTCAACAACTCTAAGTGACGCCGACTTTCTCTTTTTATATCTGCATCCGATGCCTTTCTCTCTGTCTCTCATTGGACTTCTCATCCTTTTTTTTTTTTGGAAGAGATGAGATGTGTGTACATCCGCCTGTCAGGAACATGCATTTGGTCCGACGCCAGCTCGGCTTAACTTTGCCTACAAACGCCACCTTATTCTGTAGGCAGCGAGCGGCCAGATGGCGGCACGTGTTTGCAGCGCTGCCAAAGAGATTTGCATGACGCGTTAATCACGCACATCTTTGACAGCCGTGAAGTTAGTCCAGTTCGGATTGCTTATGCAGTCACATGTCCACTAAGTGATGAGCGGTGACACCTTTAACCTTTTTTTTTGTTGTTTTTCTGCAGCAAAACTCAACACAGCTCTCTGGACCAGAGCTCTCCACCACAGACCGGCATGTCCCCCTACAACCACCCTGTGCTGGGGGTCTACAACCCCCGGGATGACTTCCCACTGCGAAAGACTGGTACGTTGCACACTCGGCTTTAGCACTGCTGAGCTGCCTGTTTGCCGCCATGCAGGCTGCCGTCCAGAGAGGCGTTCAGTAGCTGCTGTGCAGACTCACGCCTGGCGTGATTTAAACGGCATCGGAGCGCCACGCCATTAATCACATCCACATTAGGCTGTCAGGGTCTCCCAGCATACCCCACATGAGAGTGGAAGCGTAGGTGGTTCAAGAGTTCATCAGAGTGAGAGAGGTTTTTAACATTTTAGCACCTGACTTTTAATAGTCGCGGTTTTGAATCAGCTGGTTTTCAGCTTATCAAACTTATTGTCTCTGACAGTGTTAACAAATATAAATCTGTGTCAAAAAGTATCTTTTTTAGCCAAGAGTTTAGAGAAAGGAGCTTATATATATTTAACTCAGCAGCACTCTGATGCTTGCTATTGTACTGCTGTGTGTTGCCGGACATGTCTGCTGAATTTTAATTTGTTCGATGATTGCATATTAAAACTAACTGGTTACTTGAGGGCTGTGTCAGTTGGGAACAACTCCTCTCGCAGTGTAGCAATTACTTTTGGGGTTCCCCAGGGCTCCGTTCTTGGCCCTTTATTGTTTTCAATCTGCATGATACTTCTGCCCAGGGTCAAGTAATTCACAACTGCAATATTTCTTTTCACGGTTATGCTGATGAAACACCATCAGACCTCTCCTCTGTTTACTCAACGTATAAGAGATGTCAAGTCTTGAATATCCAATATTTTTATATTAAATGAAGATAAACGCTTGTTTAATACACAGCATTTCAACCTATTCCTGGAACGACAGAAGGCCATCAATCCTCGATTTGAATTTAGATTGTATTTGCCATTTGTTAACACTCTTTTTTTTTTTTATCCCCAGCCATGTAACTTCTAATTATTTGGTGTATTTTCCAAGAAATTAATTGGACACCTTCAGCTTCGAAAAACACAGCAGGCAGGGTAATTACATCATTAGATTTTAAATTGGCTTTCAAGTTTTACTTTAATTTGTACTGTTGAAGCAGCAACTGTAACTTAAATGGGTGATAAATCTTGTCAAAAGTCATTAGAGCTGCTGCCGAATGCGCCGCTGGAATTAAGTTTTCTCGTGACCTACAATCTTAACGTCTCGAGGCTTCGCCACTCGAGGTAGAGAAGCCTTTGCAGAGTAGAAGCAGCTGTTTGCAGTGTGTTTTTGTCAGGTGTGTGTATGTGTACAGCTTTGTGTGTGTGTAAAGTGAGCGGTGTGTGTGCGGTGGTGTAGCCGTGATGCAGCGGTCGTCTTACAGTGCAATTATTCACTTAGTGCGCGGCGGCAGGCGACTGCAGCCGGCCCTGTTGACTCTGAGCCTTCAGGCCGCTGGCTACGACAGCAGATAGACCACAGTTGACACTGGCCCACACAGCCACATTCCTACCCGGGAGAGGAGGAGAAGACGACGAGAGGGAGGGCGGAAGGGAGGGAGGAGAAATTGAAGGGTAAAAAAAGGGAGAGCCGTTATAATCAGGGAGATGAGAGTGGACATTCCTTGAAAAAACATTTAAGGTGGAGGATGAAGGGAGCTAGCAGAGAGGATTTACACTAAATCCTGCAAGTGGCGCGATGATGAAAAACTTCATGTAGAGGGGAAAGAAATGGTGCAAGATGGCGGGGGGGTCGTACCTACAGTGTCAGTAGTAGTTGATTTCTATAAGGCCGAGGATTGTCTTGGCCTGCCGAGAGAGGAGAGGACCTGTGCCACCCTGATATTTGTCCACAGCGATGACGTGCTTTGCGGGGTTTACTTATGGTAATGCCAGCTCGGGAGAGGTTAGAGGCTCTTTTATATCACCGCGCGGCCATAAAGCAGAGGACTGGCACCCAAGCCTCCCAGCAACGGTCAAAGGAAGCAACAGCGCTCTTTTGTGCGCCTCGTCTTTTACACGTTAGAAGTGCAGTGAAGCCGATGCTGTTTTCCACCGCACAATGAGAACAATGCATCAACGGATTCATGTTAAAATGCCAGTAATTGGATACGGCTCTTGAGATGGCGTAATGCTTCCTTTAAACGCCAAATCGTTTGAGGCCCACGGATGGACGAATACGTATGTTTTGTTGCAGCCTAAAGTGGGGCAGCCAGGCCTTCACATAACCACAATGACACAGGCGGACCGGTACTGTACGCGACACCCATGAACACAAAGCAACATGCAGCAGGATGTCTCCGCACACACGACCTTTCACCTCAGCTGCGAGGCCCATTTGAACATCGCGACAATGCACTGTCTGTGCATTGATATCATGTGTGATTGTATGTGCTCACGCTGCCCTAAATCCCCAGCGGTCGGGGTCATCTTGAGGCTACGCGCGAGGCCTGACGTCCAATTATATAATAGTCATGTAGTCTCCTTGAAATTGGTTGATTAATCTGCCAAAATTGAATTATATTATTTTCCTTCAAACTTTTATCTGACTAGTTGCATTTCTGTAATCATCACAGGTTTCGTCAAAGGGCCTCTCCACATCCGTTCTCCTTGGGTTCCACTTCACCTTCGGTGATTTGGGGCACCGTCATACTTTAAAAATGAGTTTTCACTCCGTTGAAGTCGGAACCAAAAAACCTAATTACTCCTCTTCAACGGGATAATTACTGTCCTTGTTTCTAGCGCAGCGCTGTCGCTTCGTCGTCCTCACGAACAGAGACACTGTCCTCGGATGAATCATTAGTTTGAGGGACTCCAAGTGAACGTGTGATACTAGTTTCTTCTTCAAATTAAAACAAAATCCCTTGTTTTATTCCTCTGGCAGGGGAATCGTTTGAGAATGAAATTTGAGATTAAGCGAGAAGACGTCAGCTTTACTCTCTGATTATTGATTTTACAGGGGCAGGTCTGAACAGCATCGAAGCTACATGTTTGCACTTTTCATGGCAGTATCATTTTTACATGGAAATACTGTTATTTTCATTGTTTCTGAAGATCTGAAAATCAAATTCAGGGACTGGTAGCCTCAGAAATGCTCATTTATAGGAATTTTGCTCCACAAATCTTATTTTGCCACTTTCATTTCAGAGAATGTTTTCCCTCATAAATGTTTAATTTTGGAAATGGTGTGTTTTGTCTCGACAAAACCTCCGTTGACCAGCTGTAGTTAAAGGCCCTGACACACCGTCATGAACAAGCGTTGGATAAATGTTTTCTAAAATGTTTTTCCAGGAACGTTCGCTCCAGGTAAAGTAGCGTTTCAGTATTTCTATGAGCTTACGTCATAATCAGGGCTAGTTGTGTACCGCAGTTGGATTTTGAGCTGTCCTTTCCGATGATTAAAAATTGGATAATGAATAGTGGAATTAGCCGAGGCCACTGATTGGCAGGTCAGAATAAACAGAGCATTAGGCGACATGCCGTTCCCTCCCCCCTGTCTCCATTCACAACTCAGTGACAGCGTTCACAAAAGACCAAAAGGCCTCGAGGCGATCAGACATGGCTCCCAAATTGGAGCTAATTGCTGTTTAGCCGCAGTGTCGTTGGGAAAGTGGACCAGAACTCGGCGTGTTCATAGAGCATTTAAATAGGAGGGGAGGGAGGGATCGTGTACGAGTTTGTCCACCAAACAGGTTTCATAACAGAGCGGCTCTGTGGACGGCAGATCAATGAGTGGATGCTCCCAGTTTGAGCTGTGAGACCGGAGCTCAGGTAACTCTCCCAGCCTTCTGATTGATTCGCCAGGAGTCGGTTATCGGCTCGACATCAAGGGGGCTTCACAGAGGTGTTGCAAGACCCTCCCAGATATCAGAGGTTGAAACGGCTTTTGACCTTCAGTCAGGCTGCAACAAGAACCGGTGACGCACCTCCTATAAGTAGAGCAGGTAATCACGCACAGGTGTGGCTCTTAATGAACGGTGCATCATCCTCGATGGAAAAAAAAAACGATTTAGGAAATCCCAGAATTCAGATACAATGCATTTTTAAATATCATACGCAAAAGTTATGTAATGAATATGTGGCGGGGGATGAGGTTAATGGAAAAAACTCAAATGAGTCTTCCCTTTTTTTTTTTTCCCGTTACCTCCACTGTGGCAGCTCAGCGTGAGAATGAATGACGCCGTTTGTCTCCGCAGCCTCCGAGCCCAACCTGAAGCTGCGCTCCAGGCTGAAGCAGAAGGTGAGCGAGCGGAGGAGCAGTCCGCTGCTGCGGCGCCGGGACAGCCCCATCGCCACCGCCAAGAAGCGCTCGCTCGACATGGCAGGTGATGGACAAGCGCCGCGTTTACAAGAAGTCTTTATTTCCCCCCCCGGTTGCTGTATGTTCTTGCGTGACTGTGTTTGATTGGCGTGTTTCAGACTCGGCGTGCAGCAGCGCCCCCGGCTCCGGCCCCAGCTCCCCGAACAACAGCTCCAACAACATCCCCAACGAGAACGGCATCACCGTGTCGCTCTCCAACCACACGGAGGTAACGGGATATTTATCTGCTGCATTTACATGCGTAAAAAACACAATTCACACGGCTTGAATTCTCAGTGTGACGCTTTATTTGAAGCCTACTCGTAAAGATTTGCAGATGCTGATGAATATCTCCCCTGCAGCAAATAAACACAAACAATCCTTTTAAGCATAAAACTCACCGCATTTAAATGTCATATATGCGAGTTACGCGCTGCTCTTTTGTGTGGTTGCTGGGCTACAGGTGCTTGTTATTAGCTTTTCCACTTAGCACTCTGTAGCATGTAGAAAGGCTGCGAGTGAGGGATGTTCAAACGATGGGTCTGCAGAGGAGGAAGAGAGCCGAGGAGCCTGCAAGATGCTATTTGTGGCAGCCATTAAGGGCACTCAGGCGATGTGGAGGAGGCTGATGGCCGTGGCGACTTTCTCGCGGCAGTAGGGTGGAAGCGTGGCTCTTTTCCACGTGTGGATGTCTGCTGCTGTCTCCGTGCTCGTCTTTTTCCTCATGATAAATCGTTTGATTGTGCTTTCCCAGGCGTCTCTGGCCCAGAGGCTGTGCAGCGGAGCCGAGCGCGGCTCCATCAACCAGCTATCCCTCTACACCTCGCCATCCCTACCCAACATCACCCTGGGGCTGCCCGCCACCGCTACGGCCACCGCTGCTTCCAATGTAAGGGGGGAAACGACTTGCACACTTTTTTTTTTTACCTGTAACTTTGTTTGTGTCTGATCACCCTCCCCTGCTTCACTCTGTTGAAGGTGACCTCGGCCCAGCAGGATGGCGGTCTGCAGCCGGCCCTCTCCCTCAGCCCTCCCTTCCTCTCCGGCGGCCACTTGACCCCCTACCTGGCTGAGGCCGGCGCGGGGACGGGCGGGCACGGAGCGCACAGCCCACTCCTCCAGCACATGGTGCTGATGGAGCAGAGCCCGGCACAGAGCCCCCTGGTGACAGGTAGGAGTACTGATGCAGGTTTTTACTTAAAACTAGTGAATGATGAGTATAAGAAGTAGCTCTGTTAGTGGTGGAGTTGATTGTACTGAGAGGATAATCACCACAAACAACTGTGAGTACAAGTCAAAGTACTCGGCGAGGTATGAGGTACGCTGTGTGCCCACTGACAGACGTCCATTCAGTAGCTCAAACTAATGAGCTCCTTTCATATGTCAGTGTATGCTTGGAGCGTGTGACATGGTTGCATTGTGCGCCCTTTCCCCATCAGCTCACTCATTGACTACCACTCCGCCGCTACGTTCAGCGGGGCCCTGGCGGTGAATGGGTGATGACGCACGTACAGACGCACGCATGTCCACGCACAAAAAAAAAAAAGAAGGACGCCCACGCACGCAGGAGCGGAGAGCAAATTCACCAGCACTTCCTTCTAACCCATGGGGAAGGGAGGCTCTGCTAATTTTCTTTCTCGGCTTTTCTTCCTTTCCTCACCTGGGCGATGCAAATGTGTTCACCATCATGTATTCATCTCATGCTTGAGGAACTCTGACCTCTCATTGTGGTCTCATGGGGCTCAACATAAACCTCTCTGGACGACCGCATCGATCATTCGTTTTTCCGATTTTCAATCAGCACCAAAATAGGCCTTGCAGACAGAGATCCATGCATCATTATGACACCTAGTCTAAATACTTCTTACGGTTCTGGCTTTTTGGACACTCGCCATCGAGTGCTTCCTTAACGGCTGAGAGCCCGAATAAAGTCTTACACTTAAGGGAATACTTCACCTGCAAAAACATGTTGTTTATTTCAAGAATTCAAGAGTAATTAATATGCAAACAGTCATTTTAAGGGTGAAGTATAGTTTATTTGCTAACAGCACTCAAACTGAAAGGAACAGACAACTCAAAGAAGCCTCTCCGTCTTGTAACCGAAGTCCTCCCTCTTTGTGTCCACACAGGTGTAAGCGGCCTGTCGATGTCGCCGGCGGCGTCCATGGCCAAGTTGCAGCGGCAGCACCGGCCCCTGGGGCGGACCCAGTCGGCCCCGCTGCCCCAAGGGAGCGCCGCGCAGGCTCACGCCCAGGCCCTGGCCCTGCAGCAGCTGGTGGTCCAGCAGCAGCACCAGCAGTTCCTGGAGAAGCACAAGCAGCAGTTTCAGCAGCAACAGCTCCACCTCAACAAGGTGATCCGGAATATTTGAAAAGCCTAAAATGTGCTTTTTATTTGGGTGTGTGTTATCATGTCATTTCTGTACAAATGGAGGTAGGTGATGGAATGATATTGCATTCAAATCAGGTGATAATTAGGTGTAGTTGTAGGTGTAGGCGGCGGCCGGTAGCAACACGTGTGTTTCTTTCTCTCGTATTCCTGCTGTCGTGTAGGCGGGAGGCAGGTACGGGTTAACGTGAAGATGTGTGCGAATGTTTGCGTCCGCGTCGAGTGCGGCCGCGGCCGAGACGGTTGCCACTGACTGCGAGGTAACTGTGCGCTGCCATGGCAACAGAGCGGAAGCCCCTGCCTTTATATAGTCAGGGAGGAAGCGAGCAGCAGCCGCCCGCTCTGGACGGCTTTACCTATTCAAGCAGAGTACTCGCTGGAGGAGACGTGGGTGGATGAAACAAGGGATTTCCTCTCCACCTCCACCTCCTCCTCCTCCTCTTCCTCCTCCTCTGCTCTTCTCTCACTCCCTCCATATGTTTCAGAGCTCTCCCGTGGCGACTTTTCACACAAACATCTCCATTACGGCCTCTGGCACGGAGTTCTGGCAAGACGAAAGATAAAATATGACTTTATTCTGATCAAAATGACCACAATGCAACAGTTTATTGTCTATAATTTATTGCAGAAAATTAATTGACAGCAAGTTTCAGCCCGCATAATGTGAAGAACACTTTTCCAGCGCGATGTGTGTCGAAGTGAACGTATATAACACATAAAATCAACGGGGGATTTGGACGATTTATGATCTGATTCATTAGCGTACTAAACATACAATTAGTGTGCTCTGCTCGAAGCCACAAGAGCGTCTTTGTTCCAACAATCACCAACTCTGTTTGAAAGAGAGGCCGTATAAGTAGCAGATAGTAAAAATTATCCCTATTTTATGTGTTTGCGACATCAAACGTCATAGAAAAGCAGTGTGTGTGTGTGTGTGTGTGTGTGTGTGTGTGTGTGTGTGTGTGTGCGTGCTAATTTTCAGTGGAAAAACAAAATGTTTCCTCTCTGGCGTACAGATTTGAACACGATAATTAATGTGGAGTACCAATCTGATAACAGAGCTCTCTTTAGGGTGAAAAAGAGTTGTTGAATGCTTTGACGTCAATGCTGCACACACACACACAATCATACACACACACACACACACCTGTAGCCAAGAACACTCTTTGAGACTTCCAGCAAACACTTCTCCTTCTCGCCGCTCTTTGTCTTCCCATCATAAACGCTCTCACACTGTGTCCTCCGCAGCCTTGAATGGCACTTTTGAGCGCTTCATGCCGGTGAAAAGTGAATGAATAGACAAGCGAATCGCTGCTCGGTTAACAGCAGGCCCCCAGAACGAGACGATGAAAAGCGGCGCGGCGGGGAGCGCGGAATGCCTCTGTTCGACCAGACACATTTTTGCCCCGGAGTACAGACGGCAGAGCGGGCGCTCACATTCAATTAGAGCGGATAGGTTTGAAATGAGCAAGCCACCAATCTGACTGAGTAATCCAAATTAAGCTTGTTAAAAGAAGAATGCTCCAGAGAAAGGAGTGATTTGCCAGGAATTTGATTCAGAGGAGAGCGTGCTCGCGAGCCTGAATGCAGCCTCACACGTCGGAGAAGGGATTTGTCACATCCTGCTGTTCGTTTGTGAAATTAATTTCACATCGGAGAATCATCCTCCCCCTTTGTTGTTTTCTCCCCCCTGCTGCCGCCGCCATCCGCAGATGATGACCAAGCCCAGCGAGTCACCTGTGGGCCGCCAGCACCAGAGCCACCCGGAGGAGACGGAGGAGGAGCTGAGGGAGCACCAGGACGGGGGAGCGCTGCCGCCGGGCGTCACCATCAAGCAGGAGCCGCTCGACCCCCAGGAGCTGCAGGAGGAGGCGCTGCAGCAGCACAGGGAGCGGCAGGCGGAGCAGGAGCTGCTCTTCAGACAGGTAAACAGACACAGAAATGCCTCTTTGCCCCATGACATCTCTGTGATTAAAGGCTGGAGCTGGAACATTTGTTTGGGCTGCCATCTGTTGGCCGTAAGTTGTACTTGCAATATAGAATATATTGAAGCGATTCTCCTTCTCCTGTAGTACTAATGCATTTACATTTTGGGTTCACTGAACAGCTGTGTGATTCATCTTGTTTGTTTATGTTCCTCCCCGTGTGTGTGTGTGTGTGTGTGTGTGTGTGAGCAGCAGGCCTTGTTGTTGGAGCAGCAGCGGATTCATCAGCTGAGAAACTACCAGGCGTCCATGGAGGCTGCCGGCCTGTCGATCTCCTTCCCGGGACACCGCCCCCTGTCCAGGGCCCAGTCCTCCCCGGCCTCGGCCTCCTCCTTCCCAATCAGCGTCCCGACCCCCGACCCTCCCGCCAAACCTCGCTTCACCACAGGTCGGCATCACCCTCCCCGTCTTTACCTCTATATCCCTACTTGTTATCCTCACGAAGATGCCACACTGTAATTAGCTCCATTTTCGTCACGAGTGTATCCTTCCCTTTGTGTGGTCCTTCAGGCCTGGTGTACGACTCGCTCATGCAGAAGCACCAGTGCATGTGTGGAAACACCAACAGTCACCCGGAGCACGCCGGCCGGATCCAGAGCATCTGGTCCCGGCTGCAGGAGACGGGACTCAGAGCGCAGTGTGAGGTACGTTGTGTGAGGAGACGGCCGCACAGTGAACGCCACATCGAGAAGCCGACTGCATCTGAGAGCTGTGTGTGTGTGTGTGTGTGTGTGTGTGTGTGTGTGTGTGTGTGTGTGTGTGTGTGTGTGTGTGTGTGTGTGTGTGTGTGTGTGTGTGTGTGTGTGTGTGTGTGTGTGTGTGTGTGTGTGTGTGTGTAGTGTATCCGTGGGAGGAAGGCCACTCTGGAAGAGCTGCAGACGGTTCACTCTGAAGCCCATGTCCTGCTGTATGGAACCAACCCGCTCCGACAGAAACTCGATTGTAAGCATGCACACACACACACACACACACACACACACACACAGCTGCTTACATCCCGTCCCTAATTCAACTAACAATTTGTTACCTGCTCATCAGGTTCGATCACTCCCATGTTCGTACGGCTACCATGTGGAGGAGTGGGGGTAAGTAATGATTATAGTAGCAATACTGCAATACAGTGATAGACTAAAATAGTGTGCCAGTGAAGTTATAAGTTGTAAATAAAGTTTTAATACATGTGGATCTATGCGAGGTGTGAGAATGACGCGGCGGTGTTTACCTCCAGGTGGACAGCGACACCATCTGGAACGAGGTCCACTCGTCCAGCGCGGCTCGACTCGCCGTCGGCTCCGTCGTGGAGCTCGTCTTCAAAGTGGCGACCGGAGAGCTGAAGGTAAGCCGTGATCACGATGTATCTCATATTGTATTCTTTGTAAGTGGAAAACTATGAGGGTTAGGGTTACTCCTGACGCCGCTGTCTTGTCTGTCTTTCCAGAATGGTTTCGCCGTGGTGCGCCCGCCTGGACACCACGCCGAGGAAAGCACTCCCATGTAAGTTTATTTGCACATCAAGGCTGCTTTAATTTTCACATCCCTCTCAGAGCGAATTAAAAAAATGAATTTCATAACTCTCTCTGCTGCCGTTTCAGGGGTTTCTGCTACTTCAACTCCGTGGCCATCGCCGCCAAACTGCTGCAGCAGAGACTCAACGTCAACAAGATCCTCATCGTGGACTGGGTCAGTCTCCCGGTGGTCATGTGTCATGTGACGTAGCGGGAGCGCTGCGTGGTCGGGTTGTGTGTCTGTCTTTAAAAGGCAGCGTTTGTAATCGCCTGTTCTGTCCAACCTCAGGATGTTCACCATGGCAACGGCACCCAGCAAGCGTTCTACGATGACCCCAATGTCCTTTACCTGTCC
Organism: Chelidonichthys spinosus; assembly: GCA_029853015.1. Lineage (NCBI taxonomy): Eukaryota > Metazoa > Chordata > Actinopteri > Perciformes > Triglidae > Chelidonichthys > Chelidonichthys spinosus. The sequence goes on from CM056844.1 coordinate 4,607,312, forward strand.
ATTCATCGCTACGACGACGGCAACTTCTTCCCTGGGAGCGGAGCACCCGACGAGGTGAGTGTGCACCAAATAAAATATCATATTATTATGTTATTAAATATGCAAACGATGCATCATCTAATGGTGAATTTAGGGCAAATCTTCCCAAATAAATAATTATGGAGTGATATTAGAAGAACAACCACAAGAAATCGATATATCTTGGAGAATCACGCGTGTCTCCTCCCTGCAGGTGGGCAGCGGCCCCGGAGCCGGGCTCAACGTCAACGTTGCCTTCACCGGGGGGCTCGACCCACCCATGGGTGACGTGGAGTACCTCGCTGCCTTCAGGTACCAGACAACCGAGAGTTTCTCTCTGCAGCTCCAGATGTTGTGATTTTGTATAATAATGATAATCTTTGCCTCCCTCTCAGGTCCGTGGTGATGCCCATCGCCAATGAGTTTGCCCCCGACATCGTGCTGGTCTCTTCTGGCTTCGACGCCGTGGAGGGACACCCTCCGCCACTGGGCGGCTACACTCTGACGTCCAAATGTGAGTACGAGCTGACCTGAGACATCCCACGCCGTGACAAATAGTCGGGAAAATGGCGTTCTGTCACCTCTCCCTCAGGTTTCGGCTATCTGACCAGGCAGCTGATGACCCTCGCCGGGGGCCGGGTCGTTCTGGCTCTGGAGGGGGGTCACGACCTCACCGCCATCTGCGACGCCTCTGAGGCCTGCGTGGCCGCCCTCCTCGGTCAGGAGGTAAGGAGGTCGCTATGACAGGAGTAGATGGAGGTATTCGGGAGGGTCTTGTGAACGCAGCCCGTTTCATACCCGCGTTCACATCTTTTTTTCAGCTGGACCCGCTGCCAAAGGCCGTCCTGGAGCAAAGGCCCAACCCCAACGCTGTCCACTCTCTGGAGAAGGTTTTAGAGACTCACAGTGAGTTCCAGAACACAAACTCCTCACACTGATGCAGATAGAAACCTGTCAGTAATATTCCTCTGCGTGTCCCATCAGGTAAGTACTGGCGCTCGGTGCACCGGAGCTCGCCGCGGCTGGGACTCTCCCTGCTGGAGGCCAAGCGAGGAGACTCGGAGGAGGCTGAAGCCGTCAGTGCCATGGCCTTGCTGTCCGTGGCCAACACCAACGCCATGGATCAGAGGTATACAACATTCACAAGTCCCAAGTCCACGGAGGTTATCTGCGTCTCAAGGCGTCAGCTTTGGAGATGAAATATCTTTTCTTGACATGTGTGTGTTTTGGTCCAGCAGGCCGGAGGAGGAGCCGATGGAAGAGGAGGAACCGCTGTAACGGAGGGAAACACGAGGGTGTCACACTGTTACCATTGACCTCTCCGGAGAAGAGATCCCTTCATTTAGTCCCCCCTAACCCCACTCACCACGTCAGTCACCTTGATTGGCGGCCCCTCGGCCAAAAACGAGGGAGAGGGGGTGGGCTCAGCCTCAGAGTAGGGAGCCAATCAGGAGACAGAGGACTGAATTGGAAAAAAAATTAAAACCTAACAGCGCTGCTCGGCAGCACTCAGCTCAGAGACACTCATTTTTTTCTGTCAGTCTTCGCACCCCCCCGCCGTAAGCCTGCCGCAGCAAGCCACGGCGGCTGAGCAAGGCAGCGTGGGGGGAGGAGGGCGAGCGTATTTGGAGTCGGGGCGAGATCAGGGTCTCGTCACAGACAAGTGCGACGAACTGCAGAAACATACGGTGCTTTACACAGCTGCCCTCCGACCGCAAGGACACCAGGGACAGCAGACGTTCCCAGCTGGCAAACGCAGCTCGGGGCTTTCTTTTCTCCACTATTTTTCCCCGACGAAAACACAAAGGGCATCGCCGGCAAACTGAGATAATATTTTACACACACACACACACACACAAAAAAAACAAACGCGTTCACTGTGGACTTTGGTTGGCCGAAGTTTGAGTCGGCTTTTTACAAAGATTTGACGAGGAGACTGTCGCCTCGCTGGAGCAGCCTGTCGTCGAAGGTTGACGAGTGAGAGGAGTGCCTTGGGGGAGGGTCCGCCGGATTTCAGGATTGTTCAGGAAAAGATTGCCTTAAGTTAAAAGATTCCTCCCGCCCGAGGAGTCGGTGCGAGGGAAGGAGACGGGAGAGTTCCCGCCTCCTTCTTGAGGGGGCGAGAATGACGCTAAAAATCAAGCAAAAACAATCTTTCAGCATGTTTACTTGGAACGTGACGAGGACGACGTTTACGTCTCTCACGGCCTCTCTCGAAGAGTTACTTTACTTTTGGATGGATCTATTTTTCTGTAAAAAAAAGAGGAAAAATGCTTTGTAAAAGGTAGTTGCCAGCTTCAGTAGAAAACGGTGCAAACGTGGAGAGCCTTCACACGAGGAAATCAGATGGGAAAACCGTAAAAAAAAGAAAAAGGTTCAGCCTTTGATGTAGCTTCCCTTTAACCGAGGTCGTTGCTTACGAACACATAGAGCATGCGTTTGAGCAGAGAGACCAGACTTTTTTTTTTTTTAATGTTATCCAAAAGAGAAAGCGGAGCAAGAAAAGCCAAAGCATGAGTTTGCATATACAGTAGTACTTTGACTCGGCTGGCAGGTCGACAGACATTTCTTGTATCGGGCCCTTTCAGAGAAACCGGCTCACCGTCGGCTCATTTAATCGTCACACATCGAGCGTTTATTTCCGCACCGGTCGCTTGGCAACTACCTTGGTTGCTGGTGTGAGCTACGACATTTGTCATGTATATTGAATTGAATATATTTTGAGAGGCAGTCATCGCCCGTTTGTATCTATCGCGTATGATTTCCACATCAAGTTGTCAATTTTACAATATCGGGAAGAAAAAACGTGTTTGGTAAGCGTGTCCACTTTTTTGTTTTTTATCGTATAAGATTATTTTTCTAACTCTTTTTTTTTTCCATCCATAGATTTGGTTCTGTGTTTTTATCCGTTTTCTGGATAGTTATAGGGCTGCCATTCACGTACTTAGTACTATCGTCACCTCTTCAAAAACTTTCTTTCTTGTATTTATCAAAAATAAGGAGCGACTTTCTTTCTTTCTACGGCTCTCTCGGCCTTTCTGCATTTCTCATCAATCGTGTATTTATAACATGTACTGTTTATAGAAGATTTGTATATGGAAAAGTTTATAAATGTACTCTAACTAATGACAGCTATGATATTGTGAGCGAAGAACGGTATGGTGTATGATATTACTCCATGAAAAAGAAGAAAAAAAAAACAGCATATTTAACTCGTCATCGACTGCACTGTTTCCAAGTTGCCCCCCAAAGTGAGATCCGGTCATCACGCGGCACTGCAATTCGACTTTGAACACCTTTTTTCGGAAGTGAAACGTTTGATCACTTTGTTGCCTGATACGTTTTCCTCTTGCGCGTGGGTGATAATGCACTTAACCTTTCCGACTGTGACGACATCGCTCATCCAAAAAGAGGTTAAGAGGCCGTTTTATGTAGCTAGCTGAGTTTTCCTCGGCTGGAACGAGAAAAGGAGGGGACACAGATGTCCAAAAAAAAAGGGTGTTTTAACTAGTTTTGGATGGAAAACAGCCGATAATATAAAAAATGTCTTTCTGAGCATGTGTTGCACTATCATGTTTGACATCTGTGTCTCCTCCCTCCCTTTTTCCTGCTCAATTCAACCGATCTGACACCAGTAGATAATCAAACTACATTCAAATTACCCCACCCACCCATCGGTCATCTGCTGATACACCCCTTTAAAGATCATGTTTATTTTATCATAAACTTGTAAAATTTGAAATTATATATTTTTTTCATGTCTTAACAAAACATTCCACTTGTTCTCGTTTAATTTGGCTTATTTTTTAATTTTTATTTTAGTGAATTTCTTTTTCTTCTGTAGAAACTTTAACACTTTTCTTCTTTTTCTTTTTTTTTTTTGCTGTCTGCTCGCGCCAACTTTAACTCTTTGCATGGTTTGTGAGTCAGCATGCCTGCTTGTCTATGTAAGAAAAAATGTATTTGCACAATAGAAGAAGAACACTGGAGGACTTTTTGAAAAAAGTAAATAAAAAAAAATAAAATAAAACCTCCCACGGCAACTCCCAAGAGCACCAGGCAGGTTTCTTCCTCTCTGGTGTGCAAACAATTCAAAAAAACGTTGTCCAAATGACTCCACTGAGAAACATTTGATATTGTTCTTTATTGAATATCGTTTCCAGTAAGGGATTTTAACCCGATTCAGCACATACGACATGTATGGACTGTGTCAGAGAGGACACACTGCTCTGCCAAACCATCAACCCTCACCTTAAAAAGACTCTCCCAAAGAATGTTCCTCTTTCAAAGATCTTTGAACGGGCACTGTTACGGTAGAGACAACGGTTTGGAGGGAAAAAAGGGCATCGCCATTTGATTGTCACACCCACCTCGGCCAGTTCTATATATATATATAAATATATATATATATATATATATATAACCACTGTGGCTCAAGAGCAATTCTTGGTTTACATGTAAATGGATAAAAACAATATTTTTTTTTGTTTTGTTTGTTGTTTGTCTCTATTGATGAAAAATGTTTTCTTTCTTTGGGACCTACGCTTTGGACATTTCATCTCTGACATCATCTATAAAATATATTTCTGAAAAACACATGTTTGTTTTTTTGTGTTTTTTCTTTTTTTTTTTTTTTTTACATAAAAGCAACCCGTGGAATTTTCACATATTTCCTAACCGGAGGACAAATTATCTACTTGAGAGTTTTGACATCTTTCACTTCAAAGTCCATGTTGGTGCAATCCATGTGCAAATGATCAATAGTGCTGCTTTAGTCAAATTCCTTTTTAACATTATTCAGAGAGGCGGAGCTGCTCAACCTTTATCTCCTACATGTTTTACAGGATATCTCCAAATACTAATCTGGGTCTGAAGGACAGCACTGGCTGCCCAGCACATGACAGCAATCATGGTAGGAAGTGTCATTGGAAACGAGGGAGCATCGGGTCTCAGCTGACTTTTGCTGAGTGGAAAATTGAATTTACAAATCTCAATATCACATGTGCAGAGCAAAAGCCATCAGGTGACCACCTCCTCCTCCCTAAAATATCACAAAACGGTTGAGAAAATACTAATATTATTTTTTATAAAGCCCAAGTTGAAATATTGAAACGGCTTGTTTGTTCTACCAACTGTCCAAAACTCAAAACATATTTAATTTATCATCACAAAAGCCTTAATAAAAAAACAGCCAACAAAATGTATTTTAAGAATATATATAAAACATTGACATCCTTTAAAATAATAATGACAAGCAAAAGGGGTGGAGTAAAAATAATAATAATAATGTGAATAAAAATATGACTAAAATGCTTTAATGAATAAATAAAGAAAACATTTTATATAATAGTATGAGTAAGAAAACATATAGTTTCCAGTACGCTTACTGCAACAGCCTCAAGATTTTCAAAATAAAGTTACATAGTGCTGAAGAAGAAAAAGAAAAATGGCGTAAAATAACTAATATAACACAAATATATAACGTAAAAATAATAAAACAGAATAATCAACGTATGAAATAAGGAATAGGGTAAATTATGCTGCCTCTTCACTGTCCAATAAGGGGAAGGCACTTCCCTTTTACTGTGCAAGTGCTGACCTGGTATTTCCTCTCTGCCCACTGGTCCCAGTGCTGCACCAGTGCAATGCCACGGCTGCAACAGTAGCACGCGATTTCCCCCCATTTCCATAAGCCTCATACGTATTTCTTTACTCTCCTTTCTTCCTTTTTTCCTCCTGAAGCAAACTGCTCCGAGCTTTTTTTTTTTTTTTTTACGGACATGCCTAACATCGTGCTTTTCAGCGGGAGCTCCCACCACGACTTGTCCCAGAAAGTGGCCGATCGGCTGGGACTGGAGCTGGGGAAAGTGATCACGAAGAAATTCAGCAACCAGGAGACATGGCGAGTACATTTTTAAATGCACCAGACGACGCTTGTTGCTAGCTAGGATGAGCTAGCTGTTCGTGTCCCAGCTTCGCTATCACATGTGGAGGGGTTTTACGGTTAGCTAGAGGCTAACAATAGTTTGCTATTCAGCGGGCTGCGGTGCTAACACGTGACTAGCTAGCCACATGTAAACACACCGGGCTAGCAAACGTCAGCTCGTCCTTTTATCTTTTTCCTCCCGATAGATTTGTTAGCTCAGATGACAGTGAAATGTCTAAAAGCTGCTTTTTTTAATCGTATCTGACTTTAAAATGAAAAGTCGAGTAGCAACTGGAGTTACGTAACGTTGTATTTTGTTCGTGGCGCACCATGCTAACTACGCTAGCGTTACGTGGTTCCCCCCCATGTGATAGAAGGCACATGAAGTGTCCCCCCTTCAACCAAGCCGCTTATTTGTGTCTTAAATGTGTGGAATAACCCGTTTATTACGAGATGGAATAACTGACTATTTAATGGTCCCGTTAAAAATGTTATTTTGTGTTGGAAACATGCTAGTTTTGAAGTGGGAACAAAGTGTTACGGGTGGACAACATTTGACGTAACACCTCCTAGCTCGATGGAAACGACAGTTAGCTAACTTTTAACTGAAACATGTTGTGTAATAAACCTGACACAGTAGTCAGTACACATTATTTAACATTGCTGCCTAAATTAAGCATAATAAGCGGGTGGGAAGGAGAATACTTGATAGCTAACGGTCATTTAACGTCAGTTGGCTGCCTAACTGAAGAGTATAACATGTACTGTTACACCTGGCAGTGGAAATATAAAAAAAAAACATATTTAATGTCACATATTGTCTCTTAACTACGAGGACAACTCCCAGCCAAATACAATAAAGATGCGTATATATTTATAGGTGGCCTTCAATATTGCCTGTTTTTGCTAGGGAGCTTAGCTTTAAATCACATGCACTCAATTTGTTCTCATTCCCAATTAGTGACAGCACGCTAAGCAGCTAGCCTCGTTCAATAATAACATTTTAACAAGCTTTTTTTTTTTAACATATCAATTCAGGCCATGACAGCTGTTTTGAACCTTTCTGCTGCTTGACCTGAACTCACCACAACAACGTTGTTTACTCATGCATTTGAATGTATTTGTGGCTCGCTAAGTGCACTATATTCACCCATTGGTGCACTCCAGTGTAATGCACTCTGGATAAAAAGCATCCACTGATGCGTGTGTTGTTTTGTAACCTTTCCTTTGCATGAAAACTAAACAGGGCTTGTAAATGTATGTTTATCTTAAGACTTTTCATACACACAACTCCAAAAATCCAGGGAAAACTCTGATTATCCGTGCTCAGATTCCTCTCCAGGGAAAAACATGACTGTTTGGGGGACACGCGGTGCAAAACAAAGATTATTCTCTCCCCCTTCGCAGACTAACAGGGAGGTGAGAAAGGCACTTTTAATGACAACGCTTCTCACAGCTCCGACGCAGGTTTCGTCAGGAGCGGATTCCTGGGAAATGTGCTTTAATCGTTGGACGTGTTTGTTTGCACAGTGAGAAATGTCCAAATAAAGATTGTATTGCTGCCTTGTTTGCTCTAGTGTAGGGCAGTGGACCAGGGTCAATCATAGCAGGGCTGCGACAAGTGAAAACACTTGCATTTTGTATATAAACTGATAAAAACAGGAATTGTGCCTGACTGATTACATCAATAATCTTGTTTACTGATTCTTTGTGCAGAGCGTCTCCGATTTTAGAGAATAATTTTAAGAATTTAAAGATTTCTTTATCTAGCAACTTAAACATTTGAGAACTTTGTCTTTTATTTAATTGATTTTTTTTTTTTTTTTTTTTTTACAAAGTTAGTAAAGCAAGTCGGGCCTGGTGTAGACAAATATTCTTTAGTTGCGGCTCTAGCTGCGTCCAAATGATAGAATTAACTCGCTACTACTCGATACTCGCAGCGAGTCGCTACCTTTACAGCTGGATTTGTGAATGCTGCCCCTCTCAAACACTTATAAATCTCGTGCCCACAGAAGCTGTCACCCTTGACAACTGGACATGTCCAGTGATCACATGACCGAGGCCTGAGAGGAATGTTTCACACACATGTGATGCCTGCTTGGCTTCAGTGTCTGTGGCAGGTTGAGTTTTTTTTTTTCTCTTCCCAACCGCCACAGATGAGCAGAGGGATTCGGCCCAAACTTGTTTCTTAAATTCCTGAAGTAAAGGCAGCTCTGATCGGCGCTGTTCGTTCATTGCTGCAGGGACGCCTTATTATTTGTGGGCCAACCAAGAAGTTGGCCTTGCACTGGTTTCCTCTGCTTTAATGGCACTCAAAGATTCGTTAATAAATTGAATTAAACCATGGCTCACGTCTGCTGACGCGTTTCCCTCTGTCGTTCCAACAGTGTGGAGATCGGGGAGAGCGTGCGCGGCGAGGACGTGTACATCGTGCAGAGCGGCTGCGGCGAAATCAACGACAACCTGATGGAGCTGCTCATCATGATAAACGCCTGTAAGATCGCCTCCTCGTCCCGCGTCACCGCCGTCATCCCCTGCTTCCCCTACGCCCGGCAGGACAAAAAGGACAAGGTAGGTCATAAACGTTATAATTGCTGACAAATAAAAACCCTCAAAGGGGTCTGCTTACATTAGTTTGTTATAAAGCATTTATTAAATGTTAATATATAACTTGAATACATCCTAAAGGAATGATGAAACTTGGTGCATCCCCTGCGGCGCTGCAGGTCAACATGTTGCGTAACTGTACGGTGACGTATTAATGGGGAACACTCGCATGTACAGAGTGTCCTGCAACGCACCGACGTGCAGTATCTGGAATTCTAACATTCCTTCAAACGGGTTCACACAACCTGCTTATCTTGTGAATTATTATCTTGTGTCGCCTCAGTTGTTTGTGTAACTACAGCAGCGAAACCGGGTCCATGTGAAGCAACGAGAGCGCCTTACGCGGGGGAGCAACGTTTGAGCCGAAGCTCTGCAAACACTTGGGTTCACCTTTTTATCTGCATGTTTACACATTTGATTTGAAACGTCCCGCTTGCAGGCTTCCTGCAGGTTTATTACCGGTTTTCCACATTTCAGGGTCTCATTTAATCTCCTCGCCTAACGGAGGCCGTCCCATAAGACCTTGTCAAACGTAAAAAAAAAATCAATTATTGCACTTCACGTAAATCATTTTGACGATGGATTTTCCTTTTTAAAGTTTCCGATATTTTTTTTCCTCACTTACTTACCTCAAGCGACTGTGTCTTGATGCTTGTCCCAGAGTCGAGCGCCCATATCGGCCAAGCTGGTGGCAAACATGTTGTCGGTAGCCGGAGCGGACCACATCATCACAATGGACCTCCATGCGTCACAGATCCAGGTTGGTACCCGGCTCGGGGAACCTGAGCCCTCGTCTTGAGTCCATTTACTCACGTTATTCCTCTTTTTTATGGTTTGTATGTACTGGCACATACTTACTACTACTTGCTACTGGTTAGCTTGAAACTAATGTAGTGGAATCCTGACTGTACTGATAGCGATATACTGATGTACTTATTGTAAGTCGCTTTGGATAAACAGGTCTTCAGCCGTGAAGCTATGAATAAGTCGTGAGGATTAAACGCTGATGGACAATGTGACGTACCGGCTTAATAACTGTAGTTCCTTCTATGTTTGGGACGCAGCCTTCTAGTTCAGGGGACCCCCATGCAGGACGTCTGTGGACCCCCCTAGGGGTCCCGGACCCCCTGTTGAAGATCTCTGGTCTAGAGGAAGAAAAGTGCCTTCTGACCGACTTTTATCCAAGTAACTGTCGTCTTTCTTCAAGGGCTTTTTCGACATCGCCGTGGACAACCTTTACGCGGAGCCCGCCGTTCTCCAGTGGATCAGGGAGAACATCCCCGAATGGAAAAACTGCATCATCGTGTCTCCCGATGCCGGCGGAGCGAAACGGTAAGCGGCGGCGAGGGACGTACATGTGACCACATTAGGAGGCGCCTGCGAGGAGAGTCAACAAGCCGGGCTTGTTTGCCGAGCGGTTAAAAGGGCCGGGCCGTGTCTAATGGGACCTTTCCCCCCCCCACGTTTCTCCCCGTCCAGCGTGACGTCCATCGCGGACCGTCTCAACGTGGACTTTGCTCTCATCCACAAAGAGAGGAAGAAGGCCAACGAAGTGGACCGCATGGTGCTGGTGGGCGACGTCAAGGACCGCGTGGCCATCCTGGTGGACGACATGGCCGACACCTGCGGCACCATCTGCCACGCCGCCGACAAGTCAGCATCATTTAAACGCCTTTAAATTGTCTGATATTTAAAGAACATTTTCTATGAATAGAAATGAATGAATAAATGATTTCTCTCCCTTTTAGGCTGATCGACGCGGGCGCAGTAAAGGTCTACGCCATCCTCACACACGGCATCTTCTCCGGTCCAGCCATCTCTCGCATCAACTGCGCCCCGTTTGAGGCCGTCGTGGTGACCAACACCATCCCACAGGAGGAGAAGATGAAGTCCTGCCCCAAAATACAGGTACACAACGTTGTATCACCGTGGATACGTGCTGTGTTTGAACCATCTTAAGCGTTAACGCCCCTCCTGTCTGCCTTGTTTCCTGCAGGTCATTGACATCTCCATGATCCTGGCGGAGGCGATCAGAAGAACCCACAACGGCGAGTCGGTTTCCTACCTCTTCAGCCACGTACCCTTGTAAAGAAAGAGAGGGCGGCCCCCCGTCCCCCTCTTTCTTTCTCGGCTGGCACTTTTTTTTGCCGCATATCCTTCGTAAAGGCTCGAGAATGGCCTGATGGTTTTTGGCTAACCCCATGTGACTGTTCAAAGGTCGCGCCCACACATTGTCTGACATTTTCATCCCAAGGAGACGGAGCGAAATATCACTTCCTGCTACGAAGACCGTTTTGTATTTATGAGTATCTCTTTTTATTTTTTTCCTCGTGTTCCGGTCTCGCCGACCTCGATCGCCCGAGGCCCGACCTTCACTCTAACCAAAGGCTCCACTTTGAGCTCCCTTCAAATTAAGCATTCCAGGATGTCATATGATTCCAAATAGTTTGGCTTTCTGTTGCACAAAGTGGTAAAAATGGTAAAAAATGTGAAAATATGCACCTTTTCCCCCCTATGTGTTGCTTTAACAGCTGCTTAAAGTACTAAAACAATATAGCTTAACCCATAACTGCCTGTATTGATTGTAATGGTTTGAGCTCGGTGCTATGATCAGTTTAAAGCTGCACCGCTGGTGGAAATGTGTTGATCTCACTGCAGACACCCAACAGGAGTAAAATGAAAAAGAATACACATAATTAACTCATTTGTATTGTTGTTTTTTTTAAAGTGAGACTCATGAATGTGCTGAAGCGTCTTACCTCTGCAGTGGAACGTCTCCCACAATAAGCTGCTGTCACCCAGTGGTGGCTGCTGTCACCCAGTGGTGGCTCATCTCTATGACAACCTTCTTCTTTTATTAACCGTGCTGGAAAACTCTTTAAGATTGAGTGACGGCACTTCAAACTCTCTCGAACGGGGCTGATGCCTGGTGTAGTTGGGTGGTGGGCCCACATTTCTAAAAGGTCATGAAACAATTTGAGCCCAAAGCTTGTTAGAGTGTTAAGATTTAAAATGTGATCACAGCTGTAATGGGTCACTTGTATTCCAACGAGGCAGGTTTCTCTCTCTGCCTGGATTTAAAAAGAAAAAGAAGAAAAAAAACAGAAAAAGACACATGATGGAAAAGCGTGATTTAATTTTTTTTTTATATGTAACACTTCAAGCTGTTTCTTTGACAATAAAGCTTTGACAATGGCTTACGGACCTTCGCTTTTGCTTTTCTTTTTTCCAAGCTGTTAATTTAAAGGTTTATTACAGCAATTAAGTACTTCCCATAATGCAACTTGATGACGTCACTGGTAGGTTTGATTAGAAATATTAATACTTTTATACAGTACTTTGATTTATCACATAATACAAGATATGGAAAGATTTGATTGATTTTTATTGATCGCTTTTAAAAAAAAGCTATTAATTTATTAATGTGTCAGCATTTATTTTTAAATCTGACAGGTAATAATATTTTTTATTTATATAAGTTTGAAGTTTGAACCCTATATTTATTATATTGGTATTTACTGCCACATTGATGCGCAGTAACTTATTACTACGTCACCACTGAGACATGAAGGGGCTGCTGCATGCAATAACAGCCACCAGAGGGCGCTATATCCACACTTCATGTGCAGCCCCATGAGAAATAACGTTGTCCCAACAAAACTACAATGATGGCGGACCGAAGTGCGGATATAAAACCATGGATCTCTCTCCCCGGGTTGGAGGAGAACACGAGGCTCCCCTTTGAGGATGCAGGATGCGCGTCTGTCCAGCAGGGGGCCTCGGAGGCCGGGGGGAGCTGGTGATGTCAGATGTCATTAGCATATTTCTGACTATATCTGATGCGTGCGCCAAGACGCGCGCCACTACTGCTGCAACGCACTGACCAGAGAGCAACCAGCCGTCGGCCGACACTTCGGTAAGCTCCATTCAACAAAGCCCTTCTATTGTTTGCGCTTTCTCCGCCCGCAGCGAGGAGGAGTGTGATGCTGCAGCCAGGGACGAAGATACAGGGAGATTAACGTGAACGCAGCTTGTTTTTTTTTATTTTTTTATAATTATATATATATTTAATAGCTAATAATAGAGTGTAATGTAACAACAGGGCGGACACGTGTGCTGTATCTGTGTCACATCCAGCATATCATCCTTTTGTTGCCGTTTGTGGTTTATTTAAAATACTAGATGTCCGTGAACGCGTCTGTTTTTGTTGTATTTTGTTAATTAGTGGGATTGAACTTGGATTTGAAGGTGCATAAAGCGAATCTGGGCGGTGGTTCCCTCGGTGCTGTAGGCGACGTGACATGGGGCTTCCATGTGGACAGCGAGATCCAGATTTCATCTTTTTATTTGTATATCCTTATCTAGTTTTATATAAATATGTGGATACAAACATGCGGATTTTTCCTCCCTTTCTCGTATTCCTTTCTCGTCGGCGCAGCATGGGAACTCCTGTTGTCATGTAAATGTCGGGCTTCATTGTGTGGAGCAGCGTGTCCCCCCCCCCCCCCCTCCCTTGTGTGTGCCACATCCCGGCCCGGCTGCAGGATAACGGGACCGACGGGGAGGCGAATCACGCAGGCGAACAAAAGGAGGCGGACGCACATTTTTTTAGATGGAGGGGAGGAAAAGTAGTGCGGTTGCGCACGTAGTTGGTTGGATTTTAGACAACGCCCTTTTCGCCTGATGAGAAGACATGCTGGACCCCCACACTCTCTAGAATATGAACTCATAATATGTATTTTAATGTAAATTCTCTCTTTCTGATTTCTGCAGAGCTGCAACAATGAGTGACTCCAAACCCGACATTTCAGAGGTGAACAACTTCGACAGGTCCAAGCTGAAGAAGACAGAGACGCAGGAGAAGAATCCCCTGCCCACACAAGACAGTAAGGCTCTAGTTCCTGGGGGGAGGGGGGGAGGAAGGGTGGGGAGGGGGAGGGCATTACATCACATTTTTTCTGTGCTCTTTAATGACACTTGTGGCGGAAAATGGAGTTTGGCACAGTATGATCCTAATCCGAATCCCTCTCTTTCCCTTTCCGCAGTCATCGATCAGGAGAAGGCGACGGAGAAGTCGTGAAGCCCCTTCATCCCGCCATGCACTGTACAACCCCTCCTCCTCCTCCTCCTCCTCCTCCTCCTCCCGCATTGCCTTGTTTTCAGCCACTTCTTCTAGATGTATAACTTTGTAACCGACGAAACCACGAAACGACGACAATAACCGAGCTGCACAGCCGAGCGTGGACGGACGCCCCCCCCCCCCCATCCCACCTCGGCGACTACCATGAGGATGAGGAGGGTTTGTGTGAGGAGGAGGAGGAGGGGAACTGTGGAACACCACCTTGACAAGGGGGGGCGGGGCGTGGCCCGTGATCCCAGGAAGCTCGTCACCGTCTCGCTCACCACCACCGACACCCAACTTCCTGTGTGGCTGCTTTGGCGCCCCGAGCCGCGGCGTTAAGCTTTTTATTGTTTTTATTGTATCTTCGTCTTCTAATTTTTCGGAAATGCACAACTTTGTTTGTACGCTGGCCAAAATGTAAATGCCCTGCCCCCTCCTTGTCCCCCCCCCCCCCCCCCCGTCCCCTCTCACCCCAAAGTTGATACTGTTCACTGTCACTATGTTTTTTTTTTTTTCTTTTGTATGTTCACGAGGATTAAAAAAAAAAAAAAATGCAACGGATTCCATCTAGATCTGGGAGACGCACAAATGGACCTTATTCACGGTTACATTTTAACGCCCTTTTGTCAAGAGAGAGAGATTCAGGGCAGCCGTTGCATCGCAATCTGTCTCTGAATCGTCTCAAATGTGGGGGGGAAAAAGGAAACGATATATATTAATATATATATATATATATTCACCGGCAATTGATTCCATTTGTTTTGCTTTCAACAGTAGATCAAAAATTCTGAAAAGTTCCAGCAGTCATGTCACCACAAACCAGTACCAGAAATGGAAAACCGTGAAATGTTGTAATAAAAAGGAATTTGTTACTAAAGTATTTTTGCTGCAAAGTGTTTTTTCTTCTCCTCCTCAGTCTTGTTCGCTCTTAACCTCTTCGGATGCCAAACATCCCCTTTATCCCACGCTTAAAGGATGAGGATGTGCACTATTAAAAGGTTTAAATGTTGAGGGATGCAGGGAAATAAAAGTTATTGTGAAGCCAGCAATTCCAGAGAAAGTAGTCCCATTATCCAGGAAGTACAGGACTTTTAACCTCTAGAAGGGTTCATTTAAACATTTTCTTAAAGGACTTTTTAAAAAAAGGGTGTGTCATCGCTGATGCATCATGAGCGGTGGCTTATGGGACGGCGTGCCCTGACCCAGAGAACAGCCTCAGCGGGAGATTTACTCGTCCCTTTGTCCTAAATTAGCCGCCGGCCTGCAGAGCCTTAATGTCATTAGCTTGACGTCTCCTGTACACGCTGTACATTTTCCTCCTGCATGTGACGTTTGCGTCGACTTCGAGGGGGGGGAAACCCCGTAGGTCTGATGTTCGGCGTGGATGTGGCGCGTTGAACCACGTGGGACGCCAATCTGCACTTTGAAGCGTGTTTCTGTGGCGTTATGGAGGTTTCTCCCGAGGCCGATGGGAGTCTGACTCTTACAGTGTAAGTGGATTGTTGCTAAGTCAGTTGCTCTTAATAAGGCATTAAACTACGTGGAGGAGGTAGGGGGGGTGGAGGTTAGTGGGCTTGGATCCTATAGGCTGAAGACCGGCTGGTCCTCCCTCCCTCCCTCGGGATTACCTCGTCCCTCTACATGCTGCTCACACACACACACACACACACACACACAGATTTCCTCACGGCAAAGAAAGTGACAGAGGATTTGAGGTGGAGCGGCAGATGGGGTGGAGTCGCCGTCCACTGCCTGGTAACCCATGGCAACAGCTGCAGCTGCTGCGCTGCTGCTGCTGCTGAGTCACTTCCTGGGCTTGTGCAGTGGGATGCTCGTTATCCGTGTGGAAAGCACTCAGTCACCGAGTCGGAGATTATGAACGCAGCACATTCTCCTCTGCCCGTCTGTGTTCAGACATGTCGGAGCGTCTCTGGAACTGATTAATCACCGGATTGATTGATTGGTTAGTGAAATGCACATGTGCCATCGTCTAAATGTGTGTTACGTCCTGTATTATCTGCAGCCGACCGAGTCAATTATCTTTCCATCACTCTCTGGCAGTGACGAACGCGGGGCCCTGCTCTCCATTTCCATGGCAACAGCCCATCCAGGATGTACATTCGACCATTAGCCGTAACAGTAATACCCAGAGTGCAGTGCAGTGGGACCAAGCAGGAGGAAAACGTGTTTGTTGTGTCGTTATTATGGTTTCCTGTCGGCCGTCATTGTTGAGCGTTCTCAGCTGTCGCTTAAAAAAAAAAACAAAAGTCAGCTGCACCCTCACATATATGCAACATTTGTTCCTTCCCTGCCGCCGGCTCCGAGGTCATCGGGTGCAAACGGCTGCTTTTTATGGACACATGGCAACGACAAGCATATGAGGTATGTGTGTATGTTAGCAGACAGGATGTGACTTTAGAGTGTAATTAATACAGCTCCCAATGCATGGAACTAACCCTTTAACTCAGCAAAGGAAGGCTTATCTATCATATTGAGTTATTGTGATTGGAGGACTCTTATCTCACCAAGATTACACACATTAAAGTGTTCCTCCAGCCACGTCCTCTTTGTGCGCCGTGTTTACGGATAAGTGCTGTTGTGCATCCGGAGGAAGCAGGAACTAGCTTTTTTAAAACAAAGGCACCAAAGAGCAACAAACATGCAAAGCACCTTTAATGTGACTTCGATTCATCAGACCGCTGCATGAAAGTACAGCTGGCTTGTTAAGGAGCGGCGGGCGTGGCCCTGCCGGTCTATAGCTGTTGATTATCCCAGACGTGCTCTATTAGCTCGGCCCCAGATGGGCTCCCGATCAATGCCGCCTAAACGCCGTGCTTCTAAATGCATTAGTCAGAGCATCGCACAGGGTCGATGCACGGGCGGCAGAGCGGCGAGTTTTGATGAGGTCGTCCTGGAAATATCTAGTCTGAGGACGATCACACAGGATCACACAGGATCCCCCTGAACGTTTGCACGTGTGACTGCTCTCCTGAGGGTTTACGCGGAGAGACTTCTGAGCGGAGAGGCGGTGGCTGCCACGCTGCAGACCAGACACTCCCTCCCTCACTGCAGGCACACTGCACCTCCTCCTCCTCCTCCTCCTCCTCCAGACACCTGCCACTTCTACAAAAACCCTTCTACAGTAGATCCCCCCCTCCTCTGCAATTTGACTTCTACATAAACCCTAAGATTTCCAGTCCATTCAGAAATACATTACAAAAACTAATTTCCCAAACCATCACCAAAAAAATGCCAACATCCCCTTTTCATACTAATAAAAGCTTGACCCACACGCCGACGAGGACTAAAACTAATATTTGTGAGTCAAAAATAGAAACCCAGCAGAAGTAAAAAGATATATCTGCTTTCTGAAATCCAGTGTTCAAGGACCGTTGAGGTTTGCTCACCTCTGTTCTGCTCCGACATGCAAGTTTCGTCACTTAAAGGCACAATAAATGGTATTTTTGACCAGCTGCCACATCGTTAGAGGAAAAAAAGACATAAATATAGTGAAGTAAACTGTTCTCCTCCTCCTCGTCACACGGCCTAAAGGAAGGGTTATTAAAACCATGCAGCGTGTCTAATGTGCTTCTTTTGTGCCATCTATCAGCTTATTCTGTGTGTTTTCAGGCCTCGGGGGTTGAATGTCACGATCCTGCTGCTCGAGCTACGGTGTCGGTGACATGAGACTCGCTCAAACGCCTCATTGTGCAACACGTTGCCGGGGTCTGACACACAATCACTGCAGGCTTTAATGAGTCATGTGTGTTCAGGGAGTTAATGGACCTGCATTAAATCTAGTTGTAACGGAGGGATCTGGCTCGCAGATCTGTTTGTTTCCTGTCCCGTTGGCGAGGTCGGTCCAGTGGCGATGGCGGCGAGGTGAAGCTGTATCCACAACAGCAAGGCCGCACGCTCACAGGGCGAGGCCGGATATCTGACTTATATGTTTGAGCTGAATGCATTATCAGCACCCTGCTATTAATGTACTGGGGGAGGAAAGGCAACGATGTGGTCCGCTGTGTGGAGAATGATTACAGACCGCTCTGAATGAATACCAAGAGATCTTAAACCCCGCAGAGGGGATTTCTTTTCTGCCACGTCAGCGGAAAAGTTTGACTCATCCTGCGATTCATTGAAGCTTTTCCTTCTGCGAACACAACGCTGGACGTATAGAGATGTTCTCTCGCATGTTTTACCTCTCCTCTCCTCAAACAATAGCCACGCCGAATTTTCCGGGCGAACGTTTTTCGCTGAGCCCGGAGGTCAGCTGCTGCCTTCGCCGTCAGCGATCCAGCGCAGTCAAGGACATTAAGACAAATCCTTTATTTACCAGCCTCGCCAGGCATCCCAGGAATTCTGGACCACATGTTGTTTTGTCTTTAGGAAGTGAGAACGCTCATTCTGGAGTGTCGGACACTGTTTCTGTCTTTTTTTTCATCAACAACGCTTCCTTCACTTTGCCAGGAATCTTGTTTCCCTCAAGAAAGAATCTCTTTAAATCTCCTGGCTCGTCAAGCCTGACCTTTGACCCCCGCAGTCGTTGGCAACGAGTGAATCCAATTTCCCGACACGGATCAACTGACTACGAGCTTTGCTGTCGTCAAAGCGGTTTTCAAAATTTATTTGGAGTCCATTTCTCGGCAACCGAACCCACATTAAATCTGGAGGCAGATTCTGGTTTGAAGGTCGCCAAAGGTCGCGAGTTGAACCCAAAACTAAATGAAATTCTTCTTCTCTTGTCTTAGTGCTCTTCAGCATCCTGCGGGGGGGGATTTACCCCCCGTGGAGGAAGCAGCGCCGATCGCTGCCAAAATGTGCTCGGCTTCCTGAATGTCCCAGCATGCCTTTCCATTTTTAAAACATAAAAATAAGGCCTTTTTCTTTGCCCACTCTGTCGGAAAAAAGAAGGAAGTCTGGCTTCACTTCCCCTCACGTTGGATCAGAAATGAGTGTGTTTGCTGCGTTTGGGGGGAAAGTTTAGGAGTTTCCAGAGTTTTGATGCGTTATCTTTCAAAGAAACAGCATTTATGGCTTCCTGATTGATTTTTGGGAATGAATAAGAAGAAGGGACTTGCATGACAACGTCTTAAAGATGATATGAACTCATGGCTGAAAATGATGTAAAATAAGCAGCAAATACAACAAAAAAACAACTATTTC
Source organism: Chelidonichthys spinosus (assembly GCA_029853015.1). Lineage (NCBI taxonomy): Eukaryota > Metazoa > Chordata > Actinopteri > Perciformes > Triglidae > Chelidonichthys > Chelidonichthys spinosus. Next base: position 4,626,148 of record CM056844.1, read on the forward strand.
TTAAAGACAGATAGACATCACCATGTGGCTCAAGTCAGAGTGTTCTATAAACTGTCTCCATGGCAACAGGCATGCTATCTCACCATGGATACGTGGCTTGCAAAGCGAGTGAATCAGCAGCTTGTTGCAGGTTACAGATCAGCTAGTCACTGATTGAATGTCTCAACGGATGAAAAGCGAACAAACTTCCCAGACGGTGACTCACGCGGATGCCGAGTGCGTCAGCAATGTGGGTCAACACCCAATCAATAAAGGTAACGAGGCCAGATTACCTTAACGGTATGCATAGTAATCTCAATTATAGAAGTACAGTCAGTGGCTGTTATCAAGGCCGATAATCTGAGATTAAAATGGCGTATGGGATCAGATTAATGTGCGTTAATATTTGCCAACGCGAGAATAAATCCCAGCAGCCCTCTCTTTCTATATTCGGAGGGGCGTACCAGCTTTGTTTGACCACCAGGCAATAAGGGTGAGGTTTAGGTCGGGAGTGTTTTCTGTAAAGGAACTCAAAACAAGACTGGCTGGACTAATTCCTCACGAGGAAGTCACGGAGCTGATTGCTCTTCCTGTTTTTGGGTGCAAGCTGCGCTGCTTACTGCCAAACGTCCTCCATCGGAGGATCAAAGGTCAAGCCGCCTTGTCCAGTGAGTTATGGAGGTGTTGTGTGCAGAGCGTTTGTTTCCAGGAGTGAAGAAGAGGAGAGATGAGGAGCTGAAACACAACAGCTAATAGGACTCATTCCCCCAGAATGCTCGGGGCAGAGATGTGAGCCGTTGCTGGGTGAATAGGACCCCAGATGCCGTCTTTGCGGCGGGAAACAGCCGGTCCCTGTGTCTTTTTGTCCGTTGAGGCCCCCCTCCTCACATAAAGGCTTTAGTCAGACGTGTGCCTACATTCCCTCACCCGTGGGGCGAGCGAGGGAATCCATCCCAGTCCCGGTCCGACTGGACCCCTGCCCAGATGAGCACCGACTCACCCTCTTTGTCTGCAGATCTGGCACATGACCTGGCTCTGGCAACTGGCGCCGTAGGGCCGAGCTCCAACCGCCACCCACGCCCCTATTGTTCCCCCCGCGCTCCATTTTAGCCCCTAAAAAAAAAAACAACAATCCCTGCGCCCCAGCGTAGGCACGCCGCCAAGACGGGCGCCACAACAGTAATGGCGGTCAGTGCTCAGGAGCTGTGAGTGTGCAGGAACCGAGAGACGGGCGCGCTTCAGCTTTTGTTGTTGTCCGGATCGTCTCAAGCGTGGGGGAATTAAGACGCCGCTTCTCTCGAAATGATCAGAATATCTTCACCAGTTCACCAGCTTTTACCACAAACAAGAGCTCGTGCCGAAACGCCATGACGACGGGAAACAGCTGATTTGTGAAGGACGAGAAGAACCCAGATATCTTTATGACGTGGCTCTCGTGAGAATGTGAATCCAGTAGATTAGCATACCGATGTAGGCGGGAATAACTGGCGAGGAGGGAATGTCAGAGGTCAACTATCCGCGGGGTAAACGAATCAACAGAAGAGAGCAAAAACAGCAAGATTTTCAAACATTCATTTATTACGTTTCTGCACTCGAAGCGAAGTACTAAAGTACTGCGATGTGTAAAATGAAACTGCAGCCAAAACATTCAGCCGGCCGAGTGAATCCCACCTCAGTCTGCTGCTTGTTTTCATTTGATTAGGAGGACATCATCCGGCCCTCGGCTCCGAGGAGAAATCTGAGACAAAACAGCCGAGGATTAACTGGAGGAGCGGAGAGAGGAGGCGATCCCAAAGAATCCTCCTCCTCCTCCTCCTCCTGCTCAGAGGTCACAGTGGGGTCACTCCCCAGAAACAGGCCCACCCTCCATCTCTTTGGCATAACAAATGTCCCCGAACACAAGAGCACTCGTCGCCGGAGGAGCGAGGAGGAGACTGGTTGTGATGCGTCGCCCCGGCGGCTGCGGTGGTCCTTCGTCTGTGTGAGGTCACGTCGTCCTTTTAGCGCCTCAAACCCCCGAAAAAAACAACATCCTTGAAAAGCAGAGATGTCGTGGCGCTCCCGGCTTGGTCATGTGCTCGCCTTAAGTGTGTTGACTTTGTAAACGGAGACCAAGACTAGAGTGGGTTTTAAAAGGGCCTGCAGTTAAAGTGCATCAACACGGCCTTTAAGAGAGTTTATATAGGAGCGTTTGAACAGGTTTACGCTCACAGGGAGGAGATGAAAGCCCAGAGTGCAGTCTGTCAGGCCTTCAGCATCTCCTACAGAAACAATCATCTAATCTCAGCAGCCGCTCACATTCCAGCATCCAGATCAATTTGCACGGCGACGCTAAACGTCTCCTGTCTTTTTTGCACGTCTGCGTCATATCAGGAGCGCCTGTTGCCGGGGGGGGGACCGGTGCTTCTAGCTGCAGGGAGGCTGCGTGTCGGGACGCTCATGCCTTTAACATGTTCTCCACAGCAGCAGCAGCCAGAGCTTAGGAGGCTTTTCGGGTGGATTTTAGCTTAAGAGCATAATGTTTGAAGTTTTTCATGCAAGTCAACGCTGCTGTTGCTGCATGAGTCCGAATTGGCGCCCCAATAAAACACTAATCCGCCCCGACAAGATGCTGATCACACAGAGGACAGCGTTGCCAGACAGTCGGGACGGACGTGCAGGTCCTCGTCTAGCTGTCTTATGTAACTCGTGACAGACACTCAGATGGTGTTCGAGGAACCTCGGGGCGAAGCGAAACCCACTTCCTGTCTGCGTTTTGAGCATTTCTGTGCCGCTGTCGCCCGCTGAAGTGCGTTTGTTGCTGAAGTGTGAGTTTGCAGGCAGGTTCGCTGCGAGGACACAGAGGAGTGCACCGGGGGAATTTAAATGCATTTAAAGGAATAGTTCATCCAGAAGCTGGTCATCAAAAGACAGAAAAAAGTCGCTTTGTCACGTTTTTTTTTATTCTCCGTTCACCTTCAAGAATTCAAGCCGGGTGACGTTAGCTTAGCTTAGCATAAAGCTCACTAATTAACATTAAAGTTTGTTAAATCATCAGAAACAACATATTAAAGCTGTTGACTTCATAACCAGCTAATTAAAATACAATCAAATCATGTAAAACCAATTCAAGCTACAAAGACATGTGTGAACCGGTTTGAAGGAATAGTTCTCGGCTGTAGTTTCGTATTTATAATTCTGAGTGAAGTTGTAATCTGTAAACAAAGCAGCGATACATGAGTCCGAGGAATTGAAAACCTGTGGTTAAAACGCGGGAATGAAAAGGTCAAAAGAAAGAGGATCTCCTTCGCTTTGATGGGAAGCGGAGCTGCTGTGTTAACGTTGTGTTGTGTGTGTCAACTTCCTCTCCAGCACATATATCGTCATGTTTTTGTGCGTTTCCTGCGTTTAAAGACTAAATCAAATGTTTATTTTGAGTTCCCAACGACAGCGACTTCCCCCTTCTGTTGTTAAAAATGCTCAAATACATCTTTTTTTTTCTTTTTTTTTCAACAAACGAACAAAAGGGAGCAGCGGAGAATTAACTTCACCACATGAACAGATTGTGGACTTAAATAAGACTCTCCTCCGTTTGTCAACAGCGCGTTGCCACGGGAACGCTCGCCAGGGCCAAAAAGTGAGCAGATGGCTCGAGAAATCGATGGCTGCGGCTCAAACTAGCTGATCCGCTGATTTGCTTCAGACCCAGGGAGAGAGAGAGAGTGTTGGGACGCGCTCGTGTGTGTGTGTGTGTAAGATGTCACCATCACCCAATGCAAAGGGATCGTTGTGATTCCCATACCGGGGTTACCGGGGTTACAAGGCCGCCTGTTGCTGTCAGGCAGGGATGAGTCCTAGAACCCGGCAACGAGTTCCCTCGTCTCCAAACCAAGCAAGCTAATCCACTTAGCCTTTTTAAAAAATGAATCCGTGCTCTAATGCAATCTTACATAATCTGCTCTCAATTCCATCACTGTCGCAATCAATCACTCGTGTTTTACCCTGAAACTCTGTGGGGCTTTTATTTTGAAATCTGCTGCACAAATGACGATTGTTTTTCCTCCTTTGTTTTTTTTTGTTTGTTATTAATATCAATAATGGTAAAAACAAAAATAATAATAATCTGCCCCTGAATGCAACTTTCCAAAATTACCCATAATCCACCGGGATGCATCTGTGCAGACTAGCTCCTGTTGTCATGCTTGGAAGCAGCCAATCAGACTTCGTCTTATGTAATGCATCTAGCAGCAGTGGAGGAATGGTTTGCATGTGGGAGCACACACACACACACACACACACACACACTCAGACCAGCCATAATTGCCAACATTCCTCCTTCGCCGAGCCAACGTCTCCCGCTGTGCATTCCTCAGACATTAGACGGAGCCGCTGCAGCAGATGGGAATTACTGTAACGGCTTCTGTTCCATCTGTGTCATTAAATGAAAAGTGACGTCTAAATCTCTGGATGTTTGGGATGTTATGAATGACGACGGGGCTTTGTTGACTCTGTGAGGCCCTGGGCATGTGCAGTATGAAGTTATTCATGATGCAGCGGGGGGAATATGATGGTAGTAACGTTGTTTAATGGATCCATTAGCTCTCTCTAAATCTCTACACGCTGTTAGCAGAGGGACAGGTACTGTGAGGCTTATTCTTCCCCAAATTTAAATAAAGGTTCTGATGAAACCGCAGCAGGAAGGAGCCTTTAAAGCTACAATGTGCAGCATTTTATCCAGAGATAGGCAAGCGAGCTGTCACATGACTGAGCCTCGGTTCTTGTCGCGTTTTCGATTGAAAGCATCTCCCCCCCCTCTCTCTCTCTGAGTGTACAGTATTAACACACTCGTGGCGGGAAAAGCCAGGCGCGCCATTGTCTGATTACGTTGCACCGTTAGTCGCGAACAACAGCCGACCAATAAGAAGGACCTCCTGCTGCGGCAGCTGTCGTGCTGTTTTCGCTGATCTGTGGACATTCCTGCTCATTAGAAGCCTTTGTTGTCCATCCTATGTGTGTGTGTGTGTGTACATACATGGCTGATGGATTGACTGTGGCAGGTAAGGTAAGAGGGAGAAAATGAATATGCATCTTTGTTCACGGCAGGTGCACCTCGCGTCGCTGCTTTGAGACTCCACCTGGCCCCCTGTTGGGTCCCCTTCTCCTTCTGGGACGTCCACGTGAAGCTGAAATCTCTCGCCTCATGACCTCATTCGCAGCTTCTTGCCAAGAGCCAGCATGCGAACCGTATTTGGACACGAGGAGCACGCTCCCATTTTTGTGTTTCGGGGCAGGAAATCTACGATAACGGCGTCTATTTCGGGGGGAAGAAAAAGTGAAAAATGGCATACCTTTTTTTGTATTTTAGGGCCGGTGCAGCAGTATCCAAACATGATGTCAGCTCTAAAGAATGTGGGCCGTCCCTTCCTCTGTTACACTGAAACCAGGAAAATAACCTTCCCATTACTCGGACAATATGATACCACATCGAGGGTGTTTCTTTCCCTCCGCCACTCGACGCTGTAGTTAAAGGACCATTGTTTCAGGAATGTGGGAGGAATGTTTATTAAAGCAGCATCGGATTGTTTTTAACATAACTGCTTCCATTTATTGAGATCACTGGATATATTATGTTCAAAAAGAAAGAAGTGAGCCAGTGATGAAGACCACAGGTGTGAAGGCTAGAGAGATGAGTCATAAATGAAAAAAAGACTTATCATTTTCACAGAAGAACGGACTGGAATAGCATTTTATTTGCGGGCGCTGATAACGGGGAGGAAGGAGGCGACGAAGAGGAGAACTGAGAGCGACCTCTCTCTGAACCAAACCATCTCCATTTCTGCATTTGCCCTCGCCAAGGAGGAAGTGTGAACGCTGACTTCCTGCTGCCAGCAGGGGTGGACTGCTTTCCCAGAATCCCTTGCGTGAATTCGGGCAGCAGAAAGACAGGAAGCGTGAGCCAGGCTTGATAACAGCGGGGGGGGGGGACTATTTCTGAACGCGGCGAGCAGACAAGGAGGTGTCTGTTCTGCTTCCTGTTGGTTGTTTTGTCAGATGTGAGCGGCTGAATGTGTCTTTATGTGTCAAAGTGAACTGTTTGTGCTCTGAGGTCGCCACGGCGGTGTCCAAACCGCTACATGCGTCAGCCAATCAGAGGCCAGGAACACGTCTGAAAGGCTTCGGGCCTCAGAAACGGCTCCAGATATTGTGATCCAGCGGTTCACGGTTCATTCGCGGTTTGATAAAAACCTGATGTTGGAATTTTGTTCCTTCCTTCCTTCCTTTTTTTTTTTTTTCTTCTTCCCTGCGACGCCAAATAAGGCCAGATTGCTGGAGATCTGCTGAAACGGTAGATCGGCTCCGTAGCTGTTGCTCATTGTTTCGCCATCTGACTCCAAGAATGAGCGAATAGAGTGTGACGTAAGTCTTTCACTGTGAAATTCATGACACCATCTAGTTGCTTTCCCTCCTCCCCCTTTCTCCCTCTCTGTCTCTCTCTCGCTCTCCCTCTCTCTTTTCTGTCTACTGCCTTTTTTTCCTTTCAGATTGGTCGGCTTTATGCAACAGCGACGAGGCGGCCAGGGCGAAATAGTGAACCTTTGCACCGGCGTGGACAAAACATTCCCCCTTCTCCAGCCGGCCACAGCTGCTTTGTTTCACCGAGGATCAGGGGTGCACACAAAGAACCCACCGGTTTCTTTTTACTGCGTTTAGACGGCGAAACAAAATGGCCTAAAATGGTAAATTACTACTCCCACAGCTGCTGGTCCAACTGCCGGCTTTAAAGCAATTTAATTGTGTAGTTTCTAAGGCGGTTAGTAGTTTTATGAAGTGACCCACCTGTTAAAGGTCACCGAGTCTGCAGATCAAATCACCGTTTTCTGCACATCCTTTGAAATTATACCACTTGCTGCCAATGCAAATCATTTTTATTAGATCGTATATGGATAAAATAAAACATATTTAGTTAGTTGCCTCGATTCCAGACATCACGGCTCACCTCGGCCCTCTTGAGTGCTACTTCCTCTAATGAACCGACACATTGTGTGTTTACTACTTTAAAGTTCCCCCTTTTTGGTCTGAGACGAGTGAGACACGCCGGCTGAAAGTGAGGAAGTGAGACGCGGCGTTGCGGTTTCACCTCAGATCCACCGACTATCAAGAGGACAAAAGTTCAAAGCCGACGGGGGATGAAGAGAGCACTCTGAGTGGCTTCATGTGGGTTTGGTTCGTCGTTGCGAGAGCAGCTTTCATCGTTGTGGTGGAGGTTTCGGATGCAGAGAGGAGGATGAAGCTCGGCGACCGCCACCCCCGTCCGTCTGTCTGCGTCCCTCCACATGTTCAGCGTTTGCAGAAGTAAATGTGAAGGAGAGCAGCTGTGTTTGCAGAGGTTTGTCTGACCTCTGCAGCCTCTTCTCCTTTAATTAGAGGACATGATGCCCTCCTTCAGCTCCAGTATTGAGATTCGGCCCTGGGTATGAAGCCAGAGGTTCATTCTCAGCTGGAGTTAACGGGGACGGAAAAAGACGATGCCAGTAACCATGCTTGCAGCTCTGTGAGCTAATGCTTAGCTTTGAGCTAATTCTAACATCACCACGGTGACGCTTAAAGTTTATCATCTTAGTCAAGCGTCTAAGAGGAGGAGGAGGAGGAGGAAGAGCAGGAAATGAAAGAAAAGTGGAGCAGGCCCATGAATCTTAACTGTGGGATATCTGGAATTCAGACTCACCCAACGGAAATGACCAGAGACGTACGTGTGTGTGTGTGTGTGTGTGTGGTGTGGTGGGGGGGGGGGTTCGCAGGCTAAAAATGTCAAAAGGACAGTACATGCCGTTTCCCTCTTTTCTGCTCTCTTCATCGCCTTAAATCTCCTCACACGTTGATCCAGAAAGATCTTCATATCCAACAAAAGGCTTCTGTTATACGCTGGTCGTGAGGCCCCGCCCCCTTCATGACAAACACACTTTCAGCTCTTATCTAGGGTCTAGGTATTTAACTGTGTGAGCAGCAGTTAAAGGTGGCAGATGTGAGCTGATGTTATAGATATTCATGTTTGTTTTCTTTTAATTTTCTCGTGCTTGGTTACGCCCGACAAACACAAACACGACCTCTGAGAGGAGGAGGGGTTCATGGGAAAACAAAGTGGTGGATCAATGTGGATACTAGCTTATTCACCGGAGGGAACATGTGTAACCACAGAGGGTTGGAGTATTAAAATCAATACTCATGCGGTCACTGATTTTACTGTAATGAAAGGTTTTGCATCACAAGAAGGGTTTTGAAATATGAAAATGTTATGATTCTGCATTCGATTAAAACCACAAACAAACCGATATCACTTCCTTATTGTTTCATCAGAGCGGGATTATTATAATTAATCATAACAGATAAGGTCGTTGTTGTTGTTGTTGTTGTGGTGGCGTCGGAGACGACTCATTTCCTGCCGAACAAACACGAGCTGAAGGCTCTTTGTCCGGTTTGTAACCCTGAAAATAGATGAAAGAGAAAACAAGGTGCCACTTCAGTCATCTGTGATCACCGTCAAGGTCATGATGGGTGACCCCACACACACACACACACACACACACACACAACTTGAATTATTCTTTAAAAGGTGTTTCTTCTGATGCTCCAAGTGAAAGTGGAAATGAAGACATAACATTTAGTGTGATGGGAAATTTTTCAACTCTCCTAACAAAAAAAAGAAAAAAAGAGAAAAAGTCAGAGTGCCCTCCCCTCGGCTAAAAGAAAAAACACACAACCCTCCCCCTCCTCTGACCCTCCCCTCCCCCTCTGATGATCCACTTCTTAAATATCCCCCCGAGAACTCCAGCATTTCACAGCCACAACTCACCATTTCACCATTATTGTCATACACCTTTTATTCTTTTGTGTTGCTTGATGTGGGCACACACACACACACACACACACACACACACACTTGTGTGGTATGAATGTGTGTTTTCCAGGTTGTGGGGGGTCTTCATATGTTGTCATGAATGTCTGGCCATGAAGAAACTGATCACTTTAACAAGAAAGACCTCCCTCCTCCTCGGGGTTTCTCTAAGGGATTTGTGTGTGTGTGTGTGTGTGTGTGTGTGTGTGTGCTCATGCGTACAGGCCATCAAGTGTGGCGTGGTCTGCACGGGAGGCGGAGACAACAAAAGCAGGATGTGATACAGCAGGACTCTCCACTTTTTTTCTTCCAGCAGCTCCTAAATGAACTCAGCGCAGCGGCAGAGAGCGCCACCCGCTGACGGATGGGCGCCACGGCAACGGGCCTGCTGGTAAAATTCCATTCCCCGAGACAGAAGGATGGAGCAGCAGCAGCAGGCCGCAGTGAGATGACTTGATAAGATCCGAGGAGCCTTGCGTGTGTGTGTGTGTTCTCGGGAATTCCACTGAACTGAGGGCCCAGCTGGACCCCACCCATCTCTACACACACACACACACACACACACACAGAATCACACGGTTTGAGTGAAAGACACAGAAAAAAGTGCACATCCAACGTTACACACACACACACACACACACACACAGAAAACTCCTGGAGCGCTTGTGTGTTCAGAACCAGAAGTTGAACATTAGCTTCCAGCTAGAGAGTTTTGAAGACTGAAGAGCCTGAAGCCTTCTGCTGTTGGGCCCCCAGCTGCATCAATCCTGGCAGCAAATCCTAAATAGAGTGATGTCATACCTCGGATTACATAATGGCCTGCTGCTCCTCTGTTTACATCATGCCATTTGAATGAGAACGTATACATGATTTGAGTTGCTCTGTTCAACGTGAATCAACGACATGAAAACGCAAAATAAGTGCACAAAAAGCTCTCCATTCATAATCAGTGGAGTCGAGCCAGAAGGGACATTTGTATTGCAGAGTAGGAACTGGACCGAAGCTCCCTCTTGCCAAATCCATCAAAGATGTCAGACAGATGAGAACATAATGCATCCCACAAAAGGGAGAATAATCTCATTAAAGTTGTTTTAGAGGAAAGTCTCTCCCAAGGGACTGTAGGGAAACGTCTGTGTCTGCTGAAGGGAGGAGAATACAGCTAAAAACACAAGTGCATTCATATGATAATTTGTTGTTTTACTGCAAAAATGATGAAAAAGAAAAAGCTCTCCCACTGTGGGACGAAGGATTATTTTAGCTCCTTATTTTGGGATAAAACAGGATGTCAACTTGCATGATGGGAAACAGATTCAGGATCAGCACTCAAATAACACAGATTTTCTGGATTTTCCACTCGCACACGTCGCTCTCAGGCGTGTGATTATGTCAAACGGTCTCTGATGACATCATAACAACTACCTGCAAACTGGTGCTTTCTCGTCTTTCTCGCTGCCCCAACCATGAATTATCCCACCCATTCATCTCCGACACCATCCTCTCACACACACACCTAAAAACAACAAACTAATCCCACAGTACATTTTAGACAAATCACAGCACAACTACAGGCTTCTATTATTGTGATTATAATCAGATTCAACACAAAGGATTATGGGATCTCACATTCAAAAACAAATGCATCAACCTGCAGTCTTTATCAAAGAAAATCTAACTATAATACATGCATTCCCTTTATTAGAAACCCCTTCAGGTCATGAGCGTGTGTGAGCCTACAGCTCCATCTAGTGGTGGAATTCAGACCACTTCCTGTTTTGAAGACGGATCCAACATGGCTGCTCCCTTGTAGACGTCTTCAGACGAACTGCAGCTGTAAACCATGAGGGATTTCAGGTAAACAACATCTCATCATGTGACAAAGTCATTGGTGTTACTTTGAGGTTGTCCTACAGCCACCATCATGGATGTTGAAGAAGTAGCCCGCTGTGCTGGGCTGCTGGAGAGGTACAACGCAGACAGAAGCTATGGGAAAGTCTTGACCCTCCTCGGTGACCTCGACAAGGTCACGGCGGAGCAGCTGGAGCAGCTGGAGACGACAGACGTGGTCACATGTCTCCACGGGCTCCTGAAGAGCTGCTCTGATGACGCCGTGAAGAAGTCGGCGAGGAGCCTGCTGTCTAAGTGGAAGAGGCCGTGCAGCAGGGATGCTGAGGCCTCCAGCAGGGTTTCTCCACAGCAAGAGGCCAGGGGGCGTTCCCATGCCGACCCAGCACAGACACGTGACAGTCAGGTGGCGTCATCCTCAGGGACAAAAGATGGCAGCTCTGCATCCTCTGTGAGATCCAAATGTGTCCAGCTCCTCCTCGCCGCCCTCGGCCCCGACCCTCCCGACCGAGACAAGGCCTCGGATCTGGCTGTAGACGTGGAGCGGAGCATCCACGAGCTGCACAGCTCCAGCCAGCTCAGATACAAAGTCTGTGTGAGGAGCAAAGTGTCCAACCTGAGGAACCCTAGCAACGGGCATCTACGCCAGGGCCTCCTGGGCGGCTCGCTGTCGCCTGAGGCCTTCGCCCGCATGTCTGCAGAGGAGATGGCGAGCGCAGAGCTGCGGCAGCTGAGGGAGGAGTACTCGTCCCGCGGCGTCAGCGAAAGGCAGCTTCCCCGGGGGACGGAAGGGACACGGACGCAGAAGATCCGCTGCAAAAGGTGCGGGGGGTCGGACTGCAGCGTGACGCAGGTGTCCAGAGGGGCCCTCTTCCTGCCGGCGTGGGTGAGGCAGAGCGGCCCAGACGAGGACGCCATGACCTTTGTGACCTGCAGCGGCTGTGGGCAGCAGTGGTACCACAGCGGCTGGGTCTGCCTCTAAATCACAGGATCAGATTTTAAAAATGACTGATTGTTCAACTTATTTAGTTTAATATAAATCTCTTTTGAGGAAAGCAGAGTCATGCCGGAGGGAAAGTGTATTCTGTTGCATTCCTGGAAGAGAAGAAGAATATCTCGTTAATGTGGGGGCTTCAGTGGACGAGGCATGTGACCTCAGAAAACTGTGGGCATGTGAGCCAGTAATCTGCCTCAGGGGGTGGATATCCCAAGATCCTTCACTCAAGTCGGCGTGGCACAGTGATGGTTACACATCATATTGACGGGCCTTTATATGAGTGAGGCGCGGCTGGTAGGAGCAAATCAGGGATATATATAGGTGCTCTGCAGCTATTTTCATAACCGTGGCTAATTTGTGTGGTGCAAGAGCACACTAGTTTGCGTTATTACAACATGTTATGTCTATTTGAAGTGAAATAAATAATAAAAAAAAGACTCAAATACATATTTTAAGACCTCCTAATGTAGGTTTCTCTGCTTGATATGTGATTTTATACGCGAAAGAGAAGGGGGGGTGGGGTTAAAACGCACGCGAGGAGAGCGCATGATGAGGAGGCGTGACGCGGAGGCGTGACACGGGTCATGTGAGCGGCTCCGAGGCCAGAGAGCAGCGGGGGACGCCGGAGCGCCATGTCGCCGGCTGACAGCAGCAACCTGCCGGCATGGAGGAGGGGGATTTAAACGCCGGAGCCCGGCTGTGACGGACCACCACCAGGTAAACACGGCGAGAACATTTCTCAAATGTTAGCTAAATAAGCACTTCCTGTCGGTCGGCGGTGTCGCGAGCGCTCGGCTGTTAGCTTGCAGGTACACTTTACAGTGAGGCGTCCATTATCGGACAAACATTCTTCTTCGCTTTTTTTTTTATTTTACTCCAAATATCGATGGCAGCTAAACACAAGTGAGCAGTTATCAATATTAACCCGTGATAACGGAAGAGTACGCGAGTTTCTCTGTGATAAACGCCTCTTTTTTTTAGAAGTTAATTCATGCTAGTTAACTGAAATTGACGAGTGTAGCGCGAGCGCCTTAGTAACGGTTGTATTCTCGATCACGTGGTGTTTTAAACATAGAGATGCGTATTAATACATTTTAAATGTCCTGTGCGCATCACTTTAAATGTACAAAGTCGACTGTTATCTGCTGTTTCCCTCTGCTGTCACTCCTAGCTGTCGTATAAATCGTTTTGGATTGTAAATGTGTTGGCAGGTTAGCACATTAGCTGTTAAGCATTAATGGAAATGTTAAATCATGTGATTTTTTATTTTTATTTTGAGGAAATCACGATCCAAAAGGGCAGCCCTCTTTTTAAATGGCAGTATTCTGCTGGAATGGAGCACATGACTTGCATGTGTGTCCATTCATTCCTGCATTGTTTTAAATAAAGGTTTGTTCCAGGAGAAATGACAGGAGCAGCAGTTTAAAGGTCCCAAGACAAAGACATCATTTACACAAGTTTGGCCCTTGGGGCTGAAAAGGCATATTGCTGCCGGTTCATGTGACAGTTTAGGAGATAATGTATCCAAACTCTGCAAAGCATCCTTAAATAAACTCCTAACAAGCGATTTTTTTATCATGCATCAGGATAAAAAAAACATTCACAAAAAGTACATCTTTTTTAAAAATCAGTAAAATGTGTTTTCGCTTTAAAAATAGGACATAATAATAGTTTTTAGTGCCACTTTAAGCCCTCGTAAGTATAAAGGATACGAGTACTTTATGCTCTATAGATATTTGGTGGAGTATTCTCGTAGTATATGAATGAGCTGATCTTGGTTCACATGACAAAGCCGAGATTTCACTTTTACGTCTCAGATTTGTTCTGGTACGTGTGTGGTGCTGCCGTTTAGCTGAAGCTGGTATGTTAAGCATGCACGCCTGTTGCACGTGGTTAAACATTTGTGCTTAAACTCCATATTAGTTCCTATTAGACTTCCACTAACTTACAGATTGTTGACAAAATTATCGGTGCACCGATACAACGGCAAGTCACCGGTCCTGTGATCAGCGTTCATGTGATTTACAGCACGGAGCGCTTCATGCATTACGCATCACACAAAGTGTAGGAGGGTCATTGGTTGCCGAGCGTAATGAGTGGGTCGTGGGTTTTTAATAGGATTAGCTAGTCGACTGAAATCTCCTCACAGTGTGAGAGAATATGGAAACTGTTGGTTTTACCGTGTTATTCCATTTTTCTTATCTCAGGCACAACTTTATCTGTGAGGCCAAAGGTTATAATCAATAAAATCAATAAAACGTACTGAAAGATTCAGATTAAAATAGTGAATTCTTGCTGTAATCCTTCTGAGTTGAGTTGCTTCTGTGTCCCTCAGGTGGAACTACTTCCTCTATCTAGTGAGACCAGGATCCTCATCCCACCACAGCCACGATGTCCAAGTCGGCCCTCCTGAAGGTGATCCTCCTGGGCGACGGCGGCGTCGGCAAATCGTCGCTCATGAACCGCTACGTCACCAACAAGTTTGACTCGCACCTCTTCCACACCATCGGCGTGGAGTTCCTCAACAAGGAGCTGGAGGTGGACGGCCACCACGTCACGCTGCAGATCTGGGACACGGCCGGCCAGGAGCGTTTCCGCAGCCTCCGCACGCCGTTCTACCGCGGCTCCGACTGCTGCCTGCTCACCTTCAGCGTGGACGACGGACAGAGCTTCAGCAACCTGTCCAACTGGAAGAAGGAGTTCTCTTACTACGCTGACGTCAAGGACCCTGACAACTTCCCCTTCGTGGTGCTGGGCAACAAACTGGATGTGCCCGAGCGGCAGGTGTCGGGGGAGGATGCCCGGCAGTGGTGCCGCGAGAACGGCGGCCACCCGTACTTTGAGACCAGCGCCAAGGATGCTACAAATGTCGTGTCGGCCTTCAAGGAGGCGGTGCGTCGCATTCTGGCCTTGGACGACCGAACCGATCACCTGATCCACACCGACACCGTGGACCTGCAGAGGAAGAGTCACCCTGACCCCACCTGCTGCTGAGCGGAGAGCCAAACCCTCCCAGCAGGAGATCAAGTGACGCTTCTGCAGGTGAGGTTTGGACAAGAGACACTGGGAATGCACTCGGGATCAGTAATTCACCCACCGACTCTCTGATGGTCCTTTTTTTAAATGCAAAGCATCTGATGCATGTTTTATATACCTGAAGGTTAAAGGCCGTCAGTGAGGGACTGTGACTCTAGGGGGGGTTTCTCTGATAAAAGCTGAACTGTGTCATCTAAACTGCCAAACAAAAAATAGTTTTGACGTCACTGACGGAGCTGTGTCATCCTGTCGGCCCACAAACAGAGAAGTGAGATTAGTTTCTGTTTCCACGATCAGACCCAACGATGTTGACTGCTAAATTATTGTCCACTAACCCACATCTTCTCAGTGATTGTCTTAATAAACTAACCAGCATTAGAAAACAACTAAATCCAAGTTAGCGATGCTGTTAAGTTCATTCCCATCGTTATTGATCACATAAAGCATGTCATATTTGCAGTCAAAATGATACAAAATGTCTTGTAAAGCTTATATGAAGGTACCATAATTAATTAATCATATTAGAGATTTTAAATTAGATATCTGTAGTGCCCAACCAGAGATCTTTTGTTAAAAAAATAGATTTTTTGCAGTAGGTGAGGGTACTTTTAGTCGTTATTAATGTCTCATATTTATTGATCACCATCCTTCCTCCTCGCCACGAAAGCTTCAAATGACTCTAATGACACTGTGGTCTGTACGTGTGTAATCATCATGAGCGATGCTGTTTTACACTGGAAATAAAGCTGGAGAAAAATCTCATGATTTTCTTTCATTTGAACCGCAGTATCCTCTCTGCCCACGAGATGGCGCCCATGTTTCAGCGGCTTCACACAGTGACGTGGGTGAGCTGTCATCTCCATTTACAAATGTCATTCATGTGTTTAATGACACACGGGTGTTTTCACTTATTGGTCACGTTGAAGTTAAGCTTTACTAGCGTTTAATTTGATTAATAAGTTATGTCATCTTTTTCCTCTTGCATTGAATATATAAAGAAAATACTTGTTTTAATAATTAATAGATCAATCAAATAATTGGTATTAGTGTTCCTTTTTATATATGAGTTTGTTACCATAAACAGGAAGTACAAAAAAAAAAAAGGAGCCAAACACAAGAACGAGACGGGAAACAACGGTGTCACGATAATAAAAAATATCGGTTTTACTAGAGAAGGTTACAAAAATCATCACTATATAGGAGTCATAGAACTATTTCCAACTTAAAAAATGAAACCATAATGAAACACCTACAAGGGACTACAATGCCATCAAAGTACAATGGAGTTTTCTTTAGAAAAGTGGGTGGAAAGGGGGGGGCAAACACCGCCTACCATAGTTGTCAGTACAATTGACTACACATCACCTGAAAAACTGCAAAGACACAGTCATGTCTCCTTCATGCAAATAACGAGGAAACAACAACACCCTGACACGCATCGTCTTATAGGAAATTGAAGTTTGCCTTTTACATCAACCTGGTGGCAAAGCACATATTTATCAAACATAACACACATGGCAATATAGTCCTTTTTTATACAGAATAGACAGCTGCACACATGGACAATACTGACATGCTTCATCTCATCGAATATTTGTCTTCAGCAGTTTTTTTTATTTTATTTCAACTTTTTTTTTTGGGGTGTCAACTAACCGGTGATGATCGATTATAGAATATAGTCCATGATTATTAAACGATATCTGATTATAAAATTAATGTATGAAAATTCCTGACTTGTTTTATTCAGAGTGTAAACATCCAAAACAGTCTCTGTGGTTCATTATGAGAGGCATGACGTTAAAAAAAAAAGGATAAAACTCACATGTCAATGAGTCATTTGGCCGGGCAAAAAAAAATAATTAAAAAAATCACAAACAAGTTCAATAAAATCATTAGAATCACGAGCAGAAATCAGCTGCCTAAAACTGATAAAAATGTTAAAAATCCACATTTTTTTTTCTTCACATTTTCAAAATGTATACGTCACGAGCACCTCAATCCATCGCATCATATCTTATAACTGCACTGCATCCCTCTCACGACATATCATTTAAGATGTTACATTTACAATTATTATATCAAATGCAGAGCTAGTATTTGAGTGATAAACACATATCTCAAAAGGGTACATTTACATTTATCTGTGGTAAGAAAACGAAAACCCCCCAAAAGAAAGAACGAAGAGAAGAGCGGGGCGAAACGCCGATTTGTTCTCCACGTTTTTAGCCGAGATCCTTCAGGGTGGTCCGGGTATTTACAGGTGAACTTAGAAAACGAGTGTGGAATTCACACGGGCTTCGTTTGGAGGCGGGAAAAAGAACACAACTGGCTAAAATCAGATTTGGTTTTGATACCTGAGGTGTGAGTGTTTTATTTATTTGATGTTAGAAGAGCTTTGATTTCTGCCGGCGCTGGTGATGAGTGTAGCAAAACCTCTTAAAGGCCTATATATGCTCAAGCAAATGAGCACATTTCCCCCAGAATATTCCTTTAATAGAAGTTTGCTACACGTCTGGTGTCAAATAAACGGATATAACCTTGCAGATGAATAAACTCCGATTATATAAATGCACAACAATCCTTGAGATTTGGGTTTTCTGTTGTTTCTATCGGAGAGGAGGGAAGGGGAGGAGGAGGGTTTGTGTTTTTAAGGGATTCTCATTCTCCCATGTGGCGTTTTTTTTTTTTGTCTTCGTAGTAGTGCAACAACGTATCGAGCATTAGCAATAAAAAGTCTAAAATGGAGAAGAAAGTAAAGGAGAAAGGAATGAGCGCAGAGATCGAGAAAAAGAAAAAGATCGTAAATAGTACCTGGCATACTTTTACACAGAGTATTTTTAAAAAAAACAACAACATTCGCACACATTCGCACAATATATTCATATTCATATATATATGCATATAAAACACCAACAAAAAAAAAAAAAAAATGGAGGAAGTTGGTCGCTGCCCGTCTTCCCCTGTGGCTGAAGCAGACAGCGAACAATGTTTTTTTCTTTCTTTTTTTTTTTTCGGCTGTGAGGAGCTGTGTGTTGAGAGGCTGTGCTGGCTCAGGGCGCGAGGCCATCACAGCCGGGCCACGATGACGAGCCGCCGCCCAAAAGCACGGGGGGGGAGGGGGTGGAAGGTGGGGGAGGAAGGTGCTGAACCGATGGACCGTACCTGAGCTCCAACCCGTTCTGAAGCCTCCGTCGGGGCTTCTCCTGATCCTCCTCCATCCTCACAAACATGATGGAAGGGAGGAGGATGGAGAATCAGCGATGACGGAGAGAAGGGGGCGGAGCAAGGGGGAGGGGAAGCACAAGGTGTGGGGAGGAGACGGGTGGCGGCGGGAGAGGACCGCTTGTCCTTATGAGTAGGAGGAGGAGTTCTGGCCCTCCTTGGAGCGCGCCTCGGCCTCCAGGTCCTGGTCGTCCTTGGTCTTGATGTCCTGGTACTCGTGCGTGGAGACGGCGCTCCTCAGGTAGCCCCAGTTGGCCGCCAAAATCATCAGGTAGTGGATCTGAGGAGAGAGAAGAAGTGCACTCAACAACACAGTGTGGAAGCTAGTTCTCCCACAATGCAACGCACACAGGAAACAGCTGCAAAGAATTGTGAAACAAGCTCCAGAAATACGACAAATAGAAAAAGCATAATTCCATTTGTGGGAAATGTAGATTTTCTCAAATCGGTTTCCCCCACGGTCCACAATTAGACTGAGTTGCTCTTTCATTTCCCTTCAGCTGTTCATCATTTTTCCTTCGTCTTTTTAAATACTAATCTGGAAAACATCTTTCCGATCATCCAACATCTGCTACTTTGCTTTTTGTTTAATTTTTTGTTTTTTAGCATCTCCATTTCCCCTCGCACAGTCCGCCTCCACAGTGGAGCGCAACGCTGACCCCGTCTACACCAACCCATGGGACGGGACGCGTGAGAGGCGGCGTCGCCACGGCAACAGATGTGCATCTTTTGAGATGACGAGGGAGGAGGGGAGGGGTTGCAGCTTACCAGTGCGATGACGGTGGCCCCGGCGCCGGCGAACGCCACGATGTAGAGGTGGTAAGACAGGTAGAACTGTGGATGGAGAGAGAGACAGTTAAAGACGAGTGGACACGACAGGAAGTGGAAGGCGTCGGGTCAGCGTCCTCTCACCTCGCTGGTGTTGCAGATGTCTCCCAGGGTGGCTCCGCACGCTTTCCCCGGAGTGGCGTTCCAGGGAATAACACCTGCAGGGACCACAGAGATGAAACGTCACCGGATTGACTAGAACGGATGGTTTTTTTTCCTCCCCGGAGACGGTCGAAGGCTTTGCGAGTCGGATAAAGATTAAAGGAAACGTGGAGGCGGAGCAGGGGAATATGGGTCATGTTCTCATTTTTCATCAGAACTAAGAAACCCTCCCACCCCCCTCCTCCCCCAAAGTGATCAAAACCCTCCACTCTCTAATTGGGGTTAATATTTCATGCAGTGTAGTCCGGAGCGACTGCCAATGGAGCATATGTGATCCTCGTCCCGCTTTGTAAGAGGGCCAGCTGTCCTGCAAATGTGGGTCACATACATTAGTCCACCGAGCGGACATGCAGCCATAGCGGAGCGTTGGATCTCCATATAGATCCACTGGATCTGAAGGTGCAGAAGAGCTTTAAGAGCGTCTCCTACCGTACTGCCTGACGTCCACACAGATGGAGTCAGGCGAGGTGATGTTGGCGTCGGGGGACTTCATGCCGGCGCAGGTGTTCCACATATTGAAGAAGAGGAAGACGGGTATCGCCGTGAAGCCGAAGATGGCGAGGAAGGCCAGAGTGAGGATGTAGGTCAGGAACATGAACTGAGTGGGATAAAAAAAAAGATTCAGTCATGGATGTTGTAGAGGATTATGACGGTTTTATATCTGGGTGATCAGGCGTGATCATGTGACGTACGAAGGCGGTGATGCAGCGTCCGCAGACGGTGGTCTTGAAGTCGCTCTGCAGCTCCTTCTTGATGGCGCTGGTGGTGTAGAAGCCCTCGGCCAGCAGGATGATGGCGTAGACGAAGAAGAAGGAGGCGATGCCGTAGATGATGTACTGAAGGATCTGGATCCTGGAAACACACGACAAGGATGGCGTTAATGTTGAAAGGGGCGGGGATCTCACGCGAGTCGTGTGTCCATGGCGCTCCCTTACACCATGGCGAGGGTGGCGTGGTCCGTGGTGACCCGGGAGAAGTGGTTCTCCAGCATGGTCAGGGTGCCGGTCAGCGCCACGTGGCCGCAGCCGCAGAACAGCGCCACGCCAGAGAAGCAGAGGATGGTGGCCACCAGGGAGGCGTAGGGCACGCCGCCCAGACACTTGATGCAGCACTCGAAGCATCCTGCAGGGGGAGGCAGAGAGAGCAGGGTTAACTTTTCACAGCAGCTTCAATGCAGCTGATGAAGACTAGTTTCTGGACTTCCTCCGTTTAAACGGTGTAGAATCCTTCAGATTCGGCACGTCGAGCATCTAATCACGCCATCTCCCACAGTCGGCGTGCGTACGCGCTTTGAGCTCAGCTGGAAGCCATGAATATTACATGCAAGCTGCGCCGCTGCGCTAAGAAACACCGATAGGCGGGAAGGGAGACCTTTTGTCTTTAAAGGAACATTTCAAAAGTTTCTTTCTAATGCATGAATAACTCATGACTTAAATAAATGATGTCGATATAAAAAGCCATCAGAGAGGTGACATTTGGATACGACACGCGAATGTGCATGCGTGTGCACGTGTTTTCAACTCTTATATTGGCGAATTCGTGTGCAAATGCGTGATGCTGATGCAGGAAACGCGGCGCTTTCTGCTCCCATCACGGTCGAGAGGATGAAGAGCAATAAAAAAAAATACAACATTGTATTGAGCGCAAGATCTTATATAATACCCGTTAAAAATAGCTCCTCCAGCAAAGCAGGAAGTTACTCTGGGGGGGAAAAAATAGGAACGATTTTTTGCTGTTTCCATGACAACCTGCTGTAACTCTGAAGCATCGCGATTTCACGTTCAGATATTTCTACTTGTGAGGCCTTGAATACACAAACATACATGACATATCTGTCAAAGCTGCACTCAACCTGCTGCACTTCATTCAGGTTATTGATTATTGATTTGAGTTATTGATGAGTTTAAAAGGGCGGATTGATTTCAGATTTCAGAGTCGAGTCCGGAATCAAATTTCTCAGCAAATATGAAATAGATGAATGATGGCACAGACGTCCTTGGTTTCCAGGTGATGAATACACTGACCATTACTGAGCAGTTTATTTTGAAAAAGACATGAGAATTTGAGAATTTGTTTGATTTTTATGATTCTCCGTCCTATGATTATTAATCGGCTGGTAATAAGTAATACGTAATAATACAGTATATGCAAAACTTATATCATAAGGCATCATAATTTGATTCAGGCTGAGGTTTTCTCTGATCTGTGTGAATGAAAACTGTCATTCCAAGATAAGTGTGCCGCTGAAGACGGTGCGTTGCGTAACGAAGCGGAGGCTCGTTGCATAATAGATCCAAAGCCTATTAATGTTAATGAAGGAAGCGGGCTGATGGAGAGGTGGAGCTGACAAGGCTGGATGGCTCTAAAATCCTGAGCCGAGAAACAGGCCAGGCCTCGGGGGGGGGGGAGTGTAGTGTGGGTGTGATGGTCGATACTGAGGACCGGGAGGCTGTTTAAAAGCTCCTGACACTCCATCCTGCTATAAAAAGTCAATCTCAGCAGCTCATTTGGTGCGTTAGTCTCTGTTTTGACATCTTTGTGGAATGATTTTGCTCGTTTGTTTGAAGAAAAACCTTTGGGAGTGCATGACGTATAATTCCTGGAGCCTCGTGGATGAATTCACAGGTTTCTTTTAAACACCGAGCGGGCTCCTCATCCGGTTCAGGTTTAAAGTGCACTAATGGGTAACAGACAGGCCGGAGTGGTCAGCTCCAGCCAGCAATAATGGAAATCAATGGGCTATTCATTAGTGGAGAGTTTAGGTGACACACCGAGGCCCATCGCACTCGTTTTATACGGCGCTAACTCTCTGCTTGTCTTCGCCGCTCACCCCATGAAATACGGCTGCAGGCCCACACTGTACTTACAGTCAGCTGGAGGTGACCACTCAGGCGGTATGTGAGGACGCCGCATCATAAAACACGATCTCGGACCACGCATCGGCCTGCGGGAGCATTTCACAGGCGGTCTGCGGGGGCGCCCGAACAGCACATTTTGGCAAATATCAGACAAGAGTAGCAATTAAGGATTAGCATCCCCCTTCTATTACAGGCCCCAAGCACAGGACTAGAAAATGTCCCCCTGCTTAAATTAGGATTTCAATTTGTAGCAGAGAGTGACGGTTTGACAGATAGATGCTGCTCTTTGTGTTTCCCGCAGAGGAAGACAAAAGGAAGGGACGAGAGGAGGAGATGAGGAAGAATTGAGCGAGGAAGGGTGGTGGTAAAATGAGAGTATGAGAGAGGCAGAGGTGAATGGAGAGGAAGGGATCGATAGAGAGCGAGAAGGAGGTGAAGAAATAGGTAGGGCGAGCCAGGAAGAACAGAGAGAGAGAGAGAAAGCGGGAAGGGAAAAAAAAGGCAGTTCTAGGCCCCCGGGCCGGCAAATAGCAGTTGCCATAGCAACGTGTTAACCGCGACCCAGTTCAGCGGTAGCGTACTCCTTCACAGCCGATTCACACACACCGGCGTAGAGTGATGTAACCTCAATGAGACGACAGCGCTGCGGGATCCGAACCGACGAAATGACAATAACGCGTCGGAAGATGCGAAAAGCAGCTGAAGCGATGGCGAGAAATACGCCGAACAAGATATTTCTAATGTTGCAGTTGACTTTCACGGGCTGAAAACACACTGTGGAAGGGTTTAAGTAGAGGAGTCGCCCCCTGATGGCCATTAGAGAGAATGCAGGAGGAGACAAAACACGAAAGCGAACCGTAAAAAACAAAACAATGGGCTTAAAGAAGCTAAAAATCTTAGAGGGAAGACTGGCTTTACATTTAAAGGAGCGTCCAGGGTCTCCTCATATTATCATTATTGGATTCTTGCATAAATTAGCAGTTTGAACATAATAACACCCTGGATTGATGTGCTGTGGTTCCCTGGCAACATTGATTTCCTTGCTGCCGTGCCCATAAAGCAGATTTAAATACAGACAGAGGGAAGACAGTCCTAATAATTTGCAGTAAACTGTACTTCCCAGCGGCGCCGCACGATCATCGCCAACTGTTAGCGCTCAAAGTGCATCTGCCAGGAATAACAACGGCGCTAATAAAGCTTTGTGAATTTTTCAGCGGGCCGGCCTGGTCGCTGCCTGCGGCTGTACTCCAATTTAGAAGTGCTGTATTCATTATGGGGCAATTTTCCTCCCGTGCATTGTGGGTAGATTCCCACAAGAGTCGAGGAGGGACCTCGGAGAGAGAGGTGTGGGAAAGTAAAGAGAGACGGGAGGGGATGGATGACTGCGTCTCCTCTGGTTGAAATAAAAAAAAGGAGCCCCATCTGTTTGATAGCGGCACACAACACACACACACACACACACTCTTAACTTCAAGAAAGAAACAAGAGAACATCAAACATCGGAGTTAAAAAAGGTTCATTTCACTTTGTTACAACACGCGTCTTATTTTGTAGTTTCTTTGTAACATCATAAAAGACTAAATGTACTTTGTGATGTTTCTTTTCTCGTTTAATTCCCCGTTTTTAAAGAGGAAAAAATCACCTCCGATCAACGCAGATGTTTGCCGTAATCGGCTTGTTGGCGGCGTTGATCACGAGGACACAATATGCTCTGAGCCAGGTACGAGGATGAAGCCAGCTGCCAACCCCAACCTCTTTATTCCCACAGAACATAACTGACCCTAATCTGCTGCTTGTGAGAAACTAGCTGTGTCGGCATCTGGCCGGAGCAACGATGGACCTTCCAATCCTCTCCTCACCGCCCGGCTGTGTGATCAATACGTTGATCCCGCTGAGCTGCTGGACGCCGCGCCACCCTATTTCTCAATCTGGCCTCAGCTGTTGACTCAAATCCAGAGATGTCGAAATGAACAAATATATATATAATCAACTTGTTTGAACGAGCATGTTTAGCACGTCCATCCTGCAAAAAACTAAAATTACATTAGAGGATGCAACTTACTTCTCAAATAGCTGCATTATTAATATTCATCTGCTCTCTGGGTGGTTTCGGTTCCTGATTTCATTGGAAAAGACGGGAAACAAACCAAACTAAAACCTGCGATGTTCTTAGCCCCAAAAAAGATGATAAAATATGTAGTTGGAATAAAATAAACATGCTTTTTTTAAAGACATGCTGGTTATAATAGCTATGAGAAAGTCAAAATGATGACACAATAAGCCCTTTTCATCTATTCTTTCTGTGTTGTTTCCAGTTCTAATTAGTTTGTGAAATGAAGTTATTAAAAAGTTGAAAGAATCCTGCTTCGTCTCCAGGCGACCTCATAATTCGGAGGGTATTATCGCACAATATGATGCAAGAAAGCTGCGTCCTTTGGGGCTGTTTTGTATAACGAGGGAGCGGATCATTAAAGGGTTTATTTAAAGGTGCCTGCAGTGAGAGGAGACCTAAACAGAGATGGTGAACAGTCCGCCGGCCCCTCTCTGGTCCCGGATCTGAAAGGCATGGAGCAGGATCACCTGTCTCTGCCGGCCCAGCAGAGCGGACTGAGCGCTTTTAGTTTGAGTCTTTTCCACTGAAACGTAAAGTGGCCCCTCTGGCCAGAAGTGGCGTGCCGTTGAACCGAGCTGCTCGGCGCTTACGCAACTCGGCTAATGTCACTTTCCCTGAGATTTCAAAGAAGTCGCTGGTCCTCCGCTGATGTGACCACGGGGATTCACTTCCCAGCAGCCTCAGGGCCCACAGGAACGCTATCCGTGTGTCTTTATGATGATTATCCCTCAAATATGAAGTAAAAAAGGACAAAAGAGTCCCAGAACATGACACATCACCCAGCCTCATCGATGGCTAACGATGACGAGGCTTAATGGGCGTCAAGGGTGTGATGGGCTACGGATGAGAGGGCAGATTGGGCATCAGTGGGTGATGGAGGAAGGCCAGGGGAGGTTGGCATCGCTCAGGAACACGGCACGCTGCGCCATCCTGCTATTCATACCCCGGGCTGCAGACCGACACGGAGCGGCCCGGGGTCGGAGGGTGACGCGTTTCCAAATTCTTTGTCATCTGTTGCTCCTCACAGCTTCGTGGTTATTCCAGTACAACACAAAGGCAACTTTTAAAGGGCATCTGTGCAGAAAGGAACATACTGTTTGTGTTCCGAAACATGCAAGCGCATTTAAATCTAAAGCTGACCACAGTGTGGGGAGGAGAGGGCTGAATGTGCCGCACCGTCTCCACCACACTAAAATAGAGCTTTTTTCCTTGAGTGCAAGCAAAGCACCGACACACACATTCCCTTTAACCACTCCGGGTCATTGACACGTAAACAAAGCACACACACACACATCCAGATGGAGGCTGACAGCAGGCTTTGGGCAAATGGCTTCAAATGAGGAACACATGAGCCTCCCCCTGTGTGACGGCTTTCACATGCTCAAGCTCACACACCTCCCGGGCGAGAGAGAGAGAGAGAGAATAGGGTGTGTAGCATGAGTGTGTGTGTGGGAGATAAACAGGAGAATCAAGGCAAGACAGGGAGATGAGAAGAGATCCAGAAAAGACACGTCCAAAAAGGAGGCTTGTGATCCGGATTTTACCTTCAAATATGATGTGTTTTGTATTAATTGAGGCAACAAACTGCGTCTAATCAGGTGAAGTTTATAAACGGGCCTTCTCGATGAAGACGTGGCGCTCAGATAGTGTACGGTTGCATTGGTCTGTTGTGTGGGAGAATTCTTTTTTTTTTTATTCTTGATATTGTGCCTGAAAAACTGGCATAAAGAGGAGAGCCAAAGTGAGAGGCGGTTATGTGTAACAAAGACGAGTAGGAAGTGTACGCATTAGAGTGTGTGTAGGTGCGTGTGTGTGAGAGAGAAGCAGCACAATGATCGTTTGTCCATATCGGCTACTATTACGGGCAGCTTTCCTGTTAAACTTATCCTGAATTTAAAAAGGTTTCAGGCTTTAAGACGTTTAAAAAGGCATGAAAGCTTAATTTATATATCCTTTTATTGGGAGTTTAAATCACCGCTGGGTGTATTTCGTGTGTAGGCGACAGTTACTGATGCGTTTTCTGCCCTAAAGTCATAACACGCCAAACAGGCTGAACAACGAGTGACTCTCCTTAAAGTGTGCGGAGGAAGAAGCTTTCCTCGGGATTTGAGTGTGTGGCACTAAAGTGGATTACAAGCCATGACAAAGCTGGAAAGTGGCCTCAGATATTTACTGTACACTCGCTGCGATTGTTGTATCAATAAATAGCTGTCGGTCATTGAGAACGCGTGTCGTTATGATCCGTAAAGGATGGAAATGTTGTGTATAAAACAAGTTATGCTTTAAGGTCAAGAAGGCCAATATTTATGAGGAACTTAAACACGAGTTGGCCTGGATTTGGTTAAGTATGAAGCCAGTTAGCTTAGCTTAGCATAAAGACTGGAAGCAGGGGAAACAGCTAGCTTGGCTCAGTCCAAATGTTACCTGTGGCGCTCAGGAATGAACACGTTATGTCTTTTTCATCCATATAAAAAGCTGAAGCCACGTCGTTCCTTTCATGGTCGAGTATCTGTTGGTTGCCTGGCAACTGGTATCGATCTTTTCATCTAATTCCTGGCATTCCTTCCCTAAAATGTCAAACTATTCCTCTTCCTCTCGTGTGCTGGATTTTTAAAATCGTCTCTCTGACAGAATCTTTATATCCTCCTCTGTTCAGGTCACACATCACAGATTTTACGGCTGGAACTCTCTTTGTGCTTCAAAGGCTGCAGCAAATTCAACAAAAACCTGCACCCCTCCAGACGATGATGTAATCTCTTACGGTTCGGATCCGAACGCACACACACACCGAGCGGAGACGCGTTATGCAAGAAGAGGCTTCACACAATAAATACGTGACGGGAGGGCGCTTTGTCTCAGACTAATGGAATCAGATATATAATCGTACCTCCGAGAGCACAGCTGATGTCTCGTTATCCACGTCCCGAGCACCGTAGCGTACCTCCACAGACGTACAGATTAGAGATTATGGGACGCAATCAAGCAAAAAGATCAATCGCACAAACACCACCATGGATTATGAACCCCGCCTGAGGCCTGTGCTCGTCTGTAGTCACGGTGACGCCGCTGCAATCACACTTTAAGGTAGTCGCAGCTGTATTCTTTATTTTACACATTTAACACAACCGTCTCCTGCTTTCAGCTCCACAGAAACCCGTTGGGAGTGCCATGTTTTTCGTGTTTTCCAACCAAACTTCCCACATCTGCCTGCGGGACTCGGAAAACGTGTCGACTCAAGCTCCTTACATGACAGCTCGCGCCTTCTTGCCCCCCCCGCTGTAAATCTGCAGCTTCTTAGCGGATGCTATAAGCTGATGGTCACATTCCAGATGTCAGAGGAGCGCACGGACGATTACGGCCGACAAATAGGCCATGCTGCGGTCCCGGTCCATTCGCTGGTGAGGCTGGACTCAGGTCAACACACCTGGGCCGAGAGATCGAGCCGGGTCGTTACTTCACTGCCTCGACATCGAACGGTGGTGTAAATATGGCCGCCCTGCTGCTCAACCATCCTCCGGGTCGTCAGACTCAATTAAAGTTGCATGGTAAAGGCTCTCATTGGACGCCGGCCCGGGGTCGTCGCAGCGGTGATGTAATATCTTTTTAAAACATCACTGTTGACGGGCACCCCACTCTTCATCACCACGTACGTCATCGACACACCGTGACCCGGCAATGTTAGTGTGGCAGCCCCAGAGGTGCTGCAGGAACTACAAAGAATGTGTTTTAAAGTCACAAAAAAATACAGTATCCAGAACTCAAAACCACAAAAGTAACTTTGGTGTGGTTACGCTAAAGAATCTGCATATTTTGCCTCCAAAATAGTAACATTTTGGAAAGCTGTGGCTAAAAATCTGAATATTTGATGCAAAAATAGTAACATTTCATGCCATTTAGTAATGCTTTTTATTATTTGATTGAAAGATGGTAACATTTTGTCACGCTGAAGCTAAAAATCTGAATATTTGACTCAGAAAGAGTAACATTTTGTCACGCTGAAGCTAAAAATCTGAATATTTCACTCCAAAATAGTGACTTTTCATGCTATTTTGTAAGGATGGAGATAAAAAGCTGAACATTTGCTTCCAAAATTATAACATTGAGGCTAAACATTTGAGTATTTGACTCCACAATAGTAACATGTTGTGCCATTTATTAATTTTTTTCTATATTTGTCTCAAATAAAGTAACATTTTGTAATGCTGGGGTTGAAAATCTGAATATTTGACTCAGAAAGAGTAACATTTTGTAACATTGAGGTGAAAATGTTAATATTTCACTCCAAAATAGTGACTTTTCATGCTATTTTGTAAGGATGGAGATAAAAAGCTGAACATTTGCTTCCAAAATTATAACATTGAGGCTAAACATTTGAATATTTGACTCCACAATAGTAACATGTTGTGCCATTCATTAATTTTTTTCTATATTTCTCTCACATAAAGTAACATTTTGTAATGCTGGGGTTGAAAATCTGAACATTTGCTCCCAAAATAGCAACATTTTCTCATGTTGATGGTAAAAATATGCGTATGTGACCTAAAAAAAAAATCAATTTAGTGTATGCTGAAGCGAAATCACTTAAAAAATGTGTCTTTTTCAACCTTCACTTCAACACACCTGCATACGCGTACGTGCAGCAGCAGCAGCAGAGAAGGAATAAAGCAGGAAACCCTGGATGTTTGCTGTGAGGTGAGTGTGTAACCCCCACACACACACACACACACACACACACAGGCCCAGTCACTCAGCGGACCAGCCAACAGGGCAAAAGGGCATCACACCCTGTGTTAAATAAAGGACTGATTTGATTTGACCACCAAGCCCCAATGAAAACCCTCCGTTCTGGGCGTGAGACCTCCAGCGCACAAAGACACTGCTTGGTTGGACTCATCCATGGCTGCTCTCTGGTCTGCACAGAAAACCAAATGTATGACTATTACTGAGTTTCTGCTGCATGACGCTCCAACATGGAGCATCAGCGCTGCTCCTTTCTTCTGCAGCCGCCTCCCCACACACACACACACACACACACCACCTCCGTGTGTCGCAGCGCTGACGGATCAGACGCTGATCATAATCGGGAGGGGGGGGGGGGGATTGTGTGAAGGCTGGTGTTGCTCCACACCTGACGGAGGACGATGCAGCCGCGGCGCACGGAGCGCAGCGCGGCGCGTCCACGGCCTCATCACGCACGATGGTGGAAAAAGCGAATTGGTATTAATGTATGCATCATAAAAAACCAGACCGTGCACCTTCCACAGCCCCATCAGCCCACCCTCTTACCCCCCTCCCCCCCATCAGCCTCTAAATCCCTTTAAAGGCGCCAAATGACACGGAAAACGTAGAAATTGCGCTCGGGATTGCGCATATACATCCGTTATTGCTTGTCTAAATCGCCCTGAAATAGGTGAGAGGAAGAATGGAGGGAGGTGGGGGGGAGAAGAAGCATCGCTATTGTGTCGAGAAGCCATTACAAGTAGGTTAAACCGCTCGCGCTGGCGCAGACGCAAACGTCTCCAAAGAATGCGCGAAAAAACGCGCAATTTGTCTGAGCGTACCTTTGCTCTCCTGCCCCTCGTCCTGAGTCTCCTCCGCGTTGGACTCCATGGCCGGCTTTGTCCCATCCATGATTACAGAGGAATATAGTCTCCTTGTGGCACTTGTACCTTACAGTGTGTGGATGGTGGAGCCTATCCTGGTGGCTTGATGCTCTCTCTCTCTCTCTCTCTCTCTCTCTCTCTCTCTCTCTCTCTCTCTACACACGCCCTCCCTCTCCCACTCACTCTCTCTCTCCCTGTTGAAGCTTTGCACCGTCTCTCTATGTATATTAACAATCCAGTCTCAAGATGGAAAGTCGCTGTCAGATTGGATTTATTCCGCACATGCGGATTAGCGGGCCCCCAAATCATGCCAGATAACGCGTTTTGGCCCCTAAAACCCCCTCTCAACTGTGACGCTCATCCACTTTACTTCCTCCACTAAATGTCATTTTGTTCCATCAGTGGCTTCCCCTTGTCTTGTGGTCATAGGGGAGTATTTGCTTCAGTGGATGTAAGGACAAAATGTACAGGAGATGCAAATATGCAAACTCATGGGTAACCATGCATGCATGAGTAAACTCTCCCCTCCCGCGCACACGCACAACCACGCACTCACTACCCACTCTCCATCTGGTGAGTTGAGAGAGGAAGAGGCGGGGGAAGGAATGAAGAAGAAGAGGCGAGGAAAGAACCAGAATAACCCGCAGCACCCATCAGTTAATTTAACGCACATGTTTATTCCCTTTAGAATAAACACACACAGAGGAGGTTTAACGTGTTTCTCTTCCTTGTTTCACTTTCTTTGGTGGACTTGAATTGATTTGACCTTGATTGGATCAGGTTTTGACCAATCAGAGCTTCTTAACTGCTAAACAGCCATGTGTCCGTCTTCAGGGAGGGGGCCCTTTGTTTGCCTGCGAGGGTGCTGATTGGCCGAGTGCAAGACGTGACGATCCAATGAGAAATCAAGCAAGGTGAGTCCCAGAATATCAGAGAAATGGTTTAAAGTGGGTGTGTTTATTCAGAGAAGGGGGGGGGGGGATCCCATCATCATTCACCCCGTTTTCTAATAATATCCTGAAACAATGGGACGCCATCTGTCCTGAATCCTCTTAAATGAGGTTTTAATTCGGGCCCACGTGGCCCTGTTTCAGACAAAGCTCAGCCCACACAACAGTCCAGGATCCCCCACCCTCACACACACACACACACACACACACACTGCAGACAAAGGTGACCCCACCAACCCCTGATGATTTCATCCAACACCCACTAAGAGACACCAGAACATACGTGACATTCGGTGGATGGGTTTACCCCGAGGGCTGAAATGAACACCCAGGCTGCACCGCACGCCAACACACTGACTTTTAGACACTTGAGCGGCTCTCTGATATCGAGCCACGAGGAAACCTGATCAGCTGTATGAATGAATTAAAGTCCGTCTCTGGAAAACACTGACACTTGACGTAAAAAAGGCAGTTTGAGGATTATTACTTCCTTTAAATGACAGCAGTTACATATTTTGTGCATGTAAACGTAGTCAAAGAGACTATTTCCTTGTGCATAAAGAAGAATAAGGCAGGCGTAAATGGCTTAATCCGATCTACAGGAAGAAAAAAGGCCGTCCTTTTTAAGAACAACAATGAATCGCACACACGCAAACAAGCCGTCGGTTATTAGGCTTTAAGGGTGAGTTTCAAGTCCCATTTTTCTCCCAGAACCCCCATAATCCCTCGCTGGGTCACACGGATTAAGGACTTGTCCAGAAGATGAGATACAGTGCTCCCTGGCACTCTTCCCCATCACCCATCACACACGACATTATTTGTGTGGTCCATGTGTTCCATCTTATTTTAGCACATTACATGCTACGTTTGCTCAATATCGGCTGCGTTCCTCGTCTGCCTCCACGACTCTGGGCGTCCATTTAAAGGGGGAGAGGCCGCCGAGTGCCTGTCTGCCCTCATTACAGCGAGACCTGGTAGAGGAGGGCCCGAATGGGGTCGACCCAAAGCAATGAGGACACGGCGGCTCCTGCACGTCACCCGATGTGGAGTTCATGGGAGAGAAGGAGAACTCTATGGACACCTCCGTAAATTGATTTCAAACTTCAGTTTCAAAGATTTCCACAACAAGCCGTCGTGACGGTCACGTCCTCAACATCAGAGCGGTCTGATCTCACAGCGATACCAGCTCTGCTGTTGCCGTGGAGACACCGCCGACAGGCTTCAGATCTTACAGCGATGCTATCAGTTACTTGAAAACGTCTCGTCTGTGCCGGTCATGCCTCGTATCCACGAACCAAATGAGAACAAGATAGACTTCAATCCGTATCAGTAAAAATGATTTCTACTCCTACGACCGGCTCAGCTGATGGCCGGAGTCGTTGGCATGCAGCCGGCGTGTTAAGAGCTTCCTGTGTCGTTGCCCTGGAAACCTCAGAGGGGGATTCATCTTGTGACAGTTAAAGCGAGGTGTGAATAAATAAGAAAGTGGAAATGAGCAACCATCAACACAGCAGCGTTATAAATATAGTGCAGGCGGAAATACCTCAACAGCTGTTGGATGCTAACAGGCCAACGTTAGCATTTAGCTCAAAGCGCTGCCTTTTAACAGCATCCTGACACGCTGCTTTAAGACCGTCATGCATCTCTGTTGTCTGACCGTCAGGCTTTGAACTCTGATCCTGGAGGTTGACCTCACCGTGACCTATCTGTTGTCTCGAGCCCTCGAGATATTTGTGTCTGTCTCCGTCTAATGCAAGGTCGTCATGGGACTCGGAGAAAAGTGGAGACGAAGACTCTGTTTTTTGCTCTCGTGTTTTTTTGGCAAAGCGAAGGCTAAACGGTTAGGCGATTGATTTATCGTTAAATTATAATAATTTCTCACACAAAGCAGAAAACGCTCCCATAATGTGTCTCTTATTAGTTCAGGGCTGATCACGGCTTTCCCCCGACCCACCATGTGTTTTCTCTCGTGCTACATCTGCCTCCATTAGTGTTTTCAAGCAGGAAAGCTGGAAACGGGGCATCACTTGGGCAAACGCACACACAGAAACACGCCGGGTGTCTCGGCGATGGCTTTGAGCGTCCCGCTGTCGCGTTAGTCTAATCCTTGTTCTTTTAATGGGCTCCTGGCTTCCTCCTCTAAAAGCGAAAACCTTTAGCAGAGAGCCAGGCGGGAAGCACTGCCCCTCACCTCGCAGCGTCCCGTCCCTCACCTGGAGACGTCCGTTCCTACAAGCGTCTGTGTGAGTTCTTCGGTGTAATAATGAGTGTGTTCCCATGCAGGCCTTTAATCTGCGATGGCGATGATGACCCAGTTTCGCACCCCACTCCCGCCCCCTCAGCCTGACGGTCGCCAAGGAGACGCTTCCCTCTCATCCCGGAACCATCGGATGCTGACGATGGTGAGTCTCAAACACACACACACACACACACACACATTCGAAGCAAAAGCTAAACACTCTTATTTGTATTTTGGAAGGAAAGTTGAATGCAGCGTTTCTCCCTCGCTTCCTCTTCCTCCCCGTGTGGTTCTCCGACCGGCCAACACTGGCGACACTCATTCAAATTCATGCAAACTAATCCCGGCGTGCTTCGTCATCGTCCGTGCGGTCTGAAACACCTGTCTGTGGGCGCCAAATTTGTATGCGATTGCAAAGTTTTGCACACCTTCTACTGGAACCATCGACAGAGATACAATGGTGGGGGAGCAACTCTGAGATAGCTGCTCTATTTACAATATCCAACACCTGTCAGTATGGATGGTTTAACCTCCACTCACCTCCCCACACACACACACACACACACACACACACCCACCCCCCTCCACCCAGCAATTTATCCGACAAGCCGCTAATCCCGCTGGCCCAGATTTTTGTCCACAGTCTGCTCCACATGATGTTACGTTGTCATCGTCATCCCAACCACTGCACACACACACATGCGTACACACACATCCCACTCTCCTAGGCTGCCTGCCCGCATCATGTGACCTTTTTCCAACAGTCATGTGACTCAGGAGCCGTCGCACCTGTGACCTACTGTACTGAAACGCAGCACACGCCAGCAGCGATGTGGGATAAGAGCCGCTTCCAACGAGCACGCCGTGAGTCACCGTGTGGAGGAAATGCAAAGCAGGGCGGCTTCATCATCATCATCATCTATATATATATATATAAATATATATATATATATATATATATATATATATATATATATATATATATATATATATACATATTTGCCAGTGTGAGCTCCTGTGATCAGATGTGTGACTGTTTCTCATGTGCCGGCACTTGAGAAGACGCCCGCCCTCGCGGAGCTTTGTGCATCGCTGCGTCGCCATGGCAACAGGTCCTCTCGACGACGACCGATTCTGACACGCCAGAGTAGCCGTCGGGCCGAGCTGAAAAAAAAAAAAAAACGCTCACACGCAGGACAATGAAGACTAGCGGAGGAGATGTGAGAGCAGATGCGGGCGGGTTGGGAAGGTGGGTGGATGCGTGTCGGGAAGGGAACGGGGAAAAAAGGAGTCTCATCTGCAGAAATCAGTGGCGCCACACAAATATGTGTACTAAAGAGGACTTGATTTGATCAATAGGACATATAGAGGATCACTAACTTGAAGGAGTGTGTGGTAGAGGATCCGTGTGATCAATAAACGCACAAAATCTACTCTGAGGTGCGCAGGAAGATGCTGGATCGTCACTTTTGCTGTTTCCATCACCATCTTAGGGTGCTTTCACGACCACTTGGCCTTCCAGTCAGTACTCTCATTTAATTGACTAAAAACGAGGATTTCTGAGGCTCCCTTTTGATCCATATCTGCCTCTTTCTAAGGCGCTCAGTCAGAATCATTAAACATTCAAGGCAGCCAATCCCAAATGTCCCAAATGTTGATTTTAATTTGACTTTCTGGGCGTAAAGATGTACTGTTTGTTCAAAGTGTGTGCATCCGTGTAAAGACATCAGCTTGCAAGTAAAAAACAGTAATCATGGTTCATATTCGGTGAACCCAAGACGATCATCACGACACCATTTCTGCAGTTGAAGCGCCGCCACACTGTTCTTCTAATCAGGTCAGTGGATCGTTCCACCCCCTCAGCTGAGTGATCATTTATTCCTTCAGCACGAAACGCTCCTTTTTTCCAAATCTGCAGCCTTTGAAGTCCGTCCGCCGTTACGCGCTCAGCATCCGTCCCGCACATCGTGGCGGAGCAAGAGGATGCAAGAGGATATGAGTTTGCACATATCCATGGAGACGGAGCTGCAGCGAGCACAAAGAAGGAATTCACGAAGGAGAGGGGGAGGAGAGTGTGTGTGTGTGTGTGTGTGTGTGTGTGTGTGTGGAAAGAATAACGATGGAGACAATGAGAGGAGCAGATGAAAGACGGGATGATGACGATGATGAGACTAAAGTAGCAGTTTTTGGGGGGGAAGTAGCAGACGAAACAAAGCCAAAAGAAGAGAAGTTGCTCCAGTTCCCCCCACCGACGCTAAATCATGTCATTTAACTACATCCTGTCTGCTCCCAACTTCTCACCGGCCTGAAGGCGATAAACGGCCCAGCTGCCTTATTGGAAGCAGATGTGGCGAAAAGGAGAGCTCGGAGAAGATGGTGGATCGCTGCTGCCAAAGTGGAAACAAGCGGTGTCTGCTCTCCGTGACCTCCATCGTGGAAGATAATAATCTTTTCAACCTTCTCTGATATTTTCACTTGTCTGCTTGGCTTTTAACGCACCAGCGTTTGCCGTTGTCAGTGTCAACAGCCGACGAGCTTGACATTAGGATTCATGTCCCTTTCGTGCACGGGAGAGAAAAGCAATTTTGGCCCGATAGATTAGATTAAATATTTGACTAAATACAGAAAGAAAGGGGCGACTTCCTGCACCCACATGTGCTGCACACGACAGACGGGCTCGTCTTCCGTGTTTCCGCCCGTCTTTAAGCCACAGCGAGGAAGCGGATCACGTGTTTTAATCCAATCAACCCAACTCTCACATGAGGGCCTGACGTGGGAAGGATTCAGTCATTTTTACCTTGAGAGGAGGCCGTTCTCACATTTAATGGCCAGGTTTGACGAGTATTGACACAATTCAAGTTCAAGATATCTATTTATAGTTTAAACTGATATCACAGATATCTATAAGGCACAATATAATATGTTTAATTGAGTGGAATTGAAGATATCTTGAACTGGAAGTAATAATTTAGTCGCAGATATCTATTATTCACATTGAATTAAAGATATCTGAAATGATAATCTGTCATTTATCTCTAATACATATGCAGACTAGCTATTAACTATTTGATTTTTGTTCATATTAAAGTGGAACTCGCCTTTAAAA
This sequence comes from Chelidonichthys spinosus, assembly GCA_029853015.1. NCBI lineage: Eukaryota > Metazoa > Chordata > Actinopteri > Perciformes > Triglidae > Chelidonichthys > Chelidonichthys spinosus. The sequence continues at coordinate 4,661,955 of CM056844.1, forward strand.
GAAGTTTGAAGACTGTAAGGGAAGTTTCCACACAGTTCTGTCCACAGCTGACAGTTTAATGTTGTTATTAAGTGAGAAAAAGGCGCGAGCCTTTAAACTGATTAGCAGACATGCAAATAAGAGTCGCACGCGCGCTGAGTCACGCGCAGCGCACGCACGTAGCTGCAGGAGGAAGACAGACGTCAAGAAAACAACAACAATAAAAGACGAAGAAGAAGAAATGAAAGTAGAGGACGCTTCACGTACCCATCGTTCAGTCGGACCTGAGACAACAACAACAGCAAAAAGTGGCGAAAACTCCCCGATGACGTCCACAGGTTGTTCGGAGGGGGGCTGCGTGCAAACATCTGGACGTGCCGTTTTGGAATCAGGGTGGGCGGGAGGGTGGGGGATGACGTCACGGCCGGGTCTCGAACCAGATCAGGCTTCATTAATCCTCCAAGTGTGCTTAGTGTGAGCGTTACTGAGTGGAGGAATGTGCAAAACAAATGCAACACTTGATTTATTTATTCATTTATTATGATTATTGTTCTCTTTTCAATACATGTAGGAATACTACTATAAAGACAGGAATGTGGCTATTTATATGCACTGTTGGGAAGTAACTGTACAATGTTGAGGTACTTGTACTTGTTGTATTGGTACTCTTTCCTCCATGTACGGCCCAAAAAAGCGTTCCCACTGCAGAGAGAGGTAAATAAGAAATCCCCACTGACCAAGCAGGTTTCATCAACTTTATTATAAACAGAATTTATATTAAAATAAACATCTTTCAGTGTATAAAAAAAGGGTGCCAGGTGGTGCAAGCAAATGATAAAAACGAATAGACAACGTCCCTCCTGAGAAACAGGTGGCTTTGAGGTTCAGAGAGGCGGTTCAGGAGCACGTCAACAAATCAGCCGGTATATGTTGAAAAGTGGAATATCAGCGACGGAGACATAGTTGACAGGCTTAAGAGGAGCTACTGTAGCATGTAGCATCAGAGAGGGGACAGCTGCATGCGTGATCCTGGGTTAAAATAGAAGAGCTTCTGTAAACCCGCAGCATCGAATTCATACGTTTTCATTCAGAGCAGCAGCACCCAGGTCAGTGACATTCACGCCTGGCTCGGCAGCAGCTTCGGCTAATTTATGCCACTTTTTTTTTTAGTGCTCAAAATAACTTGTAACCCTCAGCTAACCCACGCCATTAGTTCTACATCAGCAGCGTCGACAGCCGCAATCCATTACCCCGACAAAGCTGCCGTCGCACCAAGAGGTCAGGGAAGGGATTTCCTCCCAAGTCAGACGGTTTACAGTTTCAGCGGGATGACGGGCCAGTACTTGGGCTGTTTGCGGTCACAGTTTCTGTCAAAGTTGAGCTGCATCGCCGCCTCCATGGCGAGGATCTTGGCCGCGTCCTTGCCGTACAGCTTCTTCATCTCGGCCCCTCGTCTCTCGCCGGGTCGCTCTGAAGGAGGAGCCGCGCTGCTTCGCCAGGAGGCGCTGCGTAGGTCCTGGTCAGCCGGCACGTAGCTCTCGTGCTCCTCCGCCTCTATCTGCTGCTGTTTCTCTGAAACGACAAGATTATCATTTAACTATCACTATGTGATGAGTTTTCATCCCTGAGAACAGCTGATTTGCTAATATTGATGGAGATGGATGTGTTTTCTCACTCAGCTCCTCTCTGTGTTTCTCCGTCTGGGCGAAGTACTGCCGAAGCTCCTCACTGATCTCCATGTTGCTGACATCACACTCGATCTCGCTGTCCGAGCTGCTCCCCTCGTCCTCCCCGTCGTCGCTGTCGCCCTCTCCCGCGTTCCAGTCTGCATAGCGCTGCCGGTGGCCGCCGGGACGCTGCTCCTGGCCCGAGGCGCCTCCGTAGGCCGCCTCGAAGGCCTTCCGGTATGCTCGCCTGTGCCTCTGGTGCCAGGTCATAGCCTGCTGGTAGTGTTGCCAGTAGCGGCTGTAGACGGGGCTGGAGAACCAGGACATCACTGTGCTGATATCCTCCTACCAATGAGACACAGCAAGATTTAGAAACATTTAATTCATACTGGGCACAGAATTTATAGTTAAAAAGAGGGTTAAACTGCACCCAGATAACTCATGTCTTATTCGAAGAGGAGAGGGCGACATAACACACGAATTTCCTGTGAGCAACATGTCCTTAAACGCCTCACTATAAGGGGGATCTGCTGCCCAGTAAACTTTCATCAGTGCGATAAAGTAAATAATCTTCTCGGCTTCCTTACCATGATGGAAGATGACGTCAGTTCACTGAATCTTCCTGAAAGACAGAGAAAAACAACAGTCTGCTTCAGGTACGTTAAAACACGAGCATAACAACACAACAGCTAAGCTAACGGGATTGAGGAGGAACGAGAGGAACAAACTGACATCTTGGAAACAAACATGGACGCCGAGCAACACCAGACACACCGCGCCGCTAAACTTACCGTCAGTTTATGTAACTATAAAGCGTAGTTATTTACAATGGGAACATTTACCTGTGTGTGATGTCAACGTTGTGTTTACGGCTCAGACGCTTCCTGAAAGACAAATTTCCCAGAAGCCTTTGAGCCACAGCAAAAAAAATACATTCCGGCTAGGTGGCGACACCTAGTGGACACTGCGTACACATGCAACACCTCGGATTTTCAGTTTGTTTTAATTGTGAGGTTTTAATATGCTTTTTTATGCTATATTTTTTTAATTTACAGTGATTGTTAGTATTAGTGTCAAAACTGTGATCAACAAAATTAACTGAGTGTGTTTTTTCCTTATTTAGGGTGAAGCTACGATGAAAGTCAAAGGTGGAGTGAAATCTCCTCATATTTTTTAAGAGTACATTTTAATTTTCAGTGTAACACACTGTCCAAACGTCTTGTCAAAAATGTGCAAAACCAGCAGATATTTGTATATGTGGTTTTAGATTTTGAATTCAATTAAACATGATACGAGCGAGGACGTGGCGATGTTTCAGGGAGGGGAGTGTTTGAGTGCTATGAGACGTGTTTGACTCCATATCTGGGTCATGCTTTGGCTCGAGGCTTCAAAGCTTTCAGAGGAAATGCAAAAAGACAGATGTGCCTTTCAAAATGCATTCCCTCCCTGTGATGTTTGAATGGATGAGTTAGTAGTCTTTTTTTTTTTTTTTTTCCTGGCTTTCCTGAATATGTCATGGATTACCTCCTTGAATACTACCTGGGTTTGCTGTGTAGCATCGTCGACATGCAGCAACGTAGCATGTTTTTCCACACTCCCGTCTTATATTTTGTTCTGTTATGATAGTTTTATTATTTATTTGACACCATTATGCGCTTCCATTTCCTTCCCATGCTTGTCAGAGTCGCTGATTGTTAAATAGGTCAACATTCCCCATCTGTGTGCTCCGTTTATTAATCCAGGTGACGAGGGCAGAGTTGACGGGGGACGGTGTCCTCCTCCTTACTGCAGGCTTTGTGTTTAATTAAATAAGTAATCAAAGCTGACCACTAAAACAAAACTATGACCAGAGCTGACAGTGAGGGATGAGGCTGCTGCTTCACAAGCATCGCTTTCACACTCGACCTAGTTTTAACCGCAGTCTGGAAAAAACCCCTGATGGAATCCTTTGTTTTGTTAACCTGCTTCTATAAATCAACCAAAACCCCCTCTAGGGGGTCAAACATGCAAAGACATTTAAATGCACTAATAGAGATAGTGGTGATTAAATTATTCAACACAATGCTGTCGGGGCCAAATCTAATCATGTTTCCTCCAACAAAGTCTTTGACCTCAGAGCTGAAGCAGCTGCTGGGACCAGAGTCGCTGCGTTCCTGCCCGACAACAGTCAACCTGTTGATGCTCCGCTTACATTTAAAAGCTCATATTTCATTTGTGTGAAAGCCATTTAAATCATCGTGTTATTTGCTGAAATGGAGTCCGGCAACCAGGACCTGATCCCTCCAGTGCAAAGGTCAGACTCCGGTATTAAAAAGACGAATTGTGCTTTATGTAACAATGTCTAGATGGCATGTTTTAACTAGAAACAAATACTTTTTCCATTTGTTTAGACTCAACAGTCACGACGTGGAGTCCTACGACAACGCCAGCATCGCCCATCAGAGGATCCACGCCACGGTGAGTCAGTCAGGAGTTCTTACGTATACAGCAATATGATTACATTTCTGACACGACTCTAAACCCACTAAGTCTCGTCTGCTCTCAGCTGATGCAGGTGATGTCCGTCAGCAGCCGCCTGGAGCAGAAGATGGACCGCTGCCTGTGGACCCAGAAGGGTTTTATAGTCCTGGTACTGGTCTTGGCAGCTTTGCTGGGCTTCACTCTCTACATCCACTATTTGTCCGGCTATTCTCACTGGACCACGGCTCAACGATGAGGCCAGAAACCAATAATCCAGATAACATGACTGTATAATATGACATAATCGCTGTTGTAGGATCAGTTTTAAGTGTTTTTTGTAAATGTAAATGTAGAATTAGACAAAAAATAGACGCTTACGATTGAACTTTTGTTGAATATTTGCTTTAAATTGCTCAATACAGATGATTTACAGTGACACATTGAATTTAATTTAGTGTAAACACTCTGTTGTTTGTCTCTCTGGTGTTCCCCTGCTAGGTTTCCTCTTTATTACCAAAGGAAGTATGGTTGGGTTACGAGCATTTGGTCACTACGTGACGCAGGTCATGGTTCGGTAGACATTCGTATTTATTGTTCAGGGGGTCAAGAGAGAACGTTTCCTCAGCATCATTGGGGGGGATTTAAGGGAAGTGAGTCGGATGTAATGATTTAAAGCAAATGCATGAATCATCAAACCGTTTGTCATTGCAGACGGGATGCTAACTTGTGTCTGGCGCCAGGATGCTGATTTGATTTAGGATGTCTTTCAAACCAGGAGGACCACGTAGGTGGGCTATATATGGGCAAGCCGACACCTCGAATCCGGAGTTAAAATTTAAAAATTTGAGGTTTTAAATGAGTTTTTCTGTCGAATAACTGCTGATCAGTTTCACAATAGGAGAAGTGGAAGTAAAAGAACAACCCCTTCTGGTCGGAGATCACAGGGTTGGGTGCACAGGATGTTTTTTTTCTCAACCACAAGCCACGTGCCACCCTCGGGTGTCAGCCAGGTAGTACAGGTGCTTCCCAGGTGAACCTGATACCTTGGAATAGATTAGTTTGGATGATGAAAACCACTAATTATTATGTAACACACCTTTCTACTGAATACAACGTTGTGTAATCCGCCCGCAGGGTTTTACAGCATGAAGAAATGAGTGAATTCACCGGACATTCTGTCTGGTAAATAATAATTAATAGGAAGCATGCCAGCCCAGGATTGTGGTAACAACTTTATTTCCTGGAGATAGTATGAACAACGCATTCCTTGTATAGTTGTCGACACTGTCAGGAATGAGTAAACATGACGTCATACATTTAAAGGGGACACGTCCTCATTTTCAGATTCATTCTTTGTGTTTTAAGTTGCTACTAGAACACATTTACATGTTTTAAAGTGGAAGAAAACACATTATTGGTCACATACTGCCTGTCTGAATATTCCAGCATCCCCCCCCTCTGTCTGAAACGCTCCATTTTAGTGCCTGTCTCTTTAAGACCCTCCTCCTGAGAAAGTAGCACCTGCTTTATGGTTAAGACATGGGAATCCCTATCTACAATATGGGACTTTTTCCATGGGAATACAATAATGTCATTTAAAAATGTGAAAACGTTCTATACGTACAGCGTTTATTGTCATCTGAGTTACATGACTGACCACACATCTGAGAGAAACATTAGCGTTTATTGTTTCCTGTTTGTCAAATGATGGGAAAACTACCCGCAGATCGATGTGGTGAAAACTGAGAATGGACCAAGTGGTCGATTAGCAGTGGACATGATGTAAGAGGCATTATGGGACGTGGAGTCCAGCAAATAACGTCCACACTAAAGCAGCGGGGGGAACTTTCTGTGTTTGGAGTTTACTGAAGGTGTACAGTAAGTGTACCATTTACTGGACTTCATTCCGAATGAAAGAAACGCTGTGAACTGTGATATTCCAATCAGGTGGAGATAACTGGTGACCTATTACATCATCCTGTCCTGTAATTGCTTTCATTTATCTCGTGAGCATTCAAAAACGCCTCGCCTCGATAGTCCGGCATCATAAACGCCTTCCATCTTCATGCCTCACACAAGGAGAATTTTCTTGTTTGTTTGCTTGTAACCTTCATTCATTACTTTAGATTATTTAATTCATCACAGGAAACTCCCTCCCTCCCCCTCCCTGTCTCTGGTGTCGCTTTCATTTCAGGAACATTTAAAGCCTGCTCAGAGGCTAAACTGAAAGGGTTTCATTTGTGACAAGAAGATGTGGATCCTGATACTTACTGGATTGCTTTTTACAGGTAAGTGAGTCCAGCCTTTTTAATAGTCAGATTTGACCTATATTAAATATATATTTCATTTATAGACTTAAATTAATATATTCAAATGTCTAAATATGACATTTTCTGTATTTTAGTCATCACTTTTGTAAAAAAAAAATTACACTGAAGAGCAAAACAAACCGATATTTCTCTTCAAGTCTGCATTTACTGACAGCAGCTGTTTTTATTTTCAGCCTCCGCGTCGCAGATCATCGGTTATGGAAATAAAACAGCTGAGTACGGCAAGAATGCGTACTACAAGTGCGCAGTAGACAACTCGACAGGTACAGAGGATGTTTTTTTGTTGTTTTTTTTTTTTTTTATAAATGCCAGTTTTGCCAGTGTCCTGCATTGGGAATGATACTTAATTGAAAGTATGACAGTGCTCTTAGAGGGGGTTGAAAGTGAAAGTGTTCACTGCAGCAGCTGGTTGAGACTGCAGCTAAATTTGGATCAATCAGCTGATTTTTCAATCTGAAGAAAAAAAAATTGCAATAAAAAAATGCTTCTTTTGATTATTTTTAGTCAAAAGAAGCCTTTTTGCAATAATTGCATTATGTCTTACAAGCTTCCTGTGTGTTTATCTTAATTTGTAAAGTGATCCCTCCACCCTCTTGTGGTCAGAACAATTATTACAACAACTTAACTAAAGGCACCTTAAGCAAGTGAGTAAATGTATTGATGGGAGGGTTGCCGTTGCCGACAGATGTGGACCAGGTCACGTGGCAGAGGCTCTTCAAGGACGACTCCATTGTGAATTTGGCGACCTACAACACGCGGTTTGGAGATAAGGTGAATGATCCGTACCGGCTGAAAGTGGTCTTCACAGAGGCGACGCTCACCTCCACGTCCATCGCCCTGAACAACGTGACGTGGGCCGACGAGAGCTGCTACATTTGCCTATTCAGCGTGTATCTGGAGGAATCCAAACAAAAGCGGACTTGCCTCAAGGTGCGAGGTAAACGTCACACATTCTGCAGGGAGAAGTTAAGGAGGATAAGAGTTCCTGGAGAGTTCATTGTTCTGTGCAGCGTAACCAAAGAGCTTTCCTCCTGAAGGAATATCCGAGGTGAAAACAGAAGCTCAAGCTCGCGGCGGCGACGAGGACGATGAAGAAGACATAGTGGATGTCGAGTTCAGCTGCTCGGCGACGGGCAAACCGGCTCCCACCATCGAGTGGGACTACTCAACCGGCGCCACCAGCTCAGAACTGCCGCAGGTCAACACGGTCACCAACGGCGACCGCACGTTTACCAGCAGCAGCAACATCATTCTGGAAATCCCGCGTGGCTGGACGGGCCACGTGGACTGTCTGCTGAACGAAGGCGCGGTGGGACAACGGCGGGAGAGGATTCCCTTTACTTTACCGGACAGGGAGCCGGAAGGGGGTATGCATGGCAGCCTTTTTTCTGCATTATTTCAACAAAATAAAATCCCCCAATTCCAGTTAAAGAGTCAAGGAAGTACAAGGGAATTTAATGAGTCAGACTAGGTGGAACCCTAAGAAGAGATAAGTTGTAGCGACTCACTGATACGTGAAGTTCGCATGACTGTGAAAATCCCCCACTTCCTCTTTTATATGTGTGTGTGTATTTATATTTATATTCATGTAACAGACTAACCCTGCATTGTTTGCCTCCAGGGGAACAGCTGTCCTCCTCGGGCGTTGCTCTTGTCGTCGCCGCCGTCATTTTTCTTTCACTCGTGGCCGCCGCCGTCGCTTTGGCGCGGAGAAGGTGAGATATTAAAAAGCGATGCTCTCTCCATGTTTGTGTAGGATTATTGTCCTTATGATAACGCCTCTCTTTTTCCTGGCAGGTTAAAGGGCTCCAGAAGAAATGAACATGTTTAGCGCTGTTGTTGTTCATGTTGCCCCTTTTTATTTGCAATTAAAATAGTGAGATAAGCTAAAAAAAAAAAAAAGCTGCTATCCAACATCCATTTTTCATCAAAACTGCAATTTCTCTTAAACTTCAATACTTTGCACTTTAACTGGATTGTTTTCATAGGACCACCGATATGGACAATGTATTATTATTTTACTGTAGCTAAGTTATTTGTTAAGCTTTAATGTGAAGCAATCAGGTGATGATGACATGATAGACATAATATATAAATACGTATTGCACTTTTCTTTGTAGTTTTGCACTGTGTGTGTGTGGTATATAGTGTTGTTTTGCCTCATCAATGTCAAACATTGAATTATTAATATGTGACGTTCATTAGGGTCGATGCATTTCAATTTGTTCTCTGGCTCCTCCAGAAAGGGGAGAAAGAGATACAGCAAGTTTATATAAGTTCAACCAATTTGAATTTAGCTAATCTTATCTTCCTGAACCGGATTCTAATGCGACCGCTGATGCCTGACGTGCATCTGCAGCATCGAAACCTCAATGTTGGACTACAAACATCGACTATCTCTGCATATTGTTGGTTCTAGAAACGGCTCTGTCAATAAAAATATGGATTATCTTACATGTAGCACACAATGTTGGAACGGACATTAAAAAAAAAAGAATCTAGGCTTCCAGTCACAAGAGTTTATATAAAAAATTAAGTTATTCAATTTATGTTATAGTGTTTTGTTTTTTAAATGTTGTCACATGATGTATGAATAAATGAAATGAAATGAAATGATTGTCTCTCACATTTATCAACATAATTCCAATTACTATGTCTGCATGAAAGTCAATCCTACTACGAATACTACTAACACTCCCACTACTACTACCATATACTACTAATATTTCCCCATACTGTATTTTTCTTTCAATAAAAGTTTCCTCCTAGTTTGTGAGTGGTTGTTATGGTTACTTGTTTTTTTCCCTCTGGTCAAACACTCCTCTGCTGCAGATGCACAACATGGCCACTGGGTGTCGCGCTTTCCTCAAATGTACCGCAGGAGAGTCGGAGCCCCTCGATGAAGATCCGGGACCGGAATCCAGCAGGAAGGAAACTCAAGGGAGTCTCAGTCGGAGCTTCATCTCGGCAGCATGGATTCCTCCGCTGCAGTCTCACGCCACCTGTAGCACGGAGAGCTCCTACTCACGCCACCTGTAGCACGGAGAGCTCCTACTCACGCCACCTGTAGCACGGAGAGCTCCTACTCACGCCACCTGTAGCACGGAGAGCTCCTCGTGTCCTTCATCTGTCTGCGGGTAAGTCTTTCTTCATTTGGAGAAAATTTGAGTTTGAAGTTGATTTGGAACAACTTCACATGTTTATAATAATGGTAGACTTTATTTAAACCAGGAAACTCAACACACATGAATGTTTTGTCAAACTTTTCAGCTTTTCTATGAAGAATGAATCACAGAAAATCAATATTTTACCCCTTTTTGGAGTTTTTTTCTTCTCTTATAATGAAGACAAATACCTACTTTATTCACCTGCAGTACAAAAATAGTTTATACCCACTTGTAACTCAATTAATTATATAAAATAAAAAAATAAAAAAATGTTTTCTCGCCGTAGAAAATCATTTATTTTGGGGTGGAATTTGTGAGATGTTAAAAAAAATGTCCCTTAGGGCCAAACTTTTTTTTTTTTTTTAGCTCTTAGGTTGCCAGTCTGGTTTCAGTCCCTCTTTTGGGGAGCATGAAATATTGGGCTCCCCTGCACTTAATGCCTTCCGATCCGCAGGGAGTCTACATTCAAAGCCTAGAGTCGATTGATTAGATCAGATTTACTGTTTTAACTGTTGCCCAACAGGAGGAAGCATGTTTAAAGCCAGATGGCACAGGATGCCCATAAAGCTCTGAAGTCTGGTTTTGAGGATGTGGATTAAAGACCGCTTTATACCTGAACCCCGCTGTTCCCACTGCTTCGTCCAGGACATAGAGAAGCGATGTGCTGAGTAACTAACGCCTCCTCCTCGTGTCTCATCAGCTGTGAATCCTTTGAGGTTTCAGGTGTTGGTTTTGAAATCTGGAGGCTGCTGCTGTCTAGACCTGAACGTGTGGCTGTGGCTTGTTGTGCGGCCGGATGACTGTGGGTTTACTGGACAGGGTGTGCATGCATGTGGTTGATCCTCCAGGTGATGTCTCGTTGCTTTCATTGTTGCGTTACCACGGTGACTAAATCCAGGTTCTTCTCTGCTGAGAGGTCACCCATCATGTCATCCTCTGGCTCTGTGTTTTTCTCCCTGACAGCAGCCTGTGTGTCAGAGAGATGCAGCCGCAGCTCTGCTGACCAGCAGCCGCTCCACAAGTCGGACACCGGACAGCTGGCTCGCCCGGGCCTCGGTGCGCGATGTGCCGACCCGCTTGGCCCCTGTGCCTGCTGCTCTGGATGGTGGCGACGGCCGTCTCCAGGACGCACGGTACGTCATCCACTGGAGTGAGAGGCAAAGATGGAACTTTAGATAACTTTAGAACTTTAGATAACTGATCAAGGTTCAGATTATTAAATATTTCATATAAAAGCTTAGAGTTAAAATGTATACCATTGTGTATTTCAGAAGTCTCATTTCTATCCCCATTTATCACATCATAACCACTACTTTATGTACTTAATTGTACATAAAGTAGTTAAAAGTGGCTCCATCAACCAGCTGTATTTGCCATGAAATTGACCCTTCTTGTGGTTTCTGATCTCAGGTCAGGTCACAGCGACCGGCAGCCAGAGCACAGAGGTCGGCCGCTCCCTGCTGCTCGGCTGCAACGTCACCACGGAAACGGGCGAGACCGTCCAGCAGGTGCGCTGGCTCGACAAGCACAAGAAGGTCCTGCTGGCGTACGAGCAGAGCGCGCCGGTGCGCGTCACCCATCAGGCGGCCAACGTGCAGCTCGCCGCCGCCCACGACCACGGCAGCTACGTCACCATCACGAGGGTGCGGCCTGACGACGAGGGCTGCTACCGCTGCATCTTTGATGTTTACCCCCGGGGCTCGCTGGATGGCTGGACCTGCATCAGCGTCACCGGTGGGTCTGAGATCCAGAGACTCTGGTTTGTTGTCTTAAAGAAGTTACCTTCAATAAGCATTTTCAGTGCTGCTGCTCTCAAACGGTGTTTGCTTTTCTTTGCCCGACCCCTTACGAGACAGGAAGTAGTAGGAACCCGCAGAGCAGCAGGGGAGAAAGCCCACCCACCCAGCTAGCCTTGGCACTTCCTGTTGTTGCTATTAAACATGTTAACTACACCCAGACTCCTCCTGTTGCACCAGCCAAAATCCTCACACAGCCAACACACAATCATCTTGATATCGTGTCATTTTCTCCAGGTAAAGTGCACCTGGTGGGCAACAAGACGGCGGTGAGCGGGAAGACGGCCACGCTGTCCTGCTGGTACAGCATCCCCGAGAGGGTGCAGCAGGTGCTGTGGAGGAAGACGGCGGAGCAGGGCGACACCACCACCGTGGCCTCCTTCAACAAGCAGGGCCACCGGAGCACGGAGGAGCCGTACAGGGGCCGGGTCAGCCTGAGCCCGACCCTGGGGGACACCCAGCTGACCATCCAGGCGGTCCGGACAGAGGACGAGGCCTGCTACACCTGCGAGTTCAACACGTACCCGGACGGCACCAGGAGGGACACCGCCTGCCTCTCCGTGTACGGTGAGTAAGAGACAGGAACGTGTGCTACTGTGTATCCGTGGCTCAGGAAAGGGAAGGAAGTGCTGTGTATAAACAAACCCGGAGGTGAGAGTTTCTCCAGTGGGTCATCAGACTAATGGTCACTTCCTGCTCGCCGTGCCAGAGAGGCGTAAACCACAACCTTAAAAAAAGAGCTTTCTGAGGCTTCTAGACGTGGCGAGTAAACATTCCAGGAGTGTGATAATGTTGACAGAGGGAGGGTGCCACCGAGGGGGAAGGGGTGATTATTTTGGGAGGACGCCCAGGGGATGAGTGGCTCACTGTTCCCCCTCAGACACAAGGCCTCAGTATGTGTGTGTCCGTCTCCTCGCTCGGCTGGACGAGCTTTGTCCCGGCCGTCAGAAGATCCACAACACAAACGCAGCCACACAGACTTGGTGGAAAAAAGCTGCTTGGCCTCTGTTTTCTCCGGCGGAGGACAACTTGTGTCTTTGTGTCCGCGGGTGTCTCTGTCTCTCCGTCTCCATTATCACACCAGAGGAACAACTCTCTGCTTTTTCTGCCGGCTGTGATTGACAGGCTCGGGTAAAATCCAGTCACAGAATAATGTTGACAAGCAACCACTGAATGCTTTCTCTCGCCAGTGTTGCCCAAACCGGAGGTGAGTCACGTGACCCCGTCGTCGGGGGTCACCGAGGCCAACTGCACCGCCCAGTCCCGGCCCGCGGCGGAGATCACGTGGAACGTGGGCGGGGACAACCGGACGCTCGGGCCGCCCATCACGTCCTCCTACGAGCAGGGCGACGGCACGACGGTGGTGACGAGCACGCTGCTCTTCCAGTCGGCGCTGCTCGGCGAGCTGTCCGTCAAGTGTGTGGTGCACCACCCGGGCCTGGACAAACCTCTGACGGTGCCCCTCACCACGAAGGGTGAGGAGCTTGTAAATCCTGTACTGTCTACATAATAAACTATAATCCCCGTTCTTGGTGCTGAGGTGAAACAAAATGAAGCCCTTTTGTTTCCACATGTGTGTGTTTTTGCAGCTATTTTAGTCTTGGGTAATTATGGCTGCTTTGATGGCGTCCTGAGTCCTTTAATGTTGCAGAATACGGGAATAAGAATGTTATTCTGGCACCACATCACCTCACGTGTTTAGTTTGAATGTATATGTGTGCTTGCAGTGGGTCCAGCCATGGTCATCCTCCTCTCCGTGGTCGGCGTGGCAGCGGTCCTCCTCCTCTGCCTGTGTGTGTGTCTCTGCAAGTGCTTCATCTGTACTGACGGTGAGTCCCGACTCACTCATGAAATGATGTTACATTTAACTGGAATCAGATTTAATCTACCTACACCAGAAAAACATGATAAAACGTTTGCTGCAGCTGTGTCTAGTTTTCCAAAGGCATTCTGGGAAGGGTACGGCCCGGTATGTCGTCAAAAGCGCCTGGGACTCCTGTCATGTGACTACGTGAAAAAGGATGTTTTCTTTTCAGGCAGCCAGCAGCTCAGGAAAATGTGGGTGAAAGATAAAAAAAAAAAAGAAAAGTGGATAAGAGGCACTTTGAGAAAATCCTAAACGGCCTCAAAATTCAGCAGAAGACCGAGGTTGTTGTTTTTTTTGGGCAGCTCGTAGGAGCTTTTCCTCATCACAGGATCTCTATGGTGGGAGAAAAGCAGCACATTGTTTTGTGGCCTGTTGTGCTGGCCAAGTTTTGAGAGCCTCTTGTCAGTGCAGTGATTATGATGGAATACTCACATTTTTTTTTCTGGTTACATAAGCATCCAGATCCACTAAAATAACCTCAGAACTCGAGTAAAGACAATCCTGACTGATAAAGCATGTGAAATTAATTGTTAAAGCTACTGTTTTTTCCCTAAACGGACCATAATTTACTAAATAAACACTTTGCTGTGTTGAAGAAGACTTGAAACTAGAGATTGAGACCATGAAATCACGTTAACAATGTTTACTTCGATGATAAATCAAGTGAGAAGTTTTCTCATAGACTTCTTTTTACAACCAGAGGAGGCGCCCCCTGATGGCTGTTAGAGAGAATGCAGGTTTAAGAACCGGGAGCTGCTACAGGATGGAAACCTCACATATGTGTGGAAACAGTGCAAAGGTCAACTTGCAGGGCTCACACAGAGGTGGCATCGCTTCGTCATTAACACTCTCTTGATTCCTGTTAACACCTTTCCCACAATCCTCTCTGGTTGTGGTGGAAACATTGCGGTGCCAGCGTAAAGGTGGCGTGTGGACATCTGCCAGTTTCCCTTTTATTATCAATGTTCTGCCCGCCAGGAGAAACCAAAGTTATCGCGGCGCTGACGGAGGCTTTGGCTGACGTCGGCGTTCTGCCGGCCAAACAAAAGTCGTAAGGGAAGGAAAACAAAAGTGTCGAGGTCGGGACGGTCGCACGGATCATCTCCACTTGGTGATTTAAAGTCATAAAATAAATATAGTTTATATTTTTTGACCCTTAAAAGGTTTCCAAAAAGTCACAGATTAGATTAATGAGTTTCCTTTTTCATCTCCCTTCTGTTTTCTGGTGCGATAAGAAAGCTGAGGGCACAAACACACTCCCTGTCTCAACAATGGAAACACATTGTGTTAACTCTCAACGCCTCATTATCTTCAGCCAAAAAAGGCAACAAACAAAGGGCTCAATCAGGCTGTGGATTTGGGAGTGTTTGGGACGGTCCTGTCATCTTAAATACCACGTTTGCATGTGATTGATGGTTTTCGCGTTGAACCCAGAACTTGCTCAAGCATCTGTGGGATGTCTTGGATAGACGGCAGCCGCAAAAAATAGATTTCCCCTCTGTCGTCTCGTTTGCTTGAGACGCCCCATGCTGCTTGAAAGTCGTCATTCTCAGCTCCGTGGATCCTGAGCAGAATAACAAGTGGTTGTGCTGATTGTCAGAAGAAAGCGCCTTTTTCTCTGTCTAATCCTTTGGAAAGTGGGCGAAGACGGACATTAGAGCCCCAAGTTGAGAGCCTGCCCAGTTGATAACAACACTGGACTGTACAGACACACACACGTCCTGCTTTTCCCGGCCAAGAAACACAGGCTTTTACTGTGATGGCATTCAGACTGCAGCGTCCTTATTTGGATGCTCATTCATTCTGTCATCGCTTTTGAAGGCTTTGTAAAAAAAAACATGCAGTGGATTTAAACTGTGTCTGAGTTGTTCAACCTTAAAGGTTGTGATTTTGAACCACAAATGGGTTTTTGCGGCTCGCTGTCAATCAGTGGGCGTGACTCGGCCTTCAATCACGGCTGGGAAGCCGAGCCGAGCCCTGAGGTTCTTCCAGTAAAGCGCTGCCCGGCTATTTGTGTCTGGGTTTCCGTGTTTTCTTTTTTTGGCGTTGCCGGGTGGTGATGTACGGATGACAAGGTGTAGCGGTGGCACCGCGATAAGGACGAGGTAGTTCACCTCAGATAAGAGGATGCCAGTTTTTTTTTATCCTGCAGCACCACAGGAAGTAGAGGGGAGCGACCACATCCGGTCATTGGCGGTCGGAGAACATGAAGACCAAGCAGCACGCTGGAGCTGTTTCCTCAAACACATGTCTGCAATGTTTCATTATCAAGCCAACGTGACGTCATTAGTGCCTTGAGAAACTCATTCTCTTCATTTACCGCTGAAAAGTCAGGAAAAAAGGATCTGTGAAATGGACCATTGTGGAAAGTTTCTAACTGTGTCTTTCTATCCGTCCAGACTGATTTGGAGGCCCGACGTCACCGCCGCTTTGATGCAGGTCCAGCAGCGCTCCGAGGCTGACCTAGCTGCTCAGCAGCGTGCCCTCCAGGTCACCCCTCCACTTCCTGCAGAGTAAAAACACACAACTAATCTACATATTACACTCACAGTAGAAAGTGATGAAATGTTGCAGCGTGTGTGCGGTGGACTCTCGGATGTGATAAGTTATCTTTTTGAAGCGGTGCTTTTCACTTTGTTGTGTCGCTTATCAAGAAAATCTGAAACATTTTTGATTCGTTTCCCTTCAAAATCAAAACTAAGCATCGTCTAAAGAAAACACCTCTTTCAAAAAAAGAGTTTTGCTCAATCTGGATCAGCGCACGGACGAATGTTGCGTCACAAATATCGTAATGGAAATAACCAAAAGTTCAAACTTCTTGGCCATCGCCGCCTGATTACCGTGGGCCTCCGAACTGCCCACCACTTGTGGTCGCCAACCATTTTTGTGAACTAGAAAAGAATCAAAAGGACACTTTGGACGCAGATGGACGCGTTTGAGTGGGAAATAATGAAAGGTTTGTTACAGTCATAGCTGCTGTGTGTGTGTGTGTGTGTGTGTGTGTGTGTGTGTGTGTGTGTGTGTGTGTGTGTGTGTGTGTGTGTGTGTGTGTGTGTGTGTGTGTGTGTGTGTGTTACAGAGCACCACTGGAGGGAGCACCAGTGTTAGAATTAATCTTTATATTTGGTAAAATATTAATAACAGTGTGTACAGCATAGTTAATTTTGTAGATGACATTTATATCTCATCACCAGGGAAAATATT
The DNA here is from genome assembly GCA_029853015.1 of Chelidonichthys spinosus. NCBI lineage: Eukaryota > Metazoa > Chordata > Actinopteri > Perciformes > Triglidae > Chelidonichthys > Chelidonichthys spinosus. The sequence continues at coordinate 4,678,425 of CM056844.1, forward strand.
TTTTCTTTTAACAGCTGTGGGATGATCTGACAGTAATTATCTGTATATAAAGAGGAGTATAAGTATTATGTTAATGCTGCCATTGAAGTTAAACAACTTGGTGTTTAACGTCTACAAGAGTTTTTTATTTCAGTTCAATAATCAGTGTTACCATGTTTTGTTTTTTGACAAAATTCACCTTGTAGAATCTGTATTATTGATATTTCCTGTACTGATGCTGAGATAAAGTTAAATAAAAATCTGAGATTTTATCGGCTTTTGTTTCGATATTAAATCAGACTATTAAAACTGTCTTTTAGAAATAAATCCTCACATTTCTAGCAGACGTCTCCAAACCAGCTGGGATTCTTCAGAAATAGTTTTTGTGAGTGATGTGAAGACTGTGGGTGGTAACCTCACCAACGTGAGGACGCTCATCTCCTCCACAGCCCACTCAAGTGACTGTTCATTTCTCTCAGACCTCGTGAGTTGCATAACAACGTCTTCATGCCTTTGTTTTAAAGTATGAGTAACCAGATTTAAATCTTAAATGTAACCTGAAGATAACACATGTCCTGTTGTGAGTCATGGTGGAATTTAGTTTGGCACCAAAACAATAATTTAGAAAATGCAAAAATAAATAAAAATTGTTGGCATGGAATGAAAGCACGAGGGTCAAATCCACAGGATGCACTTTGGTTTTATTGTTCCTTCCAGTTATTTTAGAAATGTGTTGTAAATCAGTGGTTTCCAAAGAGGCGTGCTTCAGTGGCTACGTGCAAAGATTGTGTTGCAAGTTATTTAACTCCATAAATTACATATAATACATACAAAAACTAGGTTTAATTAGTTTGAACAGATTGCTTAAAGTAACGGTTTAGTGTTTGAAATAGTTAGATTCAAGCGTAGGTTAAAAGTAATGGATTAATTGTTGTAAAAGTAAGTTTAAAGTCATGTATAAATATCTGTAATAGTTGGATAAAAGTAAAAGTTTAAATATCTGTAATAGTTAGATAAAAGTAAAAGTTTAAATTCTGTAATAGTTGGATAAAAGTAAAAGTTTAAATATCTGTAATAGTTAGATAAAAGTAAAAGTTTAAATTCTGTAATAGGTGAAAGTAAAAGTTTAAATATCTGTAATAGTTGGTTAAAAGTAAAGTTTAAATATCTGTAATAGTTAGATAAAAGTAAAAGTTTAAATTCTGTAATAGTTAGATCAAAGTAAAAGTTTAAATATCTGTAATAGTTATATAAAAGTAAAAGTATAAATATCTGTAATAGTTATATAAAAGTAAAAGTTTAAATATCTGTTATAGTTAGATAAAAGTAAAAGTTTAAATATCTGTAATAGTTAGATAAAAGTAAAAGTTTAAATATCTGTTATAGTTAAATAAAAGTTAAAGTTTAAATATCTGTAATAGTTAAATAAAAGTTAAAGTTTAAATTCTGTAACAGATGAAAGTACTGTTTAAATGATGTAATAGTAAAAATAAAAGTCATGTCTAAAAGGTAATAGTTAATCAAACCGTTGTAATGGTTAATCCTGCTTTACCAATGAACTCTGCAGTCTGAATTGAACTATTGTAATGTTTTTCCCAAACCATGGTGTATAAATATACATTTTTTCCTCTCCTTACCGTTTCCATAAACCTCACAAAGCCAGGAAAGGGTAAGTACTTCCTTTGTTGCTTGGAGGAACTTGAAATATTTAGATTTGATCGTTATCTGTGATGTCATAAAAGCAAATAATTTGTCGATTAATAAAAACATTGAGGCTTATCTGGAGGAAACCATGCTGGACTTCACAATAAAAGCCCTGTTTTGGTCCCTGGTGGCTTTTAATGTTTATGGAGTCACGCTGGTCGGAAATAATAATAATAAAGATTATTATAAAGCATCCGGCCAACTGCCTTTTAAAGTAATCCAGAGTTATGCGTTTACGCCACTAGATGGTGACTTTAGCCTACTTTGCTTTTAAGTGAGAGTGAGTTTTCCTCTCGTCCCATCCGGCCTGAATGCATGTTTTGTGTCTTTTAAAAATGATATTTAATAAGAGCTGGAAACGGACCCAAACACTAAGATTCATATATAAACTTCCAAAAGAGTGTCTCCAACAGCATGTGGCACACTGGTGGTGTTGATGGTGGGCGACGCAGGTTGTTGGGTGGGCTGTAAGTGTGTGTGTGTGTGAGTACTTGCGTCACATTGTGTAGCACTTTCTTAACCACACAACCCACAAGCTACGTTGCTCCACGTTCTTCATGCAGCCCTGCACTTTTACGGCCCACCATCTCTTCTTCCTCACTTTCATCACTCCAGTCTTGATTTCTGTTTTTGGCCGTTTGAGTCAAGAAAATATTACAAACGCTGCAAAAAAGGCCACACTCGCTCAGTGATAATGATTTCAATAGATGTTGTTTTCCATGGTCTGTAAAAGGTGTTTCTTTTGTAGAAATGAAATTAACCTTTAGAGACGTTTTTTGGTTTGATCTAGTGGGTTTCGGTCTGAAGTGAAAGGGGTCATTTCCTGGATTCAGGGTGGGAGAGTTGATCTTCTGATGAGCAATGAACAATAAGGTGTTTTTTTTAATGGATTGTAACACAAGCTCAGAGAGCGAGGTAGTTCTGGAGTAGCATTGTGCCCTGAAACTACCAAAGCTGAGACCACTAGAGTCCCTCTTCACCCCAAACCCCTCAATCGGACGAGAGAACAGCCGATTTATTTGCAGCTGAGACGCAGAGAATACAACTTTTGGTGATCGAGGACACATTTAGCTCTAATTTGCAAATGCGAGCGTGCCGCTGACATGCAAAACCAACGTGTGTTGGCATTTATCTGAAAGCAGGTCTTTGCTTCAGCACTTAGGCCTTCGACCACGTGGTCAGCCCTTGTTTTGGACTTGGAAATTAGTGCAAACTGTACATTCTTTACTGTAAAACAACTTCCAGCCTTTGTTTTTTGACACACACGTGACATGTGGTGTAATTCTGCTTCCTGTTCGTATTCTCCCGAATGAACAACAGATATTGAACTCAAGAAGAAAAGCTAGTTGGAACGGGCAGAGGTGTGATAAAAAACAAAAAGACATTTACCCAAGGGGACCTGCTCCAGAAGTGTGTGTATGAAGATTGTACAGGAAACAAGGCTACTCACCTATAGCAGTGTTATAGTCTGCACACACACATACACACACACACACACACACACACACACACACACACACACACACACACACTCTAGCGGTTTCTCGTGTGTTAAATGTCACTTCTGTGTCGTGAGAGTAATACACAACCACAAAAGAAAGTCAAAATGCAACATTATTCACAACTTTAAACATTATGAAGACATGTGTCATATTTTCTTTAAAAACAATGAAACATATTCCATAAGAATATGGAATATAATCAGATACAGGTTAAGTCCTAATGTTTTGATATTTGTTTTAATTATAGCAGATGGATTTCAAGGATCGTTTCCATAGACGAAGACAAGGCATCATGGGAGTTGTGTCTCCTGCACAATATGATTGAGAGGAGAATAATTACCATGGTGATGAATACTGTATTATGTTGTGTTACTGTCTTGTTTTTCAGATTGGACCTTCAGCAGGAAGTCTGCTGCCGACCCAATCACAGTAAACAAAAACCCCAAAAGAAATCTCACCTTCACACCCACGTCAAAGAAACATGGATGTCAGAAAAGCGTATTCATTTGAAGGAAATGTTTTATACTTTTAATTCGACTTCATAGGACAAAACATACAGATAAGAAATGATGGATCCCCAAAGAAAACGCCTTCCTCCTGAGGTTCATGTACTAAACTACACATGTACTAAAATAACAGAAACGTGGGTTTTTTAAGTGTTTTACAGAACAATCGAGTCATCAAACAGTTATGAATACACATTATGTTAAGTGATTGCACAAAATGATGAGATCATTATTACATTATCTGCTTCCAGGTTAAAGGAACACAATGATCACAAAGGTTACAGGTTGATGCAAGGCTTTTATGCTTATTATTACTATTATTATTATTATTATTTGGTCATTTATACAGTCAGAAAATGAGCCCCGAGTTGATTGATATTGTACCGTTGGTAAGCTCATGAAAACATGGCCATCATAATCAAGTCATAGATGTCACGTTTTTAAGCCACAGTGAGGATGTGACACAAAACATTCAAACCAAGATCACAAACAAATCTGTGCGTTGACTTCGGCCTTTCCCTTCGATCGCCTTCCTGAGAAGCAGCGGCCTGAAACGTGGTGAACTTCTCTGGAGAAACCGAATGTGGGAAGTAATTTAGTCGGGTCTTAAAGGGATAGTTCAGTATTTTGGACATACAACCTATTTTCCAAGTCAGCCGGTGTGTTTGAGACGTCTGGAGACGTTTTCAAGAAATTTCATTCAGTTCTTCTAGTTGCCGAGTTCGCTTGTGCTATGGCTAGCACAAGTCAACGGTTTTTAGCTAGCATGGCATTAAAAACAGTCTTGCCCACTCCACAGTGCACCCGAGGCAAATCCATTGTAACGGCACTTATCGATGTACATATCTGTGTTGATAAAATGTTTGAAATAAAACCAACCTTGCATTTTTAAGGATTTATGTCTCAGCAGCAGCAGCAGCAGCGTGTCATACTTCCTAGTAGGCTATGGCAGCGGCGGAGTGATATCACCTAGCACTTATAAGTTGCCGGTTCTATAATAGTTTGTTTACCTGCTGTCATTGCTAGTTTCTTCAATCTCACAGAAACGGACACTGTTGGAGAATATACTGAAACTTTTGAAGACTCTGATGAGTTTTTTTCCACCCAAACCCAACCGTACCTGTACGAACCTGAATATACAGAGGAAGAATTGCGCGAGAGGGATGCTCAAAGGGCAGAACGTGAACGAGCGTCTATGGAGACCGAGATAGCCCCCGCTGGAGCTGAGAACCGGGACTGAACAAACGGAGACTGGTGGTGCCAGGAGGGAATCCCCTGCAACACGTCGGAGGGTTTATGGGTCTACGGACGGAGAAGAGGTCCGGGTTCGCGGTGCGTAGATGTGGGTTCGCGTGGCCGTGGGCTGCCCAGTGTTTGCGTGAGGTCCAAGCGCTTTTCACCCAGGTCTGAAGGCACGAGGCCCGACTATTCGGCCTGGTTCGATTGCCTATTTACGGGCAGTATTTCGGGCGGCGCGTCTTAGAGTTTTGAGTCCGACGGCGCAAAGTAAAGTTCCGCTGCTGCTGAGAAACTAGTTCCTCAAAAAATGGGTGATAAATGCAATGCAAGGTTAGTTTTGTTTCAAATATTAAAGCTATTTATGTTTTTAATGCCATGCTAGCTAAGAACTGTTGACTTTCGCTAGCCATAGCATAAGCGAACTCGGCAACTAGAAGAACTGAATGAAATTTCTTGAAAACATCTCCAGACGTCTCGAACACACCGGCTCACTTGGAAAATAGGTCTTATGTCCAAAATTCCGAACTATCCCTTTAAACACGGATAGCCGCATACTCCGACATCTCCTCCTTCGGCCTCGGCGGCCGGGCAGCGCCCCCTCCTGGAAGCTGATGGTTGAGCGCTGCGTACACGATGGAGCTCCCCTCCTCCGCCACATTCCTGCCTCTCTCTCTGCCCGTCTCTATCTCGCTGTAAACACACTCACTGTCTCTTGGTAGCTGTAACTTAGGGGGTCGTGAGGGCGGCGTCTTTCTCCGGGTTGACCTCTGACACGGTGGCGCAGAGGGGCTTCCTTTTGGCGAGGCTTGGCGTCTGGCGTGTGGGAAGGGTTGCTCGACCATGGGGACTGCGATGAACTGCAGAAAAAAAAGCATTTTTACACTCAAATATTTTAAGCGATTTAAAAAAAAAAGAGTTTGAAATGGATGTCTTACGTGATTTTCCGTTTGCGTCTTTTTCTTTGATTTCCCTGCGTGATGAGAGTTAAAAAAATAGTTTTTTGTTTGTTTGTTTGTTGTTGTGGCACATTTACTCAACACCTCACCTTTACACCCGTGCATCGACACGACGGATGCGGCTATGACTGCGATGACGAGGGCCGCGATCCCAGCAGAGACGTATATGTACCTCCATAGATCCTCCTCTGTGGATTTGGGATCCGAAGTCATGCTTCCTGCGAGAGAAAGACGGTTGTCTCAATGTGTTAAAGCTGATTACTATTCAGATTCAGATCAAGACATGGAAAGCATGTGAATATTGTTCTTTTCTTACCGGAATCGTTCTTCTGTGTAACGTTGGTTCGCTGACAAGGCGGAGCCGCTGTCGTTGCATGTGAGGGTTAAAATATGAGCTTTGTTGGGTCACTTCAGTACAGTTTGGACATATGATTAAAGAAAAGACCACACTCACCATGGACAGTGACATTGATGTTATGACTCATGCTCTCTTGACTTTGACACTGATACACACCCGAGTCATTTCTGCTTATTTTTTGAAAGATCAAAATTGATTTCCCCACTAAGTGTTCTACAAGTTCCCACTCGGCTTTCACGTGACCGCCATATTCGACGAGGGCGTCGTTTTCCTCTCGTTTGTACCAGGAGACTCTTGGCGGCAGATCGTTGCAGAAAATTACATTGCAGAAAATCCGGAGCTCTTGTCCAACGCACGCCTCATACTCCGTGTTGCGAACCACTTTCACCGCGACTTCACAATATGAATCTTCACCTGCAAAAGGAGGATAAAAACAAACAGAATGGGAACAAAACACCAAACAATGGTTCAGTTTGAATGAAATTTTAATCCAACAAAGAATGAAATGCCCGTTTGGGTAAATATAAGCAAATTAGATTCCATGTTCTAATTATAGAATTATTTAAATTAGCGTAGGCTGCACCCGGATAGCAAAAAGAAAAGGTAAAAAAATGTATTTATTTTTTAGTTTTGGCGCGTAGTTGGCGGAGTGGTTAGAGCGCATGCCATGTACGAACGTACATACGCAGCAGACCCCGGTTCGAAACCCGGCCGGAGGTCCTTTGCTGCATGTCACATCCCCTCTCTCTCTCCTCATGTTTCCGATCTATCCACTGCTAATAAAAGGCGTCTATGCCTCAAAAAAATATGTATATGTTTATTTTCTAAAATTGACACCTCCTAGCTACCATAGCTGTGGTACCAACGGAAATCGCTGTTTAAGAGGAAACATTTAAGACTTTCTGTAAAATAAACATCAGACTTTTTGATACCTTCTCAGGCCTTTTCGAGGAATCCAGACTTTTCAACACCAAAGCACCGAAGCAAATGATTTAAGGTTGTTTTTTACTAGTTAAAGGACGCAAAAAAGCTTTTAAGCAGCCTTGTGAAAAGAAGGGAAAAAGCAAGATCATATGCAGTAAAGACTTAATACAAAATGAAACTAAATAAACTGATGTTTCATTTTGTGATGAGCGTGAGAACGAACTGCGAGTGAATCTCACCGGAACTAAAGCAAATTAAAACGTTAAAAAGTTTAACACCAGATATTCAAAATTTGAAATCTCTATTTCTGAAAACACAAAGTTATCGAAACAATAGGAACATGAAGTGGGTGGTAAGTCAACTATTGAAGCTAATGAGTCAAACATGCCTTTTTTTACCATGTTTTGAAAAAAAAATATCAAAAAACGTCCTCCTGTTGTGGAAGAAATGATTTGTGCAACTATTTTTAGCATGCCAGTCCAACAGACATTCATGGTAGGAGTCAAATTATTTCGTGGTGTGTTCAGGGAACATAATAAGCCGTTATGACTGTTGGTTTTGGAGATGAATGTGTGCCAACTTTGCCTTTTTAAAAGCTGTATAAGCTGCCAGTATAGTCATATTTCAGTCTACAATCGCATACTTTAAAGGTCCTGTACAGAAATCCGGCCTCCAGCCTTTACCGGAGATTTTGGATAAAAGCTGACTTTTCAGTCCAAACGGCTGAGTAAACACCTTCCAGGCTTCCAGAGGAAGGAAAGGTAACACTGCACAAATACTGAGACGGCACAATATGCAAAATAATAACTTACTGTCAGCGTTTAAGGTGAGAAGCAGCCCTGCCAAGATAGACACCTGCAGGACAGTCCAGCGGCGGTTAGGCCCCATGATGGGAGCACTCAGAAAACCTCCCGTCATCTTCCAGTCACAGCCAATAAAAGGGGAGAGTGTTCCTCCCGGCACATCATTATTTGGTTAAACAAAACAGAGAAGCTGAATTTGGAGCTACTTAGCTGCTTCCTCTTTCTACCCTTTGCTCACTCCCTTCCCACCTCTGCATCGTACCCTTTAAAGCAGGGGCGGCGAGAGCTCTGGAGGGGAGGGTCGGGGGTCTTGCTCTTCTTAATGTTGCAGGTTTGATGAAAAAAAAAAAAAAGAAGTCAGGTTAGGGGGTTTCCACGGTTTCAGGTGCTGACCCTGCTTTAAATACACCTATATCTATCACAACCTTCCTCTCTCACCCTCTCTTTTCACTTCCAATCTTGCTTCGGTGCGTGCACTTTGACATCGACTTCATCACTTCTTGGCAGTGTCTGTGGTTCACCTTCTTGAAGCTGACTTCCTCCCATCTCTCCCTTCCTTTCATCTTCACCATGTGCGTCTCCTGCAAGCTTGTGCACTTAGTGGTGAGGTTTCAGAGTGCAGCGGAGGGGAGATGGGGACGCTGGAGACCCTTTTTATAGTCCACGACGTTGATGTGTGGTCACTGTCATTCAATGAAGTGGTCTCACTGAGGTTTAAAGGGCCGCTTCACCAATTTTACACAGCAGGTTCAATGTATTTGTCACAAAGCAAGATGTATAGTGACTTCTGTGGCTCTGAAGTCTGAAGAATGACCCTGATGATGCCAGGGTGGATTCGATGTGACTGTGAGATGTGTTGTGGGAGGATATTTCAGGTTCTGGTGCTTCTATTTTAACTGACTTTTAATCCATCCCTTGTAAATCTACCACAAAAAGTACCACAATCTCAATAAAAGAGCTGCATTCTAATGTTTACACACATTAAATTACATAAGCAGGAGAAAAATGAAGGCCCACCTTTAATAAGTTGTAATACTATAATTTGCATGACCCAAACAAAAGCGTATTGTATTAGCATAGCATTTTATCATATAAACTTTAAAAAAATATACTTTCAGATACTTTATCGAGGAAAATTAGCTGTAAAAACGTTCAAAATGTTACTTAATTAAAAAATAATGAGAGGAGAAGCGTGATTTGAGATAATAACAAATAATTTTTTTAAGGAATATTTTATAGAACAACAGCGCAGACGTGTGGCGTTCAGGGTAATTGCATTCGAACGGCAGCTGCTACGCAATCGCCATCCCTTTACGTAATGACGTGGGTCCCTACGTCTCCAACGAGCCGAAAATGGCGGAGTACTTGGCATCCATTTTCGGCACAGAGAAAGACAAGTAAGTTTTGTGTAATAATGGCTACAGGAGTCGCCCGAACGACGCGTGTTGTGAAGAGTGGACCCGCAGCGGGTCTTCTCCGTCGTCGGCGGAGCTCGATTCGTTGCCGAATGCCCTCGCCAAGTTTACATTAGCAACAGGGAGCTAACGCTCGGCTAACACATTGAATGAAACTCGGGGAGGCTCCTCAGATAACCTGCAGCTTTCTTATGGTGTTGCTTCGCTGCAAAATGTGTCACTTTTACAGAGTGTGCGCTAGTCTGTTGCTACACGCGTGAATATCCGAAGCGTTGCTAGGTAGCTACGTTAAATAGCCAGGTGACGTACAGCTACGTTAATTATGTAGCTCGTTAGCAGAGCCTTGCTCTGAAGGCTTGTTTTGTTCTGTTTTACAGATTGGAGAACAGCAAAAAATACATGTGTTTATACTGTGTTTACAACTCTGACTCTCGCGATATTTTTTTAATCGTATATCTGTTGTATTTATACTCGGTTGTCTGTGCTGGTATCTGATATTTCAAAATAAAAGTCTCCATGACAGGCAAACAGTGGCTTACTTTTACTGTTTCAAATGAGTAGAGATGCAAACATGTTTAATCCAATTCAGTGTTGTTACCTAACTCCATAAGTGATATTGTCTTGTACTGATATTATACTGACAATACTTAGCTACAGGCTTGAATCTGGGGATATTCTATGTTTTTATATTGTAAACAAATCACATGAAAAGACAGGAACCAACAGTGCATTGATCTGACTTGTGTCCTGTGTGTAAAAAGCCCAATGTAGCTTATTTCCTTTGTCACACTAAGCTTTATTATTGTCAGAAATATATTATAAACACATCACTCATTAGTGTAAAGATGAATACACTGTACTTACAATACTGCCTAGCCATTTGAGAATATTGTAGAACCTTTTTTTTTTTAAAAAAAAAGATTAAAATATTGAACCAATTGTGAAAACAAAAGCAAATTTTCAGTAAAATAATGTTTGTCCTTCTTTTCCAGGGTCAATTGCTCCTTCTATTTTAAAATTGGGGCTTGCAGACATGGAGACCGCTGCTCAAGATTGCACAACAAACCAACCTTCAGCCAGGTGAGGACCCCATCAAAGTGCTGCTCCTATTATAATAATTATGTATTTCTCGTGCGAGATTGTATTTCTTGTGCAGGGCGCTTCCAGATTGGTTTATTCATTGTATTTCATTATATTTAATGATGTCATTCATCAAAGAATCCCGTTCTTTCTCCTGCAGACCATCTTGATTCAGAACATCTACCGTAATCCCCAGAACAGTGCACAGACGGCCGACGCTTCCCGCTGTAAGTTAAATATTTGTCAGCAACTTCCCTTTGTGTTTCCTGTAAGTGGTGCTCGCACATAACTAATGTGAGGTACTGCTTCAGCCCTCTCCAACTGGAGACCCGGTTGTGACCCTATTATCTCCCTCGTATGATATTTAGTAATTCGTTGGTCATTCCCTTCCACTGTCTGTGGAAGCAGTGCTTCCAGACTCTGTTATGGTGGAATATTTAAAATAATCCTATATGCGCAATACATGTTGAGTCCAGTCTCGTAGAGCTGTAGCAGTACCTCTCATACAGGTAAGTGTGTAACGGGGGCTTCGAAATTGACTGTGAATTTGAAAGCATTGCATTCTCTCTGCCATTGATTCAAGAGACTTCACTCTGCATCACATAGGACTGTTGATCTGGTGAAATGTCCTTTAACAGCACGCTTACTGGGACCAAAGGCCCAAAATTTGTAGTATAACCGACACCTGTGGAATTTCTTTTTGTCGTCGTTGTTTTGATTTTTTTCCCCCTGCGTTCATATCGTGATTGTTTTTAAGCAAATGTGGTCACGTGAATGTACCACAATTCTGGACAGTTTGAAGGTTTAAAAAAAAAATTTAACTTCCATTCAGTGCCTAATTACATAGACAAACAACTCTTGAGACTCATTTACCTGCCAGTTTAGGCGGCCATCATTGTGAATGAGTAGCTTGAGTTGTGTTTTGCAATAATGCATCGGAGCAGTAAAGGGTATGGGTATAATGGGTATAGCATTTTTAATACCATTAGAGGCAAAAACTAAATGCTTCGATTAACTGTTCCGTTAGAAAAGTGTAAAACAAAGCAAACCCTAAAACCAGAGAATATCTCAAACTCTAAAACAGCAATGAGCCTTATTTCCAATATTAACAACAACGGAGTGGCCATTCCTGAACGCATCTTTATCCATCACATAATAAATCATCTGGATCTGACGACATGTAACAACTAACTAACTAAGGGCCGCAATTTACTGATAGAAACATTTCTAATCACATTTCTTTCTTCCTCAGCTCTTTACTTTGGTTGATTTATGTCACAGAAGTTTACGTTTTGTATTTCAGACAATTTCCCTCTTGAACATTTACCTTCATAACCTTCAAAACTGCCCAGTCTGCTGATGGTTTACACTGTAAGTTCTCCCTTCATTCGCAGGACCCTCCAGCACTGACTGCACTTAATCTACTGTATCACACCTCCCCACACAAATTTGGGTTTAGCGTAGGAACATGTCCTCTAGCGCTGTGTAACACATCGTTTCCTGGAGATAGAATAACATGCCACATGCTCTTTTGCATGTCTCCCTGGCCGAACTCCAACTACTGTGTTGTGCGACCATGTGCAAAAGCTTTGGTGTCAGATCCTTCAGTTTGCTGATGTGAAAACAGATGTGTTAGAGTTAAAAGCTATATTTAACTTACGGTTTCCGTGTCCTTTGCTTTACACTTAACAGTTTCACACTGAGTACACATCTTTTGCTTCCGATTCATTGAAGCAGGTTTCTACTAGTGCTGTCCTCGACTTGGGAAATTCTCCTTCATTTTATAGGGATTGTCATGAATTAGTTGAATAGTTAACCTTAAAAAAAATATGCTCTGGCCTCTGTGCACATGATGTACATGCAGTGACACAAATACATTTGTAAGGAGGGTAAAACGATGGCAAATAATTAAACCCTGCAAACCAGGAGAAGGCTAAGAGGGGCCAGCTCTTGTTTTTACCATGCTTCTGTGAAATAGGTTGGGGGAGAGTAGACTGTTTTCCTGGCAACATATAACATACAGACTCTTTCCGATCTATGTTTGCAGGGTGTAACTAATATAGCAAGACGTATCATGTAATGTTGCTTCAGTTAGATGTGTTGGTTAAAAGCTACATGGCCCATTTGAAGACCGTGACTTGTCTTGACCTGACTTGACTGTCCTTTTGTTGACGTTCTCTAGGTGCCGTCAGCGATGTGGAAATGCAGGAGCACTATGACGAGTTCTTTGAGGTGAGAGACAGCGTCTTGCCTTTCCACGTGCAGCGCAGAGACATCACAACTGCAACTGTATACAGCATATATATATATATCCTCATGCAGTGAGTGTAACGCCTACAGTTATGGTCGCTCCCAGTTAAGAGAAACAGGTATTTGCATTGGAATAATAATGCAGATGGAGTCGGCCCTTGTTCACAGTCCTAAGCAGCTTAGATCAAACCTGCAAAACCTGTGGATTCCAGCCTCAAACTCTGCATATTCATTCACGTCGGAGAGGTTAATTGCTCTTCTCTTATCTCCCATACAGGAGGTGTTCACGGAGATGGAGGAGAAGTATGGAGAGGTGGAGGAGATGAATGTGTGCGATAACTTGGGTGACCACCTGGTCGGCAATGTCTATGTTAAGGTTGGTCATTTGTATAAATCATCATGTTTTTTTGTGTAAATAACAGACATTGCATCACTTCCCACGTGTTGCTCATTATCCTAAGTTTGTGTGCCACCTGTGTGTAGTTTCGTCGTGAGGAGGATGCAGAGAAAGCAGTCATGGACCTGAATAATCGCTGGTTCAACGCCCAACCCATTCACGCAGAGCTCTCCCCCGTCACCGACTTTAGGGAAGCTTGCTGCCGCCAGTATGAAATGGGGTGAGTGACACTCGGTCCACTGTAGAAGCAGTACACTCTCCCTATAATTCTGTGAAATCTCTTGCATAGTAATCAAAAACAAACAGGGTCACTTTTATCCAAGAAATATCCTCGCCCCTCTTAGGAGATATTTTCTATTTTTCATGTCATGCATCCTATATGACATTCCTAAATCAGTCACCCAGTCCTGACACAGAGGCTCTGCGTGCATCTTCCAGTCCCTGAGAAGGATTTGCCATTCTTTCATATTATATATATTATATTAAGCTCTTCACTTCAAACTCTTACTTAAAAAAAACAGGGCAAAGCACCACAACAAGAGTGCAATACTGTAGTGTTTTTTTATTTTATTTTTTATTTGCATCAGAAGGAATGAAAACTGAGGCTTCGAATATGATTATCTGGTGATTATAAAAGTAGAAATGTTGCAAATGTCAAACTACTAAGAAGAACAATACATATTGACTTTTCGTCATGAATGCGTGCGCGTCAGGGTATCATTTAAAGGCAGAAACGGAAGTGTTGACGGCAGGCTGGGAAGAAAAGTCTGCCCCTGCAGCTCGATGATCCAAGGTAAATATTCATAGCTCAACGTGCAGCTACTAACCAGGCGCGTTTGTTTGGATATCAAGTGACACGATAAGGCCCCAAAGTAGTTGCTTCATTACCTTTTAACTCGTGTTGGATGTTCTTTTTTGTAAATTACCACCATAAAAAACATTGCACACATGGTGGGATGAATGTGGCACAAATGAGGGTCCCAGAAGCTCCCCCCCCACCCAAGGATCCCTTCGCAGGTACATCTGGTTGTGTCGATAAGACCTCACGTGCCCTTCAGCACGGCACCGACTGGGCAGTGTGTGAATTATCACATTTTCTGTTCAATGCAAAGATAAACTTTGTCCTTTAACAGTGGGAGGAAACTTGTGTTCCTCACCGTTTTATGATTCCCTCTGTGTTTTTCCATTGGAATGCGGGTTGTTTGCTCTGATAGGGCGAACCTAGCGTGAGGGGCGATAAAAGATCAAATGTTCTACCTGGTGGGCTTGCATGCTCCTCGGCATGTGTAACTGAGACACAACTTTTACTCGTGGCACTCCAACCAAATGCAAGCCAAGAGAGTTTTAACGCTGCGTGTTTTCCTGCAGAGAGTGTACCCGAGGTGGCTTCTGCAACTTCATGCACCTGAAACCCATATCGCGGGAACTTCGACGGGAGTTGTACGGCCGCCGAAGGAAAAGGTATAGAAATCTTGAAAGTTTGGTATTCATGTTTTGGGTTGTATTTGTGAATGAATATATTCTACCTCTCCCACCAGGAACCGCTCTGGCTCACGTCCCCGGGAACGACGCTCCCGCTCCAGGGACCGACGGCGGGAACGCGAGAGGCCGAGACGGTCGAGGGACCGAGAGCGCTCTGGAAGATTCTGAAAGGAAGCCGAGACTGACCCAATGTCCTACCAAATCCCTCCCTGTTAACCCCAGCAGTGATGACGAAGATATTTTTCTTTATTGGTGAATTGTTGGAAGTGTTTTTTCTTTTATTCCCTTTTTTTAAGACAAGCTTATGTCGCTTTCTCAATAAAAACAGATTTGTAATTCTGCACTGGCACCACTTGCTTATATGAATATCAAATGATTTGGCATTTAAATAAGGAACACACCATGTAACAGGAAAACCAAATGTGGTTAATACTTATAATCACGTGTTCCCTTTTTTTTTAGGTCCTCCACTGGATGATGCAATATTAACTAAAGCTTGATCAGCCAGTGCCCGTGTGCTTCTCCCCTTTCTGTTTCGAAAGCAGAGTTAGCGTGAAATGAATCAGCTAAACATATAAATGCGTACTCTTAAAGAACAAAAAGGGTTATTTGGTGTTGAAATTGCTGAAAATTGTGGGGAAAATATCAATATATTCTTCCAGAAGAACCCAGTTACATATATTTCACATGCTCTGATATGTGAATTAGAAAATGCATCAAGTTTTAAGGTATTTTCATCTGAATAAATCTATAATACAAGTAGAGCAAAAAGAAAAACCTATAAAAAGTCATGTATTTTTATTAGATTTATACACAAAGTAAATATTTGGAGAGTTGCAGCCCACGCCTGAGAAGCCCACAAGATGTCACATGCGTCAAAAAGTACATGCAGTCAATAAAAGGTAAACAGATGGCGCTGGTATCTTTTACGCAGCCCAAACTCCTTATAGAGAAGTCTCTGTTTTCATAGGCGGAGCGGACCAAACAAGACGCCCTTGCCGCAGCCAATCGGGAGAGCGCCCCAAAACTTTGGCCACGCCCCCACCGGTTGCCCCACGTGTTCCGTCATGAAAACCGTTGCCCTGACGGAAGTCGCTCATACCGCATTGTTGTACCTCCTGCGCGTGTACGTCGGTGTCTGCGCAGTGAACTTTCCTCTTTTTACGGTAATTTTTGGGGCACGTATAAATCTCGAGGTGAGTAGGAATGAACGTTACGTGAAAATGAATGAAAACCGATGTATTTAAAGGATGTTGTTTGACGTTTGGCGACGTCCTAACTGCGTAGCTTCTCATTATTTTGCACCTTGTTTTAAGCTAACTATTGATTGGCTATTAATTGGTTCGTTTCTCTTGCGTATTTGCTGCAAATCGACGCCTCTTATTTGGTGTAAATACACGTTTTTTTTAACGTCCATCAATGCGATCCATCAAAGCTACTTTTTTTTTCACGTTTTTTCCCATTCCACTACCGGATGTGATGACACGCTGTGCTGCTATAGTAACGTTATTGTATGTCTGCGATAAACGGTTAAAAAGACATTAATTCACATTTCCTTTATAGTCTAAATGATGTTTATGGTTGTTTGAGTAGCTGGTGAATTCTCTTAATTTTTTTTCACTTTTTAATAACAATTAACATAATTATTTTTCTGTTTAATTTCATGTTTAATTTCCCTGCACCATCCCAGCTCCAGGATCTTTTATCAGTGTTTTCCTCACGGCTCCACATCCAATCACAGTAACATTACATGTGTTTAAATGTGGCTCCTGACTGTTTCCAGGTGTACACGCCTGCTCTTCCACATTTTTTCCTGCCAGCATTCCTGCTGTTCACATTCAGGATTTGCAATGGCCGAGTGATTATCTATAGTTGTAGCTCTTCTTGTGCCTTTTGTTGGCACAGCAGCTGTCCTACAACAGTATTAGAGTTGCCTAAAGATCACAAGGGTGTGCTAACTCAACATACCGAAGGAGATCAGAAACGCCACAATGTAAGCAGATAAAGTCTGACGAGGTAAGAATATTACAGGGGATTTTCACCAGATTGGGTCTGACGATGCCAGGCTCAGATCAGGTGATTGTGGTTTTTATTCAGCTTGGCAGGTATTTGATTCACCAAAAACCAAAAGTTTATCCTTTTAAATTGGCTTGCAACTCAGGCTGGGCTCGGTGCCCTCACGGAGGGTCATGTAACCCCCTGTTGAACCCAGAAAGGCCTCCAAATACCACCACTCACATGCACCGCAGCAGCCAGTAACCCCAATTAGACGTAAGACATCTAAGACACAAGCGTTTTATGTAACGGTGTGTCGCCAACGCCAAGGCAGCATGTCGAGGGGTCGGCTCTCCGTGCAGCCAATGAGGGGCTTTAACAGCTGGCCCTCGGGGGGTGTGTTTGCACTGTGTATTAGTGAAGGTTCAGCTGCTGCCATTTTCAGTGGAGAAACTAATGTCTTAATAACTAACTGGGAAAACAACTGCGTGGTGTATGAGAACGGCATGTGACTCATGTTATGTTGTTGTTTGCCGATTGTTTGCGTATTTGCTTGATAAATGATTAAACCTATTCAGTAGTTTTTTTTTTAATTTCTTTTGCCAAACCTTAAATCTACTCGCAGAACAACTCTGACTGGACACTGGATACTTTTTACAACACTATGTGTGACTTTTCCACCTTTTTAAACGGTCATTTACTCATTTAACATTCACAAACGCACCGATAAGGTGAGGTGGCTGCTTTGTTTATAACACGTGTCATTGCTGGGTTTTTTTTTCCTGCAGTGAATGAATGATGCAACATTGCAAACGCTTGATGACCCAGTCATCCTCCTCCTCCTCCTCTCATTTCTGTTTTCTCACATCCAGCTGATGAAAGCAGAATCGTTTTTAAACGGTCAATATGTGTTGGTTAGCAAAGGGTGGGGCAGAGGCTGCCAAAGATTAAGCATGATTAGGCTTTATTTAGAGGTGCGGGTATGACTTCAATGGGGAAAAAAGGAGTGGTTCGGTGTTTGCTTTGCCCTGTTGCTGCTCTGCATGTTGATGTAGAAAGAGTTTAATGGAAGCTTTCCTCTGTTTTGTCCAGGGTGAGCCATGCCTTCAGTCCCTTCACCCAAAGAAACCGCCGTCATGTCCCCCGTGTGCCCTCACGCTGGCAAGCTGCTCAGCCGCACCAACGGGGTGGACAAGCTGCCGGCGGCGGACGCCGACGAGGCGTCGAGAACCATTCAGATCAACACGAAGAACGTTGTGGGCGAGAGGAAGTGGATTCGGCCCGACCTCCCCAGCCGCTGCACGTGGAGCCTGGGAGCCTCGAAAGCCGACTCCCCTCATACCCAAGTTCCAAGGTCGGTGTGACATTCAAATTTCCGCCATTTTCCATATGAAACACAGGAGGCGTGCCTCTTGGCAAACAAACTCATCAAACTGGAATCAGACTATTTCACACTTGTGGGAGCAGGAAACAGTCAAAGTATATGTTCGCAGTGTAATTGCAGTCACTGACTGTCTGTCTCCTCCCAGAACTGCCCCTCCAACCATCCTTCCAAACATCCTGCACCGGATCGGCGACACTCCCCTGGTCCGCATCAACAAGATCCCCAAAGCTTTCGGACTCAAATGCGAATTATGTGAGTCAGCACTCAAGCTGAGACACATGCCTGTGGTTTTTTATTTTGAATCAGAATGTTACAAGTGATGGTGGTTTGGCGTCCATTGCAGCTCTCTGACTTGTTTTTAATGTAATAATGAATCTTCCTGTTGTGTTCTTGCAGTGGCCAAGTGTGAGTTCTTCAATGCTGGCGGGAGCGTGAAGGACCGGATCAGCCTGCGGATGGTGGAGGATGCCGAGCGAGCCGGGCTCCTCAAGCCTGGAGACACTATTATAGAGCCCACCTCTGGGAACACTGGTAATTATCTGAGGCAGTTGACTTAAATGGGGGTGGAATTTACGGAGAGGAAGGAGTGGTTTTAATCAGCCGGGTTGTAAAACCTCTGTGTGTGTTTACTTTGTTACTTAGATACTCAGTGGTAGGATCATTTGCATACTTGTAACTAATACTTATGTGCACTGTGTTCTATGATACAACTGCAGATACATATACATAGCATATATTTGATGTCATTTTTCTACTTATCTTATTATAATGTCCTTCCTTCCTAAGCGGAAGCCACTGCAGCTGTACAGTTTCCTTCAGGCTTAATAAAGGATTGTGATTCCAGGTATCGGCTTGGCGCTGGCTGCAGCAGTGAAAGGCTACCGCTGCATCATCGTCATGCCTGAGAAAATGAGCATGGAGAAGGTGAGGTCTCGTCGTATTGAAACGAACATTAGCTGAATAAAACACATAGAATTAGCTTAATGTAGGGCTACAAGTACACATCATGCTACTGTCATACTATGATAATGATAAAAAAAAGGAGGGAGAACATCATCATCATTTTATCAGGAATGTTTTGGTATTGTACGTGGTATGTGCTCAGATTTGTCTTCTTTTTTTCCATTACAGGTGGACGTCTTGAGAGCTCTCGGAGCCGAGATTGTCCGCACCCCCACCAGCGCTCGCTTCGACTCACCAGAGTCTCACGTCGGCGTAGCGTGGCGCCTTAAAAACGAGATCCCCAACTCTCACATCCTGGATCAGTACCGTAATCCCAGCAATCCTCTGGCTCACTACGACACCACGGCCGAGGAGATCCTGGAGCAGTGCGACGGTACGGCGATCTTTCCCCCACATGACGCCGTCGTCGTGCACTTTAATCGGTAGCGTGAACTCTGACGGTCTCTTGACTGCTTCCAGGTAAAGTGGACATGCTGGTGGCGGGAGCAGGCACAGGGGGGACGATCACAGGCATCGCCCGCAAACTCAAAGAAAGATGCCCCAACATCAAAGTAAGTCGCCTCGGTTCAGAGGGTTGTTTCCGAGCAGCGAAGCGTTGAAGCATGGCTGAAAGGAATAACGGCTCGTTGTTTATGAATGGTGCACGCTGTCTGCAGATTGTTAGTGTTGACCCAGAAGGCTCCATCCTGGCTGAGCCCGAGGAGCTTAACAAGACCGATAAGACCCAGTACGAGGTGGAGGGCATCGGGTACGACTTCATCCCCACCGTGCTCGACAGATCGGTGAGTTTTTTTTTTTTCTTACCTCCTCTTTTTCTTACGTTTACTTGACTCACTTAAAATGATGTTTTTATTTATTTATTTTTCAGGTAATTGACGTCTGGTACAAGTCCAACGACGAGGCGTCCTTCAACATGTCTCGCATGCTGATGAGAGAGGAGGGCCTGCTGTGCGGTGAGCGCTCCGGTTCCCACTAACCCAAACGCCAGACGTCTGGCGGAGCCGCCGGGGTCGTGAAGTCACTCCAACTTTTTGCTCTTTTCCACAACAGGTGGCAGCTCCGGGACGGCCATGTCAGCGGCCGTAGTTGTGGCCAAAGAGCTGAAGGAAGGTCAGCGCTGCGTCGTCATCCTACCAGACTCCGTCCGCAACTACATGTGAGAATCCATGTCTGTTACCCACCTTCTTGTTGCACTGATTTCTGAGGACCTAAAATATAAATTAATATTTAATTTGAGGAAAAACGGAAAGCTATGGTCAGAGAGAAGCACGCAGATGGGTCTGTGAGGGAAATATCTCCAGGAAGGCAAACTGATTCAAGAGTAAAAACCCTTTATTTAAGCAGAAACAGACTTCATCTTCTACATCACAGCCATCTACAGAAATTAATTTAGGAATATGTATTTTCCAGCTGGATTTGATCTCAGTGGAGCCAAATAATAATAATTTTGCACTTGAAGCCACCTGAACTTTGACGGTTGGCCGGCTCCCAGTCACATTCCTCGGCGTCTATGGAACATTTGGTCTTGGCTGGATCTAAATCGGCTTATTGTGTCTTAGCTTAGAAAATAGCCAAACATTCATTAACCTTCAAGGGAAAAAAGATTGCTATATCCCTTCAGGTTTTTTTTTTTCAGTTGTTTGAGGTAGAGCCAAAACAAAATGTTTCCAGTACGCTGATGCAACTTATCAATACGTGACTGGAAGAAGGTCAACTGTGGAACATTTCCTGGTGGCTCACATTGCAGACCTCATGATCCAATCTCTTTTTCGCATAAATGTGAGCAACAATATGTGCTGATTGCTCAAAAATCACTGAGCTTCTCATAAATTAAAATTGTGGCTCGAAACAGGGGGAAAATATTCTTTAGCTACATCTAGCTCCCCCATGTGGCCAAACAAGGTAATTGGCTCGGCATAACATGTCATGGGATGTTGGAGGGATGAATCACACACAGCTTCTCAGGAAATAAATAAACTACAGACTATAATCTGTATCTTGCCTTCACAACACGGATAAAGCAAAACTTGTTGAACCTGTTTCTCCGCCCCCTCCTCAAGGTCCAAATTCCTGAGTGACAAGTGGATGGTCCAGAAGGGCTTCCTGAGTGAGGAGGACCTCATGGTGAAAAAACCATGGTATGTGTAATTATAGGGCCTATTGTGCTCCTGTGAATGCATGTTTCCCCCACGTGTGGCTGCGTAGGATCCTCTTATTTCGTTCAAACCCTCACAGTTCTGTATAAATTGTGTGGAAAGAAGGGTCTTTTTCTGTGAGATTATTGTGAGATCCATGCCATTTTGTTCATCAGGTGGTGGAACCTGAAGCTGCAGTGTTTGAACCTGTCCGCCCCCCTCACCGTCCTGCCGACGGTCACTTGTCAGAGGACCATCAAAATCCTCAAGGAGAAGGGCTTCGACCAGGCGCCCGTGGTGGATGAGGCCGGGTGAGTGTCCTGAAGGAGAAATTAACTAGCTGTCGTGCTGAAATACAATGCTCCTTTCTGCACATTGTGTTTTATTATGACTTCAACCTGTGTGTGTGCGTGTGTGTGTGTGTGTACACAGGGTAATCCTGGGCATGGTAACCCTCGGGAACATGTTGTCTTGCATCCTGGCAGGGAAGATCAAGGTGTCGGACCCGGTCAGCAAAGTGCTCTACAAGCAGTTCAAACAGGTCAGGCACGGACTCAAAAATCCATCTGTGGCTCTGGAAAATGTGAAAGTAAAATCAATAACTTATAGGCTGAAATAAAAAGGTGTTCTGAATTGTGATTGGCTGACAGCAGCAGCCAATGAAACAATGGGGGAGGATGAAAGGTGAAAAGTCTGTAAGTCAGAGTGATGAAAGGGATTTTACCAGATCAGGGTGGGAAAGCAAACAAAGGCCAGTAGTGTTGTTTTGACTGGAGTTGGTCCAAAATAGATTATAGACCAGATGGTTATAATTTTGTTCAGCCAAGCAGTTTTAATGTACAAATGTGTAGTGAGAGAATACTGTTTTATGACTTTGTGGGAATAAAAATAGGTTGTTGGAACATTTCACACTGATTTGACACATTTTATGCACAAATCAATTTCATTTTCATCTGAAAATGGCTCCCCTTTTTGTTATTCATTTGTCTTTTTAATTCAATCTTAGATCCGTCTGAATGATCATTTAGGAAAGCTATCCAGCATTCTGGAGACTGACCACTTTGCCCTGGTGGTACATGAACAGATCCAATGTAAGTATGACATTTTCACACATTCAACACCTCCTTCATATATAGGCTCTCATTTGACTGAGCTCTCAGTGCATCTCCCTTGAACCCAAAAATGTGATTCACTAATGAATGCAAAATGTCTTAACTTTGGCGCCCCCGTGGGGTAGTGTGGAAAAACACACCGTCGCAGTTAAATAAAATCATCACTGTAAATGCTCAGATTTATAGCGTTTGAATTATTTTATTCGTGGTACATAAAGAGAACCAATGGGTGCCTTTTTAACCCAAGCGACTTTGGCTGAGTTTGCACCTGCAGGGTCAGCAGCTGTGTTATAATAACCCCTGTTATTAGTGCCGGGGAGGGAGTGTCCAAACTGAACTTTACACATTGTGTAATTGCTTTTTTCTTGTATGTACATTTTATCAGCCCACTTGCCAAGTTGGATTTTTTTTAATATTGAATTAGTGTAATTTCTTAAAAAAAAAAAAAAAGGTTTTGTCCTTCCATCACCTTCATCACACTCTCTTCCATCCTGTCCTTCCACCAGATCTGACGGACGGCTCTCCAACTCTGAAGCAGATGGTTTTCGGGGTGGTGACAGCTGTTGACCTGCTCAACTTTGTCACGGGCCGAGAGAGGAGAGAGCGATCCATGTCGGAGTCCACGGATGAGCTGAACTAAAATGAAACGTGTACATTTCATATGCTTACATAATTATTTAGATGTGTCTGAAATATGGCAAATAATCTTGTGACAGTTTTTGATTGAGGTTAACAAAATAAGTTACAAAAATACACATTTACTATAGTTTTTTTTTATTTTTTACTTGAGTCCAAAGTTGTAATAAGCAAAATATGTTTTGCCACCATGTTGACATGTGAGAGGGTTACTTATTATTTGAAGCGGGTGATTATTACTTATGTGTGGTTGTAGTGCTCACCAACAGTATGTTTGTAAGTTGTAGAATGTTTTTTGTTTTGTGTCATTCTTGTTTTATTTGTCTGAAAAGTGCAAGATTGTTTCACCGTGGCCTTCTACATTAGTCAAATATCTGATATGAGACTGAAAATATGACAAGAGCCAGGTTCATCCCATCTATCAAGATTATACAAGTAGATAGTTCCTGTATATAAACATATTATCTTTCTGACTGTAATCAAATTTATTTCCAAAAAAAAAGAAGAAGAAAAATCAGGCGCTGTTCTTTCCTTTTTCCACAGCCCCTGTGATGTAACTGTAAAGTTTATCTTAACTATTTAATCTTAGTTATGTTTGAGAGAAACATTTTGTATTGGATAATTTTCCTTAATGAATGTGTATGATTAAATAAAGTTTAAAGGAAGTCTGTGACTGTTTGCTTATATATTATATATTATATCTATATATATATATATATATATATATAAATATTATATAGATATTATATATATATATATATATATATATATATATATATATATATATAATTATATGCACAGGTGTATATTATATATATTTATGTGTTTATTTGTATTATAATGTGAGAATTTATGAGCAGAACGACTTCGACTAACTTCTTATTCAATTTTCAAAATGATTACACTGGTACGTGAACGCAATTATTAACGGTCATTAACGCGCTTGTGTTTGTGTCTGCCATGTGTGGTTTGTGGGCATGTAATGAACTACCCTTGGTACCGCGTTGGCGGGGCTTAATACGAGCCAATCTGTTTTAATTGAGCAGCTCTGGCTCCGCCCTCGCGAGAGCCGCCGCTGGTGCACATCGCGTCGCTAAAGGAGCGAGTCCCTTTACGTTGGCAACGTCCAATCAGCGCTGTCAATGCCGTTGCGATGTATGTGTTGTGTGGTAGCGGCTACGAGCAAGGCTAGACGGGCAGTATGGCGGAGGAGGGCAGTGTGTACGAGTTAGAGGGGCTCAAAAAACAATTAGAGAGTTTGTTCAGCCGTTACTCAAGCGACGAACTGCGAGCCGACAGTAAACCGTTCTGCTCCGAGTTTTGCCAGGTAAGGAGCCGTCGCTGAAGTTGTTGACAGGGGCTTGTTGTCGAAGATAGGAGCGCACATATTAGCCGACTCCCCTCCCCCAGAACTGGCCGCTACATGGGCTAGCGTTAGCCGTTAGCCTCGTTAGCATGTAGTTGACGAGTCGCGGTGACTTATAAAAAAAAAAGAAATGCTTTGGCGTAGCGCCTTTTAAAACGTTATGTCTGATAACCCAACCTCGCATTCAGTTGACGCTATCGAAGCGTCAGACCCAGTAAATCATTATGTTCACAATGGTTGTTCACTGCACGGCTAGCACGCTAGCTCGGCTAACCGTTTGAGGCTAGCTAGCCCAGAATTTAAGTTAGCTTAGTTAGTAACGTTGAATGTTTACCAAACTACTGTTTACCAACTTTTTATCGCGCGTTTGCAACACGTATGCTAATCATTTTAACTAGTAAGGAATTAAGATGACGTTAGCAATCCTCTAACTTAATCTTGTTATGCAATTAGACTGTATTGTGGAAGTATTTACTCAGAAGTGAAACTTCGAATACGGCTAATTAACGTTATGTCTTAACCCGCAGCAATGGGACATGCGACAGTAAACGAAGCTTTACAGTAATGACGCCACATAACATAACTGGTGTCACAAGATGTCCTCGCTGGATATTGTGATGCTGCAACGTCAGATGAATAAAAAGAGTTTATCTCGTGGTAAAAGTGGATTTAAATGTCGTTGTTGGTAAATCACTGAGGAGAATCATACAACATTGTTATAGCCTATTGAATAAAATAGGAAAATAGACTAGTCTACGGGTTTCCTGTTGACAAATCCAAATTCGTTTTTTATATTACTCACCTATTGACATATTCAAACTTTAACATTTCAAGGGTTTAGCTTTGTGTGAAAACACATGCATGTGAATTGAGTTGTGCTGCGTCATAACTGAGTCTAATTTCTAATTTAGTGGGAATATAAGTGCTATGGATGAACACTGTTGACAGCTAACATTCACACGATTTCAGTGGTGGACAAGGGTGTTGTTCTGGTCCTCCACCATTAGAGGGCAACATAAGCTTGTTGCATTTTAGGGATTTGACAGGTCAGAATGTAAGTATTGCGTAAAGTTGCACTGAATTGTTGTGCTACACTCTATAAGTGTCAGTCAGAAACTATGTCTGTACCAGTTCTTCTGTCACAATGAGTATTTTGATTTGAGCACTGTAAAATAAGACATGGTATTCCCATGTATTAATTGCTGTAGGGATGACCAATACGTCAGGTGGCGGCCTGTTTTCTTCTGTTTTTTTATGCTTTCTACCAAACACAGGGATTTGTTGTAGGTCTCTTCTCCGATCAACAGTCCAAATCCCAAAGTTTTTGCATAAAATGTAGAAAATACTTAATATTTGAAAGTCTTTAAATAGCATTCTGGTTAAGTATCAAAGTAGACTTGTGATTGCAGCTCAGAATGGTCGGTGTTTGGTCACATTGCGTGAATGCCACTAGGCTGGGGCTCGTCCGTGCTTCATCACCACTGTACCTACAACTGCTGTAGCAGACATAAATGTGCTAAATGACGCAGACTGTCCTTGTAATCTTGTCTCTGTTTTGTCTTTTCTCCGTGCAGCTGGTGGAGAAGTATGCCTCTCGCTGGCAGGTGCCGCTGCCTCAGCTCAGGATCCTTGAGATAGCCCTCTGCTACTTTGCTAGAGCCTCCATTTTCTTCACATCAAACTGTGATCATGTGCTCCACACGCTCAGTAGTCTGGCCTTGTAAGTACACACACCCCTCCCAAAAGTCGGTGCCATAGATTTTACTTTCTGCTTTTAAACAGTGTGCTAATGATGGAGCTACAGCACAAGGCTTTCATGGTGGAACTCCTCCTGCTACCATCTCTGGATTTTAGGAGTGTAGAGTGAAGCTAGAAATACCTTCTTTTAGAGCAAACTTTAGATGTTTATTCAGGTAATACCACTTCATCTGAATCACATGTGCTGTTGCTATGTCTATGCAACTGAGAATGGTACAAACCACATACAGCTGCACTTAGCCTTTGGTTCACCTTCATGCCAGTCCAGTGATGTCTGTGAGAGCCATAAAAGAATGTCAAGTTTGTACTGTACGGTACATAACGTGTTATTGTCACTTATCTTATCACTAATGCTAGCTCAAGTTTAACCACTAGTCATAACCACATGCTAGTTGACAGTAGGACTGTGTCGACAAGGGCATTGTTAACATTTCTTGTTGGAATTATTGTACCTGAACATCCAAATTTGGTGACTTATCCCAAAACATCTCACTTTAATATTTCCTTCAGAGAGAAAGTAGACTGGGAGTATCTTGTACTGTTGTGTTTTTCTCCTTTTATCAGAGTCCAAGCTTCACATCAGTTTAATTGTGTGAATGAATGAATGAATGAAACACGTTTTTGCCCCCTGAGGGAACTGTCGTAAAACACAAATGTGCTTTGAAATAATTATGGTCAAATCACTTACAATTCACTCGCCAGTGTCGTCATACTCGGAGGAAAGAAACAACTGTGTACAGAAAACAAGAGTATTCACAGATGCAATAAGTAAAACTTTTCTTTGTATACATTTGTCAACAATCAAGTAGTCTTGCATATTCTGGGACATTTGTTGAGTTAAACGTTGATTGTGGTCCTTGGCACGAGGAACTCAATTTGTGAGCCAGAAAACCCCTGGCACGCCACCAGCCGTTGACCATATCCCATCCATCCATAAATCCTCCATCCCGTCTCCCCAGGGTTCCCCTCAGCTTCTCAATTAAGTGCATTCCTCTGGTTCTCTATCGCAGCCAGTGTTTTAACATCCACACAAAGGGTTTGATTTCTTTGAATACTTGGATTAAAGTTAGGTTTAAACTGTTGGATGGGAGTCCAAACTATTTTGATCTCCTCGTCACAGGAGTGTTTTTGAGTTGCTGCTGTTCTTTGACCAGAAGGACTTCCATCAGGAGCCACTGAAACAATTCACTGTCACATTTCAGGTGAGCGTGACGTGCAGATCATCTTCTCAACAGCAACATTACAGTAACAAGGGATGATGGCACTCTTAATGTGTTAATTAAGAAGTCTCCTTGCTCTTCCAGGAATGTCACTCGGCCCTTGCGAGGCATCAGAATGTTCCCTTGCTTCAGGTGGAGCGTTTGGTACAGGGAGGTGGGCTTTGGGCCGGCCCAGCCTTACAGTCAATCCTCAGTGAGTCCAGTTTACCTCAGAGTGAAGGTAGGTAACAGAATCATTTATCCTCAATTGTTGTTCCTTGTTTCTTTCCTGTGAATCTCCGACACCCTATCAAAGTCATCTAAAACCACGTTTCTCTCTCTTCTGGCTTCCTAACTCTGCTTCAGTGGACGGGTGCATCAGCTCTGAACTGCCGGTGTTCTTTGAGCTCCGGGTGCGCTACCTCTTATCCTGTGAGCGGGTCAGCGAGGCTATGGCTCTGGCTAAGTGTTGTGCTCATCATTCCATAGCAGGACAACACTTGTTCTTCCTCCAGGTCTACCTCACGTGGCTTTTCAAGACTTCACAGCATGACCGCCTACATAAAGAGGTGGGTGGAGTGACTGTTGAGTTTGAAGTCTTTCAGTCAAACGTCTGATACTGTTGCTTAGCTACCACACAATGATACCAAAATGTAATCTGTTGGAACTGTCTTTGGCCTAAACGGATGCTTTCATTCTGATTTTTCAGGTGGCGGAATTTAATGGTAAAGATGCAATTCATCTCATCTGTAGTTTGGAGTGTGAAGAAAAGGATGAGTTGCTACTAGCCCTCAGCAGAGCCTTTCTCACTGAGCAGCTCCGCAGGGGAGACATGTATTATTTGTGGTAAGAAACCGATGCTAATGCAACAACAAGTCAGTTTATATACCCAATGGAGGCCTCCCCATTCAAGTAAAGACAATTTAAACTCTATTGTTTGCAGTGATCTTGTCTTCATATGGACTAAACTTCACAGTCGGTTGAATACATCCAAGCAAGCTCTGCTTGAGGAGGTTCATCAGCTGATACTGTCTGCCACCAACGTGAACTCAATCTTCCCATTCATCAGAGCCGTACTGCAAGAGGTGAGATTGACATTTGAACTGCAGTGTGTTTTATACTTTTATATATGATTTTAAATTTGAGTACATTTGTTGTTGAGATGCAAGAATTTATGGTTTCCCTTTTGTTTGTTTGTATGTCACTAGCTGGGTGAAGATGGTATTCAGTTCTGTGTGGAGCTTTGCGCTAATGCCCTGGGGTCTTGCCTTCCCTGCGATGTCATCACCAAGTCCCTGATCTACAAAACCATCGCCGGCTTGCTACCCAATGACCTGGAGGTCTCCCGGGCATGCGCTCTTCTTGTCTTCTTCCTTGAACGCACTGTTGAGGCCTACAAGATGGTGTACCTACTTTACATGCATCCTGATCAGGAGTACCACGTGGAGCGCAGCCCCATCAGAAATCATGTTCGCTTTGAAACCCTACAGGTAAACAAATCATGACAGAGAAAAATGATAGTTTCTGGTCTTTTCTTATTTATTTTTTTTACCATATTGTGACACCAAAATATTTGCTTTTCTCTCTCTCTTCAGATAATAAAGAAGGACTTGTATTTTGACCCAGAGTTTTGGAACCTCATTGCTTTGCGGACCAACTGTTTGAAGCTGATGAGTGAGAAGGTGGTTAGCGGAGCCCTGGAAGAAATCATGGAGGACAAATGGATCCTGAGCTATTGTGCCAAAGAACCCACATCCCGACCAAGGTCATCAGTATGTCAGAAAGGAAGTAAGGGTGCAATGGCTAAAAAGCGGCACCATAAAGACGACAGACATCATAAAGAGGGTGCCGACACAGCATCCAAGAGATTAAAGGGGAGCCCAGGCAAAACACGGCTAAATGTTGACTACACTCTAAGGAAGAAAGGCAACCAAGGGTCATCATCTGAACCTTTGAGGCGTTCATTTTGGCAGCTAGAGAGACTACAGGAAAATGTGGCCGGCGTTGGTCGCGGAGAACTTAGACGCACTACACGTCTCTCGGAGAAGAACCCACCAAAACGGCGGATTAGAAAACCCAAGTGGCTTCTGGAAGACTCGGGAAATCCTGGCAAGAATAATCTTCAGAAGATCAAAAAGCATGGGTCGAAACATCAAAAGCACCATGGATCCTCTGTCGTGAAGAGGTTGGAAAACATTGAGCTCAAGAACAGTGCAAAACCTTCTCATTTAATGGTGAGGGAAAACAGCAGGCACCAGAAGGGCTTTTCATCGGAATCTGTTAAACCAGCCACACTTCCACAAGTAATTCTTGAGCTTTCCCTACCAGACAATGAACTGGGAACGTTTACTGAGGACGCTTGCAACAGACAGAGAGGTTTCCCTCAAGTGCTTTTTTACAGACCGACAGTGAAGCTTCCTGCCACGTCACAGACTGTGAAGACTGTACACCGCAAGGAGGTGATTCTCAGAGCG
Organism: Chelidonichthys spinosus; assembly: GCA_029853015.1. Classification (NCBI taxonomy): domain Eukaryota; kingdom Metazoa; phylum Chordata; class Actinopteri; order Perciformes; family Triglidae; genus Chelidonichthys; species Chelidonichthys spinosus. The sequence continues at coordinate 4,708,042 of CM056844.1, forward strand.
CGGGATGCAGCAATGTTTGCACAACAGCTGCACTGTTATGCTCGGCGGCAGAAAGGGAAAGGCAAAGGACCGAATATTCAGGGCTCAGTATCAACGATCACACGCTCTTCTGTGCAAGGAAGTCCGCCAAAAGATCCACAGAGAGATTTCTGTGAAAAGTCTGACGCTGAGATGAAAGGTGGGATTACCTCTCAGACACCAGCAGCAGCTGAAGTTACAAAATCCCCAGTTTTCGAAAAGGTCCTTGAAGCTCAAGCTACAAAAGCAGTCTCCCGAAAGACATTTTCTGGAAGAGAGCTATGTGAAAAGTCTGCTGAAATTACAGAAGCTCCAATCTTGGATAAGGTCCTGCAAGCTCAAACGATGGCTTCGGCAAGAGAGCTCTGTGACGAGTCTGCTGTTGAGATGAAAGTCACTATTGCCTCAACAGCTGCTACAGTGACTCCAGGAATGGAAAAGGCCTCTAAAGCTGTTAAAGATGCCTCAAAAACCACAACTTTGGCTGAGGTTTTGCAAATTTCACCTGTGGACAACAATCAGATGGAAGTTACTGATAAAATCCCTCCAGTCTCAAATGATCCCACAACCTCACATTGTCAAGATGTTCTTAGAGATGGAAGGCAAGGACTAAACTCAATGTCTTCTCAGGCTGAAACCGTGAAAAATGTCATCGCCCAAGCAAAAGGAGACACCTCAGCAGCGCTCACTGCTTTCGGTAACATTTCTGAGGTCAGCGTTACAGACGTGCCTTGTGAAAACGATACAAGTGGAGGAACAACGGTCACTACTTGTACTCCTACAGATCAAGGCAGTATAAATGACATATCTGCTCTGACATTAGTAACCGAAATGGTTACTGAACTTTCACCTGAGGCACTCACTCGAGATCTGGAGAATCACAAACAGCCAGCTCAGACAGAGTCCTCCTACACACCTGGAAGTAAATCTTTATTGGCTGATGTGCAAGGGGAAGAAGAGGCAACTCAGGATAGTGGTTCAGAAAACAGTGACCTGCCAGAATCTGAGGAATCCAAGTTGGAGTTCTGTTGTACCTTCTGCAACAAGGTCTTTAAGGGAAGTCGTGTCGTAGCACACGCCATGTTCCATTATCGTAAGGATGAGTGCATGTTCTGTCGGACGATGTTTAAAGACGATCTTCTGGCAATGATGCATCTGTCTGACCATATTGAGAAGCTAAAGAGGAGCAAAGAGTTAGCTGGGAACAATGTCCAAGAGACCAAAGAGGTCTCCACACGGAAGACCTCCGCCATGGCAAAGACCACAAATGTCTCTCCTGTGCGTCGTAGTAGTGGGAGGCCGAGGAAATCTCCAGATGGTCACACATCAGCTAGCCTACCACATTCAACCCCATCTGGGTCCAGACAGTTGAGATCCAATGGCAAGGCAGCGGAGGCTCAATCTTTACATGAAAACAAACACGACTCCTCAAAGCACCTTAATAATACAACTCCTGTTCACAAGGTCAATGGGCATATTGGCAAAAGTAAAGGACACGACCGCCCGAAAAAGGAAACCGTGACCTCAGAAGCTAAGCAGCCACTTGCACAGCAGGAGATTTCTCAAGGAAGAAAAGAGGATAGGGCTGAGGATTCCAGTTTGCAAAAAAAACAAGATCTAGAGATGGATTCCTCTGCAACATTGGAGCAGGCGGACGAAGAGATTAACCACTCCAAGAAGACCGAATCAATGCAGATCCTGAAGACGGCCTCCAAACGAAGCGAGACCGTCGTTGAGGAGAGAAATGCGGAGCCGCAAGAGAGAGTTTGCTGTCCCGCAGACGGTTGCGGCTGGTTCACAGACCTGTCGAAAAACCGCGTCGCGCTCCTTTACCATGTTCTGGAAGACCACTACGGGGAAGTCAAACCTTTAGAGCTGGCGTTCCGTGTAGGCAACAGCAAATGTAGTTGTTGCATGAGGGTAATGTGGAGTTTCGAACAC